>CM030361.1:70032284-70632284 GCA_017893485.1 Hemerocallis citrina
CAAATCCGTGCGTTGCATGTGCAACTCAAATTCTCCCATTAATTACAACAAAAACAAACAAATAAAAAAAATCCACTTATTTAAAAGGTGCAACGCACATGCAATACAATTTTATAATATTTTTTTTAACACTAAACCTTCACATATATAGCACGTACAACTCAAATTCTAACTCACGTGCATTGCACGTAAAAAATGTAGTTTTTTTCCTTCAAAATATTTTTTTCAATTACGTGCAACGCACGTCCAACTCCAAAACTCTTTCTTAACACGTATATTGTAAAAAAAATCCTCCAAAACTCTTATCAAAGCGTGCATCACACGTGAAAAATACTAGTATTTTTTAGTTGTTGAGTTAGGTTAAAAATAAATTTTTATCTACTAATATAACCACAAATTTCAGGGTTGTGTGTTTTTATATTAAACAACCGACTTATAAATCTCAATCGCACAAAAACCACCCATCTATCTCGAGACAACCCTATGCAAAAATAAATAGATAACATTCATTATTAACAAGTGCATATGTGACTAATTAATTTAGAATTAATGTTAAACAAGTTTTCTCGGGACATTTGTTAACCAAATATATATATTTTTAGTTTTATGTTGAGTTAGGTTACAAATAAAAATTTATCTACTAACATAACAACAGACTTAAGGGTTGTGTGTTCTTATATTAAATAACTGACTTATAAATCTTAATTACGCATTTTAAAATCAAAATTTTAATAACCATGACCTTAAAATCAACTAGTAATCCGCACGTGCAATGCACGTTTTATGGATTAGCACGTGCAATTTGCACTTGGGATATGCACGTGCAATGCACGGATTCGATGGAGGGAGTGGAAGAGAATGTTTCGATTTTTGAAGAAACAAAATTTTATGGAGACTTTAAATGTGAAGTGAAAATTACAGAATTAACCTTATATATTTTTTTAGCTTTTTATGTATATAGGGGCATGATAGTAAAAAGCCACCAAAAATGAAGGTTTGGTTAATAATAGTATAGATAAATCACCTAATGATTAAATCTCAACCGGAATAAATATTTAAAATTGGTATATTAAATTTCACATGTGTAAAAACTTTTTTATGCAAGTGCTGAAAATACAATGGCACATCCTCCAAATATTGGGAAAGAAATCTTGGAATCAAAATTGCTTTTAAATTATATATATATATATATATATATATATATATATATTTTTTCTTATTCAATATATTTTTATTTAATTTGATAACTTTACTTTTTTAAGACATGTATCGCACGTACATTATACTAGTGTGTATATATATATCGCATCATCTTCATGACGTGTTGAACGCTATGATACATAGGCTAAAGGTCTCCAAATCGCTTGAAATTTTACACACTATCTAGATGATATGTAGAGTGATGTGAACGATGTGATTGAGATTCAAATGATTCAAATTGCTCATCTCACCAAAAAAACACTCGACCTCGCCATCATATATATATAGAGAGAGAGAGAGAGAGTAAGTCTATTAAGAGATGGAGAGCTGAGCTCCTTATCTGAGCTGGAAGTGATCAGCCGTCTGATCGAACTTGATCAAGATCGGACGGCTGATCTTCCCTCCGCTTTCTCTTCAGATTTTAAGAGGGGTAAAAGGGGTATACCCCTTATCTCAAAGTCAGATTGCGTATACCCTTCGATTCCTTATCGACTAAGCGTACGAACTCTTCTCTCTTCTCTCCCGCTCTCTCTCTCGTTCCAAACCCTAATCCCCCTCTCTCCCGCTCTCGAATCCCGCTCTCGATCTGTGTTTGCTCTCTTTGGATTCCTCTCTTCTCTTCTCACCCTATCTGAAGAGATCGGCACCTTCGAGCACCCTAATCGAAGGTCTCTTCGAAACCCTAATCGGCACCTTCGCTCCTCTCCCGCTATCTTTCTTCCTCACCTGTGACAAACCCTACCCCTACCATGAATCGAGTATACCCCTTCGATTCCTTATCGACTAAGCCTACCTCTCTTCTCTCTTCTCTCCCGCTCTCTCTCGTTCCAAACCCTAATCCCCCTCTCCCTGGCTGAGCTTCCCTCCGCCTTTCTCTTCAGATTTTAAGAGGGTTAAAAGGGGTATACCCCTTATCTCACAGCAGATCGCGTAAACCACTTCGATTCCTTATCGATTAAAGCATCGATTGGAGTAGAGCTTTGCTCTGAATGTCTCATCGATCGGAGGTGGAAGTGATCAGCCGTCTGATCTCTCATATTCCAGAGGGAAGTATTTGACTCTCATAAATGCTTTAATGATATCTGTTTAATTTCTTGCATTTTCTTTCGGTTTTGTTCGTAGGCAATGATGAGAATGATTTGGATATTAGTTGGTTAAAAAATTTTGGGCCATTGAAATTATGGTTTCGAAGAGATTTTTGATTGTGTACCATGATATTTATTCAAAGTTGAGTACACACCTGGGGTTTGAGCGGGAGAGAAGAGATGAAGGCTTGAAAGTATCAATTTTTGAGTTTTAACAATAGCTCAATTCACATAAATTTTGGGCACGGATGACTCACAATGGTTTAGGCAGTGATGCAAAACACTTTATGATCTGAATAATTATTTCAATCCTGTTTTAAGTATTCTTGATTATATATCTATCATATTCTAGTTGGCGTGGCAGTCCAATGCAGCCCTACTTATGATTACTGTTTTCTGAGCCTATAATAAAACCCCCCCGCTCCCGATAAGGCATTCAGTTCCCCCGCTCTTAATAGACTTACTCTATATCTGATCTGCACAGTTGATGATAAGCTCCAACCAACATAGACAGAACATGAAGTATCAAATTTTTTCAGCCCAGAACAAACACAAACAAATCATGAAGTATACAAAAACAAACTGTATATTAGGCAGTGATGCTAAACACTTTATGATCTGAATACTTATTTCAATTTGTTGTATATAATGTTGATTATATATCAATCATATCCTAGTTGGCGCGGCACCCCAATTGCAGCCCTAGTTATGGATAGTCTGTTCTGAGCCTATTTGATTGTGGATAGACAGAGCATGAAGTATGCAAAATTTGTAATGCTCCAAACAACAGAAAACTAGATTTTATAGTAACTGACGTTGGATGTGTATGCGTTGGGTACTCATCTAAGCCTTTTGGTTTTTGAGTCTCTCAAATGCACAAGTTGGTGTAGGCCGTGATGCAATACAGTTTATGATCTGAATATTTACTTCAGGATTGTTGTATTTATTCTTGATTGTATATCTATCATATCATAGTTGGCGTGGCACCCCAATGCAGCCCTAGGTATGAATAGTCTGTTCTGAGCCTACTAGTATTATTTCAACCACATTTATAGTTTCTGTTGTTCAGTATGAGCATAACAAATTTTGCATTCTACATGCTCTGTCTGTGTTTGTTCCCAACTTACAAATTTTGCTTGCTTCATGATCTATCTGTGTCTGTACTGGGCTGATAAAATCTTTAAAGAACATGCTCTATACATCATGATCTGTTTGTGCTTGTTCTTGGCTGTTTTAAATTTTTATACTTCATGCTCAATCAGTGTTTGCTCTGGTCTGGAGAAAAAAATGAGACTTTATGTTCAGTCTGTGTTGTTTATGAGCTTTACAAATATTGCCACTTCAGGGTCTGCCTGTGCTTGTTCTTGGCTGTTTAAAATTTTTATACCTCATGCTCCATTTGTGTTTGCTCTGGTCTGCCAAAAATTTGAGATATCATGCTCTATTTGTGTTGTTTATGAGCATTACAAATTTTGTAAACTATATGCTTTGTTTGTCTTAGCTCTAAGCTTACAAATTTTGTCATACTTCTTGATCTTTTTGGTGTTGGTTCTGATCGAGGAGGAAAATTTAACACTACATGATTTTTGAACTTCAGGTTCTACCTCTGTTTTCCTGAGCCTACATTATTTATTTGAAATTTTGTTCTCTCTGGAATCGTCTATCTGTTATCTGTTTGTCTTTGTCCTCTCCATGTTAAATAATTTCAGTTTACTTTTGATTTCAGGTATATTTCAGCATGAAGTGCATTTTGGAGTGAATGAAGACTGCAGTACGGCAAAGTTTTATATTCGGAGCATATTATGTAAATTTTGTCATGCACTTGAAATTTATTAAACAAAGTACTATGCTGTAAATTAATATTTCTTATGCTGTACAAAATTTGTGAACTATCACTTTGCAATTCTATGAAGATCCAATTTTTTGCAAATAATCTGTTCATTATTGTCTTAATGTAATGATTGAAATTCTGTGTATTTTTGGGTGTATTACGCAGTATGGCGTGTCCACTTGATTTTCATGCTCAGAGCTTGAAGTAACAAATTTAACAAAATAAGATAAGCTGAGAAGCAACGCAGACATAACATGATGTCTGCAAAATTTGTAAAGCTCATAAACAACACAGACTGAACATGAAGTCTGAAATTTTGGCCAGACAAGAGCAGACACAAAGTGAGCATGAAAATAAAAAATTTTAAACAGCCAAGAACAAGCACAGGCAGACCATGAAGCGGCCAAATTTGTGAAGCTCATAAACAACACAGACTGAACATGAAGTCTCAAATTTTTTGCCAGACCAGAGTAAACACAGATTGAGCATGAAGTAAAAAAATTTTAAACAGCCGAGAACAAGCACAGGCAGACCATTAAGTGAGCAAAATT
Organism: Hemerocallis citrina; assembly: GCA_017893485.1. Taxonomy (NCBI): domain Eukaryota; kingdom Viridiplantae; phylum Streptophyta; class Magnoliopsida; order Asparagales; family Asphodelaceae; genus Hemerocallis; species Hemerocallis citrina. Next base: position 70,036,952 of record CM030361.1, read on the forward strand.
TGTGAAGCTCATAAACAACACAGACAGAACATGAACTCTCATTTTTTCCTCCAGACCAGAACTAACACAGATTAAGCATGAAGTATAAAAATTTAAAACAGCCAAGAACAAGCACAGGCAGACCATGAATTGAGCAAAATTTGTAAAGCTCATAAACAACACAGACAGAACATAAAGTCTCATTTTTTTCTCCAGACCAGAGCTAACACAGATTGAGCATGAAGTATAAAAATATAAAACAGCCAAGAACAAGCACAGGCAGACCATGAATTGGCCAAAATTTGTAAAGCTCATAAACAACACAGTTTGTACATGAAGTCTCATTTTTTTGGCCAGACCAGAACAAACACAGTTTGAGCCTGAAGTATAAACATTTTAAACAGCCAAGAACTAACACCAACATATCATGATGTATAGATCATGAAGTATAAAAAATTGATATTCGGGGTACAGACACAGACAGATCAAGAATTAAAATTTTTAACAGCCCAGTACAGACACAGACAGAGCATGTAGCATGCAAACTTTGTATCATTCATCAAATATTCATCATGTGTTCGGCGCTAACGATCATCTCGTTCTTTCTCTTCGATTCCTGCACCAAAATATTCATCAAATAGAAGAAAATTCAAGTACGTATGATACACGTTCATGGTTAAAACTTGTAGGCTCAGAATAAGTGCAACAAAAAACATTATCTCATTCACTCGGACTTTAAAAATTCATGGCGGCTCAGAAAAACAACAATTACCACTTTAATATCCTGTAAAAACTTACAATGGTGCATTGTTAATGGAGCAGAGCTCCCGAAAAAGCATTCAGCTTCTGAGCTCTTAATAAACTTATCGGAGCTGGAGAAGATCAGCCGTCTGATCAAACTCTGATCACGATCGGACGGCTGAGCTTCACCCTGCCTTTCTCTTCAGATTTTAAGAGGGGTAAAAGGGGTATACCCCTTATCTCAAATCAGATCGCGTATACAACTTCGATTCCTTATCAATTAACCCTTCCTCTCTTTTCGGCTCAAAACAAAACCAAAATGAACATGAAGTTCAGCACCATCAAATAATCATGAAACATGAAATCATGCATAAACTTTTCATCACTGCCGCATTGAAGTTAAATCAGGTTGCATATGGAGTCAAATTTGGAATTTTGAATTTGACACTAGGGCCGCTTTATTAAGGCACACCGGCTAGTGTTCAGGAACAAAATTCAAATTGCATATATTTTTCATCATTGCCTACTAAATAGAGAATATATGAACTTCAAATTAGAAATTTTTTACCAACTTTTCATGTACTAAATGATGCTTATCGAGCATCATTTTTTTTCTGAGAATGATTTACCTGCAAACAAACAAAAAAAGTTGGTTAAGTTAACAAATGTGTTATAATGTAATAAACTAATATAACGGCAGATATATATGACACTTACCTTGCAAAAGACACAGAAATAACTCAACAAAGTTCATGCTATATTCGGAGGATCCTCTGTTATAGGTTGCATTGTTGAAACTGTAGTAGAAGCTTGTGACTCATTTATAGTAGAGCTACACGTTTAATTTTCACAAAACCAAATTAAAATTAAACTAACTACAAAAAAAATAAAGTATAAACTTTGTATTTAATTACTAACCTTTGCTTTAAAGGACAAGTACGACTGTCATGATTAACCATTTTATTGCACAAGCGACACTTTCTCAATGGTTTCGCAGCCATCTCCAATGCTTTCTCCCTACCCCCTTTGATGCGCTTCCCACTACCCTTGGTTTTTGCAATATCGGGTACTTGAATATGGACTGTTCTAGGTAGTGAACTAGTTGTTGGTTGTTGTGATTCTTGGGTCATATCTTGTTGCAATTCTGTAACAACACCAACTAGTAATGTTTTCGCCTTTTGGCGCATCTCCTTTGATGAGCGAGCAATCCTCATCACTTTGTTGAATTCATTGGACAATTCCACCATGTCCAAATCTTGTGGACTACCGTAACTACCGATTATTTCAGCACCAGCATCATCATATACAATCTCGGTAGTTACGGAGCTGGTCCACCTCTTTAAAATATAACATTGAGGCAGGGAATCAACAAACTCATTCCTCAATACCACAAGGATGTGTCTACAAGGAATGCCCTCAACTTCAAATTTACTACATGTGCAAATCCCAGCAATATCCATCCCCTTGTAGACCACATCTCTTGTTTTATCATGCTGTACCGACTTAGTCATTCTCCTGACAATATAGTGTCGCACACTACCATCGTCAGCTTTCATTAAAGATGCATAATTCAAGCTTTCAACTAGTTCAGCCTGAAATATATGAAATTTCGATCTAGTGTACTGTTCAGACATTTGGGACTCAATTTCAAAACCTGTTTGCAGCTTTGGTTTGGTATGCAGAGTAGTGTAGTCAGCTGCTAACTGATTCTGTCTTTGTTTCCTTATTGCCCTTTCAAATCTGGTCATAAATTCATGTAGAGAATTTTTACTGCTAACATACTTATCAACAAAAGCATTCATGCTTTCTGATCTCTGAGTTGTGCGAATACCAGCAGTAAAAATATGCTTGGCATAAGCCGGTATCCACTTCTCACGAAGCAAATAAATGTCAGAAAGCCAAGGACTACCTGTTATTGGGATATGTATCAAGTACTAATAAAAAAGAAAAAAAAAGTTCAAACATAAGAATAATTTATTGAAACAAGTAATACCTGCAATTTGCACATTAGCGTGCATTACGTCATTCCATCTCATCTCAAACTCTTCTGGGGTCTCAGATTCCCAGATGCAACTGTGGAATGGAATGCTAAAATCACTATTCAAACCCGGGCCACCAAGCTTATCGGGAAGCTTTTTAAGAATGTGCCACATGCAAAGCCTGTGGCTCGAACCAGGAAAACACATCCAAATTGCATTATCCATTGCAGGATCTTGGTCCGTGATGATCACTTTTGGTGGAGACCCACCCATTATTTCACCCCATTTTTGAAACAACCAAACAAAAGAATCGGTGGTCTCTTTATTTATAAATGCCGCACCAAAATTTACAGATTGGCCATGATGATTAACTCCGGTGAACGGTGCAAAAACCAACTTGTATTCATTGGTATCATATGTGGTGTCAAAAATTAGCACTTCACTAAAATGTTTGAAAGCCTTCCTGGCAATAGCATCAACCCATAATACATGAGTTAATTTGTTGTCTTCATCAACCTTGTAATGAAAACTGAAAGAAGGATTCATCTCTTTTTCCTCTTGGAAGTGCTCCAACAATATATCAACATCATAAGGTCTCATACCATCCCTCTCTCTTTGCAAGGAATTTCTAATATCTTTTTCAGTACAATTAATATTACTAAAACCTTCATTTTCTATTTCCATGAAGGACATAAACTCTGAAGTTCGTATATTAGCCTCTTTGAAAGTACTGAGTAAGCTTTTTTGCGCTTCAGATACATTTCTATTACATCTTAGAAATTGTTGCTTTCGAGGTGTGACACAAATATGACTGTGCTCCTCAACAAACCTACGGATTGACCATCTCCCGTCAACATCCCTTTAGATTCGTATTTGAGCCATACAGTCTTCTTTCGTTATTGCCCGTTTCCTTCTCTTGATCAAAATTGAAGAAGATTCTTCATTATCACCGGTTGTATCAACCGGCTTGCCTTGTTTTGAGCAAACAAATTGTTGTGAATATCTCTCCTTTGTCGTAGTATCAACCATCGTTGCAGACTTTCGTACTGAAAAACCGCATAATTTTGCATATGCTTTATAAAATTCAAATCCATCTTCTAAGGTTGCAAATACTAAACCAACAAGTGGTTTAGATGCATCATCAACATCCCTCCAACTGGACTGAACATCCTGGCTTAGTAATTCCTCATTTTCAATCTCCATCCTTCATAGGAGAATGAGACAACAAAAATTAAAAATAAATAAACTCTCTAATCTTTAACTGTAAAATAGAGAAATTGTGGCCCCAAAAATTGTACAAAAAAAAACTACATCTTAACACAATCTACTCTATTCACCAAACCCTAAAGGACCTTTTCTGGAAATGATCACAACCACCTTAGTGGTATTTTATCGCACACCCGGTGTTCGAGCATAAAAAAAAATCGACTATAGTCTCCCCTGTATTTGGCTTTCCGTTCAAGGAGATGATGATGGTAAAGGGTATTTTGCTGATGAAGAGGAATCGGCCGAATAATGAGCGCGTCGTGCTGTAACTACGGTAACAAGAAGATCTAATGACTCATGAACTATTCTGTTCATGACTACTAATAATCACTTATCTTATAATAATAATAATAATAATAATAATAATGATAATAATAATAATAATAATACTAAACAAAAGAAACAGTAAAAGAAAAATGAAAATGTCCAGTATGTAAGCATATATTTTTCAGAGTGAACCAATTGTTGTACATAGCCGGAGGATTTTGGCATAGAGCTATGGCATGCTCAGTTCTCAGTGAACCCATTTTGGTCAAACATGCCAAGATGACAATCAGATGCATGAAAATAAGCTTCACTAACAATAAAAAAAGAAAATGGGGATGCTAGCAGCATACTTAGATTGCTAATTTCGCCAGTACATTTGGAACTCAATTTAAAAATTCTATAAATTCTATATTTTGCTCTAATCTTTAACCACATCTAAAAATTCTATATACCAGTACGAATAATATTTGCTAATCTAAATGTACTAGTCCGAATACTAGTGCGAATATTAACAGAGCATAATTTAAGCGCTAAGAATATAACAACAACCTAGAAGCATTTATAAAGGAAATAAAATTTGAATTCAAGGTGAGAAATTGAAACCCTTGTCGCAGTATGAGTTCTCCGTCAGGAAGAAGAGAACGAACTCTCAAGTGCACTGTTAAGGTGCAGCTCACGACAGCCCAACAAATCGATCTGAAGATGAGCGAAGCACAGGTACTTCGATCGGTGGTAGGGTTAGGGTTTGTCACAGGTGAGGAAGAAAGATAGCGAGAGAGGAGCGAAGGTGCCGATTAGGGTTTCGAAGAGACCTTCGATTAGGGTGCTCGAAGGTGCCGATCTCTTCAGATAGGGTGAGAAGAGAAGAGAGGAATCCAAAGAGAGCAAACACAGATCGAGAGCGGGATTCGAGAGCGGGAGAGAGGGGGATTAGGGTTTGGAACGAAAGAGAGAGCGGGAGAGCGGGAGAGGAGCGAAGGTGCCGATTAGGGTTTCGAAGAGACCTTCGATTAGGGTGCTCGAAGGTGCCGATCTCTTCAGATAGGGTGAGAAGAGAGGAGAGGAATCCAAAGAGAGCAAACACAGATCGAGAGCGGGATTCGAGAGCGGGAGAGAGGGGGATTAGGGTTTGGAACGAGAGAGAGAGCGGGAGAGAAGAGAGAAGAGTTCGTGCGCTTAGTCGATAAGGAATCGAAGGGTATACGCAATCTGACTTTGAGATAAGGGGTATACCCCTTTTACCCCTCTTAAAATCTGAAGAGAAAGCGGAGGGAAGATCAGCCGTCCGATCTTGATCAAGTTCGATCAGACAGCTGATCACTTCCAGCTCAGATAAGGAGCTCAGCTTTCCATCTCTTAATAGACTTACTCTATATATATATATATATATATATATATATATATATATATATATATATATATATATATATATATAGGGTAAAAGGGATATGAGCAACTTGCTCATTTAGTAAATGAGCAAGTGATTATGTGGCATGCATGTAATACATTGGACAACTAACCCTTTTAAAGACTTTCCAATCACATGCATGCCACTTCATCAATTGCTTATTTACTAAATGAGCAAGTTGCTCATACCCCTTTTTCCCATATATATATATATATATATATATATATATATATATATATATATATATATATATATATATATACTAGATTTGTCTGTGGGCATGTGCCTATGGCACGTCTTCAGAACGATACAGCATGCAGAAAGCCTTGTAACAGTAAATCAACAATTATATAGCTCAAGTTTGAATAGTATGACAATAATTAGTTGTAATAAAGTCTACGTTTGCATTAGTATATGTTGAAAAATTATTATAAATTGGAGTATAAAATTCCATGTTTCCACAACTAACCCTTTTAAAGATTGTCCAATCACATGTATGCCACATCATCAATTGCTTATTTACTAAATGAGCAAGTTGCTCATATCCCTTTTCCCCATATATATATATCTAATATTATAATGGGAGAAGGCCTTAGTGTCATTTGTCATTTTGTCATTCTACCAACATGTGCAACACACGTACATAACTAATATAAAGGAGGTTTTCGGTTCAAATCCTCTCTACGTCATAGTTTTTTATTTTAATTTTTTCTCTAATATTATAATGGAAGAAGGCCTTAGTGTCATTTGTCATTTTGTCATTCTACCAACATGTGCAACGCACGTACATAACTAATATAAAGGAGGTTTCCGGTTCAAATCCTCCCTACGTTAGAGTTTTTTTTTTTAATTTTAAAATTATTAAAACACGCATCGCACATGTAAATTACTAGTGTGTGTGTGTGTGTGTGTGTGTGTGTGTGTGTGTGTGTGTGTGTGTGTGTGTGTATATATATATATATAGAGAGAGAGAGAGAGAGAGAGAGAAATAATTAAATAAATAAAGGAGTTGTTTTGGGGGGATTTGAATTTGAGTTTTGGGGGAAAAATATGTTTTGTGAGGTAGATCTTAGCCTTTGATTTTTAGGGAATTGAAGGAGAGCCACTTGATAGCTTTCTTTGTGTTTTATTATATATATATATATATATATATATATATATATATATATATATATATATATATATATATATATATATAGAAAGTTTCGGTTGTGCACTACCTCTAGTGTACACGGCGTGTGCACTAGGCCTTCGGGCGTTCATATCAACGATCCGAATCGTTCACATTGATCTACACATCTAAATTAGTCTAAATATGTAAAATCAAATCATTTGAAATTCATTTGCCCATCTATTGAAGTGTTACAAAATTGTATGGCTGAAAAATCATTGTTTTTTATAGTCACTTGATGGATGGGCAAATGAATTTCAAATGATTTGATTTTACATATTTAGACTAATTTAGATGTGTAGATCAATGTGAACGGTTTGGATCGTCGATATAAATGCCCGAAGGCCTAGTGCACACGCCGTGTGTACTAGAGGAGTGCACAATTGAAGCTTTCCCTATATATATATATATATATATATATATATATATATATATATATATATAGAAAGCTTCAATTGTGTACCACCCACGGTGCACACGGCGTGTACACTCGACCTTCGGGCATTCATATTGACGATCTGAATCGTGCACATTGATCTACATATCTAAATTATTTTAAATATGTAAAATCAAGTCATTTGAAATTCATTTGCTCATGCGTTAGTGTTGCAAAATTGTATGGCTGAATATCAATTTTTTTTATAATGACATGATGGATGGGCAAATGAATTTCAAATAACTTGATTTTACATATTTAGACTAATTTAGACGTGTAGAACAATGTGAATAGTTCGGATCATCGATATGAACGCCCGATGACTAAGTGCACATGTCGTGTGTACCATAGGTGGTGTACAATGGAATGCGACTATATATATGTATGAACTAGATTTGCCCGTGGACGCGTGCCTACGACACGTCTTTAATTAGAACGATACAGCATATGAAAAACCTTGTAAACAGTAAATCAACAATTATATAAGGCTAAATATAAAAAAAAAATACACAAAGTTTTGGTCCAGTTTAAAAAAAAGTACACTAAGATTTTTATTTTTAATAAAAGACACAATGTTTCAAAAAACTCCACTGGGTTAGTTACGGTTAGGTTAGTTGGGGGAGGGGGGGGGGGGGGTATTTAAACATCTGATTAGTTAAGTGATGTTTTTTTAATCACAAATAAAAGATGAATGTGATTTTTTTAAACACAAATGAAAGATGAAAGTGGTTTTTTTTAACCTCACCCTAACTAACCAGTGGAGTTTTTTGAAACATTGTATTCTTTTTTAAATTAAAAAAAAAAATCTTAGTGGTCTTTTTTTAAACTGACCCAAAACTTTGTGTACTTTTTTTATATTTAGCCATTATATAACTCAAGTTTGAATTGTATGACAATAATTATCTTTAAATAAAAGTTCATGTTTTCATGAGTATATTAAATTGGGGTATAAAAGTCCATGTTTCCATTTATTTGAATGCTTTGATGCATAGGCTAGAGGTCTTCAAATCGTTTGAAATTTTGTACACACCATCTAGATGATATGTAGAATGATGTGAACGGTGTGATCGAGATTTGGATCATTCAAATTGCTCATCTCACAAAATACATCTTCATCTCACCATCTCATTTTAGTATTTTTTCTATATATATATATATATATATAGAGAGAGAGAGAGAGAGAGAGAGAGAGAATTAAATAAATAAAGGAGTTGTTTTTGGGAATTTGAATTCTCAGTTTTGGGGAAAAACTTTTGGTGGTAGTTGGGGGGATGTATTTTGTAAGGTTAGATCTGAGCTTTAAATTTTGGGAGGATTGAAGGAGAGCTACTTGATAGCTTTCTTTGTGTTTTATTATATAAATTAGCTTTAAAAATTCATGACTTTTATCTTCATATTACTGTACGAATAGAAAACGGAGAGGTGCTCACAATTTTTAAATGAAGTGCATTCTGAAACAAAGAGACAAGCCATTTTCCAAATAACATTTTGGAGAAAATTTGTACTTTTGATAGAAATGGTTAATTCTTAATAAATACTAGATCCTGATGCACTAATTTGTGTTTTTTGTCATTCTTCATCAATAAATACATATCAGTATCAATTGTCTTCTCAATAAATACACGTATTAATTGTAATAAATACACATATTAATTGTAATGTAAGTGATGTTATTATTCAAAAGTAAAATTTCTGAATCAGTTGTGGGCAACAAGTTTGGATTCAAATCCCGATTGCATTAGGTTGTGGCCAATGGAACTATGGAAGAGAGAGATCTCACTTAAAGTACTAGTGCATGTTAAAGTTGCCCTGTTAAAAACTTTTCATGAAATTTTTTAATGATCAATTTTTAAAAAATATCTTATATATTGTTTTTCTAGATTAATAACTAATCCGATACCAAACTTAAACTATATTTAGTGGCGTAAAAGGGATATGAGCAACTTGCTCATTTAGTAAATGAGCAATTGATTATGTGGCATGCATGTGATACATTGGACAACTAAACCTTTTAAGACTTTTTCAATCACATGTATGCCACATCATTAATTGCTCATTTACTAAATGAGCAAGTTGTTCATATCTCTTTTTCCCTATTTAGTGTTAGGGGAGTTTGGCAAAGTAAAAGCCGACCAAAATTATGAAAGTGCAAGAGTAATATGAAACTCTCCCCACTCATACTTTGCCACGTTAATTTTGAATTACCATGCTACGGTTAATTTTGAATTAAAGTTGTGTTAATTTTGATATTGAAAATGTAGAATGAAGCTATCGGTGTTGTAAAACATTGTAAAAACAGTAAGGTGATTATCCATTCATTTATTAAGGTGACGGTCCAAACCAACCTACTCAAGTGACGGCCCAAACACTAATCCTAACTTGCTTCATATATATACTAGTATAATGCACGTGCGATGCACGTGGAGGGGGAATGGAAAGGACAAAAAAAAACCACCAACACGTGCGCTGCACGTGTTTGCACACATACACAAAAGAATAAAATATTATTTATTTGTTTGGAACCCCATCTCTGCCATTATAATAGTTATAGATGTTATGAATAAAGAGTCACAAGACTGGATTCGACTACATCTCTCTCTCTCCCTCCCTCCCTCTTCCCCTCTCTTTTATAACATGTTATCAGCATGCGGATTTTCTAATATGTCCCATCCTAGTACTACTCTCGCCTAAACTTGCTTAACTTCGATGTTTTGATGAGATCCAGTGTTTTAGAGTTGCTATGATCGTATGAGAAAAATATTGTTCGTATGAGAAAAATAAATATTTTTCCCATAGTTAATATCTATATAATAAATTACAAAGAAAGCTATCAAGTGGCTCACAATCAATCCTCCATAAAATCAAAGGCCTAGATCAAACCTCACAAAACATATTTTCCCTCCAAAATTTCAAACCCCAAAACTAAATTTTTCCCCCCAAAACTAAAAACCTTATTACTTTATTACTATCTCTCTCTCCTCTCTTCACTTTTTCATATTTCTCTCTTTCTCTCTCTCCCTATCTCTCTCCCATTCTTTCTATATTTACTTAGAAATTTAGATTTTGAGAATTTTAATATTTTATTTGCACATGTTATTTTGAAATAATAAATATCTCTTCAAATCCACACTTAAAGTTTTAAAAAGTTATATTTTATACCCCCATTTATAATTATTTTTCAACATATACTAATGTAAACATGGACTTTTATTTACAATTAATTATTGTCATACTATTCAAACTTGAGCTACATAATTGTTGTTTTACTGTTTACAGGCTTTTCGTGTTTTGTATCGTTCCGAAGACGTGCCGTAGGCACGTGCCCACGGGCAAATCTAGTCTATATAATAAATTACAAAGAAAGCTATCAAGCGGCTCTTATTCAATCTCCCCTAAAATCAATGCCTAGATTGATTCTCACAAAACATATTTTTCCGTTCAAAATTTCAAATTCCAAAATTAAAAATCCCCCCCCCCCCCCAAAACTAAAAAACTCATTACTTATTATCTCTCTCTGCTCTCTTTCACTTTTTCATATCTCTCTCTCTCTCTCTCTCTCTCTCTCTCTCTCTTATTCTTTCTTTATTACTTAGAAATTTAGATTTTAAGATTTCAGATTTGTAAAATTTTCAGATTTTTCAGGTTTTTTTTATTGCACATGTTATATTGAAAATAACAAATATCTCTTTAACAGTTAAATTTCATCATTTTCCACACTTAAAGTTCTAAGAAATTGAATTGTATACCCTCATTTATAATTATTTTCCAATATATACTAATAGAAACATGGACTTTTATTTACAACTAATTATTATCATACTATTGAAACTTGAACTACATAATTATTGTTTTACTATTTACAGGGATTTTAGGTATTGTATCATTCCGAAGACGTGCCATAGACACGTGCCCACGAACAAATCTAGTACTTTTCCAAATTTTCAGAAGATGTGAATAATAAAGACAACGTTATTTCCTAAGAGCATCCACAGTCGTTTGCTATATATGCCATTTTGCCATATTATAGCAAACGAACCGCTGCAATCGTTTCTCATTTTGCCATTTTATAGCAAACGTTCCATTCTTGTTTCTCAAATATGAGAAATGAAATGTAGTTTCTCAAATTATAAAGGACGGGATATCATATCCCGTCCCTCCGATTTAATGATTATTTAATCGATTCAGACGGAACATCATATCCCGTCTTAATAATTTTAATTATTTTTTTTAAAAAAATGGTCGGACGAAGATACATAGGTATGATACCCCGTCTCTCCCCATAAAAAATATTTTTTTTTTATATAATCCCTCAGACGGGGAATGATACCCCGGCCGGGGTATCATACCCCATCCGTGAAAAATGGGCACAGTGGAGCATTAATGTGATTGGGTAGGTTTAGGAGTAGTAATTAGGTTTAGGTAGTTAATTAGGTAGGTTTAGTTATTATTATATTATTTAATTTAGTTAATTAATATAGTTTAATAGTTAATAAGTAATTAATTTTTTTTAATTTATTTTAAACGATGAGACGGTATATCATATACTGTCGCTCACTTATTTCTAAAAAAATGAGAAAGATATAGCAAACGATCACTGCAGCAAACATCGCCATTTGTTATTACTGTAGCTGCCATTTGTTAACAAATGAGAAACACGACTGTGGATGCTCTAACTGGCAAAAGTGTAAATCTAACTTTAGCTTACTTTTTATCTTGTAGAACCCCCACAATATAAAATGCTAATTTACTTTCACTCTTCCCTTCGTATTAAGAAATACTTCTTCATTGTCACAATACTATATTAGTACATTATATACTAAGATATATGTTATTTTTTGGTTGCACGAGAAACACTCCCATATATCAAAGACGCTCACACTAAAACTGACTCATTGAAGTGTTTCTATTAGGACAAAAAATAGTAGTACCTAATTTAGTGCAATTAACATTCCTTAGTTTAAATTCATTTTCTTTTCAAAGTAAAGTAAAATAAAATAAAATAAAGTAATGTAAGATAAATTATAATAAATAAATAGATTTATGTCTATATCATTGCTATCTAAAAAACACTATAAGATTAAAATAGGAATAAAGTAGTATAATTTGCATTATACACAATACACAATACACAATAGGAAATTCAATAATTATAAATAGTTCTTTAAGAAATAATAAACTCAAGTCTTACCCATCTGGTGCGTACTAAAGTTTGGTGTTCATGTCCAAATTGTTAGAGCATCCATAGTTATGAAACATAAAAAAAATATATAGCAGAATGCAGAAATAGATATAGCAAATTAGGATTTTGTTGTGGTCGTCAAATGCTTAAGAATAGCAAAGTAGTAAAAAAAAATTGATCGGACGAAACTTCCGTTAAAATAAATTTAATTTGTATAAGTTTTTTATGCCGAATAGTATATTTTATTATTTTTAATCTTGAACGAAACTTGAAGCTTCCTTTCAGGAAAAAAAATTTCACCGGATCTGGTCACTTTCAACCCCCCTAAGTGTAATTAACCCCTTTGAGTATAATTAATTAAGCCTATAATTAGTTATTAAATTACCTAATTAGTATACTAAGTATGATTAACTAATTAACTATTAAGCTAATTAATTAACTTAATAAATATTGTAAGGTAGTGTTTGGCCCAGCTTAAAATTAGCTTAGCTTCTCCTTTAGAAGGAGAAGCTGGGCCAAACACACATTTTGAAAAGCTCTACAAAAAAAAAGTAGCTTTTTTTTATGAAGAAAAAGAGCTCTAAAAGAAGCTCCCGAAACCTACTTCTAGCTTCTAGCTTCTAGCTTCTAGATCAAAACCAACAAAGAAAAAAACAGATCAAAACCCAACTCTCCCCTTCTTCTTCCTCCGGCGGCCATGGCAGTCCATCCGAGCACCTTCAGACCATCTTCAACGCCGAGAAGCTGACTATCTTCTCCGAGAACCTTCAGGAGATGACGTTCTAAAAGTATAAAAGTAGCTTTAAAGGAGATTAGGGTCCGGCGTTCTTCTTCGTCGTTCGATCAGAAGGAGATTAGGGTCCGGCGTTCTTCTTCGTCGTTCGATCAGAAGGAGATTAGGGTCCGGCGGCCATGGCAGTCCATCCGAGCACCTTCAGACCATCTTCAACGCCGAGAAGCTGACTATCTTCTCCGAGAACCTTCAGGAGATGACGTTCTAAAAGTATAAAAGTAGCTTTAAAGGAGATTAGGGTTTAGGGATTAGGGATTAGAGATTTGGGATTAGGGATTTGGTGAAGATGATGTATAAAAGTAGCTTTTAATTGATATATGCCAAACAACTTCTAGCTTAAAAGTAGCTTTAAAGTTAAAAAAAAAGCTGACTATCCAAACAGCTTCAGCTTTTAATTTCAAAGCTATACTTTCTAGCTTCTCCTTTAGAAGTAGCTTTAAAGCTAAAAAAAGCTAGGCCAAACGCACCCTAATAAATCCACGGAAGAAACGATGGCTTTTCACATTTTCGGAGTTTTATTAATTTTAAAAATGTCACTATTTTGATCGGACTAAACTTTAAGTTTCATCCAAAAGATTAAAAAGAATTATAAAATATATCAGACGAAACTTCAAGTTTCATCCTGTATAATATGCATATTGTTATAACATCTCATATATAGCAATCTACTGTAGCGATTGCGATAAAATATGCATAAATAATAAATGACTGTAGCAATCAAATTGTTAAAATATGCATATTATGCAAATATAGCCGTCGACGGTGGATGCTCTTAGTTATCCAAAAGATTCAAATATTATAAGGAAACCTACCAGGAATTTTTTCCCAAACTGTCCCACTTTTTGAAAGTTTCTCCCAAAGTGCCCTATTTTTTTAAAAAAAATTCCAAACTGTCCCACTCGTTTTCTGAAAAAGCGAGTGTGGTTAAAACCTCATCGCTTTTTCAGAAAGCGAGTGTGAGGCTTTTGATTTTCGAAAGCCCGCTTTCTGAAAAAGCGACCTGTTTTTAACCAAACTCGCTTTTTCAAAAAGCGAGTGTATCGTTTTAGTAAATACTTTCAAAAGTGGGTCCTTTTGGTAAATACTTTCAGAATGTGGGTCAGTTTGGTAAAATTGCAATGAGCTGAAACATCTTGAATCCACATGAAGCACAACCCTAGCTCTTTCCAATATCTGTTGGTGGTTACAACTGAAAGAACAAAATAATAGCAAATCCATAGAATTACCAAAAAATTTTATGGGATACTAACTGCTTAACTTTAGTTAGGCAAACAATGAAATGAGAACGACAATGACAAAAGAACTTCAAAGTATGACAAGGAACTTTCCCTTTAAATGTCTACGAAAGTTGTATCAAATCTCAAGGATATATGCTATATAAGAAATGCAAAGTTTTTTAATATCAATTCTATTATATTTCTCAACTAGAAAAATGAGGTACAAACTGTCAACATTTCAACCAAATTGTGAACCTGGGCCACTTAAGCAATGTAAAGACTAGGTATAGCTCTAGTTTAGGCTTGGGTCAAGATTCCATGGACCAAGTGCCATAACAATTTTGAGAGTTTAAGGTTTATAGTAGCAATTTCACATTTCGGCGAACTGCTTGTAGTTTCCATGGAGGTTTACGAACATTCATATATTAATTACTGTTAAGCATTCCCAAACTTAATCTTAAAAAAACTACAATTTTTTCAAGGTGATATGGCCAATGGGTCTCAGTAGAGAAGTTATCATACCTGCTTTGGCACATAAAGGATGCATAAGCCGATTAGCTCAAAGAAGCAGAAATAACACCAGTACTCTTGAAACAAACTCAACTTTTAATGTAAAGCTAAGTCCGAGTTGGTCCAAAACTCTGAATAATATACTTCTTACAAAAAAATGGAGGAAAAAAAATCATCAATTCTCCATTACTTCTGGCTGCACGTTAAATTGAAGAACACTAATAATAGTAGTAGTAAATTGAAGAACAATAATAGTAGTAGTAGTAATGCATGTAAATATGACCTATTGCTTGGCGAATTTACATTGAAGCACCTAATTATATAGTGAAAGATACAAAATTGACCCAATTATTAGGCAATCTCATTGGAAATTTTTTGATGATTCTAAGATCCGATCTCAAAGAAAATAAAAATGATAATAAAATTAACATTGAAACAAGTAAGATATATTTGGCACACATCGCTATATATCTCTTTGCGACCTTGCAAGCTCCACTAAGTTGTAAACTTGCTTCTTTTTGAAACTTGTTATCAAAATGACCCACTTTCTAAAAATATTTACCAAACTAACCCACTTTTGAAAATATTTATCAAAACGACACACTCGTTTTTTAAAAAAGCGAGTTTGGTTAAAAACAGGTCACTTTTTCAGAAAGTGAGTCTAGACTTCTGAAAATCAAAAGCCTCGCAATTGCTTTCTGAAAAGGCGGTAAGATTTTAACCACACTCGTTTTTTCAGAAAGCAGGTGAGGCAGTTTGAGAATTTAAAAAAAAAATAGGACTGTTTGGGAAAACTTTCAAAAAGTGGGACAGTTTGGGAAAAAATCCCCTACCAGATGAGGACAATTAATTTTGTATTACACAATAGGAATTAGGAAATGTAATAATTAGAATAGAAGGGAAAAAATCAAAATATATTGGTGTAGTATCTAGAGAGAGAAACAGAGGAGAGAGAAAGAATGTGCATGGGTGTGCGTGTCCCATGTGGGTTGCCAGGGAGGAGGTGGGCCCCACTTCCAATCATGCCCCCCGATGCTAGCCTGGACTCACTCAATCAACCACGTGATCTGCTCTCCTCTCACAAACACCGCACAGGGAATTTGAACGCGTGCTGTATTTCCACGTCCGTAGTCTCAGCGTGTAGGGTCAACATTCAAATGCTGGTGGCGTGGGTCCCATCTGAGTTGTGGGCGGATGTGGATCTTTCATTCTTTCTGTTGGGCTTGCGAGCGGGTCGCGTCGCGTCGGGTCTGGTCAGATATGTGTTGCGGGTTCACTTCAATAAGAAAAGACAAAGCTGTCCTTAGTGTTTGACTGTGTACAGGCTAGCTGACCACATTTTATGCACGTGCAATGCGTGCTCTCATTTTTTATTTTTTTTCGTAAATATGCTAACCAAATTTGAAAAAACTACACTCAAGCATTATCCGTTTTTAAAAAAATTACACTCAAATTTTTTTTACTTATAAAAAGTTGCCCTCAAATATGTTTTCAAAAAACTCAATACGATAGTGTCATGTTCGGTTATGTTTTTTGACATGTACAGTGCACGTACTATTTTTCATACATATTTGACCCAATATTAAAAAAATCTCATTCATCTTTCTATTTTTTTCAAAAAATATCACTTACCTAATCAGGTTGTTTAAAAATAATCATAGAACAAATGCTTTTTAGCAGCAACATCACCCAGTCAGGTATGAACTATTATCAAAATGTAACAACAATTCCCCAAATCAAACATGAAGAAATTTATATCATACGTTCTAACATATTTTCATAAACAAAATGCACATTATATACAATTTGCATATATATTCATCCACCGCATTCAATACATTCTCATCAAAATCATCATCATAAATATGACAAACATAAAATATATCAGGATACAAACCACTTCCTGGTACAAACCAAAACTACAATACAATTCTATAAATACTTGGTTAGAGCATCTGTAGTCGTTGGCTAAATTGCCAAATTTTTGAAAAAATAGAAATAAAAAAAAGGGTGCTGCAGTCGTTGGCTATATACCCAAATTTTGAAATTTAGGGGAACAGTGGTCTGCTATATTTGGAAGAAGATGTAGAAATATGAAAAAAATAACCGACGAAAGATCAATCAATCAGACGAAAGAACATATTTCGTCGCTCAAATTTTTTAAATCGGGAAACCCTGTCCGTTCAATTTTTCTTTTTTTTTTCTATAAAAAATAAAATTGACGAACGATAAATCACTTCCCATTCATTTGATTTTTTTAAAAATAAAAAAAATGTTTAAAAAAATACGGATGGGAAACCATTTCATGTCCCTTCATTTAAAAAAAAACGAGCGATGTTAAACAATCCTTCGTCCCTTCACTTTTAAATCAATTTTTTTTAATTTTTTTTTATTTTAAGGAACGAGAGATTATATTTCGTCTGACGATTTAACATTTTGGAAACTCAAAATATGGGTTTGAACAACTACAACACAAACTCAAAATTTATATTCTTGTATGCCAAATACCCAAAACTTGGGATTCAACGACTACAGATGCTCTTACAAACCTCATATTTATCAGACATTATATCAGAGACACATACATTTCCAGAATACATATACAAAAATTCCATATTAACTTTCACAGTTACACCACCAGTGCCTGAAATTAACAAGTGCACAGTGCACATCAAAACCCATACTTATGTCCCCCCCCCCCCCCTAAAGAGCTCCCCGATATGCTCTTCGAAACTCAACCTATTTCTAATCAAGTATCCACCGTGCAATCTCCTCCAACCATGTCCTCACATTCTGCTAGTCGTCAACCTCAATTCACTCCCCTTTCATCAACACATCCCCCTTTTGCTCTCGGCACCCGCAAAGCCCAAAAAGAATTTTCTTATTCCCCGGCTTCTTTATCACAGATCTCAAAGCACTCTCCACCCTCTCTTTAATAGTCTCCCTCTCACCCTAAACCAGTGTTTACGTCTCCACAACACCTAATGTCACTCTTTTTTTCTCGAACACATCCACGTTCCTTGGAGACATTTAACAAAGTGGGCACCACAGGGAGAGAGAGAGATTGAGTGACAGCAAGCAAACATAATCTTGACAACAAGTGTAATTTTGAGATGAATTTCAAGTCTATCTTCAAGTTCTGGAATGTGAAGTGCGAGTTGGTCGGAGGAGGACGCAGACTGGTTGAAAGATGGAGGTGGCGGATGATGTCTTGGATGGTGAAGGCAGTGGGGGCATAGGGGGGGGAGGGACTAGAAGTGGCGGCAGAGGTCAAAGATGAGTTTCTCGGGGAGCTTGTTGCCCAGGGTAGAGGTGGGTGAGGTTGCGGATGAGGGTGCCCCATTGGGGGAGGGGGGGGGGGGGGGGGGTTGTTGTTCCTTGAGTTTGAATTCATCGAGGATGGAAGATTTGAGGGAGGTGGGTGTTTGAAAGATGTTGTGCCATTTTTTTAAAGAGAAGTTGGTGGCGGTGGTGTCAGAGCAGAGGGGGTTGGACATGAGGACTACTTGTTTGGCGAAGTCTTTGTCGGTGTTGGGGCAGCCGGATTAGCACTCTAAGGCAACAACCATTTTTTTAGACAACTTTTAAATGAGGATTTCTTTGCCACTGTTTGGATGAGATCTAGGGTCTCTGGGTGGAGGATTAGGAGGTGATTTAGCAGATCGGGTTGGATGTGAGCGGAGGTTTTGGTTGAAGGTGAAGAAAAAAAAGATTTGGAGATCGAGAAGAGTTTAAATGGCTAAAAACATTAGTTCTATGATATTTTTTAAACAACATGATTAAATAAGTGGGGTTTTTTGAAAGAAAAAAGAAAGAAAGATGAATGTTGTTTTTTAATACAGGGGCAAAAATATCTGAAAAAATGATATGTGCGTCGCACGTGTAAAAAACCTAACGGAACATGACACCGTCGCCTTTGGTTTTTTGAATACATAGTAGAAGGTGGTTTTTTTTATATATACATATACATATACATACATACATACATACATACATATATATATATATATATATATATATATATATATATATATATATATATATAGGGAAAGGATCCGTTGCACACTAGCCCTGTGTTCAATCCCGTGCGCACTAGCCCAGGACCGTCCGATCGTAATGATCCATCTTGATCCCCATCCAACGGTTTGCTTTCATTCCCGCGGATCACTTAATGGGGGGGGGGGGGTATAATCGGAATTCCCCCCCCCCCCCCACACACTAAACCTATCTCCCTAGCTCCTTTCCCTCTCTCCCGCTCATCTCCTTCCCTGCCTTCGATTGGAAAAAACCCTAGCCCCCAAATCATCTCCGCTCATCTCCTTCCCTGCATTCGATTGGAAAAAACCCTAGCCCCCAAATCATCTCCGCTCATCTCCTTCCCTGCCTTCGATTAGAAAAAACCCTAGCCCTCAAATCATCTCCCCCCTCCTCTTCAACGTTATCTGGGAAAGATCTATCCATTTACTCCCTCCCTCTCTGACGCTCCCTTCCACTGTTCTTGGTCATTTTCAAGAGGCGATTTGAAAACCCTACCCCCAAAATCGAGTTAGGGAGACCCATCGACCCTATCTCCTCTCCTCCTCAATTCATTGTGATCTAGATCTTGAGGCTCTTTTCAATTTCTCATCTCTATCTCCAGTTCGCACCCGATCGATATTGAAGGTATCGATTTGTTTTTTTTTTTTTTAAACTTGATATTGTTGAAAAAAAAACCATTTCACTGAACTCAGTATCAAAATTAATTTTCTATTGTCGAAATGAAATCTGAAATTATGAGATTGATTAACGTTTCAAATTTGTAACAAGTATGGAGTTAGGTGAAGGTTGCTCACAATTGGGTGACATTTTTTTGTATGTTGAAGAAGGTGAATTTACCCCCACTGTTGAAGAGCATCTAATCCCTAAGATAGGTATGATATTTGAGACCCTTGAGCTAGTAGAAAAATACTATGATAGCTATGCAAAATGTTCGGATTTTCAAATGCGTAAAGGAGGTAATAAATTGAAGGATGGTCAGGTGGTGGAAAAAACTATTTTATGTAATAAAGCGGGAGTGTCGAAAAGCAAGAATAATGAAATTAGAATAGGTACTACATCCAGGACATCTTGCAATGCATTGGTTAGGGTGAGATTAAACAAAGAAATGAATTCATGGTCTGTTTATTCTTTCCATGAGGTGCACAATCATGCATTCACCACACCTGGTAGAAGGCATTTGTTGCCGCGTAATCGTGTTGTGTCAAGTTCAGATAAAATCATAATGGAGCAACTTGCGGGTGCAAATATTCCCACTTGCAAACAAATGCTTTTTTTTGAAGGTTCAAGTGAGGGATACGATAGGGTTGGATTTACTCTAAAAGATGCTAGAAACCATGAAAGAGATTTGAGGGAGTCATTAAAAGGTCATGACGGTCAAATGTTGATAGACTTTTTTAAATGGCAAAAGGAAAAAGATCCTTCTTTCTTTTATGCATTCGAGCAAGATGAATCCGGTAGACTGTCTCATTGTTTTTGGGTTGATGGGATTGCTCGTTTGAATTATGAGTTTTCAATATCTCATTAATGAGTTTTCAATATCTCTACCTAACACGTTATTGGTGATGACAGGTCAAGTACACTTAACTCGTCATCACCAATAACGGGTTAAGTAGAGATATTTTGGTAGAAATTCATCTCTACGTAACCCGTTATTGGTGATGACGGGTTAAGTGTACTTAAACCGTCATCACCAATGACGGGTTAGGTAGAGATATATTGGCAGAACTTCATCAAGTACAGACCCACGAACCACTTCACCAGTCTGTGGCTATTATTTCTTTGTTGCCTTGCGCTTGTTTTCACGCCAATCTTCATTTCCTTCTTGTTATCTTGCCTTCTTCATTCAATATTTTTGAGAAGTGTATCATTTACTTCTTGTTTTCTTCCCATCTTCATTCAACATTCTCAGATATGGGGAACAATGCATTCTTGTTTTCTTGTTGCTTCTTTTCTTGCCTTCTTCATTTCCTTCTTGTTTTCTTCCCTTCTTCATTCAAACCTTTCCATAAATGCATGAATGTACTCTTGTTTTCTTGTTGCATCCTTTCTTGACTTCTTCATTTCCCTCTTGTTTTTTCCCTTCTTCATTCAATATTTTCAAAACGTAATCAATGCATTCTTATTTTGTTGCTCTTGTTTGTTTGCCTTCTTCATTTGCCTATAACTTTGAACCAAAGCCTTCTTCTTCAATGAAGAAAATACAGCAGATGAAGAAAAGTAAGGAAAAAAAAGAGATGGAGGAGGCTGCTGCAAGAGGGAGGAAAAAAAATAGGGAGGAAAAAAAAGAAAAGAAAGGAAAAGAAAGTAGCCTGCGTTCAAGGAGACTCTCCTTTATCATTCTTCATAACATTGTTTATAGAATGTGAAGGGGGAAAAAGTTTCAGAAAGAAGCTGAAGATGCAGAAGTAATGAGACAGATGCATGTCTACGTTAGCGTACAAGTGCATGCTGGGTTTCCCTCAATGGGTAGGGAGGACTCCTGACTCTGCCATTTTTTTTTCTTCATTCCCCTAACTCTTCTTTTGGGGATTTTTTAATGAATGCAGAAGTAGCAATTCTCCTCCCTTCGTACACATTCGTTTCCTATTGTTACACAGAGTGCAACAATTCTCTGGTTTCGTGGGACGGAGTAGTAGTGGGTGTCACAATGTATTCATAGTACTTTTCAACTTTTTAGCATGCACACCTCACAATCATGCAACAAATAGTACGAGTATGAGGAGTGCATGTCAAGAAGTTGTTAAGTACTTTGAATATACGGTTACACCCACTACTACTCTATCCTACGAACCGGAGAATTGCTGCCTCTGTGTAATAGTAGTGAACTAAATTGTATGTAGGGGGATAACTGCTACTTATACATTCAAAAAAAGGCAGTGTCAGCAGTCCTTCCTACCCATTGAGAAGAAACCGAGCATGTACTTGTATACTAAATTAATTGCAAATTTTGGTGAACGTGTCAAAGAATGACTTTGTAATAGCAATTGGCTTTAGTTATGTATGCATTCTATGTATGTTCAATTTACATGTATTTGCCAGTTTGTAATGCATGATGTACAAAGCTGTTATAAGATATAACCTGTATCCCAATATTCTCCGAACTTTATCTCGAAAATTCGAAGAGTTGTAGCACAAAGGCGAAGACACTGCAAATATCATTCAGCCTAATAGGTTAAGTATCCCAAGATTGATGTGAATTGCTGAATGAACAAATTATCATCTGTAGAAGTTGTTGTGAATGAACAAATTATGTGAAGTTGTATATGTATCAACAAAAGCACATAAAGCCTACACAGACAAAAGTTTTGTAAAAATCTCTCTACTTAACCCGTTATTGACGATGGCGGGTTAGGTGATCCTAACCCGTCATCACCAATAACGGGTTAAGTAGATTGATATTGGCAGGACTTCATCCCCTACAGATCAAGTATTGATAAAGTATTGCAAATTTCTCTCCACTTAACCCGTTATTGGGAATAACGGGTTAAGATCACTTAACCCGTTATCCTGAACAACGGGATAAGTAAGGAGATATTGGTTGTACTTCATCCCCTACAGACCAAGTTTTTTAAAAGTATTGCCAATATCTATCTACTTAATCTGTTATTGACGATAACAGGTTAAGTGATCTTAACCCGTTATTCCCAATAACGGGTTAAGTAGAGAGAAATTGGCAGCACTTTATGAAAACTTGGTCTGTAGGGGATGAAGTCCTGCCAATATCAATCTGCTTAACCCGTTATCCACAATAACGGGTTAAGTTATTTTAAACCGTTATCCTAAATATCGTGCTAGGTTTATCCAATGTTGGCAGAATTTTATCTTCAAAATGTAAGTTTGCATAAATTTTCACAATTTTCCATAAATAAAAAAAATCCAACATCATAAATGTATTGCACAAATACACAATTTGCACAGATACATAAAATTCACTCACAACCTTCAACACAAATATATATTCGCTAACTAATTACAACAACATGTATGGTTCACAAACATAGAAATTGCACACATACACAAATTGCACTAAGATTAAATACAACACCAGTAATATATTTATAAATCAAAAAATGTTGACTTTGGCACATATATTCAATGACCCACAACATCAAGACCCACAAAAACTTATGTAGTTCATAAATACACAAAATGCACTCTGATTAAATACACCAGTAATCTAATTGTACAAAAAAGAAACGTTCAATTGACCATATATATACAATCAAAAGTATGGAACTTTTCAATAATTTATTCCTTCCATGGGCACAATTTTGCTTCATTCCAGACCTACACCACGCAAAAAAAAAGGTTAATAATAAATTCAAAAGTAATATTTCTTTTCACATTGAAAGACAAAAGTAAGCAATTATTCGGTGTTTATCTTGAAAGTTTGATATGACATACATAACACGAAAACCCCTTAACACGAACCTTTACCTTCATCATCATCACTCTCTCCAGCGTTTGGAGCTTCTTCATACCCTACCGAACCACTAAATAAGGGAGAATAATGGGTTAGTATCAACTACAACAAGTTTAGATTCATTGAGTCCAATTAACAAATACTTAGTCTTCGATATATTACTTTGCCATATTTTTTGGATAGTTTCGTGAATTGTGACATACGACATGAAGGCATGTCCTGCAATGTCTTGGTCTCTTCGTGTAACACTCCGAATTCCAAAATACAACTGAATTCGAAGTTCCATAGGATCTTTACACTTCTTTCGTACAATTTTACAAGGAAATAAAAATATTTCTTACATCAGAGTTACATTACACCTTTACATTATTACAGCGAAAGCAATTATACAGTAATTACATAAAGCAACAATTGAATCAATCCTTGAGAAGCATGTATACTTCAATTTGTCAAGCATCTTTACCCTGCATGTAAAACTGTGGGCGCGTCAGTTCATTCAACTGGCAAAATATTATACACGGCCATCCTCTCTATGCCGGAAACAGTATAACGATTCTCAATACTTAGCAAACCACAAACTTGTTCACAAACAAAGCTAAAGGGACTATCCTATTGATGTCGTGTTGTGAATGTGTACTTAGTCCTTAATGCAATTATTTGTATTACATGACACTAATGCGTACTTGTTCAGAGTCTATGCAGCCCATACTACATAGGTCCGAGGACAAGCCCTTAACCGTTCTTCATCTTGTAGGGTTCAATCTCTCGTCATGACTTAATCTACTACTGTAACTACGGTAAGTATCCTAGATGTTTTATGACTTACGAACTCATGTCTAGGCACCCTGGAGGGAATTCCAATGCACTGACACATGACTCATCATGCAGCCATCCTGTGGTGATTCAGCTCCTACCATAAACATGACACCACCTGCAGTCGTCAAACACCCCAAGAGCGTCGCCGCCGGGATGGTACTCTGGAGCAGTATCCACGCACTATCATGATGCATCATGGGACATCCTGTGAATACTCTCACGCCACCAATCCAATGGCCCTCATACTCAATGTTTTTCTCTTACTTTCATCACATCTCTACTATGTATCTAATCCTTAGTTCAATTGAATCATGAATAAAATCAATCCCTTAGGGTTAGCGCTCCCACTATACCGGTCTTATTCATTCATTTCACATGACCCAAACCTTGGTCCTTTCATCTCAAATATCATTTCCAAAATTCTTTTATTGCCGGTATAAGGCTTAGCTACACCCTAGTTCTCAATTTCAACTCATAATTACAACATCGAGCTTTTCATACTCATAAAGTCTTTTCATGATTAATCACAATTCACATTTCATAAGTATAGTATTCATGTATCCACATCTTTCATAACTCATCACATTTGATATTTCAATTCCATACACAATTTATGCAAAAAAAATAATAAGTTTCAACTAGTAGTATTCAATAGTTCATTTATTCCACGAATCTCTTATTCTCATTTCAATCCGTACTAAAAGCACGATTTATAAGTTCTATTAATCACACAAATCAAGGTTTTCAAATTCCTCATTACTAATTCTCATTTTAAAACTCTTTAAAAAATAACTCATTTATTTTTCCTTTATTTCAAAAGACAATTTAATTTTAAAAAGGAAGAAAGTCCTTTCTTGCAAATAGCCTCAAATTCTCAATTGCGCTTTATCAAAAGTTACACAAATTTTTCTCATAATGTCCAAATAATTTCAGTAATTTTTTCCATATTTTTCTTGAATTTTAATCTATTCTAAAACTCAAAATAATATTAAATTTCCAAAAAAAAACATTTTTTAAACCCAAAACGGTACCCCATCCGGATTCGAACCCACAACCAGTGGCCCAAACAACAGCGCCCAAGACCACTGCGCCAAGTCACCAAAGCGAAATGAGAGGGGTTATTATCCCTATGTATCAACTTTCAATATTTCGGATTTTAACCAAAAAATAAAAACGAAAAAGCTCAATTCTCAATATCGAACCCGAGACCAATGACTAGACCCCCACTACTGTAGCGATTGGAACTCTTCCGACCAATTGGTCTAAGTGACCATATCGTTTTGAAAGGGATTTAATTAGGTTTGAATTAGCTCTCTATTCACATTTATATTTCATGAATTCTCACAACAATTTGTTTCTTTTTCCTCTCTTTTGAAAGCAAATTTTTTCAGAATTTATTATACATAAATCCACAGTAAACCAGTAATTTTATAAATATTATTTGCTTTATAAAACAAGTATTTTAATCCTAATTTGTGTTCCATGTCCATAATTTCGACATTGAGTACAATAGCACATTTCTTCAAAATTTAGAGTTAGGCTTCCACAAATCACTACATTTTTTTGTTCTCTTTCTTATTGACATCCTACCATATTTTTAGAACACAAAATCTCATCTTTCTACAAAATAAAAATCTATTTTTTGTCAGCTAATTACACATGATGCATTCAATCAATTATTTGCAAATACAATCCTTTTTTTTCTTTATTATTATTTACCATAGCATTCATGTAGCACAACAACATGAAGATTTATAACACATTAATTAACAATTATTCATTAGCAATCAATCCATCAACTATTCTCTAAATTACCACTCTACTTTTCAATTAAACAAGCATGGTTCCCATTTCTCACTAGTTGATTCATATAATTTCATTAAAATCATACATAGCATGATGTCTACTTCTAGAAGCACGAGAAACATCAACTTTCATTCATAATTAATTAATCTAGCAACCATTTTAACACACTTCTACTAGATTATCAATTCCTCTCTAATTAGGCAAACATGAATTTAATTTCAACTAGTTGCTCTTTAATAATTGCTCAATTCATTCCTAGCATGATTTTTAATTTAGAAGCATGAGAAACACCCACCTCTTTGGAGAAAAACAAAATAAAAGTTTCTAGAGTCTCCTAGAATGCAAGAGAGTAGCCTTCTCATCCTAGATTGTGTTGCAAAAGCTCGCCTTCTTGTTCCTTGGTGCAAACCCAATGCTCTCCTTGTGCTTGATGATGGGCTGGCCTCCTTGCTTGGGACACACGATTCTCACACTCACTCTTATACTCCCTAATGTATTTCTCTCCTATATAATTTCTTCCTTTCAATTAATTTTTTGTGTAGTATACATGAAGGTAGGGGGTATTTATACTAGTTCTAGGATAGATTGGAGGGCTAGGATTTCATTAGATGGTTGGAGATGGATGGCTAGGCTAGGATGGGAAGTTGTAGCAACCACCCATAAACAAATAACCACCCATGCACACACACCCACTCTCCCATCTCTCTTTATGCATAACCCGGCCTCCAAGGTGTGCAAAGCACACTACGTGCATGCACGTGCCCTTCTAGTACCCCCCTATTTGAAATTTGTACAAATTTAATAAATTTATTGTTCACCATTTGTGCCTACATGACAAGTTGTGACAATTTAAAGGATTAATTAAGTTTGTGGGCTTCACAAATAGTGGGCTTAGGCTTATGGGCTAAATAATAAAATATTTAATTATTAAAGTGGGCTCAAAATAGGAAAACAATATTTTAGGCTTTACAAAATAGGCTTTTTAGAAAAATAAAGGAAAAGAAAGAAATAATTGTTCATACTACAAAAGGAAATTTTATAAAAATAAATATACATACGAAATTTTGCACGTGCACAACACGTGAAAATAAATATTTCTTATTTAAATGAAAATTTAGGGTATTACACTTCGTTTGTTGGGATTCTCTGGTAGACTTTAACCTCTTCCCTTTAGGCCTTCCCTTTGTGGTGCATTGCACGGGGTACCCCACCGGTGCATGTGCATGTGCATGTCCACCACTCTCCGGTTGTGCGCTACCTTCGTATGGTGTACTATTCCCGAATTGAATGTGAGAAAAGCCTTCTATTCCCTTGAGCATGTGGTCGAGCATGTACTTGTACCCTCGCTCTGAAGAACAACCAAGATCGACCAAATGTCTTGAGTGCATAGTCAGTTCACAATAACGAGAGGCAAAATTATTGCCCATACTATTGGGAATGGGTGTACTGCTTCTTGTCAGTTGATTCCTGGTCCATCGCCTACAAATATATTGCTCGGGTAGTGCGGTGTGATCTGTGAACCGAATAACTGCCAATAGATGTTTGTGGAGAATGCCTACGAAGTCATACATAGCACAAGGGCATTTATCCATTTGACGGATTTTATAAAAAGAAATCACCCTCCCCGGTTCTGAATTTCCACAAACGGTTACAGAAAAAGCTGCACTATCCGGTGTATCCATACTCACAATTAAACTCATATTAAGTAATAAATTTTTTACGACTTCTTGTTGGAATTTGTAGAAAATTTTCAGTGTGTATGTTCCCACCATTTGTGACTCTAACGCCCATTCGGTCTTCAATTTTGGCCTCTCATCGAGATTACAATGAGTTTCTTTAAGTTCATCGTGTCTTTGTTTTACTAAGACTCGGTCAAAGATGACGAAAAATTCATGTAATGAGTACTTCTTATGAGTAAGTTGCTTTAAGGATGAATGTAGCGATTCGCTATGTTGGGTACTCAACATGTCGCCCCAAAATGAGTCTCTTGCATACACGGGAGCCCATTTCTCGAGAATCTCAAATTTATCGTTCAACCATTTGTTATTCTCAAGTTTGTACTGGAAAATCAAAATTTTCCACTTCTATTCAAATTCAGTTTTATATTCCGTCGTATAAATGATAGTCTTCAAAGCATCCCTAAAGCTGTCAATGTTATTCGGCATATGCACTTAATGCGGTAACTTATCCAAAATATGCCAAATGCAATATCTATGTGACGTGATTGAGAAAACTTTCTTAGCTGCGGTACTTATTCCACGATCCTCATTTGTCACGATATTCATCGGATCATAAGTCATTGCTCCTCGCCACTTTTCAAAGAACCACTCAAATGGGATGCCTTCTCATTTGGTATGAACCCACAACCTAGGAATATTGATTGCCAATGATGGTTGAATCCAACAAATGGTACAAACAACATGCTGTATCGGTTTGTGTTGTAGGTAGCATCAAAGCA
This sequence comes from Hemerocallis citrina, assembly GCA_017893485.1. NCBI lineage: Eukaryota > Viridiplantae > Streptophyta > Magnoliopsida > Asparagales > Asphodelaceae > Hemerocallis > Hemerocallis citrina. Next base: position 70,065,439 of record CM030361.1, read on the forward strand.
AACAACATCCCCAAATACTTCATAATTATTTCTAGCGATACCATCCATCCAGACACAATGGGACAATCGCCCTTCGGGATCACATTGGTAATCATAATAGAATAAAGGATCGCTCTCCTTTTTGGATTCAAAGAACTCAAGTAGCATTTACTCGTCGTGTCCTTTTAAACCTTCCATCTCGTCTCTCCTGAGATTTCTGATATCGGTTTCAGTAAAACCAATTTTCTTATTACCTCCACTTGCACCTTCGAAGAATAGCATTTGTTTGCAAATAGGGACATTAGCTTCTGACCAATTACATTTTTATTTGTATTTGTCAATTCACGGTTTCGAGGTAGCAAGTGACGTCTATCGGGTGAAGTAATGTAACGCCCCGTCCCAATACTCAAACAATTTTAATATTTTTAGAATACAAATTAGATACTATGTAGTACAACTGCCCACCACAGGCTGCCTCTCAAAAGGTGGTTAACCAATTAGGTGACTCTTGATCGTAGGCAATTATATTTATACCCAAATTATTTTTTTATACTCCCAATATGGGACTATTATTAACAAATCTCTTCTAATTCAATCCATACACCATTCACAAGGTGCCACGTCACCCATATATCCAATTCCATTCTAATTTCAATTCCGAAATCAAATCCAAATCAAATCTTCCCTGGATGACATCATCATCCAATTCAACAGAACTCATATGTTCTTCTCAACCAACCTGTGGGTTCTTTTCCTTCAATAACCGGATTTCCATGAAATCCTCCTATAGAAATCTCTATAGGAAACATCACATTTTTTAACCATATATATGTATATATATATTTCGGAAGTACGGAGTATTACATACACCCCACCTTAGAAATCAGCGTCCTCGCTGAGTACGGGACACACATCTAGTGTAGGATCTGCCTTTCTAGCCGATGTAGCGTCGTCCTCGATCCCGATAATTCCGGAGACTAGTCTCACACCGCAGGTAAATCCGGAGACTATTTCACTCACACCTCGATAATTCCGGAGACTATCTCACACCGCAGATCATACTGAGGCCCTCTTCTACATCTGGTGTCGAAAGTCGGCTCTGATACCATTTGTAACGCCATATCCCAATACTCAGACAATTTTAATATTTTTAGAATACAAATTAGATACTATGTAGTACAACTGCCCACCACAGGCTGCCTCTCAAAAGGTTGTTAACCAATTAGGTGACTCTTGATCATAGGCAATTATATTTATACCCAAATTATTTTTTGTATACTCCCAATAAGGGACTATTATTCACAAATCTCTTCTAATTCAATCCGTACACCATTCACAAGGTGCCACGTCACCCATATATCCAATTCCATTCTAATTTCAATTCCGAAATCAAATCCAAATCAAATCTTCCCTGGATGACATCATCATCCAATTCAACAGAACTCATATGTTCTTCTCAACCAACCCGTGGGTTCTTTTCCTTCAATAACTGGATTTCCATGAAATCCTCCTATAGAAATCTCTATTAGCAACATCACATTTTTAACCATATATATGTATATATATATTTCGGAAGTACGAGGTATTACAAGTAAATTCGTGATTGTGTGGTTCATTAAATGAATAAATAATCCACAAATTACTTTGTGGGTTTAGTTTGACACGAACGAAAGCTTTGCAACCCGTTCTAGAAGTTGTTCCTCATCTACCTTCATTTTAATTATTCGGTGACTCCTCGGCTTTATTACATACATATGATTTATCCACTACATCATTTCTCTTGTATTTATTTCCATCCTTACGCATAGCAAATCCTGCACATTTACAGTACGATGAATAAAATTTTTCCGCTTCCTCTAGAGTGGAAAATGTCATACCAATCTTCAGTTTTAGGTGCTCATCAACATGAGGAAGAAACTCGCCAATTTTTTGTGTACGAACAAATTTCTCTTCGGTAACAGAACTTCCTTCAAAACTGTTCATACCTAAGAAAACGAAAAGGAGAACAATTAGGGCTACTAAACTCGTTACAGAATGTGATGAAAAATTTCAAACTTTATTTACATATTATTAGAGAAACGTGAGAAAACCGCACAAACGGCATCCACAATTTATAAAACTTTGCAACTTACTTTAATTTGCCTAGCACAAGCCACCATAACTTGCAGAAGTAATTTTTGACTCACGGTATACGAGATACAGTCGTGTACCACTGTATTTGGTGTTTTTATAACCAAAAGTGACACACGACCGTATCTCTCGGACCGTTAGTTGAAACTCACTTCTACAAATTGGGGTTGCCTGAGCTACGTGAGACCATCCGAGTTGCAAAATTTCGTATTTTTTGAAGGTCGTTTGAAGGATTTTCTAGTATAACCGCACTAAACGCATTCTAAGTCATTAACTTCTAATGCGAGGAACGTGAGAAAACCGCACAAACGATATCCAAAATTTATAAAACTTTGCACCTTGCTTGAATTCACGTAGCGCAAGCCACCCCAACTTGTACAAGTGAGTTTCGACTAACGGTTCGAGAGATACGGCCGTGTATCACTTTATTTGGGTTTTTTCAACCGAAAGCGATATACGGCCGTATCTCTCTAACCGTTAGTCGAATATGACTTCTACAAGTTCGGGTTCATTGTGCTAGTGAAACCATCCTACTCGCAAAATTTCGTATTTTTTAGATATCGTTTGCAGGGTTTTCTAATCTAACCGCACTAAAAAAATTCTAAGTCACTAACTTCTAATGCGAGGAAAGTGAGAAAACCGCACAAACAGCATCCAAAATTTATAAAACTTTGCACCTTGCTTGAATTCACGTAGCACAAGCCACCTCAACTTGTACAAGTGAGTTTCGACTAACAGTTCGAGAGATACGACCGTCTATCACTTTATTTGGGTTTTTTTCAACCGAAAGCGATATACGGCCGTATCTCTCTAACTATGAGTCAAAACTAACTTCTACAAGTTTGGGTTGCTTGTGCTATGTGAGACCATCCTACTCGCAAAGTTTTGTATTTTTTGAATGTCGTTTGCAGGGTTTTCTAATCTAACCGCACTAAAAAAATTCTAAGTCACTAACTTCTAACGCGAGGAACGTGAGAAAACTGTACAAACGGCATCCAAAATTTATAAAAATTTGCACCGTGCTTGAATTCACATAGCGCAAGCCACCCCAACTTGTACAAGTGAGTTTCGATTAACGGTTCGAGAGATACGGCCGTGTATCACTTTATTTGGGTTTTTTCCAACCGAAAGCAATACACGGCCATATCTCTCTAACCGTTAGTCGAAAGTGACTTCTACAAGTTCGGGTTGCTTGTGCTATGTGAGACCACCCTACTCGCAAAGTTTCGTATTTTTTGGATGTTGTTTGTAGGGTTTTCTAATCTAACCGCACTTAAAAAATTCTAAGTCATTAACTTGTAATGCGAGAAACGTAAGAAAGCCGTACAAACGACATCCAAAATTTATAAAATTTTGCACCATGCTTGAATTCACGTAGCCCAAGCAACCGCTGCCACCCCAACTTATAGAAGTCAGTTTCGAGTAACGGCTCGAGAGATACGACCGTGTATCACTTTATTTGGGTTTTTTTCAACCGAAAGGGATACACGGCTGTATCTCTTTAACCGTGAGTCGAAACTAACTTCTACAAGTTCAGTTTGCTTGTGCTATGTGAGACCACCCTACTCGCAAAGTTTCGTATTTTTTGGATGTCGTTTGCAGGGTTTTCTAATCTAACCGCACTAACATTGTTCTAAGTAATTTAATATGTTCGGCACGATTATAAATACAACTCAATCTACAATATCATCAACCGGTCAGCATTTATTGCACCGTGTAAATTCATCAAAATACTACTTACAAATTTCTACATCTACAAAATTTTTAGGCAATTTTAATATACGGTAAAATCGTGGAAAGCAACAAAAACATTTTAAAAATCAACAGAATTATAATTACTAAGGCAGAGATTTAATCATTATCTTATAATATCAATCTGAATTTTGCCAATGTAGGTCAAGCTGCGAACTAGGGTTTCATTTTTGGGATGAAAGAGTTGGGTTTGGAAGTTTGGAGTATAGATTGGGAGAGAGAGATTATATGGGGATCGAAGAGGACGAGGAGCGGACTGAGGTGGAGGTGTGAACGGAGGAGGAGAACTACGGTTTGAGGAGCAACGGACGGAAGAGAGAGAGAGAATCACCTGAATGATAGAGGAGAGAAGTGAGAGAGGAGTTACCAGAGTGAGAAGATCACGATTTCGGAGATATTGGGTTTGGGTTCATCCAAGAATAAAAGTTCAGCTTCGGGAAAAAGTCGACGAGGAAGACAAACTGTATACAGTTATGAGATTATATCTTTGCCTTAACCCGTCCTTGTCAACGACGAGTTAAGGCAATATTTTTTTATAAAATTTTGCCTTAATCCGTCATTGAAAACGGCGGGTTAAGACAAAATATTGTTAAAAAAAATATGGGATCCAACGGCCCAGATTAAAGTTTGCACGGGTCTGTGCACACAGACCCGTTTACAACCGAAAAAACCTCATATATATATATACTGCAAATATATATGTATATATATGTATATGTGCATATGGATATACTCTAAAATATTTCAAAATTTTATAAAAATAGTAATTTACACGTGCAATGTACGTTTTAATCTATTTCTATTATAAAAGCCACAATAAATCTATCCAGAGCAGATCCGAACCGTACATTTTATATTTTTAGATTAAATCTCAGCCATTCAAATCCATATTTACTAACAACATCCACTGTCGTTTTCTAAAAACCCAAAAAATGGAAATCGATTTAGAAAACATGCTCACAGTCGTTTGCTAAAAACCCATATATTAGAATAGGAGTGAACAGTGCATCGCTAAACTTAGGAGCCGCTTTAGCGAAATGCTAAATATAGAAGACGTACGAAGATCATCCGTTTGACTTATTCGAACGGGCGGATGAAGTAGCTCCGTCTGTTGTTAAATATTGAAAAAAAAAGATGAGAGACAGATGAAGGAGTTCCGTCTCTCATCGATTTATAATTTCTGATAAACGATATTAATTAAATATGTGGGTGAGAGACGGATGAACTTCATCTGTCCCTCAACTCCACTTTACAAATTGTTTTCGCCGAATTGACACATTTACCCCTAAATGAATAATTTCCACCCTAGTGTGTGACCGACACTCATCTCCAACGGCTCATTTAACTTAATTTAGTTTTTTTATAAATCCAACGACACTTGTTTTTTTAAAAAAATATTTTATTTTAATGGTTACAAATTTCAAATACAGTATATATATTTTTTGTACTCCACTCCACTCAGGTAAAAACTAAGCTTCTCTGTCTCATTCTTTTTATCTATGCTTCTCTATCTCTTTCTTTCTATCTATGCTTCTCTGTCTCTATCTTTCTATTTATCTTCCATTTCTATTGTTTCTTTCATTCTTCATATTTTGCCAAATACAAATTAAATTTGAGCAATGGCAACCCGTAGTAATAGGGGCAGGACATACACATCTAATGAAGATGTTATTCATTCCCAAAGCTGGGTTTCTATTACTCAGGATCCATTGACCGGTAACGATCAATCTAGTACACAGTTTTGGAATCGAGTATTTGCTACATTTGTAACTCTATTAGGCACTCCGACCGACCGGACAGCTGTCTCTCTTTCTAGTGATTTTTAAAAATAAAAATAAAAACTTTTCTTAGGGAGGACTTGAACTTGAAACCTCTTTTATATTAGTTATGTACGTGCATTGCACATGTTAATAGATTTACAAATGACACTTAGGCCTTCTCCCATTATAATATTAGAGATTAGAGATGAGTGTGAACATCAAAATTAATTGATTACTACCGACTACTCAATTATACAACCCTCACCCTAGCTATTTATAGCCAACCCCACATTCTCACTTCTCTCATCTCACCAATGTGGGACTAAAAGTTTTCAAAGTTTAAAATCCAATTGTATTTAGTCCAACATTGGTGAGATGAGAGAAGTGAGGAGGTGGAGTTGACTATAAATAGCTGGGGTGAGGTGGGTTAATTGAGTAGTGGGTAGTGGGCAATTAATTTTTTTGTTCACACTTCACACCCATTTGATCCATGAATTTAACTCATAACTTTTTTGTTTAAATTTTTTGGAGTTAAAAAAAATTAACTAATGAATTTTGCAGGCCAATCCGGCCCGACCCAATACGGGTTCAACCTGTACGGGTTCGCGGGTCAACCCGGGTGGACTTCCTCTCTTTCCAACCCGGCCCGGTTAATCCCCCAACCTGGCCCGAGCCCGCCCGAAACACAGGCCAACCCGAATGGGTTGGGCCCGACCCAGTCCGGTTGAACCGAATGCCATCCTTCTTGACAAACTCTCCCATAAAAATAGTAGAGAATAGAGATATGATAAAATAAAATAAAAAATAAAGAAAAAAATTAGTAAGACAACAAAGATGTCTCCTATGCTTCTGATAATTTTCACGTGTTTTGCATGTCTTTCAATATGTTGTCAATAATACACACCCTTTAGCTGCAATGCATAATGATATGAGTCTCACAATTTGGCCGTCATAAATTTGATAATTTTGCCCATCTTCTCCTATCATTTTCCTACATTGTAGACTTGTAGTCAATAAAATGCAAGAGGGCCATGCACCCTATCACTTCTCCATTATAAATTAAGGCCAAATAACATTGTCTAATCAACAAAAACACTTTGATTTAGTCATCTAATTTGAAGACTTTTTGCACCAGTTTTAGCTAACCACCACCTTAATTTATTGTCTATTCCCATTATATAGCCCAGGATAAATATATTAAACACATCATACCATTCCTATATTTATATGACAGCAACAAATCCTGCTATACATCACAAAAGTTTGCATAATTAGATTCAGATCAATTTCATCATATCATAACCCCACTTCTCAGCTCTACGCTACAATTACTGACTTCGAACTAATGATTGAACATGCCTAGGAACAATTGAGTAGAAAGAAATTAAGAACAAAAGTTGTTTTCGGAAAGATAAAAAATTGAAAGAAGAACAAGTTATTTTAATGGTTGCAACAAGAATGACCGCATTTGGAGTCAGCTATTGGAAACTAAATTATAAGCGATTACATTGAAGAACAAAGGCTTCTGTGATGCTCACCTTAACATTTTTTCCCCTCCTTCAAACGTATTCATACATATCTTTCTACGGTTTAGTTAATTGAATTATATTATCAAAATCCTATCCATTTCAATATGATGTGTTATAGTGCAATTAAATTGACCCAATGATTTGAGGTCTTGTTATTCTATTTTGCATTATTTAAAGAAAACTGAGGCCATATGCTAGTCAATGTGAAACTTAGCAGATGCTAGAGCTACTTTTACATGTAAAATGAAGAACAGAATTTGTCAAAATCCTCAAGTTTCATGCGTGTTCATGTACGGAGTACAGCAGTGCTACATTTACATGAAAATTTACTCCAAACATACATTATAAAAGCACTGGGATTTATTTTTTTACTAAAAGACAAGATTTTATTAGTTTTTTAATCATCTTTTAAAGATTAAGGTTTGCCTTTTAGTGTGAAATGGGTCCCACCACATTTATAATATATGTTTGAGGCGAATTTTCATGTAGCTGTAGCATTTTGCAAATAAAAAACACGGAGACTGTTATTCTTATAAAGATAAAATATGTATTTGTTGTTGGATATATAAGTATATTCTCATAATATGAATAATATTATGTGTAATATTATTCTATGGGTAACACGTGTGTTACACGTACTAATTGTATGGATATCGGAACGCAGGTTGAGTGGGTTGAGAACCCAATACCCAAACCAATATTTATTCTATAAATACTGGCTTGTGATAGTAGTCTAGATATTCCAATCTTGATGCCTAGGGTAAATATCTCAAGCACCTTAGTCCAGGATATTAACCCTAATTTCTATTGTTATTATCTCTCATAATCTCTAACAATCTTAAGATATTTAACATTAATTTTGAGATTAAGAGAGATGGACCCAACTGAGCGACGGACTTACCCGCCGGCGCAGACACCGCGCCACCTCCGCTTCTAGTCGTCGCTATCATCGACGCAGGCCGCCTCCGCCCAGGCCAGTTGATGTTGGCTTAGACGCAAGCCGCCTCCGTGCTCAGGCCAGTCGCTGTTGGCGTCGATGCAGGTCGCCACCGCCGCTGGGCGGAGCCTCCGCTGGCATTGCCGACGTTGACACAGCCACCGCTGGCCCAGCCCTTCTTCTCCTTCTTCCCGAGTACCAACAGAGAGAAGGAATGGGACTCAGATCCAAAATTTGATTTTTTTCGATTGGTGGATTATGGTTTTCTGTGTTCGGGTTGGAGAGGGGATCCTGGTAGCTGAGTTTAACTCAGATATGACCAAACAAGAATTTTCATTGGTTGAGAATTTGGTGTTTGGTGTTCGGTTGGTTGGAGCAGATCCAGATTCAGATCCAGTCCAACAGCTGCTCTATTGGTTGTAGATTGCTGTTTGGTGTTTGGACTGTTGAAGCAGATTCAGATTCAGATCCAGTCCAACAACTGCTTTATTGGTTGGAGATTTGTTGTTTGGTGTTTGGACTGTTGGATCAGATCCAAATCCAGCCAAAAGGAATCAGATCGGGATCTAACTAGTGGTGACAATCTACTGGATATTGTTTTATATTCCATGTTTGGGGAGAAGACTGGATCTACTGCAGCTAGTGTACTTCCAATTAAGATCTAAATTAAAGATAAGTTCTTCACCAAATTTAAATTGTTAGTTAATTATTTGTTTGAATTTTGTTGCTAAGTGCTAAAGTTCAGAACCGTATTATACATTGTTTAATTAAATACAAATTTGAATAACTGCTTTCGCTACGTGTTAAGGATCAAATATTCATTTTCATAAATTATAGGCTTTGACTATAAAATTGAATCTCCAATTAAATTGTTGTGAATTAAATAGTGCTAATAATATGTTTAATTGGCTAATCTTTAACAATTTGATGAATGTAGAAACTTCAAAGTTACTTACAAATTGTGTGTATTGGAGACGATAAATTTGCATCTTGGTATGATAAGTCTGCACTATGCAGGCTTCTCCATCGAATTTGGAAAACACTTCTGACTTGAAGTGTCGGTATGATCTATTCTAATATTTCTTAGTATTTTCATGTGAAGAATGTGTCAACGTTTTGTGCGTTTGAACACATGATTGAGAGTTTTAGATCATAATTATTCTCGCTTTGAAAACTAGCATGTTTAGGGTTGTTAAGTGCTTTATCATACTATGTGTATAGATATTATGACAAATCCATTGTTTGCAGTTTGTGTGAGATCATATATTTGCTTCTCTAATAAAATGAAATAATTTTTTTTTATGTATAAGATGTATAACAAATGTCTGTAACTTAGGAAAAAACATCTCTTAATGTAGGATATGACTCCATTAGTTACGTTTTGTTCATTCTCGTTCATTGTATTGTGTGTGTGTAAAGTTGAATGTTGGTCATTATCTCGTTTAGCGTCTCGAAGATGATGAAGAACGAATAAAGGAAAATATAGCTCAATGTGTTTGAGCAAGTGGACATTGTTAAAGCCATTAGAGAAAGAAAATAATCTTGTAAAATGTAATAGAGTAATTTTGTATTAACTCTTATAATATGCATATATTGTCAATCGCATGTATAAGTTGAATTTAACAAATGCGACAATTAATAATAATAGTTCTAATTGTGTATAGTCCTTGAACATAACATAATTGGCTAGGATATGAGAACTATATATTAAATTGTTTGTTTTTGTTAAAACTTATAACTCTACTAAATGACACTTCATTAATATGACAAATGTGAAGTTTGAATTCAGATTTTGATCACTAGAAAATCATTTTGTATGGTCTCTAAGAGTTCACAACTTTTTAAATTCATACATTCTGATATTTGTGATCACAGTAGCTTTGTGACTATGTGAGATAATTGTTGGTCAGAAGTATTTAATCGCTTTTGTAGATGATTAATATAAGTTTGTCATATATATGAAGAATGAAGCACTTGTTATTCTTAATGATTTAAAAAATCTAGTTAAATGCTAAAAATTAAAGGTTCAGATTTGATAGAGGTAGTGAATATATTTCAATGATTTTAAAGAAGTTTGCATATGACATAATCTCCATTGCACTCTACTTACAACAGTCAAACGGTATTGATAAAAATTAGAATCAAATACTTAGTGAAATGTTGAATTCTATAATATTAACTGTTGTTTGTCTTGTGTAATTATGAGTGATGTTGTATTGTTAATCATATATCTAATGTGTTACTACACTCTAAATTGAATACACCTTGTAGATCATGACATGAAAACACAAATAATTTTGTTAAAGTGAAAATTTGTGTTGTGATACATTTGTTAGAGTACATGACCCTATAAGGCCTAAAGTATGACCTACAACAAATATTTGTGTGTTTGGAAAGTGCAGAATATAGTTCTGTGGACAGATGTGGATCGATCTAATTTGTGTTAGAAGAACCTAGACTTGCAAAGTTCTTTGAAGATGTGTTCATCAAAGATAAATGTATGAAATGATCTAGTCCTACAGACACGGTCAATGATTCAAGTTGGAATCAAGAACCAGCCTTACTGACACTTAAAACTTCAATGACAAATGAGCCAAGAAGAGTCTTTAGTAAACAATGAGATGAATTTGTGTCATACAATAATACTTTAAATTAGTTGATCTGCCGAAATGGGCTAAAACTATAGTAAGTAAGTGGGATTTTGTAGAAGAAACTTAATTTTGATTGTTCAGTAGCAAATTTTAATGTATTTTAGTAGCTAACGGATCGACTGAGAAAGATGGGGTAGATTTATTTGATGTCTACTACATGTTTGTCATTTTGCTACAATAAGTATTCTTCTTACCTTTACATCTATTGAAAATTTTGTTATTCATAAAGAATATTTAAACAGTTTTGTACTAAAAGTTTTGTACTGAAGAGTTTTGAACTAATATGTTTAGTGAATAAGATTTACAATTTAGTAAAGTCATTGTATGTTCTTAAAACATGTATAACCGATGAATAAATAATTTAACAAATTTCTTAAAGAACCTAGTATATGAATCAAGTAATTCAAATCAGTGCCTTTAACTTTGTGGTGTGTCAAATATAGTGGCTATTATTTACTTGTTCTGTTGACATGCCTGTTCTTGGAAGTGACATCTCGATTACAAATGAAGTTAAAATTGTGCTATCCAAAGAATTCAATATGAAAAACCTAGGTATTGTGGACACCATAGGTATAAAGGTGAATCTCGGTTAGCAAGGGATAACTCTTAGTCAAACTCATCAAATCAAAATGTGTTTCAAAAGTGGAAATATAGTGATTGAAAGTGTGTTTTGAAATACCTTATGATAATGATAAAAGGTTGACACCTAATGATGATGCAACTATGAGACAAGAAGATCATTCTAAAGGAATTGAAAATCTCATGTATACAAAGATATGCACTAGGATAGACATAGCCTTTGAGGTAGGTATGATCCGTAGATTCACTAATAATCTCATACACATTTAAGTGCCCTTAAGAGGCTAATGAGATACCTGAGTGATACTCAAGAGTTTGTTTTGTGCTACTCTAGTCATTCTTCGAATGAATGGCTGTTCTGACGCATTATGATGCTCAGAATTTAGTGAAAGTTGATAACTAGTGGATATGTGTTTACACTAAGAGGAACAGAAATATTGTGGAAATTAAAAGGCAAACAAGCACTTTGCTATCATCCATGAAATCAGACCTCTATGCGTTATCCTCTGCAGGGGAAAAATGCTGAGTGGATTGAAGAATTTGTTGCTAATCATCCATTAAGAAGTTTAAGTAACTCTTTAATTCTGTTATGCGACTATCAAGCTATAATGCACTGTAGCTTATAACTCACTCTATAATAGTAAGAGGAGTATATTAAGACTGATGATAGAAGCCTATTTGAACTTTCTCATAAATAAAGTGCATTTGAAATAAAAATATGGCTAATGCTCTTGCTAAGAGACTTGAAAGTGATCTAATTATCAAAACTGTGGGGAAAATGGAGTTAAAAGCTATTGAGTCAAAACTTTAACATCCTAATTGTTTTCAAATTTAGAATCCAATTGGTGCCATAGAGAAGTTCAAACTTAAGCATCAATTTTAGGTACGTAGTTGACATGTTTAGATGATATCGATGATTCCACATAAATTTCACAAATATATAATGTCATTTCAATTTTGATGATATTATATATCTAGAGAATTTACTTAGAATAATCATATTATTCTAATACGAAATATGAAAACTTGTCGATGTGTTTCCAATGTTTAGAATGTCGTTATATCATTCCAATTTTGATGATATATCTCTTTTATGGATTCTTGTTTCATTCCAATTTTGATGATTCAGAATTAACCATAATTGATTTGACTGTTCTATCATTCAAATATGAAACATAGTATAGTTCTATGTAGAAACTATAATAGTTCTTGTTATTTATTTAGTTAAAGAAACTTGATTGTGATGCTTGCGTTACATTTTTGTTAAGCTAATTATGAATTGTACTAAGTTCTTTTGTGGAACTAGATACTTTGTGAAATTCGTTAGAATTCTTAGAGATGTGTCTCTTGATATTCTTGTTTTCAATAAGCTAGCAAAGATAGAGGAGTTGAATCTGTCAACATAGATTTCAAAATAATAATTTGCTCAAAATAGAGGAGTAAACATAAAGCAGTGTGCAAGGATAGAGTTCTAGTTTATTTTTTTTCAAGAATAAATTAATCACTTGCTTGGTAAAACTTCTGTTGAGTTTAAGAGACTTGTATTCATTGAGCTTAAAACTCTTATTTTGTTCTTGAAGTTTATTTGCTTTGTTTGATTTTAAAACTATCACAGATTATTCCAGTTGGTTTAGTCATTGTGAACTATTCTGTTGTGATATGGTTTGGGAACTATTTAATTATTTTGGTTTAGTCTTTTTGAATTATTCGGATTTATAATTGATTTAGTCCGTATGAACTGTACATTGAGTGATGCATTTCTTCCATTTTAAAACTGCTATCAGCCAGTCAGCTTCATGTTAAACTGATCAGATAATCCAGTACGTTTATATATTGAGAATATAAGAGGAGATTGTTGAATATATAGGTATACTCTCACTATATGAATAATATTATGTGTAATATTATTCTATGGTTAACACGTGTGTTACACGTACTAATTATATGGATATCGGAACGCGGGTTGAGTGGGTTGAGAACTGAGTACCCAAACCAGTATTTATTCTATAAATATTGGTTTGTGATAGTAGTCTAGGTATTCCAATTTTATTACCTAGGATAAATATCTCAAGCACCTTAGTCTAGGATATTAAACCTAATTTTTATTGTTATTATCTCTCATGATCTCTAACATTTGTTAATTAAAACCCTCACTTTGGGGGGGGGGGGGGGGGGAGGCACGGTCGTTAGATGTCGTTACTGTTATTTAATGGTATACATCTTCTGGAACGTTAGAGGGATGCGTCAAAAGCTGAAAAAAAGAGCTATTGGCGTCACGATTAACAAGATTAGACCAGAAGTCTGTGGTCTTCAAGAAACTAGGATTGACTCCCCAACAGCAGAAGACTTTACTTCTATAAGAGGTTTGGCAGACTTCCACTGGAGGTTTAAGCCGTCTAGGGGATATTCGGGGGGAATTGCGGTAGGAGCTAGCGTTGCGATTTATGAGATTGTTGACGAATTCATTGGAATTTTCTCTGCCTCGATTAGAATCAGACGTAGACACGATGGTTGGATCCAGACTGTCTCAAGTGTCTATGGGCCGTATGACAGTAGACTGCACAAAGAGTTTTGGTCGGAACTAAGCTTCATCAGGAACAAATGGGGAGGAGCCTAGATGTCGGCGGAGATTACAACATAACCAGATTCCAGGACGAGCATAGAGGTAGAGGCCACAGGCAGTCAGAGCAAGACTCATTCAATGAGACGATAGACGCACTAGATTTATTGGAACTAGAGATGTCAGACAGGAAATTCACTTGGACGAACATGCAGCGAAATCCGACACTGGCCAAACTCGATCGAGTGCTGGTGTCAATGGAGTGGGAGAACGTCCACCCTCTAGCCAAGGTCAAAACATCGATTCGATACACCACAGATCACCTGCCAATGGTTATCGACTGTGGGATAAACAGTAGGAAGAAACCCTTCAGCTTCAAATTCGAGAAAGCATGGACCTTGTTCGACGAGACTCACCATATTATTGCGGAATCTTGGAACGCTAATACAACTCAGGCGTCTGCAGTCGGTAGGTGGGTAGAGAAGACTAGACGTTTAAGAAGAAGCCTCAAATCCTGGGCTAAGAAGAAAGCGCGCAACTTCAGTCAGCGAAGAGACGAGCTAGCGAGTAGGATTGATAGCCTGGAAGCAGTTCAAGAGGATACAGATCTTCAGGAAATAGAGAAAGACGAGCTAGCAAATAAAAGACTTGAGCTGCAACAGATAGCTAAGATGGAGGAAATCTATTGGCAACAGAGAGCAAGGATCCAATGGTTGAGAGAAGGAGATGCTAACACAAAATATTTCCACAAGATGGCTAGTGGTAGGCGTAGACACAACCACATCACGGGCATCTCGGTTAATGGGGTCTGGACCGAAAACGAAGATCAGATCAAGGGGCACCTGGATGATTTCTTTCACAACCTATTAGGACGAAATCAGGAGGCAAGATGTTCCTTATCCCAAGACATGTGGATTTCTTCCAGATTAGATGGGAGTAATGACATCGAGGGGTGCTTCGATGAATCTGAAGTTTTAAAGGCGATCAAAAGCCTAGGCCAAGACAAGGCGCCAGGACCGGATGGTTTGCCGATTTTCTTCTATTTAACTTATTGGAGTATTATCAAGAAAGATTTGCTGGACATATTCCAAGAGGTCTACGAGGGTAGCGCTAATTTGGATAGGTTAAATTACGCTTCCATCATTCTCGTTCCTAAGAAGAGTGAAGTTAGATCACACGAAGATCTCAGACCTATAAGTCTACTGAACGGGTCGTTTAAAATTATCACCAAAGTTCTGGCACAACGACTAAGCCCGCATCTAAATGAGATTATCGCCCAATCACAAAGCGAGTTCATTAGAGGAAGAGATATCATGGACAGCATCGCCTCCGCCCACGAGATTGTTTATAGAGGTAACAGCACCAAAGCAGAAGGTTTCATTCTTAATCTTGATTTCCATAAGGCTTACGATTCAGTATCGTCGGATTGTGTGGAGGAAGTTCTCGCTCTTAAAGGTTTCAACGCTAAATGGAGGTCTTGGATGGGCAAGTGTATACGTGGAGGCAAATCGAACATCCGAGTTAACGGATGGCAAGGGAAAGTGATCAACTGTAAGAGAGGCCTGCGACAGGGCGACCCTCTGTCGTCTTTACTTTTTGCAATTGTGGCAGACGGACTGGCGGAAATGATCAGTAGGGCTGTGCATAACAATACAATCAAAGGGATTCAGATCAAGGGCATCCCGTCCCCAATGTCGATTCTCCAATATGCAGATGATACAATGCTATTCGGAAAAGCATCTGTAATACCCCAGATCAGTCGACTGGTACTGTCAGCAGTCGACTGATAGAGGACAGTCGACTGGTACTGCCAGCAGTCGACTGGTCCGTGAGATTTGTGAGAGAATTGTGAAAGATAGTCCCATATCGGGAATTTGCGAGGATAATCAGAGTATAAATACTATTGCCGAAGATCAAGAGTCACCAATTCGGTTAACCACCTTTTGAGAGGTAGCCTGTGGTGGGCAGTTGTACTACATAGTATTTATAATTTGTCTGAGCATTGGGGCGGGGCGTTACAAAATGGTATCAGAGCCGACTTTCGACCCACCAGGTGTATCTGCACGATGAAAGGGTGCCTCCGAAGGAGGGGGGCCTATTCGTGGGGTACATATGCTTGCACGATGAAAGGGTGCCTCCGAAGGAGGGGGGCCTATTCACGAAGCATGCCAGGTGCTAGAAAGGACGGTCCTACACTGAGGTGTGCCCTGTGCTCAGCGAGGACGCTGATTCCTAAGGGGGGGTGTATGTAATACCCCAGATCAGTCGACTGGTACTGCCAGCAGTCGACTGATAGAGGACAGTCGACTGGTACTGCCAGCAGTCGACTGGTCAGTGAGATTTGTGAGAGAATTGTGAAAGATAGTCCCATATCGGGAATTTGCGAGAATAATCAGAGTATAAATACTATTGCCGAAGATCAAGAGTCACCAATTCGGTTAACCACCTTTTGAGAGGCAGCCTGTGGTGGGCAGTTGTACTACATAGTATTTATAATTTGTCTGAGCATTGGGGCGAGGCGTTACAGCATCGGTGGATGAAGCAGTGGCCATGAAAGCGGTGTTGGCCTGCTTTCAAGGGTGGTCTGGCCTCAAAGTCAACCTGGCTAAAACTAGCATTATACCATTGTCAGATCTACCTAGCAATCTGCTAAAGGATATTTCGGATATCTTTCAATGTAAGACTGAGTCCTACCCTATTAAATACCTCGGCACTCCGATTAGACCAGGTGCTCTATTAAGGGAGGACTGGAACCCGCTGATCGATAAGATTCATAAAAAGCTCTCCGGATGGCAGAGTCGGTACCTTTCACTCGGAGGAAGGATCATCCTCCTTAACTCGGTCATCAGTGCGATCCCGCTTTATCTCATGTCAATCTTTGAGCTGCCGAAGTGGGTTATCAACAGAATTGATAAACTTAGGCGGAGATTTTTATGGAAAGGAACGGACGAGGCAAATAAAGGATTCAATCTCGTTAACTGGGGCAGAGTATGTAAGAGTAGGGAATTTGGGGGTTTGGGGATTATGAGTCTACAGGACATGAACAGAGCATTACTTAGCAAGTGGTGGTGGAAGATTTCTAATAATCACAGAGGGTGGTGGAACTACTCGTTTGCACAATACCGGAAGAGACGCAAATTCCGTTTCGGAGGCAAAAGCCCGGCGGCCAAAGTCTCACTTATGTGGAAAGGCATTTCTAAGCAAGGATTATTATTTCACTCCAACACTAGATGCAAAGTGGGTAATGGGAGGCAAACCAGGTTCTGGAAAGACAAATGGTGCGGAATGACCTCTCTTCAAAACCAATTTCCTTTAGCGGCTGAAGCAACTATAAATTTAGATCTTACAGTGGCAGATGTGCGGAAGAGGGGTAAACTCAACTTTATGGTGCACCATAATGTTACCCAAGAGTGCTTGATACAATTCGAGGCTTTAAACGAGCATATTCTATAGACAGAAGGGAGGGGTAATTCGACAGAAGATGAGAGGTAGTGGGACAGAGATAATTCTAAACTTTTCTCGGTATCGTCCATGTATAAATGGATCAACGACGGAGGGATTAGATGCCAGGTACAATCGATCATTTGGGGTACCAAAGCCCCGCTCAGGGTCAAAGTGTTTTGTTGGCTAGCCAATAAAAATGCGATTTTGTCAAAAACTAACCTTAAAAAGAGAGGATTGCAGATAGATACGACCTGCGGAATGTGCTCAGAAGACGAAGAAGACGTAAACCACATCCTTTTCCATTGTCCTAGAGCTAGGCTGTCCTGGGAGGTTGTCAGTAGAGGGTTTGGGTGTAATCAGGTCCCTAACTCAACAGCAGAAATCTGGGGGTCATATAGAGAAGCACACATTAAATTACAAGATAGAAGGGCTTGGGATTTAGCTATAGCTGCTTTAATTTGGTCTTTATGGCTTCAAAGAAATGATTTTGTTTTCCGTAATATCACGTACAGATTTCCTCATTTTATGAACAAGATATTTATGTTAATTCATGATTGGGCAGAAGCTATGGAGGCTAAAAAGAGACTCAGGAGTGCTGAAGGAGAGTAGAAGCAGTGAACTAGGAGCACAACCTCAAGCAGAGTCGAGCTTGACGGGGTGGTGGTTAGCATTTTGAGGGGGTTTACTGCATCAGTATGGCAGTAACTTTTGGCTTCTGTCGGAATCTCAGAGTAGGAGATGTCATCGATGGATTTGTATCGTGCTTGTATTAGCTTCTATGTTAGACTTTCTTTTGTAACCGCTTCTATGTAATATCTTATGTATGTCCTACTTTGTTTCCTTAATTATTCGTTAATGAAACGATGGAGTAGACCATCATTTAATCAAAAAAAAAAAAAAAAAAAAAAAAAAAAACCTCACTTTTTTTTCTTCCTGGGAAGATTAAAACCTGCAAAAACTAAAACATCTAGAAAATGAGTAATCCATCCACAATGATTTCCAACAAAAATATCAATAAACAACAACAACGAAGCCTTTATCCCAATTTTTTGAGGCCGACAAGATTCATCTATGCATTCCAAGACAACAATTTGTTTTAGACAATAGAAATGAAGTACTATTACGCTGTTAAAAGAAGGTGCCATCAGTAATAATAGTTGCAAAACAATTCCAGGTCAATTTCACAAAAGCTTAGAATCTAATACCAGAGCTATTGTTCCAGCTATATCTACTCTCTGATCTGATCTGATAAACAGGGGACTCGCGCTTCATTTTCGTGTAACTTGAAAATCCAGAAAAACTTCTGAAATACCGGGAATCAGGTTTCCTATAATGGGGATAACCTGGAAATTTCAAACAATCAGATGGATTGAACAGAGGGGATTCCTTACTAATTCCGACCTCAGTTGCTCGAAGGCAATTCTCTATCACTCTGCACTCCTCTCTGAGCCTATTTTGTATTTCTGTAAAAGCTCGAAGATATTTGCACCGTCCGGTTTGTAGAGCATCCTTCTTATAATTCTTCACTGAGTTCGAGTATTGTAGTTTCCGGTAGCATTCCATGCAGTAGGTGTTCTTCCTATCAGCATTGAACGCTCTTCTTCTGGCTTTGTCTTTGAGACATTCATATGCCTGAAATGTTGTAAGATATATCTAAATTCATAAATATAGGACAAATTGACGTCCACCATCAACCCACTCTTAGTTAGTGTCAAACTTTTGTGATAAATCTGTTACTGTGAATAACATTGAACTCATTGACTAACATAATGTAGAACATAAAAACAAATATTTTCTAAGGATATGGGTCTGAATTCATTGGCTTCATATAACACAGAATTTAATAACTTCATATATAAGGACAACATAAATATTCTTTAAAATACCATCTGAAATTACTCAAAATCCCAAATGGGTGACCTTAGGGAATCTCTTAATCAGCTTTTGGTGGAATTGGGAGACAATTTGGTTAGATACTTAGTAACAAATTAAGATAATTGAAGGATTGACATATAGTGCTGAATGGCAAAATGTGATGTAAGTGGCTATTGTCACAGTTGACAAAAACAAGAATGTAAGAAAAAAAAATTCAAAGAAATTAAATGCACTGTTTTTTTTTTTTTGATAGAATAGATAGAATTCTAATGGATTCTACTAAGTAGCTTAAAACCAAAATAGTGTCATACAGCAATAAATCCATCCAAGAGCATATGAAGTCACTACTTCATAACAGAGTGCTCTTCAAAAGAATTAACATCCAGAATATAGTATGAATTAAAACAGACAGAGACAAAAAAAGATGACACTCAGCAACCCCATCTTGAAATTCACATCCGTGAACTTCAATTACTATCCTGTTCTCCCCCATTGCCGTCGATTTCATTTGCCTCGTATGCAGATTGTAAAGAGGTAACAAGAAGAACCCCAGTGAAAAATGCACTGTTTTATGCACATAAAATTCAAATATGAATGCATATGATGAAGCATATCGCATATCCTTAGCGGCTTAGCCAAAGGGAAAAAATAAAGTACACGGCCGTCACTATTTGACGATTATATCCTGATAAGTTGAAGTTATTAAATAAAGTTCATGTTAGATTACTATCAACCTAGCTGGTCAAAAATTGATATAAACAAGAGACAAGATGGCAATAGATTTAATGTAGCTCATTCAGTGTGACCTACTTCTACAAATCAAGACACATATCCGGTGATCTCCCCTACAAACCAAGAAATTACAATATAATGGCTTTTCTAGCTCGTTTGGTTTTTCTTGCTCTCTTTGTTGTTTCACATAATGGCTGCACGGTAAAGCATTACAAACATATAACGAGAACCTATAAAAAATGTAGTTAACCTCGATAAACCTAAATGACAAGAATATCCTTGGCCCAACATGAAGGGGCTAGAGTGCAATCTTCAACTAACATTTTGTGGCTTGAAAATGAAGCTCCACCACAAAACGATTCATCATTTATGAAAGCGTACTTATTAGTATTAGCAATGAAGTAATAAAGAACTTCTATAAGAGGTCAGAATTCTAATCCACATTTTAGAGATAGGAGACTATTGCCTCAAATCACAAGCTTAATTTGGAAATCTTGATCAGCATCTTCATCTAAACCATTTCATCTCAGAAAGGGTTGGCGGTGATTATGAAGCTAGAAAAAAAAAGATAGATATCATAAAGTTTAAGCACGAAAAAACTTCGGGCTCTCATATTCAGTGCCAAATTACTGGTACAAGTGAACTATGATTGTGGCAAGGTATCTAGAAAAAGGGGAAATGATACATTAGCCATAGAAGATTAAATTTAGCTCTCAGACACATTACAGCTAAGAGACAAACAAATGAACAGTACACTCCTTCAGATCACAAACTGCAGCAACAGAAAGAGCTTCTAACAGAAAGTTTCTTTCATCATGAAAGAAGGACTACTTCATTGATGAATCATATGTGCACCGATAAAATAGTATGCTAGTAAAAGTCAATGAATTGCGGAACTATCAATATTGGTATAGGCTACGACGATAACCTAGCTATAAGTCTCCGTTAAGGTTAAAATATGAAAAATGTACACTATATTGTAGCCTTGTTAGCGATATCAAAAGCTCAAAAAATCAGAATTAAAATAATTACCTCTGAAATGAGCTTGAATGCTACATCGGCTTTCGGATATCTGTTCTTATCTGGGTGAAGCTGCAATGCTATATAATTAAGAATAAAACATTAAAAAAAAACTACACAAATTTGATCCAAACATCGAGTTCAAGAGAAACAATTTGGGTCCATACCTAGTTGACGGAATCTCTTTCGGATCAAATCAACCCCTGAATCTTCATCAACCTAGTATGCCCATGAACATTACAAATCAAAACCCATATAACACAATTCAAATTTGAGAGCAAACATTGACATAATTAACTTACTTTTAGAATGAGATACCAATCAATGAATCCTTTTTTTCGGGAGGAACTCCGAATATGAGAACAAGAAGTAAACAAGGTTGAAACAGAGCAAATCTCTTTCACCAACTGCGCCTTCGAGTCTAACCCCCCATCTCCCATACTTTGCTTTCTCATCCTCTCTCCTCTAAATTTTCTTTTCTTTAAAAAAATTAAATTACATTATTAGTCATTTGAGTATATGTAATTGATTAATTGTGGATTTTTTTGCTATTCAGAAAAAAAAATGGAGTTAGTGAATAGAGAGAGAGAGAAGTAGATGAAAGAATTTGGAACGGTTAAAAAGAGAGAGAAATTTGCG
The DNA here is from genome assembly GCA_017893485.1 of Hemerocallis citrina. Lineage (NCBI taxonomy): Eukaryota > Viridiplantae > Streptophyta > Magnoliopsida > Asparagales > Asphodelaceae > Hemerocallis > Hemerocallis citrina. Next base: position 70,087,026 of record CM030361.1, read on the forward strand.
GGAGAAATTTTTGAAAGATAAAGAGACGGAGAGGTTACCGTTTGAGTTGGCACGTGGAGGGCGCGTGATCCGGTTTAGGCGCTTTTTTCATTCAAGACAATTTCTTCTTTAACTGACTATAGTGGGTGACTGTGCGACCATTGGAGGAGGAATTGGACGAGGCAACCGGTGGATGCCGGTTAATGCGTTTCTCTGGCTATTTAGCGAGGCTGAATTAATTAGGTTCAGATGACCTTTTAATACGTCTCGGTTGTTAAAGCATCCACAGTCGTTTGCTATTTATCCATTATATATATTTTATAACAACCATACGCTGCAATCGTTTGCTATTTATGTATTTTTTTAACAAATACGCAATAGTAGATTGCTATAAATGAGAAACGATATAAGAAAAATGCATATTAATTATAAAGGACGAATCTTCGAGATCCATCTTCAAGATCCGTCTCACTAAAAAATGAAGATCCGTCTCACTAATTTTTTTTTTTTAATTCGTCAAACGAAATTAGACAATCCGTCCCACTGAAAAAAATATTTTTTATTTCGTCAGACAGAACTAGAAGATCCGTCCGACGTTTAATTTAATTTCCGGAAATTATTTTTTTTTTAAGGCTGAAACCTCCGAGGACGGATCTTGAAGATCTGTCCGTGGAGGGGCCCACCTAAATTTTTATTTTTATTTTTACTAAAAAAATGATTTTAAATCTTAAAAAAATCACAAAAAAAATAGTTAAAACTCGTGGGACGGATCTCGAAGATCCGTCCGATTATATATATATTTTTATTTGCTATATTATAGCATTTTACAACTGCAGCAAAGTTGCTTTGCTATATGTATAATATGCGAAAATGCATATTTTAGCAAAGCACGACTGTGGATGCTCTTTGTCACGCCCCGCTTCCCAAAATACGAAAATACGAGCCCGTGACGAAGGCCCAGCGAATGATATTAACATCATCCATAAGTTGTACCAGTCTTAAGTCAACAATATGAAAAATGAATAATCACATAAACGAGAATAAAATTCAATAACCAAATCTGGAATATAAGAACTAACCAAATAGCTCGAGAGGCTCTTGCTCCAATCCTAGAATGACCGCGCACCAATGCCTCCTGACAGATCTCCTTGTGTCACCTGTAGCTGGATCAACTAGACTGGAAAACAAAATGTCCTTAGAGCAAGTATGGACAACAAGTAGTGAAAAGCAAAGAGTAAGGGAACATGGTACATCAAAGGGTATGAAGCGAGATTAAAGTCCAAAAACAACAATAATGTCCATAAGCAATGGTCGAGTGTACAAGTATCAACTTAGGTTTATTAGTATGTTGTTTTTCCTATCTAGTGCACGTACTACTGCATCCCATACCATAGGTTTGGTGCACACAAACAGTGTACGTTTTAGACATAGTGGAGAAATCTACAGAGCGTGTACTCGGTGTAACAAGATAACAAGATAACAAGATAACAAGTTCACAAGTAATTCTCCACCTTCCATGTCAATATTCCATGTAAACAAGAAGGGTCCTACCAAGTACATATTCTGAGATTATCTACTACTAAGTCAATCCTTATAAACCCCGGCTTGTTTAACATTATATTATTTCATTCATGGTAATGCAATTGTATATATAAGAGTGTCAAGGCAATGATAAAGGTGCAAAAAAATGATACAGTGCATGATACACTACAAATAATTGTAAATCTAAAAAGAACAGACACAACAGCACTATCACAGTAGTAACTCACAAACTACAACTCAGAATTCAATTCCTCGAAAAGGGAAAGTCAACTAGACATCCGGGGCTATAATTTATATTCAGCAAGTTTTTATTAATTCTGACTGTAACTAGGCCAATTATCTTAATCTTTACAGGTTAGCTGTTCTGGAAGCAACTTATAGTCAAAATTTAATGGGTGGAAACTAGGCATAAAATCAATATAAAATTCTATAAAAATTAGGAATGGATCCTAAACATATCTACTAAGTTTCTGGAGAGTTTCATGGCATTATACTACTGTTATCAAGGTGTTTCAACTGAAAGTTGTGTCGGTGTTCGATTAATTTGCGTTCTGATAAGTACAGACCAGCAGTGATCAAAACTGCGATATCTCACAGCTCACAGATCGGAATCAGAATCGGTCAATTGATCTGAAAACCAGATTCATTAGGCTACAATTCTATTTTAAATTGTTTTAACTGATTCTTATTGTAACTAGGTTGAAACCTCAGTACAAAATAGAAAAGGCAGCAAGGCATAACAAGAATCATCGCATAAATTCATCAAAGTAACTAATCAACATGTTTTAGTTATCATGCAATGCATTATCATTAATGAATAACAAGTTGAGGTGAAATTCTACTGTATATAAAGAAAGATTACAATGTCACGATGCAATTCTTGGGATCTCAATCAATCAACATGTGTTCATATCATGGCATTTTCTCATATGCAAATTCTAGTTAATTCATTCATGTTATGTGTGCATGTATGTTTGGATTTGAATCAATGGATATTGGCACGAGTCAAGGATACTTCGGGTTGGCTCGTGTAAACCCTAAATATCCCAACGGAAAGTATACGAAGCAAAGTTAAGATAATCAAAGTGAAATTACTTGCGTAAGAGGTCAAAAATCTTGAACTAGGAAATAAACCAAGTTCAAGTGGACTTGCCTTTTGTGTAAGAGATCCGAATAACTAGAATAACGGGATCAGAATCCCGAGCGACGCTCCAAATATACGTGTGAGACACGTGCAAGAGCTCAAGCAGCAAAAGACCAAACTCCACACCGGATCTCCGCAAAATAGCAAATGCCGATCACGGATCCAGCAAGCCAAAACACCAAACACCAAAATGGGCCAATCGCTCTCCTTCTCCTACCTTGAGAGAGAGAGAGAGAGAGAGAGAGAGAGAGAGAGAGAGAAAGAGAGAGAGAGGGCGGGAGAAGGAATGGCGACCGGGCGTGGGCGACTGGAGGTCACGACTGGCGGTTGGAGGTCGCCGTGACGGCGGGAGGCGCGGCGATTGGGTTGCGGTGCACAGGGTGAGCTTTGTTCTCGCTCAAAACAGGAGAGATGACGGCGAGGGGATGAAGGCGATGGCAATGGCAGAGGAGAGGGAAGCTGTCACAGTGCTAACGTTGGAGGGAAGCTCGGGGTGGTGGAGCTTCAATGATGACGACGAGGGAGACTCGAGCAGAGGAGGAATGTTCGACAATGGCTGGAGGTGCACAGTTGCAGGGGGTCGAGGTGCAAGGTGGGCGCTCGTTGAGGAGGCAATGGCGAAGCTTCAGAGAAGGATGACGACTGCAATGGTGTTGCGAGCGGTGGTCGCAGCGACTGCTACTAACGGTGAGGATGGAGCCAGAGGGAGACTGGCGGCGAGGATGGAGCCAGAGGGAGATGAGGATGGGTTCGGCTTGCAATGGCGAGGGGCGAGGATGGTGTTGCGGAGGAGCGAGGAAGACGAGGTGGGGGTGTGAGCTCGACGAGGTGGGTGTGAGCTCGACGAGGTGGAGAGGATGACGATCAGCGGGGGCTCAGGTGGCACAGGGACGAGGTCAGGGAAGAGAGGAAGGGGCTTGGGTTTCGCTCTGTTCTGTTTGGGGAACAGAGAAGAGGGATAGAGAGGGTCGGGAGAGAGAAAGGGAGTGGGAGAGATGAGTGGGGGTTCTGTTGGGTTTTTGGGAAGTTAGAGGAGAGAGAGTGGTGGTGAGAGAAACGGAGGGGTTTAATAAAAGTAGTAATATAATATTGATTAAGAGGGGTAGTTAATAGATAGTGGGGTGAGTGTGCAGTTGAGGAGATCTGGGTTGGTCTGATCAAAACATATAAGGGAAGATTTGGGTTTATGGGTATTGGGTATTAAAAGGGGATCCAATAGGATGCGGGTTTAGGTAGATAATAGAATTGGGTTTGGTAATGGATTGGGCTAAATAAAGATAACAATAATAATACTAGAAAAATAAATTGCAATAGAAGGCCCACAATAAGACTAAGACCCAAAATACATTAAAATAGAAAAGAGAACACTACAAAAATACAAGAAAAATCTGTACAATCGGAAATATGGGTTACACTCTTACTTGTTAGCAACATAGTATGCATTTAAATTCAATCAAAAAAATAAAAATAAAAATAAATTAACATGCGTTCAACCGTTCAATTAGTTAGATCCTTTTATCTTTTTGAATTTCAAATACATAATGCAAGACACTTATATGTTTATTCATCTGGAGTATATATGGGAGCGAGTTTATTTTCACAATTTATACAACTTTAACCCTATAGATTTACTAGGAGTAGAGATTAGGCATAAAAGTTGTGGTTTATATAAATATTGATGCACCATATAATTTTTTTGGCTCTGTATAAGGGACTATTCAAGTTATTGATAACATTCACGAAATAAATTATTCTGTTGGCTGGGGTTGCAAGACCCTATCCGTTTCATCAAAAAAAAAAAAAAAAACATTCACGAAATAAAATTAATAAATTGTTTCTGATTTATTAAGAATTTTACGAACAAGCACTTTATGGACGCGCGTATAATGTTAAATTCTGATTTAATAAGTATTTTTTGAATCAACTTAATTTTTGTACTGAGAAGTGCAAAAAACACTTTTGTTTTCTTTTCGCAAAAATATATATGTATTTTTTTATTATTTAGAAGTGCATAAACAATGTACTATTTTGAACTAAACGGGCACCTTTCAATTTTCATAGTCAAAGATTTGAGAAAAAACTTAATTATATTTGCAATTATATTTCAAACTAACTATTGTTCAAAATTTCATACAAACTTATATAGTTTTTGTAAGAATTAATTGCACAGATTTTTGATAGCCGTCTGTCAATTGATTAATTGCATACATTATAGAAGGTAGGGATGGCAAGTGGGCCGGGTCAACCGCCGACCCGCCCGCAACCCGCCCGTATAACCCGGCCCGCGAAACGGCGGTTCGGGTTCGGGTCGAACCTGTGAACAGTAACGGGTCGACCCGGGTCGCCGAAATATCGGATCCAACCTGCCCAACCCGGCCCGCGAACCCGGTTAAATTTTCCAACCCGTCCACCAACCCACGGGTCGACCCGCTGGTTGCGAACCGTTCGTTCGACCCGAACGGGGTCGTTCGGTACTGTACAACAGAGAGCCAAAACGGCTCTTATAACCATTTTTTTGGTTTTTTTGGGTTCTTTTTGTTTTTTTATTTTTATTTTTACCCTATAAATACCCCCCAAAACCCCATAAAAAAATTCACAAAAAACTCTCTTACTCTCTCTACTATTACAACTCATTTCTAAGCAATTTGTGAACAATTGAAGTATTCAACAAGCAAGTCTTTAAGGCATATACACGATCAAATTTCGATTGTATCGAAATCAAAATTCAACAACGTCTTCAACTCTTCAACTCTTCAACTCTCGTCCAACTCCAAGTGATCAAGTCTTCAACTCTCCTTCAAACTCTCTTCAACTCTCCTTCGAACTCTCCTCAACTCTTCAATTCCGGAATTGCTTATTTCTACTTCTACTTCTATTCTTATTTTTACGGATTTTTTTATATACGCGTATCCACAGTGAATGGTATCAAAATTTCATACCTCTCTTCTTATTTAATTTTTGTTGTAGTTATAGTTTTTGTTGGTTTTTTGATCTTCTCTATCTCAACCCTCTTGTTTTCTAGAATTTTTTTTATAAGTCATCGCTCCTACATTGTGTAGTTTTTTTTACACACATTACTACATTATGTCTAGATCACGCGGTAGCGGTCGTAGCCAAAGTGGGCAAGATTCCACCGGCACTTTTCGTAGGCCACCAATTGTCCCAATTAGTGAGTCAGTCGAAGAGTACCATGATCCTCCTACCCAACAATGGGGTACACACGATGAGGTTGTAGGAGACATACAATTAGAAGAAGAAGAACAACAACAACAACCAACCGAAATCACACAACCCCGTAGTGGTAGGAAAAGTAGAGGAGAAAGTAGTCATTGGCATAAATTTTAGGATTTTATCCCGAACGAAGATAATCTGGGGATAGGGTTGAAAGTTTGTAAAACATGTTCTAAGGCATACAAATTCAAGAGGGGTGATGACACCGGTACAATTAGTAGACACATCCAATATAATCATAAAGACCTTCTTGTTGACCTACCCGGCTAACAAAAAATCAACCCTAGGACCGGTCTAGTTGATAGCCATCCTTATGATCCCGATCTTGTTCGTCGGGAAATGGCCCAATTAGTAATAAAGGAAGAGTTACCATTTTCCTATCCCGAGAGTAGAGACTTGGAAAATTTTAATCAAACGGCCTTAAGCTCTCATTTTAGAAGAATCCCGAGAAATACTTGCAAATCGGATTGTTTCAAAGTGTACAATGAAAAAAAGGACGCTTTGATTGCAATTTTATAGAGTTTAACTCGTAGAGTTAGTTTAACTTCAGATTGTTGGACGGGTGTTAACAGTATTCCAATGATGGGAATAACCTGTCATCGGATTGACAATGGTTGGATTCTTCAAAAAAGAATCATATCACTTGCCGCGTTGCCGTATCCCCATAGTGGCGCTGAAATAGCAAATCGTATTTTAGAAATATGTGATGTTTTTCATATTTGCGATAAAATTATGTGTATTAATTTTGATAATGCATCTAATAACAATGCAGTAATTACTATTTTAAAATCCGCATTAAACCCTCCATCTGACAATATTTTTCATATTAGATGTGCATGTCATATTTTAAATTTATGTGTTCAAGATACATTAAAAATAGTCGATCCATATATACTTAAAATTAAAAATTGTGTACATTTCATTGCATTAAGTCCCAGCGTATTTCAAGAATGGAAAAATTGGTGTAGGATTTAAAATATACCTTTTAGAAGATTTTCAAAGGATGTTAAACACCGATGGAACTCTACTTTTGATTTACTACATGTTGTTACCGACTATAAAGCAGTTGTAAATGATTTTTGTATTGCAAAAAATATGCCAAATTTTGAAATGACTCCCACAGATTGGTTTTATGCCGAATTTTTGTTGAAATTTTTAGAACCTTTTAAAACTGCAACTTTAAAATTTTCAAAATCATATGAATCTACTTCTAGTAGCATTTTATTTCAATAGTTTTTTTTTGAGGTAAAAGGTGGAATTTTTTATTTCAATAGTTAGTATGATGCAAACATTTAACGAAAAGTTAAATGATACTTTTGTTGGTGATATTGTAAAACATGCATAGAAAAAATTTTTGAAGTATTTTTATCCTCCTCCTATGTTGATTTGTGTTGCTACCGTTATGGATCCTCGTATCAAATTAGAAGGTACGAAGAGTTTGATTGAAACGTTTTTTGCATTAATTGGGAAAAATGTAGAAATAGAAATAGAAAATGATTGCGCTTCTTTTTTAGTTAAATTTGAATCTACATTAAATAACTTGTATGATTATTATGATCGATCTTTTGCTTATAGTAGTACAACTTCCGTAGTTAGTTCTTCTTCTGGTAGTTCCAAAGGTAAGGGTAAGAGTAAATTTGATGATAGAACATTTAATTTACTTGCAAAAATTCAATCCAAAAAACCTAGGACTAATCAACCAAATGAATTAAATTGGTATAACCATTAAGATTCTGAGTCTTCTTCTTCTCCACTAGATATTTTACAATGGTGGAAAAACCATGAACACATTTATAGTATTCTGTCATATATGGCTAAAGATTTACTAACTCCTCCTGTCTCCACAGTTGCTTCTGAAAGTGCATTTTCTTCAAGTGGCTGAGTTCTAACTGATGCAGGAATCGCTTGAAGCCCGACACGTTAGAGATGCTCGTTTGCATAGAAGACTAGCTGAAGGATGAAGATAGGATATAAGGGAAAGCATTATCTACGTCCACAAGTGGGAGCAACTCGCCGGAATAAGAACAACAACAATAACAATTGCAACCAAAATGAAGAATTCAATACCAACAACAACAAGTCAGCAACAACAAATTGAAGGCTATCAACTTGAAGACAATTGTAAATAGATAAAAAAAAATTGTATTATATCTGTACTTGTTATTTCAAATTAGAAAAATTGAAGTAAATTGAAATTGTATATAAGAAATATGTTAGTGTATAAAACAAATTTATGAATTGAATTCTTTATTTCATTAGAAATTGTGAAACTTGTATAACTTAAAAATCATATGAATAATATTTCAAAATTTTTTGGCAATTTCACTTTTTCAATCTTATTATTATTATTACGATTTTTAATGTTTATTATTATTATTATTATTATTTTTAAAGTTTTTTTAAAAAAAACCTATCTAAACGGGCCAACCCGCGACCCGATCCGACCCGACCCGGGTTGGACCCGAAAGGTTTCACGGGTTGGGCGGGTCGCCATTTCTATTTTTCGACCCGGCCCGGCCCGGCTCGGTTAAGCCACGAACCCGGCCCGAACCCGCCCAAGTCAACATCCAACCCGGGCGGGTCCGGCCCGGCCAGGGCCGGCCCTGAGTTCCCGGGGTCCTAGGCGAACTTCTGAAATGGGGGTCCCTAATAGCATATATATTTTTTTACGCGCAAAATACGTGCTTTTATTTACAGGGGAAGTTCAAAGTTGGGGTGCCTAAAATCGCGAAATCTCCGGAAGCCTAAGGCCGCCGCCTCACCCGGCCCGGCCCTAGGCCCGGCCCGGCCCGTTTGACCCGAATGCCATCCCTAGAAGGTACGTTTCATAGTAAATCAGGAAAAATGTCCAAATGTTATGCATTCTGATGTACTAAAATCTCCAAACCTAATACTTTAGATAATATAAACTTATAAAGTTAATGCATAACTAATTATTTACAAGCTTATTATCTATTCTTTGCATATATTATTACAAACCATATCAGAAAAGTTGAATAAATTACAAAAACAAATCAAACACCTCAACGGCTCTATATATGTAAGAAATAATGTTTTCTATGTAATTTATATGAACATCATCCTCGCAAAATAGCAGATAATCATGGAGTCATATGCTAAAATTCGTACAGTGGCAAACCTCCTCTGACTCCAGTGGTAAAAAAGTCAGAAAAAAAACCTTCCCCTGTTCAACCGAGTTTTCTGCCTCCAAAGGCCACTTTTTGAAAATATTTGCATTTTTTGACCAATTTCCCAACTATTAGTACTTTTGGGCTACTTCGTTCCACATCATAGCAACAGTTATTCTCAATAGCAGCCTCTTCATTTTCGAGGTCGCTAATGGGAATAACGATCTATATTTTAATTTTTTTTTGAATTTTTTGTTTACCGTCACTATTCCCATTAGCGATCTTAGCATATGAGGTCGCTAATGGGTTGTATTCTAACACTTAGTATGTGAGGGATTAACGACCTTTAATGAGCTGTATTCTAACACTTAACAAAATTTAGAAAGCTTTTGCTCTCTGAAAAATGACGATCAATTTATTTTTTAAACTAAGGTCGCTATTCGGAATAGAGACATTTATTGTACTAAGGTCACTATTCCGAATAGAGCCCTTAGTTGTATGACTATTTTACAAATTTTACAAAGAACTAGGAGATTGTGTTTCCTACTGAGGTCGTTATTGGAAATAGCGACCTTAGTATATTAAAGTCGCTATTCCCAAAAGCGACATCAGTTTTAAATTTTTGAGGAATGCTCTTTAAGAATCGCTAAGTGTCTCAATACATTCATTCGAGGACGCTAATTTCATCAGTAACCTCATTATATTAAGATTGCTAGTGGGAATAGCGACAAAAAAAAATCAAAAATATTTAAAACATAGACCGCTATTTCCATTAGTGACATTCAAAATGAATATGTCGCTAATAAGAATAGCGGACTCTGCTGACGTGACACAAGTTAGCCCACGAGTATTAATAGTTTCAAAACCGGCTCATAATCGCAAATATTTTCAAAAAGTGGCCTATGACGGCAAAAAATTCAGTTCACCCATCCAGCTGATTACTCCTTCCTTCTTCAATCCACCAAACACAAACTTCTCTATTTTTTGCAATTAACACCCCCCCCACCCCCCCAAAAAAAAGTAAAATTCGCACCTCCACCAAACCCTACAATTTCCAACATGGCGACGTCAACGGTTGCAACGGCGGCGGGAGTGGCGATGCTCCTCTACTTCTCCCTCAGCCGTCGGATCTCACCTCCCGATCCTCCGATCGACGGCCCAGATCTATCGAAAGAGATACAGGTCCAGCGATCGGGTCGCCGAAGAACCGCACGGAGACCTGATCAGGCGCCTGCCACGTGGCGGGAGGCGGTGGCGACGCTGACGGAGACGCTGAGGTTCACCTACTCTGAAACGCTTGGGAAGTGGCCGATTGGGGATCTGGCTTTCGGGATCAAGTATTTGATGAGGAGGCAGGTAGGGTTTTGAAGTAATGAGCTTTTTGCAATAAATTGATTTGGTTGGGGGTGGGGGTTTTGGTCGGAAGTTATGTCAAAGACAAAGATCGAGACTTATTGGAATTTAAGGTGTTAAATTTAACTGATTTTCTATTTTGCTGTTGGTTTAGTTACTGTTAGATGTTTGTCTATAAGTAGCCAATCTTTTTTACTAGATAAAACTGGATGATTGAATGGAATGAATCACTTTTATTTATGAGCACATGGAATAATAGTACTTCTCTAGGTTCGAATGCAAAATAACTCATCTAGTATGTGAATCCGATATCTAATTGACACTTACAGATTGGAAATATTGATAATTTTGGAGGTGATTTATTTAGGTTTCCTATATACCATTTTGGAATTTATACGAGTAACTAACCAGGAAGGAAGTCTAAATTCATAATGTGCGATGACCAGTAGCTTCATCATTAGGGTAAAACCATAAAATATGTACTTGGTTTGGGTTTTCCTTGTACAAGTATATGATTGCTATAATTCGCTCATTTTATTCTGGTTTTGAGAAGACAGGAAGCGGATTGAATATGTTTTGATTAGGCTAGAAATATCCTTTTTCCATTGACTTGCATTTCTCACTGGTATTTCAACTAACTATAGTATGTGCAAAGTTATACGATATGACAATGGGCATACAAGTCTTTGCTGGAACAGGGTTGACCCATGATCTGATTCATTTCCTGCCATTAACTTCATGTACTAATCTAAGCAACTTGGATGTAAAAGATCTTTCTAGTCATTACTCAGACACTGTTGATTTTTATGATTCTTGTAATTTGGGTTCATATCTGATAATGGAACTTTTTTTACAGGGTAATCTACAAATTGCAAGTGAATTCACTGGATATAATTGTATAGAGCTGGAAGGACCTGAAATTAGATCTGAGTTGATTTATCATTTAAGAGTATTGACCCTTTGCAGGTTGTTCTCAAAGCAACCGTTTACGCTGTTTCTAGAATCTGCCGGCTTTTCTGCAGAAGATGTTCTTATTCAAGAACCTAAAGCAGGGGTAAGTGATATCATGATATTCTTCTGTTGTATTGATGAGGACATCAATTCTAATTAGTTTAGTATTTTATTTCAGTACCATATTTGTTTTTGGCAATTATAACTATATGTAATCTTTCTTTTATGCATTAGAATATTTTTGAGATTTTGAGAATATTTTGAGATTTATATCAAGATTTGTTTTGAGCCTATATATAGGCCTTGAGATTAATGAGAAAGAGATGCCATTCTTGATTATAAAATTATTGTGTTGAGTTTTCTCTTCCTTTATCTTTTTGTGTGATACAATTGGGATCCAATTATTACGGTTTGTGATAAATCCTAATACAATTTTAGGGTTAGTGATTAACTTTAAAATCTGCCCCCTAAATTAAAAATCCCCCCAAAAAATACCCAAAACTCTAATCCTCTTTCTCCTCTTCTTCGTCCTCCAAATCCCGAAACCCCCCTACCTCCCGATCGTCTCCTTCCCTTGCGCCAGCACCCATCCCGAACACCCTGCTCCACTTCATCCCCGACCTCGCCTCATCCCTGTGCTCCCGAACCTCTGAACTGCACACCTCACCCTCGTCCCTAGCCACTCCTCCTCAACAGTCTGATCACCCATGCAGCCCCGAGCGCCTGTGTCTCTCTCTCCTTCATCGTCTGTCACCCTCCCGCTCTGTCTCCTTGTTGTCTGTCGCGCGCTCAACAGCAGCCAGCGCCCGCCACTGTTGCTCCTCCCGAGCGTCGACGCCAGCCCAGATCCGCCAACCCTTGCTTTTGCTGCCATTGCTCTTGAAGTTGTTGCTACCATTGCTGTGCTCTTCCGAGATCTATGCTGAGTTCTTCGAACCTTTGGTATACTCTTTCCAATTTACAAATATTTGTGTTATACTGCATTATCAATTATCATCTCTATTATTTTATCTATTATTTTATCTGATTTGCCTGTCGTCCACAAAAACAATTGGGATTGAGTATTTCACTTGCTTGATTAGAGTACGAATCAATATTGAATCTTTTACTTGCTAAGAACACTTAGGGATTTAATTATTGATGGTTAGAATTGAATTATTAATTAGGATTGTTAAACGTGATTCAGTTCTTGAAAATCCATCAAACCGATTAACTGTTTAAAATTTCTAACTTTGATCCGCACTACGTGTTGGTAAAATTAATCCATTAAGAATCTTGGAAATTCTTTATTTTAGGGTTAGTTTTACATCATGTATACTTACCTATGGCTACATGACCTTGTGTTTTTAGGTTATCTTGCAATTTTTTTTATCAGTCAGTAGGTATTGGAAACTGAATTATTGACAATTTTTATTTTAAGTACACTGTAGTTAAAGTTCATGTTAGATTTAAGAGACAAGGCAATGTGTCTGTATCAGCTCCTCACTTTCAAACAAACACATTCAAATCGTACATATAGATGTCAAGTCTGATTACCGAACATGTGTGTGAAAAGTATGGTTAACTCATCAAAATTTACTGTCTTAGATGCTTGCCCACAGAAGGTATTTTGATTGTTCTGCAAAAAATCCTTAAAAAAAATGGTTATGTAGGGAAATGCGCAAAAGAGAAAAATGAATGTGATTTTAAAGATATCGGAGGTATATGTAAAACTTGTTTGTTTATATGCAAAAATCTGCCTGAACATTTTGTCCCATAATTCCTCATTTCTGGCTGGGGGTTGTTTTGTGATTGATTCTTCAATACTCCTCTCTCTCTTTCTGTGTGTGTGTGTGTGTGTGTGTCCTCCCTAATTGCTTTTCAACTATATGCAGCTCCTTAGGCCTGCTTTTACAATTATACGTGATGAAAGAACCAAAAGTTTTCTCCTTTTGATTCGTGGGACCCATAGCATTAAAGATACTCTGACAGCGGCAACTGGGGCAGTGGTTCCTTTCCACCATTTAGTTTTACATGAAGGTGGTATTAGCAATTTAGTCCTAGGATATGCACACTGTGGGATGGTTGCAGCAGCTCGTTGGATTGCAAAATGCACAACTCCTTGCCTCCTTAAAGCAATTAACCAGCTTCCAGATTACAATATTAAGGTGATTGCTCTTTTCCCCACTTAAAATTTGCAGTTTACACCAGATGAGCAAATAAAGAGTTTTGCTTCTCGTGGGTTTTTATCTTATAATGCAATGTTCAAAAGAAACTCTCAGAAATATGTGGTGGATCTTTATAGCGTTTGGTGCCAGAAGAGTCAATGACACAGCATAAACAATATGATCCTCCTTCTCAATAAAAAGAAGAAAAAAAACATGGTAATTTTTCAAAAAAGATAAAAAAGTAGATTTTGATATTATTAAAATGGGCAAATAATTAGTTTTGCTTCTTGTGCATTAAAAAAATAAATAAAAAAGCAATGTTCAAAAGAAACTCTCAAAAATGTGTGGTGGATCATTGTAGCATCTGGCGCCACAAGTGTAAATGACAAAGCATAAACAACATTGTCCTACTTAAAAAAAGTTACTTTTTCGAAAAGAAAATAATAGATTATAACGATAGTCAGATAAATTAAATAAATAAATGTGGTCTACATTAAAATATTGTTAGATGATATAAAATTTAAGTTTAATACAAGTTATACAAACAAGTATGAGATAAAATCTGTTGATGTCCTGATATACCTTTATTGATTCACAACTCTACAATGACTACTCTTTAGTTGCATAGCTTACAATAATACTTCATACTTGGCACAAGTTTTTCAGCATCACTAAAAAAAACTAGTATTTTTTTAATATAATATTTCTAGTTATCTTTTTTTTATCTTTTATATTTATTTTTTCATTCCCCCTCCCTTTTTATCTTTTACAATAATACTTCATACTTGGCACACGTTTTTAAGCATCACTTAAAAAAACTAGTATTTTTTTAATATAATATTTCTAGTTATCTTTTTTTATCTTTTATATTTATTTTTTCATTCCCCCTCCCTTTTTTAAATTCTTATTTAATTTTTATAGTGGTGATTTTTATCTGTGAGCCAAGTGTGCCCGAATTGAGCCAATATGTTGTGTTTATACATCCTTGTCTTGCACCCTTACAGACTGCACTTTCTTGATATTAATAGATCATTGGGCATTCATTGGGTGGTGGCACTGCTGCACTTTTAACGTATATCCTTCGGGAACATGAAGAATTTTCATCAACCACATGTATTGCATTTGCTCCAGGCAGGTCCCTACTAAATTATTAGTTTTAGCTTTGACCATATCATACCCATCATAAAGTTATGTTTTTATGTGTTCATAGACCTAAAGCTAAATTTGGTTATATTTGTCTCCATTTTACAAATCATATCTGCTTTAAATATATAGAAATATTTAATTTAGTGATACTGCATTTTTGTCTTTTACTAAGTCCTTATATACCAGTCCACTTTTGTGCTTAGATTCCTTCCAACCATTGTAAGTCCTCATTGGTTGTAATTGTCTCTTTGTTGTGTGCGCTCACAATGGCTGTGACGTATGTGCCCAATACAGATGAAGCTTAGAATCAAGGATCAATTATTGTTTGTTGATCTTTTTATTGGGTCCCTCCTAAATTTTTTTTTGGTTTTTTGAATTTGTTTGTTATCTTTGAACAGTAAGCGTATAGTAATCGATCCAATTAGGTATTTCAAAAATTGCTTCCTCTGTTTGACCTTTTGAGCTCTTCAATGATTTTTTTTTTATGCGGCATTGCAATTTTTTCCCAGAGATTTGGTCTCTCTCTCTCTCTCTCTCTCTCTCTCTCGCCCTTGCTTGTTAACTATGAAAGATCTAATTTGTTGTTTCTTTAGCTGCATGCATGACTTGGGACTTGGCAGAATCAGGCAAGCACTTCATCACTGCTGTTATCAATGGTGCTGATCTGGTCCCCTCCTTTTCAGCTGCTGCTTTTGACAGGCTTCGTTGTGAGGTAACTTCTTAATATTGTTATACCTGTTATGAAATTTTCACTAATATGCTTATTGATAGTTTGAATCTTGCATAATATGCTTATTGATAGTTTGTGTACAACTTTTATTATTTTACCTATTGTATCGAGAAAACTAGATTTGCCCGTAGGCACGTGCCTACGGCAAGTCTTCTCAACGATACAACATATGAAAGTCTTGTAAACAGGAAAACAACAATTATGTAACTCAAGTTTGAACAGTAAAACAATAATTAGTTGTAAATAAAAGTCTATGTTTCCAGTAGTATATGTTGAAAAATAATTATAAATGGGGGTGTAAAATCCAACTTCTTAGAACTTTGAGTGTGGAAAATGATGAAATTTAACTGTTGATGAGATATTTGTTATATTCAATGTAACATAAGCAATAAAAAAATGCATAAAAAATCTGAAAATTTACACACCTGAAATCTGAAAATATAAATCTCTGAGCAAATAGAGAGAGAATGAGAGAGAGAGAGGGAGAGAGAAATGAATAAATAAATAAATAAATAAAGGAGTTGTTTTGGGATTTGAATTTGAGTTTTGGGGGGGGGGGGGGGGGACTTTTGGGTTGAAAAATATGTTTTGTGAGGACCATTGATTTCAACCATATTGAATGAGAGCCACTTGATAGCTTTCTTTGTGTTTTATTATATAGATTACAAATTGTTGGGCATCTGATTAGTGAACATCAATAGCATTTCATATCTTATAAAGTTAGACTTATATCTAACAGAGTTACAGCTTTTTGTTTATATTGTTTTGATCAAATTAAAAAAGTATGGGGCCCTTTTGTTGGTATTGCTATTAAGCTTACAAATCAATTATTTACAGATTACTTCAACTTGAGGCTTAACTTTTGGTGGTATTGTTCTTACTTTTTACGCTTGTAAAAGTAAAACCACCAAGTTCTCTTGGTTTAGGTCAAACGTTACACATCATCTAATTAAGAAATCAAAATGTCTAACAGGAAGAGAAATTGTTAGCAAGTGAAAGATTCTTTCCAGATGTTGGTAATTTTATATTATGTAATTTTTGTTCAGGTCACTGCATCATCATGGTTAAATGATCTGCGGGATCAAATTCAGCGCACAAGGTTCTTAAACGTTGTATATCGCTCTGCATCTGCCTTGGGATCTCATCTTCCATCTATCTCTACTGCAAAAGCTAGGGTTTCAAGTGCTGGCGCACTACTACGTCCTGTCTCCACCAGTACCCAGGTAAATTAATCCTCACCATAGATAAAATCTATTTCTATATGCAAATGAATGAATCAATAGGATGTATTTCATGTAAAGTTGCTGAAACTATGTAATCATTCGTATTATATCATAGCATTTTCCCTATCAAAATACAGTCTGCACTGGATGAGGAACACTGCTTCAATCAAACTGAACAGACTCGACTTAACTACTTTGGAGCTTACTATTTCCTCATTAATTGTTTATCAGTTATCTGGCTATCACTTTGCCCTAGATTATGTATAATACTCTATAATGTGCAACATATGCAATATTCCAAATGAATTCGGTCAAATTTGCCCTTGATGAAAAAAATATAATATTTGATTGGAGAACCTGATATAAGTAGAAATAACTATGGGTATTACAGTTGACTTTGATTGTATTAATTTGTTAACATGGTTTCTTTTTTATTTTTCTCCCAAACTCCGTAGTTTTTTGTTTCACCTCCAGTATGTAGATACCATGATATCTTTAAGAGAGACATTAGTTCATTTCTCATTAATTTCTCCTTGTAAATCTTTCACATTAAAGTAAGTACTTGCAGTTCCTCCCGATCACTCCAAATAATGAATCCACGATAGGAGGGGGAAGAGAAGATACATCCCAACTTCCAACCAATTTATGACTAACGCCAAGCTGCAACTAGCTTATGAGCTGCACCATCCATTACACGCTTTTCATAAATTACAACTAAGTTAGGCATGGGTTTAAATCTACTCTCAACTAGTACTACGAAGCCTTCCACAGTGGTTCCGTTGTTTCTTTGTTGACACATTCCATTACATTTGCCTAGTCACTCCGGATTATAACTTCTTGTCTCTGAAAGTTATAAGGCCATCAATCTTCCCAGCCTCAAAGCATGAGCTTGAACAATTAAGAGTCTCGATCTCCCACATTACTTGCTCTCCGAATGATAACTTCCCCTGTGTGATCTTGTATGAGTCCCGCTGCTAATGCTCCATCTGAGTTTAGAGCTCCAACATTAATTTGTAATTACACTGGTGACATATTATTCATCTAAAAGCACAATTCTACGTGTTTGGTGTACTGATATTTGTTAATGAGGGACTATTCAGGTGGACTTTTTCTGAATTTTTTAATTTTTGTTTTAATTATTTGAACATTTATATGTAAAATACCAGGTTGTAATGAAACGTGCACAAACTATCGCAGAGGCTGTTGTTAGGACCCGTTCCTCTTTCTCATCTTGGTCTTTCTCATCTTGGTCATGCATAGGACCTCGCAGGCGAGCAATTGGAACAAATGCAATCACAGAGCAGCAACATAACTCAGACTCCCTTTTTATCGAAAGGGTCGACAGCAAGACACTCTTAGATAACGAGGAAACTGAGGAGGATGAAGAGGAGGAAGAAGAGCTCATTCAGTCTGATCATGTAAATAGTGTTCCTCCAGTTGAAGATATAATTGAAGATGAACAGTGGTTTGAAGCCCAGGTGCTGAAAGAAGCTGTAGAAAACAATAAGCAAATTACGTCTGATCCGACAGAAACTCATCAGTTCTATCCACCCGGCAGAATCATGCATATGGTCAGAGTCTCAAGTCAAGATGAGAATGGAGCAGGGGAAGTGACTCATGTAAGAATCTATGAAACTCCAAGAGATCTTTATAATAAGATTAGGCTTTCTCCTACAATGATCAATGATCATTTTATGCCTGTGTATAAGAAGATGATAGAACTATTGATTGATAGGCTTGCGGAAGAGCAGATGCCATTGTAGCACAGTGGTAAAGCCTCCTAGCTGCCAGCAAGTGTGGGCAAGAGATCTGGAGTTGAAATCCGCTTGCATCATGTTATGCTTATCCTCCAAAGAGAGGGTTAGCTTGGGGAGTGTGATATTTGTTGTACAATAGGAATAGTGGATTTTTGTTCTCATAAAGGTAAAATTGTCTAGCTGCTTGGTTGTGGAGACAAACATGCGCAGGAATCGTTAGTGCCAACCAATGATTACAGAACCTCCATCTACAATATTAGGAAAGATTCCCATGTTCTGTTGTTAGACAGTGTACATGTTTCTCCCTCTCTTTTTTTCTTGCAACTTTTTTTATTTTTTATTTTTTATTTTGGGGTTTTTTTTATAGCAAGTTTGCATTCTTAATTCTTGTGAAAGAATAGGAAACAACCCGCAAGGATAATATTCATTTTCCTGGTGTATACTGTATAATAGTATTTTGTTATATTGCTTATCCAATAATATAAGTTGGTTTTCCAGCGTTAGTAGTATTTATACTGTTGCATCATCTGTGGTTATCCTTCAGGTTTGTTGTGATAAAGCTAGAAAATTTACCACGAATTTGTTGTAGCATGTGGGAATTCCACCCCCCCCCCCCCCCCCCCTTTCAGTTTCCCATGGTTTATCATAAAAGGTGGTGCTAGAATTGGATCATTGCATAGGATCTATTCAGGATCGATCCAATCCAATCCAATGGCCAGCGCCACTAGTTTACAGTAAAGCCATGGTGTATGTATTCTTTTATCTCCCTTTTCTTCCTAACAAAAAGGTATCATGAGAATTTTACAATGAATTACTAGGTAAAAATGTAAAATACAGTAAACTTGCTTTATTATGCACTAGTAATTTGCACGTGCGATGCACGTCTTAATAAATATAGTTTTTTAAAATAAAAATTTAGACATAATCTGGATTTAAACTTAGAACCTCCTTTATAATAGTTATGCACGTGTATTGCATGGGTCGGTAGATTGACAAAACATTTACAAATGACACTAAGGTCTTTTCCCATTATAATATTAGAAATAGGAGTATTTCTTAGTTTTTAAAAATAGTGGGGATATATGCTAATTTTCACATTTTAAATTGGGGCATTTGCTAAAATATCCCTTTTTTAGGAGCTGCACGTGCATCACACTGGTATGTTTGGTGGATTTAGTTTGCCGTATATTGCACGTGTTTACTCAGTTATAAAATTAGGGTTTGTTTGTTTACAACCCCAACTCTCCCATTAAAATAGTAGAGAAATGCTACACCTACAACCTTTACAACCTTATGTGGCACAATCTCATTGAAGATGTGTACAATCCATTACAACCTACTCTACAATACATTCCAATGCGATTGTGCCACCTAAGGTTGTAAAAGAAAAGATTGTAAGAAAGGTTGTAGGTGTAACATTACCCTATCTACAATAAGCTTGTTTTACCTTTTTTTACTTTAGTACCATATATTTGTTTTATTTAATTATTTCTTTGTTTTAATTTATTTTATTACTTTACTATAATAAAATAGGGTAGTAAAGTGATAAAGCGGCAAGTTTGGTAGTACATTAAAAATAAAAAACAAGTTCATAATAATGAACTAAAAGGCAAAAGATGTATGTACTCTAATTTATCCCCGTATAAACTCGTGGCAATCAGTTCAGTCATACACACATCATAAAGCAACTCATGTTGTTTTTTCTGAAACTTTTAACTACAGTTTCATTAGGGTGAAAAGAAGACCGACTTTGTGAATAAACTGTGCGGCAGTTCCAAAAACAAATGTCAATTTGAATATAAGCAATCAATAAACATGCATTCGTCAATTCAAAACAACTATGCAATATGTTGTCATAAATGAAATGGTTCTGATAAGAAAATATGTTTTGGGACTAAGTTATGTAGTTTCATGTCATCCATCTGAAGCAAAGTCTCCATAACAAAGATTCACATCCGTATGCTTCTATATTTCACAGGATCATTAATTACAAGAAGCCAAGATCAATCCAATTGTTTTAACAGTATTACATGAAATGGAGTTCAGGCGATCTGAAACAAATTTGCCTTGGTTCAGGTTGAGATTGAGAATAGCAACACACAATATGGCAAAGAAACCTCTACTTTGTAGCCTGTGCGATCATATTGCTGATGGAGTTTTCTTGCTCTTTGGCAGTCTCTACAAGTGAATCCTGTAAAAGAAAGAAGAAAAAAGTAACTGAGAATAGTAATTTTTTTCATCGCACAGGCAGCAAACTGGGACTATTGGAACAAGATTATATTTGAGGCATTTGAAATGTGTTAAAGTAATCTTAGTTTAGTCAAACACCTGAAATATACTTAGATTACTCATTGTACTCTCTTATATATGGGGAGCAATGTATTCAGTTATTCGTATCAAATAAAGTATTATTTTATGTCTCTATACTATATCTATACTATACATCAACATGATATCAGAGCAAACCTAGGTTCGAATCCCACCGGCTATGCAATTTAAATGCGGATTTTTAAAAAAAAATCCACAGCGTATTGTCCATGTCTCGGCCCACAATTTGTTGGGCATTTATCTCGTTTTGTTGGCCCATAAAAAAAGGACTCTCGATCAGAGGGGGTGTGTTAGAATACAAGTGCAATTTTCCTCAACCCTTTCACGCCGCCGCCACCAAACCCAGATCTCCTCCCGATCCTCTCCCACCTCCAATAGTCCAATCTCCAACACCCTAAAACCCTCCATAACCAAACCCAACCCACCTCCAAACCCGCCTCCGCACCATCCCGCCTCCTCTCGCTCCCGCCGCTGCCTCCCGCCGCTGCCTCCCGAAGCCTCTTGACCCCGCATCCACTAAAAGAAAAAGCCTCGTCGTGCATGTTGTTCTGTAATGTGTGTCAGTTTTTATGTCATCTCCAATCACCATCTCTCCTTCACATGTTTACTCCCTCAGATTAATGCAGATCTGCTCCAATGACGACATCCTCTCCTTCAACCGTAGAACCTTCTCCTTATACTGCTGCTCTTACAGATGAGTACACTTCCTCCCAATATATCAGTTCTGCTGAAGAGTATCGGGACTTCCGCAACATGCTGCTCCCTCCTTCTGGTAACTCTGTTTACTCGGGTAATGTTTGGCATGTTTCCTCACATCAATGAATAATGATTCAGGTGCTTCTGAATATGTCTCCCTTATCGCTTTATTCATATTCTTTGCTTCCAAATTATCATGTCGCTGATGACTCACCTGTCCCTGTTGAAGGGGTGAGAGATATCTCTCTTTCTTCGGACCTTTCTCTTAAATCAGTTTTGCGTATTCCTAACTTTCCTATTAGCTTGTTATCAGTTCCTAAACTTTACAAAGATTTAAACTGCTCAGTGAATTTTTTCCCTTCTCATTGTGTGTTTCAGGATATTACGACGAGGAAGGTGATTGGGCTCCGGACGTGAACAACATGTGTTATATATATTGGATCCTTCGGTCTTGACTTTTAATTTTTCTCCTGATCCTAAATTGTGACACCGACGACTAGGACATTCTTCCTCTGATACTCTCAAGCACTTGGTTTCCGGTTGTGAGCCTTCTTTCAAGTTATCTTGTGAGTCATGTTAGATGGGTAAACATCATAGAGTTCCATACCCAGGACGTATCAATAAACGTAGTGAATATTTGTTTGATTCAATGCATTCTGATGTTTGAGGTCCTATTGGTTTTTTCATGTTTAATAAATATCGTTATTTTGTTATGATTATTGATGATCTCTTTCGAATGACATGGGTGTTACTTTTGAAAGAATGTTATGAAGTATTTAAAGTTTTTCAAGTATTTTTCTTCAAGATACAAACTCAAATTAACACGGTTTTTAAATGTTTTTGTTATGATAATCTGGGCCGGAGAGAGATGGTGGGTTGGGGGGACATTTGGGACCCCAAAAATTTTGTAAAACCCCCTTCATATAGGCCACAATTTTTATTTGGTGCCCCCCAGTTTAAATTTTTTTTGGGAACCCCAAGCTCAGTCTACCTCTTAAAGGCTGAAATAGTGGTATAGGTTTTGGACCAAAAAATAATTCATTCTCTCCGTCTATTAATTAAGACCAATTGCTCAAGCTTAAAAAAAGAAACTCAAACCTAACCCATCTATTAAGCCCAAACTTCCTTCATTCTCTCATTCTCTCATCTCTCTATATAATATGTAGTCTGGATTTCAATTCTAAATCATTTTGTTGATTCAATTCCATTGATGTAGTATGGATTTTATTGTGTTGATACAAGTATGAGTAAATCATTTTGTTCTACCCATAGATTTATTTTTAATCTTAACAATAATGCTTATTATTTGATCTGTATGATCCTTGGATAAAATTTTGAATAAGAAGCTAGTGTGTACACAAGTTACAAGTATATCTATTCATTTGGGTCATATCTCTTAGCCTTTAGTATTTTAACAGTGTAAATAGGTAAATAGTGTAGTATGATTATTGATTATCATTACTCTTACTAATTTAGAGTACAACTGTATAAGTGCAAAAAAATACATGATACTAAGAACACTAATTCAAATATTTACTTTGATTATAATTTTATTTTGATCCAACTACTTTGATTTTTCAAAACAAAAATAAAGTAAGGAATTTTCGACAACAATCATGTCGATGCCGGAAAAAAATGGGACCCCCATTTTGATTTGCCTGGCTCCGCCACTAATGATAATGTTAAAGAATACATGAGTTTTAATTTTCAACAAACTTTTTCTCAATATAGAATAATACACAAAATTTCATGCGCTTACACTCCTCAATAAAATGGAGTGGTAGAACGCAAAAATCAACATTTACTTAGCACTGCTCGTTATTTGATGTTTGAAATGAAGGTCCCAAAGTTTTATTTGAATTTTGCGGTTCTCATTGCATGTTTTCTTAATAACCGGATATCTCCTCCTATTTTTCAAAAATCAATCCACATTCCAACTGGTATTTCCATTTAAAAATCCATTTTCAATACCACATCTTGTTTTTTGTTGCACTTGTTTTGTTCAACATCCCCACCCAGGCACTGATCAACTTGACCAGCATGCTACTAAATGTATATTTTTTGGGTACTCGCGTTTTTCGAAAGCTTATCTTTGCTATTGTCCTTCTCGAAAAAAAATATTTGCCCTAACGGATGTTTCAATTTTTTGAACACAAACCTTTTTAAACAAATTTCTTCACAAAATCTCGATTTACCAAGAGCTGTTGTAAAAAGTCTTGATTTCCCACCATAACCACAATCACCACCACAAACAATAGCATCATCACCACCAACGCCACCACCACCACCACTTCAGGTTTATGTAAGAAGACGAAAGACTCGATCAGACTCGACCATCCAAGCGGCACCCTCTGTTGTTCAACCAGTGCCAACCACTTTTATCGGTAATATCCCTAACACAAATGATTTACCTATTGGTTAACGTAATGCTGAACGTTCTTGTGCTCATTAACCTATTGCAAAGTTTGTTTCTTCTTTTAAACTGACCAGATCTTTTCGAGCTTTTACATATTCTTTGGATTCTATTCCTAACAATGTCCAGGAAGCACTCAAGCACCATAGTTGGATAATAGCCACAAACGAAGAAATGCAAGCTCTTCAGCAGAATGGCACTTGGCAGTTGATTCGCCTCCCTGTGAGTGGTAAGATGGTTGGTTGTAAATGAGTATTCATAGTCAAACATAATGGTGATGGTAGAGTTGAACGACTCAAAACTCGCCTTGTTGCTAAAGGATATATATAGAAATTTGGGATTAACTATATAGAGAATTTTTCTCCAGCTGCGGAACTCACGTCTGTTCGTGTTCCTATCTCTCTTGCATCAAATTGTTCTTGGCCACTTCAACATCTTGTTGTCAAAAAAGCATTTCTCAATGGAGATTTGAAAGAGATGGTGTATATGCAGCAGCCTTCTGGTTTTGAGCAACAGGAGGAGAATCTTGTATGTTCGGTAAAATAGTCTCTTTAGGGCCTCAAACAGTCTCATCGAGCTTGGTTTGAAATGTTCGGCAAAACTGTGTACTCTTATGAGTTCTCTAGAAGTAAGGCAGACAATTCTCTCTTCACAAAGAAAGGAAATAAATGCATTGTTATTTTGTTAGTCGACGTTGATGATATCATTATCACATGCAGTGACTCGCAAGGCATTATAGACATCAAGCAGCGATTAGCTCAAACCTTTCAAACAAAGGATTTTGGTCCGCTTCAATATTTTCTTGGCATTGAGGTTGCACGCACAAAGAATGCAATATTTCTTTCTCAACGAAAATATGTTCTTGATATTCTTGCTGAGACTGAAATGTTGGGATGTCACCCTAGTGACACACCTATAGATCCCAATATTAAGTTGTCCTCATTCTCTAATGATGCATTGTTTTATGATCCAGGACGATATCGCAGGCTAGTTAGTAAACTCATATCCCTATCATTGACTAGGCCATATATTGCCTTTGCAGTTAGTCGAATCAGTCAGTTTATGCATGCACCAACCATTACTCATTAGGAAACAGTGGTTCACCTTCTTCGCTATCTTAAGAAAGCTCCAGGGGAATGACTTCTCTTTAAGCCTGGTGATTCTTTTTCTTTACGAGGTTATTCTGATGCTGACTGGACATGATCGGTTGATGATAAATGCTTAACTAATGGGTACTATATATTCTTTGGAGGAAATCTCGTATCTTGAAAAAAGTAAAAAAAACAATCCATGGTAGCCAAATCAAGTGCAGAGTTTGAATACCAAGCCATTGGGCATTTGGTTTCTGAAGTTTTATAGCTCAAATATCTTCTTCGAGACTTGGCAATCTCGTTGTTATCTCCAATTCCTCTCTACTGTGACAACAAAACTGCTATGCATATTTCTGAAAATTCGGTGTTTCATGTGCGCACAAAACACATCGAAGTTATTGTCACTTCGTTCGAGATGAGTGGGAGAAGAAAGATATTTCATTTTCATATGTCCGGTCCAGTGAACTATTTGCTAATATCCTAACTAAAGCACTACTTCCTAAGCTTTTCCAAACTTTCTTGAGCAAGTTTGGCTTTAACAATATCTACGCACCAGCTTGAGGAGTGTTAAAATAGTCTTAGTTTAGTCCCACATCTAAAATAGACTTAGTTGTACTCTTCTATATAGACAGTGTATTCAGTTATTAGTAAGCAATACAATATTCTTTTCTATCGCTATACTATACATCAACAAAATGATCTGAACATTTCAATGGATAACACAAGATTGTCTATGCACTTCCACATTCACAGAAAAATGTATATGTTCTTAAATTCATATACTGTACTTTAAGGACAAAAAGTACCAGCGGCAAGTCACTTCGTTCACAAGTTAGAACGAAATATAGAGATACCCTCTGATTTGGATAAGAACGAAATAAAGAGATGTTATCTGCAAATTCTAAGCTTCAGATGTACTTCCAGAAGGAAAAATAAGAACAAATTCCGCCGGTACTGAAAAACCCTTGCACAAGATTAAATCATGCTAACAGTATAGCAAAAAATAAAATACAAATAAAGCAATCAATCAAGACGAGACGAGACAAACAAAAAAAAAACCCATTACTCATAACCCTAAAAGTTCGGATAAATATATGAATAATAGTGAAAAACAAGAGGAGATATAGATGCTTTGCTCAAGCCACCGGGTTTAAAAAAAGAATGAATATTTGCTGAATTTGAACACTATCAACTGTGAGACTTCAGGCATAATTCAAGAATTAATTGACCAGGTGTTAGAAACCTTGATTTCCCCCAACAATCAATCAGTGATCAAGACCAATAAAAAAAATAGAAACAGTGAAAGTGGGTGAAGAAATAAAAATAATATTGTAGATGCCAACCTCTACTATTTTAATGGGAGAGTTGGGTTTTGTAGCCAAACAAATCCTAACTTTGTAACCAAACAAACCCGTGCAATACACATCCAAACTATATCCAACATATATAAGCATGCGCCGCACGTGTAGCCCAAATCAAAACATTCAAATATAAACTAATCTTTTCTTATTTGATATATATTCATTTAATTTGATGACTATATTTTTTTTACACGTGTACCACACGTACATTATACTAGTATATAATAATACCACAAAAGGGGTGACATATATTTTGTGAGAAACCAATACCTGTGCAGCTATAAGCCTTGCCACAGTTTTCTTACTTGATTCCTGAAGTTCACCAGCAATAAGAATCTCATCCAGTATATAGTATGCCTGCAAATTAAACATAAAATTAAATGACTCATAGCAAATCCAAAAAGAGAAGAGTAAAGGCTGACTGTAATTCAAGTACCTTGTGGAAGTTAAAGATCAAATCCAACTCACACACCTGGAAATTTGAAAGGACAATGAAATTACAAAACCTTTTTTTAAAAGTTCAACATAGTAGCTTTGACTAGAAGGTTGTGAGGCTCACACTGCCAAAGTAGCGATCTAGTATCTCAACAAAATGATGAATAATTTCAAGGACCTCCAGTTCATTGTCATCCTCATCTATGCACATGCAGAAGTAAAGGCTGGCATATCTGAAGTGTTAATACAAATTAAATGTTAGATTATGCGGGAAAAACATTTTGCACTCTAAATTAGGAAAAAATTACCTTCTGTACACAACTTTGTAACCTCTCCACTCAACAAAATTGCAGAGCTTTGGACCTCGAGACAAAACCAGTCCACCAAGTTCTCGAATGACCTATGCATGATGACAAATTTAGAATTCAAACTAATATCCCAGAAAAAAAACTTGAAACGTCTGGAGGAATGCACTTCCGAGTTGCCCAGGCTTCTTCCAAGTCCAATATTTTAGAAACCAATGAGTTACGAGAAATAACTTAATTTCATTGAGAAACCCATGAATCTTCAACTAAGCAAATATCCATATCCAAGTATCCAACATGAGCAAGCTAATGCTAATCTACAAGTGGCCCTCCAAGCTTATAAATATCTATATAAGAAAGAAGCCTCACATATCCATATTTTTGCTTAGAAAAACGAAAAAATAATAATTTCCTAAGAATATACACTAGAGTCCCGAGTATAACATAAAACCATCTTTAGAATCCTACAAGGTCATGGGCTACAGAAATAAAAACACAAACACATAGCATGAGCTATAAACATCTGAAATTTAATGATAACATAATAAAGAAGACAGTAAACTTGAGGTGGGGGCTAAACCGCTTCAAATACTGATGAAGCTTCAAAAAGGAAACAAGAAGAAGCGATTTTCTGGCTTTAACAACAATGCAGCCAACAGTTTATTTTATTACCTACCATTTGTAGTTCAGAACCAAATGAACAACAAATGTAGGTGGCTCAAAGAATAAGAAATTTCCACCAGAATGTCCTCGGCTAGTTGCATTTCCTATAACCCAGTCAATTACAAAGCACAGTGCTTATATAAATAATTTGCAATATGTGGTGACATACAATATATAATAGAAGTGATACTAAAAGTTTACATATATTGACACTCTGAAGTCTGAACAACCAAGATCATTCTTGAGTAAGAAAGGTACTATTTATAACCTAAAAGAGGCAACTAAGAAATATAATAAAAGTTCAAACAAACCTTAGACCTTTCCTTCTGAGTGTGTGGAGAGTACCATTTTGTCAATCGGACTTTTCCTTGACGGCTAATTAGAAGTACAAAGTGGATCTGCTAGACAAAGAAAATATAACTTAAATATTGGGAAGAACTCTGGCAAGTCAACAGGCATGTATGACGATAAAGAACTAAGAACTATTGTACTAATCCCCCCCACTTACTATCATCATGGGGGCAGCTGTTCCATTTGATTCTAATGATGGATAAGAATTAATCGCAGAAACAGAACTCCAGTCAAGATGGGGCAAGGTAGTTTACCATACCATAGTCTTTTCCTATCCACAGTAGGGTCAATAGATTCGATTAGAATTTTTTTAGCGAGTTTATGATTCTTGTAGATATTTTGACCAGAGACAGGAGCTAGCAAAAATCCTTGAAGACCAGTTCGCAGGTAACAAAACTTTTTTGTTGGCTTTGAACAACAAAATTACTTTCATAAATTGGAGTTTACAGTACAAGGCTCTGCAAAGGCTTCTATTTCCTATAACTAACATCCAAAGAGTTATAGGAACTTAATAAAGAGTAATAGCAGATTTTTTTGCCGGACTGACCCACTTTTTGAAACTAATTTTCAAGATAGACTAATTTCGAAACTAATTCCGAGGATAGACTAGTCCTCATAGGCCGCAGTTGTGAACTGCGGCCATTTCGATTGTGAGGCCGCAGTTCTCGATCGTGAGTTCAAAAATGTGTTTTTTTGAGGCCGCAGTTCATTTCATATTTGGGTTCGAGAGACTTCACGACTTCGAATCCTACAACTTCAAGACTTATAAGTAAGAATTGTGGCCTCTGTTATATATATATATATATATATATATATATATATATATATATATATATATATATATATATATATATAGGGAAAGCTTCGGTTGAGCACTCCTCTAGTGCTCACCGCGTGAACACTAGGCCTTCGTAGGGATGGCAACTGGGCCGACCCACCCGCGACCCACCCGCGACCCGGCCCACCAACCCGGCCCGTTAAAGCGCTTCGCGGGTTCGGGTCGAACCCGGTGAACAATACCGGGTCGACTCGGGTCTCAATTCTCGCGAATCGAATTCGCGAAACACGGCCCACGAACCCGGTCCAACCCACGAATTGGACCCGCCAACCCGCGGGTCGACCCGCGGGTTTCGACCCGTTCGGGTCGACCGTTGACCCGCGGGTCGAACGGTCGAAAATCCCGTTGCTGCTGCTGCGCTCTGTCGTCAGAGCCGAACGGCTCTTTGAGCCGTTGCTCAATTTTTTTTGTTTTTTTTGTTTTTCACCCCATATTTAGCCTATAAATATCCCCAAATATTTCCAAAAAAAATCACACCTCACTCTCTTACTCTCTACTATTATACATCATTTGTAAAGAATTTTTGAACAATTGTAGTATTCATCAAACAAGTGTACAAGGAGGTGAATACACGATCAAATTTTGGTCGTATCGGAATCAAAATTCAACGTCTTCAACGTCTTCAACTCTCTTCATCCCTCGTCAAATCTACTTCAACATCTTCTCAACTCTTCAATTGCGGAATTGGCAAAGCGCTCCTCCATCTTTTCTATTCTATTCTTATTTTAACGGTTTTTTTACATACGCGTATTCCACGGTGAACGGTATCAAAATATTTCTCTCTCGTTAATTTTTTTTTTGCGTTGTAGTTAAAATTATTGTTTGTTTTTTGAACTTCTCTATCTCAATCCTCTTGTTTTTAGATTTTTTTTTGTATAATTCACCGCTCCTACATTGTATATTTTTTTTTACAAACTTTACTTTAGCACATTACTACACTATGTCTAGATCACGCGGTAGCGGTCGTAGCGGACAAGATTCTTCCTCATCTTCACGTAGGCCACCAATTGTCCCAACTAGTGAGCCCGCCCAAGATTACATTGATCCTACTATGGAACAATGGGGTACACACGACATGGATGTTGCAGGTGACATTCAATTAGAAGAAGAAGAACAACAACAACCCGAAACCACACAACCCCGTAGTAGTAGGAAAAGTAGAGGAGAAACTAGCGATTGGCATAAGTTTTATGATTATATCCTGGACGAACATACTCCGGGTATAGGTTTGAAAGTGTGTAAAACATGTAGTAAAACATACAAATTTAAGAGGGGTGATGGCACCGGTACAATTAGTAGGCACATACAACATAATTATAAAGAACTTCTTGATCAAATACAAGGCCAACAAAAAATCAACCCTAGGACCGGTCAAGTAGATAACCACCCTTATGATCCCGAACTTGTTCGTCGGGAAATGGCCCGATTAGTCATTAAGGAAGAGTTACCATTTTCCTATCCCGAGAGTAGGAACTTGGAAAATTTTAATCAAACGGCCTTAAACCCTCATTTTAAAAGAATTCCGAGAAATACTTGCAAATCGGATTGTTTTAAAGTGTACATGGAAATGAAAGACGCTTTGATTGCAATTTTATGGAGTTTAACTTTTAGGGTTAGTTTAACTTCGGATTGTTGGACGGGTGTCAACAATATTCCAACGATGGGAATAACCTGCCATTGGATCGACAATGATTGGATTCTTCATAAAAGAATCATATCACTTGCGTCGTTGCCGTATCCCTATAGTGGCGCAGAAATAGCAAACCATATTATAGAAATATGTGATGTTTTTCATATTCGCGATAAAATTATGGCTATTAGTTTTGATAATGCATCTAACAACAATGTAGCAATTACTACTTTAAAATCTGTATTAAACCCTCCATCTGACAATATTTTTCATGTTAGATGTGCAAGTCATATTATAAATTTATGTGTTCAAGATGCATTAAAAATAGCTGATCCATATATACATAAAATTAGAAATTGTGTACATTTCATTGCATTAAGTCCAAGCATTTTACAAGAATGGAAAGCTTGGTGTAGGGTTAGAAATGTTCCTTTTAGAAAATTTCCAAAGGATGTTAGACACCGATGGAATTCTACTTTTGATTTACTAAATGTTGTCACCGATTATAAAGCAGTTGTAAATGATTTTTGTATCGCAAAAAATATGCACAATTTTGAAATGATTCCCAACGATTGGTTTTTTGCCGAATCTTTGTTGAAATTTCTAGAACCTTTTAAAACCGCAACTTTAAAGTTTTCTAAAACATATGAATCTACTTCTAGTAGCATTTTTATTGAATTAGTTACCATGATGCAAATATTTAACGAAATGTTAAATGATGCCTATATTAGTGACATTGTAATACCTGCATTTCAAAAATTTTTGAAGTATTATTTTCCTCCTCCTATGTTGATTTGTGTTGCTACGGTTATGGATCCCCGTATCAAATTAGAAGGTACGAAGAATTTGATACAAATGTTTTTTGGATATTTAGAGGACAATGTCGAATTAACAATTGATTGCGCTACTTTTTTAGTTCAGTTTGAATCTACGTTAAATAACTTGTATGATTATTATGATAGACGTTTTGCTTCTAGTAGTACAACTTCTGTAGTTAGTTCTTCTTCTGGTAGTTCTAAAGGTAAGGGTAAAAGTAGAATTGGTGATAGAACATTTAGTTTACTTGAACAAATTCAATCTAAAAAACCTAGGACTAATCAACCAAATGAATTAAATTGGTATAACCAACAGGATACTGAGCCGACTTTCTCCACTAGATATTTTACAATGGTGGAAAGAACATGAACACACTTTTAGTATTCTGTCAATTATGGCTAAAGATTTGCTAACTCCTCCTGTCTCTACAGTTGCTTCTGAGAGTGCATTTTCTACAAGTGGCAGGGTTCTATCTGATTACAGAAATCGGTTAAAGCCCAAGGCGTTGGAGATGCTCGTTTGTACAGAAGACTGGCTGAAGGCTGAAGATAGGATGCAAGGGAAAGCACTATCAAGTTCCACAAGTGGGAGCAACTCGCCCGAAGAACAACAACAACAACAATAACAACAACAACAATAGCTTTTCTTGTTATGTCAAATTAGAAAACTTGTACTCAATTAAAATTGTATATAACAAATATGTTATTGTATAAAACTTATTTGTGAATTGAATTCTTCATTTCGTTAAAAATTGTTCAAATTGTACAACTTAAATTCATATGAATAAAATTTCAAAATTTGTTGTCAATTTCACTCTTTCAATCTTATTATTATTATTACGATTTTTTTGTTTATTAGTATTATTACTTACTTAGTATTATAATTAAACATCATTTGGGGATATTTGAAGAATTGTAGTATTATTACTTATTAGTATTATTACTGAATTTAGTGAATTACATACTTAGTATTATAATTAAACATAATTTGGGGATATTTGAAGAATTGTAGTATTATTACTTATTAGTATTATTACAATATTACTTACTTAGTATTATAATTTTTGAAGAATTGTAGTATTCATCAAACAAAGATATGGTTGTTTGTATACATCATTTGTAAAATTATTATTATTATTATTTTAATTTAAGCTATCAAAAAAAAAAATATATATATATATAAAAATATAATTAAACGGGCCAACCCACGGGTCGACCCGGCCCAACCCGGGTTGAGCCCTAAAGGGTTCACGGGTTGGGCGGGCCACCCAAACGAAAACGTAGCCCGACCCGGCCCGTATAATGGTGCAACCCGGCCCGGACCGGCTACGAATTCGTGCCAACCCGTACGGGTTGGGCCCGGCCCGGCCCGAACGACTCGTTCGCCACCTCTAGGCCTTCAGGCGTTCATATCGAAAATCCGAACCGTTCACATTGATCTACACATCGAAATTAGTCTAAATATGTAAAATCAAATCATTTGAAATTCATTTGCCTATTCATTGAAGTGTTACAAAATTATATGGCTGAAAATCATTGTTTTTATAGTCACATGATGGATGGGCAAATGAATTTCAAATAATTTGATTTTACATATTTAAACTAATTTATATGTGTAGATCAATGTGAACGGTTCGAATCTTCGATATGAACTCCCGAAGGCCTAGTGTTCACGCAGTGAGCACTAGAGGAGTGCTCAACCGAAGCTTTCCCTATATATATATATATATATATATATATAGAGTCCCCTTCGGATGCACACTACTTTTGGTGAGCACTCCGTGAACACTCACGAAATAGAGCACCTATGAAAAATCCGAACCGCTCATATTGTTCTATATGCCTAAGATAGCCTAACAATAAAAAATCAAGTAATTTGAAGTTCATTTGCCCATCCATCATGCTGTTAGAATTTTCAGCCATACAATTTTGTGATGATATAAATCATGGACAAATGAATTTCAAATTAATTGATTTTTTATTGTTAGGCTATCTTAAGCATATAGAACAATATGAGCGGTTCAGATTTTTCATAGGTGCTCTATTTCGTGAGTGTTCATGGAGTGCTCACCAAAGTAATGTGCAACCGAAGATTTCTCTCTCTAGATATATATATAAATCTTCCATTGTGCACCACCCCTCTGTGTGCACTCGGCCTTCCCGCCTTCGTATCGACGATCCGCACCGTTCACATTGATCTACACATCCAAATTAGTCTAAATATATAAAATCAAATCATTTAAAATTCATTTGCTCATCCATCATGTGACTATAAAAAACAATAATTTTCAGCCATACAATTTTGTAACACTTCAATGGATGGGCAAATGAATTTCAAATGATTTGATTTTATATATTTAGACTAATTTAAATGTGTAGATCAATGCGAACGGTTTGGATCGTCGATACGAAGGTGGGAAGGCCGAGTGCACACGCCGTGTGCACCATAGGTGGTGCACAACGGAAGACTTCCCTATATATATATATATATATATATATATATATATATATATATATATATATATATATATATATATATATATATAAAGCGAACTGTGGCATCTTTTGTATTTAAGCTACAGTTGAAAACTGCGGCCTATATTCAGCATATTTCAACTTAAATTTTTTTGTCTGAGTCTCGAAGTCTCTTTAACCCAAATATAAAATGAACTAAGGCCGCAATTGGGAACTGCGGCCTCGAAAAAAAACATTTTTAAGAGGCCGCAGTTCCTATGAGAACTGATCTATCCTCGGAATTAGTTTCGAAACTAGTCTATCTTGAAAATTAGTTTCCAAAAGTGGGTCATGTCGGAAAAAAAGTCATAATAGCAAGGCACGATAAACTTGGTAGCAATATCAACACTAAAGATTTAGTTAAATTTAGCAAAAGGATGGTTATAAAGAATTATTAAGCGACCAGACTATGTAAAATTAGTGTTTTCCTAGACAATTTAAAAGAGGAAGAGTATATCAACTTCCAACGTAAAGAGGCCATTGAGTGATCGTCTGTGTTTGTACCGACGGTTGAACACAAACCTTTTCCCTGTGCAAGATATAATTCTATCCATGCACATAATACTGATAATAGGGTGTGTGTGCTTATCCTAAACCCATCAACAAACCAGTGACAAAACCCATTACCCAAAATGGCCATCAAATCTAAAATCTAAACAGAAATTGAATACAAGTAAACTAAATTACCAAAACTCGAATTTTTAAAATCCTACATGTTGCAATTACAACTACATCAAACCAAATAACTTATCAAATTCTCATAATATGGCATCGATATTTAGAGCAGTTGTGCATCAAATCAAACCCCAACCGCCGCATGAAGATCTATTTTTTAACATCGAAACAACAAACAATTCATCGACCCCAATTCTCAAAACAAGGCCTAAATCTAACAGTACTACTAATTTTCCCAAATTAACAACAAAAAGACGGAATTTTTTTTGGGGAAAGAAATAAAACAAAGACGCACCATTTTTGAAGCTTTTCGACGAGGAAGTGAAGAGATCCGAACACCAGCAAAGTTTCAACTTTTCCAACTGAGAAATCGGGGTGAAAATATCAGACGGTATTTCTATCCTTTTTATCGGGCTCGGTTCCTTTTTAGCGGGTCCGTCATTAACGGACTTTATAGATGCCGTCCAAATCGACCCGCGATACACGATATAAAATCGGACGGCCGAAATCTCTCTGGGGCTGCATGATATACCCATTTTGCCCCCCGAAATTACCGCATTTAGACACTCTGGTACTAAAAAAAAATAAATAAAAAGAAAATAATCCTCTCTTTCTCTCGGTTTCTTCGAATCGATCAACTCAGAAATTCTTCAGATTTCCGAAATTCAGGTGAAATTCGATTCGCAATTTGTTTTCTTGATGCTTCATTCTTTATTTCAAGTTGGAATTCCTATGATTTTGATGGCCTTTTAACGTCTGAATTATGGTTTTATTTTGTATTTTTAATTTTCACTTGAATTCCTACGATTTTAATGGGGAAAAACTTGCTTACTCTAATAATCTTCTTAATTTAATAAGAAAAAAATAATTAAATGATTTTTTTTTGAGTCATCACATGTTTAATCATCGAGTTCAAAAGAGACTTAAATTTTGAAGTGGTCATTCTTAGGAAAGTTCAGTGATGGATTGATTGGTTTCGGCCTTCGCTTCACATTGATCCAAGAAATTTGTTTTGAATGTATTGGGAAATAGGATGCACGACGTTGAAGACTAATTTGATTACTTTGCTATAAAGTAAACTTGGAGTATATGATGTGTGGATACTTGCTCGTTCCGAGGAAACTTATATTGATATGGGTTGGTAGCCAATAACACACTTGAAAGTTCAAACCTGGACCTAAAATTGTAGTAGTAGTAGACTAGTAGTTGTTGTTGTTGTCGATAACGGTGATGTTTAGAATGCATAAGGGTTAGGTAGCTTGACTTGTGTTCCCTCCCCTCATGTAGGATCATCAAAAGGAATAACAACATGGGTCATATATGCGTTTGTTATTGCAATTGCACGTCTGTTGTGATGCTCATAAATCTTGTACGTTTAATTAGCTGAGTTATAAGGAATTTTTAGTTAGGTTATTTTGTTCGGTTGGAGACTTAATTTTCTACGGATATCGATGAAGTGGGGAATGGACGCCATAGCGTTACATTACTTTCTTCAACAGTTAAGTTTTTGCTGACGCTAGCTTGAGCACTGAGTTGCGGCAGCCATTGCCCAAAAGGAGAGCTAAAGAAGAATATTATTTTAACTTTAAAGAGAGAAAGAACATGAACTTTAAGTTCTTATTTGGAGGTCCTCTTTTCATTAGTCTAATGGGAGGGAGGGGAGGACATAACTGGCTTGAAAGTAGAGTAAAAGATAAAGGTTGCACTGCATGCTAATTTTATAGGGAAGTCTGGTAGTCGTGAAAGCCAAAACTGGGGTCATTCTTGCCCAACAGCAATCTTTGAAGAAGAGAACGGACTGGTATCAGAGAAATGCCCATATTTTCTTGAGGAATTAATCTAACCGGGGGCGTCTCCTGGGTAATCCCAAATTTCAGTAAAAGTTTTAATTGGAAGCAATAACATTGAAGATGAGATCATAGAATTTTGTCCAATGACACACACAATCGATCCATTTGGAGGTTAATTAGTAGACTTTTATTTACTATTAATCCCACGCCCGTATTATAACAGGCATGCACATTTCAGATGCATTGGATGCAGTGCGACATGTATTATATATAAGTGCACATATGACTTTTTATTTTTATGTAGTATATATAATAAATATACTCCTACATATATAATCCTTAGACACGAGCGGGCTCAATGCAGACACCAACAATGGTGATTCCCCTCTTCCAGAGGGAAGAAAGATTAGTGAGTGAGAACTTGATCTCGCCACAGCCAGTGCCTTTCACATGACCCATCTTCACAAAAATCAGGCAATTGGTATTTCCCTGTAGTTTCATCAGATTCACATGCTCCACAATCTGCTTATTATCTGGGAGAGTAAGTGTAAACTTGACTGGCGAGTCAAAGTTGATGTTTTTCTCAATCTTTATAACAAAGGCAACCTCGTAGGTAATATCTGGTGCCATGACTTTCATGTCATACTTTCCCGTCACCTCTAGCCAGCATACATCCAGTAATTCTGCTACTTCCACCATGGGCATTCTGTACAAAATATAGATTTAGCAGTAATGACTTGGCGCGTACTGTTACAACAACAATAGAGATTTGACGATCGACATGAAGAGTAGGACTTACTCTGGGAGAGTTTTCCACTTCCAGTAGCGAGGATTATCTCCATGTACGATTCTGAGGTCCTTTGCATTGACTATAACTGCTCTCATACCATTTGCCTATGTCGTTTAATCAAAAAACAAAAATTAAATGAAGAGAAAAAATTAGCATTTCTGATAGCATGCATGCAGACAATTTGGGAATTGGCTATTAGGTGGAGAAAAGTTCCCTCTAAAGACTTTCACCTATTTACCTCACAATTATTATTCATGTAAGCACACCACTCAAAATGATCTTCATGTCCTAAAACATAAATACCGAAGAATTGTAATGTTTGAACCTATTTCGCTCGTGCATCAAGTTGTCACCAGAAAGGGCAATGTTGCAGCAATTGAACAAATGAGACTATATGGGAACATCAAGTTCAAACTTCATGATTTTTTCATCATCCATGGTTTATGACATATAAATTACTATTAACAGTGTGAATTATGAATGAATTTGAGATGATGAGAGTGAGTTTCAACAGGCACATACAACTGCCTCAGTTGCGATGAACGTTTAAACTAATTGGAAAAAGATTAAGCAACTGGAATGTACATATGTGAGATTAACTACCGGTGCATTTTTAGCTAAGATCGGTTGCGTAGGACGGGGTGCTTGCAGGGTCCACTTGTCGTCAAGCAATTGAAAGCGAATGATGTCCCCCATAATATTTCAATCTCACTCTTCTTCCTTAATCTGTTGTGCTCCTGGTTGAGTTTCAATCCTTACATGTATGATCTATTTATATACACAGCACCTCTCTCACTCTCTCTCTTGGGTGTGAGATTGATTGGATTTGGGAATCTTTTGAAAGAAA
Source organism: Hemerocallis citrina (assembly GCA_017893485.1). Classification (NCBI taxonomy): domain Eukaryota; kingdom Viridiplantae; phylum Streptophyta; class Magnoliopsida; order Asparagales; family Asphodelaceae; genus Hemerocallis; species Hemerocallis citrina. The sequence goes on from CM030361.1 coordinate 70,124,899, forward strand.
ACCAAGCCATAAAAATTACCACTAGTTTCTATTGAATTTACAGTGTAACAGTAATACTCCTCACTTTCTCAACTATGATGTTGAAGTATGAGATTGATTGGACTTGGGAATATCTCTTTAAAAACAACTTAAGCCATAGGATTTAATAATTTTTATCAAATTTGAAAAAAAATGTACTATTGATAAGAGTAGATGGAAAACTTTAAAAAAGTATAGGAATAAATTGCAGTGGAGGAATAAAAGACACTATGGATAAGAATCTCACCTCCTGTTAAAGATGACACCCCTTTTTTTTGTGTGGGATCACAACTAGATAGAATCATATAGAGGATTCCAGCCAAAAAATCAATAAAAGTATGGTTACATTATTTACATAGTTTCTGAAAGCAATACAAAATGGTGATCAAAGATCACTTGCTTACAGAATGAACATGACGAGCAGGTTTTAAAGAAACAAAGATCATAAAAACAGAGAAACAACAGTAAATCTGTCTCTGAACACAGGAAAACAGAAACACAAAGAACTCCAGCTGCAGAGCTTCAGTCATCAAGCACGATCACAATCACAGCTGGTCCTGAGGTAGAAACAGCAGCATCAGCATCAAAACCACGAAGCTCATCGAGAGAGGTTGAGATTAGCACTAACTCCATCTAATGGCCTCAAGTCAAGCTTTTGTGTCTAGTTGCTAGTCCAAAAATTAACAAACTAAACGAAGTTATCAATGATAGAAGCAATAGTAGCTTCCTATTAACAAAAATCATGTTGTTTCTCTTCTTCCAAATCACCCAAAATTAACAAGAGGACACCTCAGTCACATATCATCTCATAATATAAAGTTTCTGATATGGGAAAAAATGGCAACAAATCAGGGACGTACAAATCACGACATGCATCTTGAGTTTCTAAAGGACAAAATAGTTATTACAGAGCAACTACATGCCCACTAGAGGAACATGGGCTGTACTCAAACCCATTAACTCAACCAAGCCTATAGCCAAGGCTAACTTCCCCCCTAAGAAGGAGGAGATTTCCTGCTAATCATGGCTGACAATCAAATGCTCTTAAAATCAGGAATAAAATAACTGATTTGATCCCTTAACCAGGGGAATATTCAATCATATCAGAAAAGATACTTTCTATGACTGACTTCTGGCCTATAAATACCCTCCACTTGGTAATCAGTCTTTTGGCACTAAAACTCCATTCTTTTTTTTTTTTTGAGTTATTGACTTGAGCGTGTCAGGGATATCGGGGGCATGATCGGAGTCGGTTACCGTCATCGGAGTAGTCGTCTTCAAGAGATAGAGTAGTCATCGAGTCTGTATCTGTTTTTGTTTTCCTGTATCTATAATGCACGTGCAATACGCACTTTTCTTTTAAACTGAGAGATGGCCGGTAGAGGGGTACGCACTGAGCACGTGCTTTTGTGTTCGTTTGTCCTGTAGCATAACCGCCACTCTCTCTCCCTATAAAATCTGCGATGTAAGAAGTTTTAGGGATCAATAAAAATCTAGAAATCCTTCTTCCTCCTCAAACCTCATAACCCTAACTCCTGAAGCCATCGTTAATGGCAAGATCCCACTCAAACAAGAACTCAACCCCTAACAACCTCGTATCAGAGCAGGACAACTTCGATGGAGATGGACTCAATGAAGGAAGTACGTCGATCGAAGTTGATGTAGCAGATCTGAAAACTCAAATGGCTGCAGCTCAGATCCAGAATGGGTTTCTCACGAGAAAGGTGGAGGCGATGTCGGTCAACATGGAGGAGAAATTTGCGGCAGTGACGGACAGGATGGATGCGATGATGTCGATGATGCAACAGCCACACCCCCAACCTTCCAACCCTCCTCTGTTTTCTTCACCTCATCATCCAAATCCAGGCAGGGAGGTAACTAATTCTAATCCTAACTCACCAATTTCAATGGGCGTGTTGGTGGGGGTCATGTGTTTAGAGCTCCATTCAAGATGGACTTCCCTATCTTCCAAAAAGGTGACCCTACGGAGTGGAGTAATTCCTTGATTTTTATGAGATCCAGGATTCGCAGAAGTTGAAATTTGCTTCATTAAATCTGAGGGAAAGGGCGGCTCAATGGTACCGTCGCCATATTAAGCCTAGAGCTCAAAACATCTCTTGGTCGTTGTTTTTAGAAGAGTTTTTTTTTCAATCGTAAAAGGTTGGAAATTGCCCCCACTGCAAGACTCAAAAGTTTTACTTCTTAGAAGGGTTGGAGGATGATGAAGAAGAAGAGGTCGCATATGAAGCTGCAGAGGCTGAAGAAACTGTCCAAATTCCAACTCAAACTCCTCTTCCTGCCACTCTTCCACCGGAGATATCGTTCCATGCTCTAGTTGGAACTCAGGTGATCCTCAAACCATGCGAGTTAAGGGAAAGATCAACGGGAAGGAGGTCAATATTTTGATTGATATCGGGTCTACACATAATTATCTCGACCCCCAAACTGCTATAAAGGCTAATTTGCAGGTCATGAGGGAGCCTCGATACAAGGTGATAGTAGCTAATGGTCAGTGTATGTATAGTGAAGGGAAGGTATCGAATGTTAGCTTTGTGGTCCAAGGAGTTAATCTGCAAGCCGAACTACTGCTCCTGCCCCTATGATCTGCTCAGATGGTCTTGGGCGCTCACTGGTTGAGATCTCTGGGTCCCGTAACTATGGACTTTAACTTAATGACGATGGACTTCACAGTAGCAGGTAGTATGAAGAGACTTCAAGGTATTGTAAATCCCCAGTTGCAGTTCATGGATGCCGATGAGCGAGCTAGAATTAGCAGTTGTATCTGCCAAGCTTACATGATCCAGGTGCACGAAATAGTGAGCAGTAAGGAAGAGACCAGTAGCTTGGCTCAAATGAGTAATGAAGCCACAGACCTGCAACAAGTTATCCAAAATTTTCCAGAGGTGTTTGCAGATCAGGTGTCCCTACCCCCCAATGATCAATTGATCACCAAATTCCAATAAATGAAGGAGCTAAACCAGTTTGTGCTAGGCCTTACAAACACCCAAACTATCACAAGAATGAGATTAAAAAACAAGTGAAAGAGATGTTGTTATCAGGCTTCATCAGGCCAAGCAGCAACCCTTACGCATCTCCAGTGATTTTGGTGAAGAAAGGGGATGGCAGCTGGCGACTTTGTGTGGATAACAGGCTCTTAACAACCAAACTGTCAAAGCCAAATTTCCGATACTAGTGATTGATGAGCTCCTTTATGATTTGAATGGAGCTAAGTATTTGTCACGCCCCGCTTCTCAAAAATACGAGATGCAAGCACGTGACACAGCCCAGCGAATGACTTGCGTCATCCATAGGCTGTTATCGATCCAACTCACCAATATAAACAAGAAGTAAATCAACCCGCATGCAATGAAAGAATAATCACATAAATAACAACATTGGAAATTAAGCCGTTCATCATCGCTGATCTGGTCGTCTTCCTCCCCTGGATCAGTTGCTGTTGCTGTTGTGTTTGGGGGTTTGATCAGATCGGATCGAGTGGGTTCTTCGATTGCTGTTGATTGTTTGGGGATTTGATAAGATTAGATCAGATTCTTTTCTTGACTCGCTGCTGTGTGCTCTCCAGATTTGGTCCATTCTAAACTCAAATTATTTTCTCTTTACCATAAGTAGTAACTATTCAGAAAGAACTCTCTATTATTGGGAATTTATTGTTTATTCCTTTGTGATGGAAAAACATAATCGTCCGTACGAGGTTTCCAAATTAGAGGGATTCAGTAGTGCTGAATTTAATAGTTGGAAGAGAAAAGCCCAATACGGAATGAAATTCATGAAAATTTTCTATACATGTCAAACAACCTATAATGAATGTGTTGAAGATGTTGATGATGCGACATGGGTAACTGATGAAGACTTATGTAGAGAATTCTTATTGAATAGCATATCAGATCGCCTTACAGACGTGTATATGAAATATGAAACAGCTAAACAAATTTGGGATAATTTACTAGATGAATTTAAGAAGGAAGAGAAAGTATCTAAAGCACATCTAGTTGACAAGTTCATGGGTTTCTGTTTTAAAGAAGAAAATGCAATTCTTCCTCAGGTAATAGATTTAGAGAATCTGGTAGGGAAACTAAAATCAGAAAATATTACATTGTGTGATGAGTTTCTTACTGGAGCAATAATTTATAAGTTACCTGCTTCGTGGCTATTGATGCGCGCGGTTTGTTTTTGGGAGACGTGTGGATGCACCAGGTGTGAGTTCTTACTCGATTTGTATTGAAGAAGGAAGCTCCTATGCAGACGACCCTCGGCTGGGCGAACGGTACCGGTAATAGGCTGGAGTGAGGCAGAGGCTGGATGCTCGGCTCGGATCAGGAGGCTCGGATCCGAGGTCTGGTGTATCTACAGACAGTCTAGGAACACCGGGGTTGGTCCCGGTGGCAGACCCTCCGATGATCTAGTTAGCTACTGAGAGAGTAACAGTCACTAGGGTTTTAGTGGAAGAGAGATTGATTACCTGGATCAAGGGGTAGGGGTCTGGTATTTATAGGAGAAGCCAACCGGGTCTGGACCCGTTTGGGGCCCGGTCTGGACTCGTTTGCCCATGTGGCTGAAGCGGTGGAAACCCGGGCGGTATAGGGCTGACGTGGTAGACGCCCGGGCAGTTTCCGGGCTGACGGGGCAGAGGTCCGGGTGGTTTTCCGATACTGACGTGGCGGATCCGGAGGATCAGGAGGTGCGCGTATCCTGAGGGGATCCTGTGGCCCAGGATGGGCCACGTCATTCTAACCCATATCACAAGTCCCACACTCCTGTAGGGCTAAGTGAACCAGCCGTGTAGGAGTGATTCTTCGCCTCTGTAGGAAGAGCAAGGTGGCTGTTGGGGTGAGAAAGTAGGATCTGCTATCTCCCAAAGAGGCCAGGGGGTAGAAGGAAGGGATCCCTCATTGGAGTTTGCACGGGAGGCTAAGTGTAGAAGAGTAGGAGAGTCAGAGCGACGCTCGCCGAGGCTTGGGGTTGGCAGGCAAGCCCTAGGGATCGGCGGACGAGCTCCAAGGGTCGGTAGACGATCCCTTCACTAGTTGGAAGAGCAAGGGGACGCCGAGGCCTCCCGTTGGGGCTCGGTTTGTCGAGCACTAAGGGTCTGCGGACGAGCTCCGAGGGTCGGTGGACGATCCCCTCGCTAGTTGGAAGAGGGAGGGGACGGGGTGGTCGATTTTGTTGGAGATCGGCTCACTGAGTACTTGGGGGTCGCCAGATGAGCCCCTTGTGACTAGAGGAGGGCTCATGGGGCTCGCGGTGTCATTCGAGCTTCGAGCCCTTCTGAATGGTGGAGGGTAGTTAGGGCTCGTGGTGTTATCCGGCTCCGAGCCCCTCTGAATAGCGGAGGGTAGTTGGGGCTCGCTATGTCATCCGAGCTCCGAGCCCCTCTGAACAGCAGAGGGTAGTTGGGGCTCGCGGTGTCATCCGAGCTCCGAGCCCCTCTGAATAGTGGAGGGTAGTTGGGGCTCGCGGTGTCATCCGAGCTCCGAGCCCCTCTGAATAGCGGAGGGCAGTTGGGGCTCGCAGTGTCATTCGAGCTCCAAGCCCCTATGAATAGCGGAGGGCAGTTGGGGCTCGCGGTGCTATCCGAGCGTCAACCCTTCTGTGAAAATAGAAGAGGAAATACGGGCTCGCGATGCCATCCGACCTCCGAGCTCCCTTGAGCAACAGAGAAAGCAGCGTGGCTCGCGATGCTATCCGAGCGTCGACCCTTCTGTGAAAGCAGAAGAGGAATTACTGGCTCGGGATACCATCCGAGCTCCGAGCTCTCTTGAGCAACAGAGAAGGCTCCATTGAGAAACAGAGAAAGCAGTATGGCTCGCGATGCTATCCGAGCATCGACCCTTCTGTGAAAATTGAAGAGGAGTCATTGGCACGTGATACCATCCGAGCTCCGAGCTCCCTTGAACAACAGAGAAAGCAGTGTGGCTCGCGATGCTATCCGAGCGTTGACCCTTCTGTGAAAATAGAAGAGGAATTATCGGCTCGTGATACCATCCGAGCTCCGAGCTCCCTTGAACAACAACAACAACAATAACAACAACAGAGAAAGCAGTGTGGCTCGCGATGCTATCCGAGTGTCGACCCTTCCGTGAAAATAGAAGAGGAATTATTGGCTTGGGATACCATCCGGGCTCCAAGCTCCCTCGAGCAACAGAGAAGGCTCCATTCCGCAACAGAGAAAGCAGTGTGGCTCGCGATGCTATCTGAGCATCGACCCTTCTGTGAAAATAGAAGAGGAATTATTGGCTCGTGATACCATCCGAGCTCCGAGCTCCTTTGAACAATAGAGAAAGCAGTGTGGCTCGTGATGCTATCCGAGCGTCGACCCTTCCGTGAAAATAGAAGAGGAATTATTGGCTCAGGATACCATCCGAGCTCCGAGCTCCCTCGAGCAACAGAGAAGGCTCCATTTCGCAACAGAGAAAGCGGTGTGGCTCGCGATGCTATCCAAGCGTCGACCCTTCTGTGAAAATAGAAGAGGAATTATTGGCTCGTGATACCATCCGAGCTCCGAGCTCCTTTGAACAACAGAGAAAGCAGTGTGGCTCGCGATGCTATCCGAGCGTCGACCCTTCTGTGAAAATAGAAGAGGAATTATCGGCTCGCGATACCATCCGAGCTCCGAGCTCTCCTGACTTGTCGAAAAAGTCTGTTGGAGAAAAAAGCCTGGGAGTAATGGGGGTAATTTCATGCCCATTGCTGACGTCAGGAGCGCAAGGATCAATGCGGCTCTAGATCTTGGTGGCCGTTAGATCTTGGTGGTTAAGATCTAACGGCCAGATCTTTTTTGCGGAAATCGAGGAGTCGCTTTCTCCTTATAAATCCCCTTCCCCCTCCTCATTTTTTCTTCTTCACTTCTTTACTCACTTTCCAATTTTTACAAGAGCAGGATCTTACCTGCCGTCGGCGATATTTTTCGGTGATCGTGCACTCTTACGCTTCAGGTTAGTATTTCCATCTTAGTAATGTCACGCGCTCAGTTCGGATCCGAGGCTAGCTCGTCAGGCCGTTCTGCGGAGGAGTCCGAGTCAGAGATGTCCTCGTCTTTGAGCAAGTATAAGGTGAAGGAGGAGGTCCTGACCGACCCTGGGTCGGATGGTGGTGACGACGTAGTCTTCGTGGTGTCCCCGTTGAGATCTAGAAGGCCGGGAAAGAAGCCCATGGACGAGGGCAAAGAGGAGGAAGGGGAAGAGGGGGACGGTGAGGACGAGGAGGAGTAGGACCAGGAGGATCAGGAGGAGGGGGGCGACGAGGAAGAGGAGCAGGGTACCGAGGGTGAAGAGGGAGACGAAGAGGAGCAGGATACCGAGGGTGAAGAGCAAGACGAGGAGGGTCAGGATCCCGAGGTCCAGGATGTTGATGATGAGGAGGATGATGGTGACGAGCGGGAGGCTGCTCAAGAAGGCACTGGCCAAGGCACGGTGGGAAGGTCGGTCGGTGTCGGAGGAGACCTTCCACCCCTTCCCCCTTTGTCGACACCGTCTCCCGAGCGGAAGGCTCGCCCTCGTCGAAAGAAGAAGGTCTTGACCATCCCCCACAGTCCTTCCTCACCAGATGAGTATGCACCTAGACCAGGTCTTGAGTTTCCCCAGGTCTCCTTCAAAAATCCGGGATCGATTCGGATGTATCCCGATGATATCAAGGATATCGAGTCAATCCCTCCTGTACCGGGCGAAGACACTCGGGTGAAGATTCGTATGGACAACATCCCTTGTATCTTAAAGGCGGACTATCTCAACATCCTGAGGGCCGTCTACTTCATTCTGCAGGATTTCGAGGTCTTTATTCCGAGCCCTGGTATTCGGCCCACCACGGCTCTTGCGCCGGGTTATTGTATGTTCCCTGAGGACGCCTTCCTCTCGGGCCTGAGGCTGCCTCTGCATCCTTTCGTCAAGAGGGTTCTGAACTGGGCGAAGCTATGCCCCATGCAGTACGGTCCAAACTCTTGGAAGCACCCGGTTTGCTTCATCCTGAAGTGCCAAGAGAAGAAGGTAAAGCCGAGGTTGACGTATTTCCGAGCCATCCTTGGGATCAGCTCGCTCGGAGATCAGGAGGGGATTTTTTACTTCTTGCCCAGGCTGCACAAGAAGGTTATGCACAGCCATCCTGACTCTATCAAGGGGTGGAAAGAGAAGTATTTCGTGGTTCGGACTGGGGGGTCTTGGGGAATTCCGACCAGGTGGAATTTCGTCAAACCGAACCATAAGCCTCCGAAGCGGAGTAACTTGACCGCCAAGGAGTGGCAAAAGGTGGAGAAGATAGTTGGGGGGCATAGTAGCGCATGGCCTCGAGTGACCGAGCTACACCTCGCCCGGGCCGGACTGAGTCCTGCCGACCCTAGTATGTTTCTTTCCATATTTTTGCATCTTTCTGCCTTTGTGTTAACGTTAGCCCCTCTTCTTTCTGTTTTTGCAGGGATGACTACCGAACAGGTGGACGACAAGCGGGCACTACTAGCCGTTGCCGAGAAGGCGAGAGCGGAGAAGAGGAAGAAGGCTGAGCAGGAGAGGATAACGGCCGAGAAGGAGAAGCTGGCTGCCCAGTTCGGGGGGTCCTCCAAGGGGCCAGCCCCGGTGGCCGAGGAGCCTTCTCCGGCGAAGAAGGCCAAAACGCATCACTCCCACTCGTCGAGGGCGGCTCGGGACGCCGGGGGTAGTTCGGGCAAGACAGTTGATGCCCCGGAAAAAAGGCTCCCACCTACATGACCGACCGCAGAGCAGATGGTGGGCCAGCAGGGGATGCTGCCCTTTGCTCCTGATTGGTCGATCGTGCGGGGGGATTCTCTGCTCGATGGACTTGTGGCGATTAAATTCGTCACGAAGGCCGCCACTGATCGCGATCGGATGGCTCTGGCGGCACAGACGGCGGACCAGGCCTTCATGCGGTGTTCCCAAGCGCACCTCTCGGTGAGTTAGCTCGGCACCACCTTTCTTTTATGGTTTTTGAACTTGACAGAAGTTTTCTGATCTTTTCCCCTTCGGACAGGCGATGCTCCATGGCCAAAACTTCCAAAAGTGCTTGGAGAAGGAGATTTATATCGAGAGGAGGAATGCGGAGAAGTACCTCCGCGAGCTGAACAAGGTCACGGACGAGCTGAAAGAGGCTCGGACTATGGTGGCCGTCCACGAGGCCCAGATAGAATCGCTCTGCAAAATCCATAAGGAGGACTAAGAGCGTCTCGAGGGGAAGATCGAGGCCGAGGCGGAGAAGGGGAGGAAGGCCCTAAAGAGGATGGAGGCGGCTTCAGGGGAAGCCCTGATGATAGCGTAGGACGAGGCGTATGATCAGGCCAAGTCCCACTTTAAGCAGATCTACCCCGGGCAGAGAGTGGACTACCTCTACTACGGATGGCGGGCAGACCTGCCGCCGACCCCTGGTGGCGACGAAATGGGGGGCGTCCAGGGCGACGAAGAGGTGCCACCCCCCCTCAAGAATAGACTAGTTGTTTTTGTTTCTTTTTTCTTTATTTTTGATGTAAATGCCTCGAGCAGACTGGCCACCACGGCTTTTGTATCAATCTTTTTGAAAGAAATGAAATTTACTTTTTTGGGCCGACTCTTCAAGACTTTGCTTTTTGTGATGTTTTCTCTCGTTTTTTGATAGACGCACGGGACCCGGGTTGCCGACCCTGTTTCTGCCGATGTACCTCTGGTTCGAGCGGGGAAGGAGGTCTGGGAGGCAGTTTTGGCTCGCCAACGAAAACAGGCTTAGGACCGAGCGGCCGCTATAGACTATTTTACGAACAAGTCAAGGGAGCTCGGCCTGGAGGTGGCCCGTCTGAAGAAAGCCATAGCCGACCGGGACTGGTGGGTAATCGAGATGGACTGGTCCATCTCGGGTGCCTCGGACGGGCGCTCAGCTTTGGAGTCTTTTCTTCGCGAGGTCGTTGAGGAGAAAGAGTTGGAGATCTGCAGGCTGAAGCTTGTGTTGGGCGCGGGTCTGATCAAAGAGGCAAGCAACTCGACCCCGGGGTGGTCTCTGACATTCTTACTGGATGAGGCCCAACCTGATGATGCGGGAAGCTCGATGGCAGGAGTATCTTCCCAGGCTGGTCCGGCCGAGCGTGATAGGAGCCCCGAATTCGAGTTCCAAGCCGAGTGCGAGTGAGTTGTTCCTTGTATTTGTACCGACGTTCATTGAGTTGTAAGCAATGAGTAATAATAAGAACATTTGATTTTCTGTGCTCTGATTGTCTCGGTTGCCAGGGATGGTTGCCGAGCTCGTTGTGCAGGAGGTCGCCTCCGAGGTGACTTGTTGCGACGGGCGCGAATGTCGCAGTGTAGCCTCTCGATAAGCAATAAATGGCGACGTTTCGCATTCCCATGAATATTTATGGCGACTTTCGCCTTCCACCATTTCGTATTCCCAGACGCAATAAATGTGGGCCTCAGGGGGCTATATAATCCCCACTCCCCTTGTTGGTTGTTAGGCAGTGAGTTGATTGATTCGGGTTCCTGCCGAAGGCGGGCGCCCAAAGAACAAAATATTTCCGAGTGCTCCGGATCGGAGGCACACCGATCACCCTCGGACTATTCGGGGTTCAGGTCTTGAGAGCCGTGGGACCCCGGGTTGTTCGTTGGTCAGCGGTGGGCCGACCGATCGGTTCGGGGTTCAGAGGGAGCTGAAGCTTGATGGCTCTCCTACCATCCTCAAACAATTCGGGATTTCGGGTTCGTAAGAGCCGTAAACCCCGGGTTGTTCGCGGGCGAGAGAAGGGTCAGTTGAACAGGCTCGAAGGCTCGGAGCGTTAGGCCCGGAACGGAGAGAGCAGAGGGTCGATGGCCCCCTTGTCACCCTCGAACAATTCGGGGTTTAGGCTTGTGAGAGCCGTAAACCCCGAGTTATTCGCGGGTGAGAGGGGGGTCAACAAATTGACTCGAAGCTTGGGGCGTCTGCCGAAGGCGAACGCTCTCAACCTTAATAAATTTTTTACTGAAACTTGGCGGCAGTTCGGAAACGAGCGTATTGGTCAGCGGCTTTGAAGAAAGCTGCGGCCTGGCTCTGAGTTGCCGAGCCCCCATACTAGGGAGAAGTCCAGTAGCAGGCGTAGCGGAGGGTCGCCGCCGAGCGTCAAGGACAAGGTGCCTTGAAGAAGGCCCCCGCCTTGCTCGGGGTCGACGCCGAGCTCCCGCACTTGTTCTTAGGAAGAGACGGTGCGGGCGTGGCTGGTGGATGTCGTCCGTACATAGGTTGATAGGTTTGAAGAAGTCCAAACCGAGCGAGGGACGGGTGCCGAGCCCTCATACCGGTGAGAAAGCCAGTAGCAGGCGTAGCAGAGGGTCGCCGCCGAGCGTCAAGGCCAAGGTGCCTTGAAGAAGGCCCCTGTCTTGCTCGAGGTCGATGCCGAGCTCCCGCACTTGTTCTCAGGAAAGACGGTGTGGACGTGGCTGGCGGATGTCGCCTCGTTCATAGGTTGATGGGCTTGAAGAAGCCCAAACCGAGCGAGGGACGGGTGCCGAGCCCCTATACTGGTGAGAAAGCCAGTAGCAGGCGTAGTAGAGGGTCGCCGCCGAGCATCAAGGCCGAGGTGCCTTGAAGAAGGCCTCTGCCTTGCTCGAGGTCGACGCCGAGCTCCCGCACTTTTTCTCAGGAAAGATGCTTTGGGCGTGTAGGTGCTGTTTGATTGGACGCACGTTACTAAAAACCAAACAGGCCAAGCCGCCCGAGCGCCGAGCCCGAAGCTTGTAAGGGAAGCTTTTCTGGCTCGCGATGCTGTCCGAGCGCCGAGCCCCAAGCTTGTAAGGGAAGCTTTTTTGGCTCGCGATGCTATCCGAGCGCCGAGCCCCAAGCTTGTAAGGGAAGCTTTTCTGTCTCGCGATGCTATCCGAGCGCCGAGCCCCAAGTTTGTAAGGGAAGCTTTTCTGGCTCGCGATGCTGTCCGAGCGCCGAGCCCCAAGTTTGTAAGGGAAGCTTTTCTAGCTCGCGATGCTGTCCGAGCGCCGAGCCCCAAGCTTGTAAAGAAAGCTTTTCTGGCTCGTGATGCTGTCCGAGCACTGAGCCCCAAGCTTGTATGGGAAGCTTTTCTGGCTCGCGATGCTATCCGAGCGCCGAGCCCCAAGTTTGTAAGGGAAGCTTTTTTGGCTCGCGATGCTATCCGAGCGCCGAGCCCCAAGCTTGTAAGGGAAGCTTTTCTGGCTCACGATGCTATTTGAGCGCCGAGCCCCAAGCTTGTAAGGAAAGCTTTTCTGGCTCGCGATGCTATCCGAGCGCCGAGCCCCAAGTTTATAAGGGAATCTTTTCTGGCTCGCGATGCTGTCCGAGCACTGAGCCCCAAGCTATATTCTTTACTTGTAACAAAATAATAAGCCACAAGCTTGTTCTAAGAAAGCTGGCATATTTACAATACATTTGAATTTTACAAAAGACAAGGCACGACGTGCCGATTACAATCTTGATGATTTACACGGAGGCTATTCTCCTCCTAAGAACTTAATGAGGCGTTCGGCGTTCCATGGCCTCTTAATTGGCTTGCCTTCGGCGTTGGTCAGGCGGTACGTACCCGGATGCACGACTTCTGACACTTTGTAGGGACCCTCCCAGTTTGGCGCCAACTTTCTTTTCTGGCTGGAATTGGATACCGCCGGCTTTCGGAGGACAAGATCTCCAAGTTCGATGTCAGTTGGGCGCACCTTCTTGTTGTAGAACCTTTCGATCCTTTGCTGGTAGATGCTCCTTCAAATGGCTGATTTCTCCCTGACCTCGTCTATGAGGTCCAGGTCGGCTCACAGCTGTAGAGAGTTACTTGCCTCGTCGAATGCCATGATCCGGGGCGAGGGGATCCCGATCTCCAGGGGAATGACGGCCTCTGCGCCGTATGTCAGATTGAAGGGCGATTCTCCTGTCGGGATCCTCTTTGTCGTCCGATGGGCCCAGAGAACGCTTGGCAGCTCGTCGACCCATAGCCCCTTAGAGTAGTTATCGAATCATTTTTTGAGGCTGTCGAGAATCTGGCAATTTGAGTTCTCTGCTTGACCATTGGATTGGGGATGACATACCGAGGAGAAGCGCTGCTGGATCCCGAGATCTTCGCATAACTTGTGGAAATGCTTACCAGCGAACTGAGTCCCGTTGTCTGTGACGAGGACGTGGGGGATCCCGAACCGACAGACGATGTGCTTCCAGAAAAACTGTTGGGTCTGTTGCTCGGTGATCGTTGCTAATGGCTCCGCCTCGATCCACTTTGTGAAGTAGTCGATTGCCATAATGAGAAACTTTCGTTGGCCCGTTGCCTTCGGGAAGGGACCTACCAGATCCATCCCCTACATAGCAAAGGGGATCAGACTGGCCATAGATCGGAGATTTGCTTGCGGAGCCCTTTTGATGGGGGAGAACCGTTGGCAGGGACTGCACTTCTTCACAAGGGCGAGGGCGTCTTGCAACATGGTGGGCCAGTAATACCCGTGATTTAAAGCTTTCCGCGCGAGCGAGCGGCTTCCCATGTGGCATCCGCCGATCCCTTCGTGTAGCTCCTTGAGAGCATACCTGGCTTCGTCTAGGGTGAGGTAGCGGAGATAGGGTCGGCCATCCATTGTTGTGTAGGACCTTTTGAACAGGGTGGCGTTGATTACCGTGAATCTTTCTGCTCGGGCCCTGACCCGCCTTGCCTCGGCCTGGTCTTCGGGGAGCTCTCCCTTGACGAGAAATTTCCTGATAAGAGTAGTCCAGTCGTTGGGAGGAGCTCCGTCTTCAATACATAGAACCTCCGGGATGTCTGTGCTTGGCTTTAATAGGACTTCGATCAGGACCGTGCGGTCGGGACCTTCGAAGGATGAGGAAGCCAGCTTTGATAGGCCGTCCGCCTGGACGTTCTGTTCCCGGGGGTCCTCAAAACAGCCGACTCGTCGAAGGATGTTAGTAGGCGTTGGACAACAGCTCGGTATCTGACCATTCGATCGTCACGGGCCTCGTACTCCCCAGTGATCTGGTTGACCACGAGCTGGGAGTCGCTAAAAGCCCTGATCTGTCTGGCGCTGGCCTGATGAGCCAGGGTGAGCCCGGCGATCATGGCCTTGTACTCGGCTTCGTTGTTAGAGGCCGGAAAGTTGAGGCGGAGGCAATATTGAAGGAGGAAACCATCTGGGCCTCACAGAATGATGCCATCCCCACTACCTGCTTCGCAAGAGGAGCCATCGACGTAAACTTTCCACGTCTGGTCGGCTTCCTTGCTCACGGGTTGCTCGGAGATAGTGAATTCCGTGATGAATTCCGCGAGGGCCTGCCCTTTGATGGCTGTTCTGGGCTGATAGCCAATGTCATACTGACTGAGCTCGATCGACCATTTGACTAGTCGACCCGAGCTCTCAGGCTTGTAGAGCACGGCCTTCAGGGGTTGGTCCGTTAGCACCTGGACAGAATGTGTTCCGCGAGGCCATAACCAAGGCGTACGCTACTTTTTCCATCCTGGAGTATCCGGTCTCGATGTCGAGCAGGACCTTGCTTACATAGTATAGGGGTTTCTGAGCCCATTCTTCTTCCCGAACGAGGACAGCGCTGAGCACCTTCTCCGAGGCTGAAAGGTAGAGCCAGAGTGGCTCCCCTGGCTCGGGCTTGCTGAGGAGGGGAGGGTTGGCGAGGTACTCCTTCAATTGGGCGAAGGCCTCTTTCTGTTGGGTACCCCACTCGAATCCTCCGGTGCCGTGCAGGGCTTTGAAGAACGGAAGGGACTTCTCTCCAGACTTGGAGAGAAAATGGCCGATGACCGCCAGTCTCCTCGTTAGCCTCTAGACTTCTTTGATGTTCCTGGGAGGGGCCATGTCTATTATGGCCTGAATCTTTTCGGGGTTCGCCTCGATGCCTCGCTGACTGACAATGAACCCTAGAAATTTTCCCGAGGAGATGCCGAACGCACACTTCGCCGGATTGAGCCTCATGTTGTGGGTTCGAAGGACCCCAAAAGCCTCCTCCAGGTCGGCGACGTGATCCTGCCCCTGTTGGCTTTTGACGAGCATATCGTCGACGTACACCTCCATGTTGCGCCCGATTTTCTCTTTGAAGACCCGATTAACAAGCCTCTGATAAGTGGCACCGGCGTTCTTCAGCCCGAAGGGCATGACCCAGTAACAGTATAGCCCCTGGTCTGTGATGAAAGATGTCTTGGCGATGTCGGGAGGGAACATCCGGATCTGGTTGTAGCCTGAGAAAGCATCCATGAAGGATAGAAGCTCATGACCCGATGTTGCGTCGATAAGAGCATCGATGCTGGGGAGAGGGAATGGATCCTTGGGGAACGCTTTGTTGAGGTCGGTGAAATCTATACAGATCCTCCAGCTCCCGCTCGCCTTCTTGACCATGACGACGTTCGCCAGCCACTCGGGGTAGCGACCTCTTGGATGAAGCGCGCAGACAGGAGCTTGTCGACTTCCGCGTTTACCGCCTGCTATCGCTCCGGAGCGAACTTACGTCGCTTTTGGACAACCGGTTTTGACCCGGGGATCACGCTAAGTTTGTGCATGATGAGATCCTCGGAGATACCAGGCATGTCAGAAGGCTTCCAGGAGAAGAGGTTGACATTACGACGAATGCAGTTGATTAGGGCGGACTTGAGGTTGGGAGCGAGGGAGCAACTTACTCGGAAGCACTTCGATGCGTCCCCTGTCTCGAACGAGACATCTTCCAGCTCGTCTACCGGCTCAGGCTCTGGTTGGGTCCTCTCGGGCTGCAGCTCAACTGCGTCGAGGGGTAGCACGCCGCTCCCGATTGCTGTCATGTAGCATGAGCGAGCCGCTTCTTGGTTCCCTCGGACAACTCCGACTCCCGTGCTGGTAGGGAACTTCATCTTCTGGTGGTAGGCCGAGGGAACAGCCTGGAGGGAGCAGAGCCCCGGACGACCGAGTATCGCATTGTAGGCTACTTTGACATTCACAACCATGAAGTCCATGGACTCGGTTCTTCGGTTCCGAGTCGTACCTACCGTGACGTCTAGTGTGACGATCCCCTCTATTGTCACCGGGACGCCTGAGAATCCGTGCAAGGTGTATCCGACTGGCTTTAGCTTGTCACGGGAGAGCTTCAAGTTCTCGAAGGCTTCGAGGAACAGAATGTTGACCGAGCTCCCATTGTCTACGAGGATTCGTCGTGCCTCAAAGTTCGCCATGCTGAGACTGATGACGAGAGCGTCACAATAAGGGAGTCGAACGCCCTCCAGATCCTCCCCCGAGAAGGAGACAGGGAGTTACTGGATTCGGGGGGGGGGGGGGGAGAGGGCCCTGGACGGCATTGACATCCCGGATGAACGCTTTGCGGGAAGTGTTGGACTCTCCTCCCATTGCCCCCCCGTGGACGCAGTGTAATATGGCTTGACCCTCGAGCTCCTCAAGTTCCTGGTTTCGCTCGGGGAGCTACCGGGGAGCTCGAGGAGGAGGGGAAGCCCTCCTGTTCCTCGTGTCCCTCTGTCCCCGAGCTTCCTCTCGTCTGAACTCCCGGAGGTACCCCCGCTGGATGAGGGCCTCGATTTCGTCCTTCAGGGCACGGTAGTGATCTGTGTCGTGCCCGTTGTCTCGGTGGAAGCGACAGTAGAACCGCCGATCCCTCTTCTTGCTGGTGTTGTTGGACGGCCGAGGTGGGTACTGCACGAGGTCCCGTTCTCGATTGCTAAGAGAATGCTTGACACGTTCTGCATCAGCGGAGTGTACCTCTCGAAGCGAGGGACCGGCGGGGCCTTCTTCATGGCGCCCGTGTCCCTTGGAGCCTTCTTTGCCGGCTCGGCTACTTCGGCCTTCCGCTTTCCCTTCCTGGGAACCTCCCTTGACTCTTCTGGGTTTAGGGCTTCTTCCGCCCGAATGTACTTCTCGACCCGATTAAGGAGGTCGGGAAAATCGGTGGGGGGCTTCTTCGCCAGGGAGGCCTTCAGCTGTCCATGTCGGACATTATGCCGGAATGCCGCAGAGGCAACGCCAGGGTCGAGGGAGGAGACCGGCCTTACCTCGGCGGTGAACCTTCGGATGAACACTCGGAGTGACTCCCTTTCCTTCAGTCGGAGGCCAAGTAGGGACGCACTTGTCCTTTTGGCCTTTCGGCTGGTGACAAAGTGGGCAAGGAAGTTGCCCTCCAGTTGATCGAAGGAGTATATGGAGCCGGGGGTGAGTTTGGAAAACCATTCCCGAGCCGGACCCCGGAGGGTGGCGGGGAAGGCTCGGCACAGAAGGGGATCCGAAGCACTGTGAATCATCATCAGGGTTTTGAAGCCTTCCATGTGATCAGCAGGATCGCCCTCGTCGTCATAGGTCTTGAACTGAGGTGGTCGAAAATTACGGGATATTTCCGCTTGTAGGATGAGGGTGGAGAAGGGAGGTCGGACAGGTCTGTACCCCTGAGCCGTCCCAGGACCACCATTGCCGAAGTGGTTGAGGCGGTCCTCCATTTCTAGGAGGCGCTTCAAAATGTCGCCGTCATACTCTGGCGGGATCGTCGAGGGACGGAACACGCTGGCCTCGACATCCGACCTGGTGTGAGAGCGGCGGACATCCTCCTTGATGGGGGCCCCTCGGAGGGCCCCCAAGATTTCCTTCCGGAAGTCTTGGAACTCCTGGTGAGTGACCGGGGCTCCCTCGGCACGGTTTGGTCGAGCTGGTGGTTGTCGTCCGACGCGGCTGAGCGTCGGCCTCCGCCCTTGGGACGGAGGTTATGGATGGTTCGGGACCGAGTTGGAAGCGGCCCTTCCCCTACTGTGGCTAGCTTGTCGGTTTACGATCACTCCCCGTAGGTCGGGTGGGACTGGACGGGAGGCGCTTGGCCGGGGTCCGTGACTGCCCCCCCCCCCGTGGTTGGATGCATGCGCTTCGGCGGCGGCGCCCAGCGGGGGCAACTCCTGCCGACGTGCAGAGGTAACTGCCTTCGCGGCTTTGGGAGCCATGCGAGCTCGGGTTGTCGAGGTACCGTTGACGGCTGAGCTCGGATCGGCGTCTGGAATAGAGCTTTCCCATAGACGGCGCCAACCTGATGCGGTTTGTTTTTGGAAGACGTGTGGATGCACCAGGTGTGAGTTCTTACTCGATTTGTATTGAAGGAGGAAGCTCCTATGCTGACGACCCTCGGCTGGGCGAACGGTACCAGTAATAGGCTGGAGTGAGGCAGAGGCTGGATGCTCGGCTCGGATCAGGAGGCTCGGATCCAAGGTCTGGTGTACCTGCAGACAGTCTAGGAACACCGGGGTTGGTCCCGGTGGCAGACCCTCCGACGATCTAGTTAGCTACTGAGAGAGTAATAGTTACTAGGGTTTTAGTGGAAGAGAGATTGATTACCTGGATCAAGGGGTAGGGGTCTGGTATTTATAGGAGAAGCCAACCGGGTCTGGACCCGTTTGGGGCCCGGTCTGGACTCGTTTGCCCATGTGGCTGAAGCGATGGAAACCCGGGCGGTATAGGGCTGACGTGGCAGATGCCCGGGCAGTTTCCGGGCTGACGGGGCAGAGGTCCGGGTGGTTTTCCGACGCTGACGTGGCGGATCCGGAGGATCAGGAGGTGCGCGTATCCTGAGGGGATCCTGTGGCCCAGGATGAGCCACGTCATTCTAACCCATATTAGCTATCTTTTAAGACTGAGATGTATAGGTTGCCTGAACAAATTAAACTTGCACATCTGAAACGTTGCATGAAAGTTGAAGATGAGACTAGAACTAGGATGACTTTGAAACTGGTTAATAAACAACTTTCAACTGCTAATGTGTTAACCAATACCAAATGCATTCCTAAGTTCAAGAAGAATAAGTTTAATTCTAAAGGTGAACCAACTAAGTTAGAAATCACGAAGAAAATTGTTAAAAAGAAAGGAAATGCTACAACTGCAGAAAGTGGGGACATCATGCCTCTGAGTGCAGGCTACCTAAAGTAGAACAACCCAACATGGAAAAGGTCAACTTGTTGGAGGGGAAAACTGAGCCCACCAATTTTCTTTGTGTTGTTGGTGATGTCAAGGCCAGTACCTCTGCTAGTTGGTTGTTGGACTCGGGAGCTACCTGTCATGCTTGCAACGATGATGGCCTACTGTTTGATCTGAAAGCTGCAGATGAGTCAGTTTCAATGGCAAATGGAGAATCAGTGAAGGTGCTTCGGACTAGGACAGCGAATCTCAGTCTCTCCTCAGGTAAAACTTTAATTTTACGAAATGTTAAATATGTGCCTGCTTTAGCAAAGAACTTGATCTCTATTAGCTTACTAAATCATGCTGGTATGGTTGTTACTATAATTAATGGTAAAACTATCTTGTCTGTAAATTCTTTTTATTTTGGTTGTGCTTATATAGTTAATGACATGTACAGAATTAGTATAGCAGATGAAGTAATCAACAATATTAGTTCCAAATTGTGTAGTCCACATACATGGCATAATAGGCTGGGACATGTGAACTATGTTAAGATTCTTAATGTTGCTAAAACTTTTAACTTGCCAATTAAAGGTGACAAATGTGAAGTGTGTGCTCAAACAAAGATAACTAGAAGACCTTTTCGTACCGTCTCTAGGAGTACACAATTACTTGAGTTGATACATTCTGACATATGTGATTTCAAGAGTTTTATAACACTAGGAGGTCGGAAGTACTTAATCACTTTTATAGATGATTACTCTAGATATTGTCACATTTATCTGTTAAAAACTAAGGATGAAGCACTAGAAAAATTCAAAGAATTTAAAGACCGTGTTAAGAATTAGTTAGATGCTAAAATTAAAAGATTTAGATCAGATAGAGGTGGCGAATATGTCTCATTAGGATTCAGAGAATTTTGTAACTCACATGGAATCATAGCAGAAACTACAGCACCTACTCACTACAGTCAAATGGTATCGCCGAAAGAAAGAATCGAACACTCACAGAGATGTTGAATTCTATGTTATTGACTGCTGGATTACCTTCACATTTTTGGGGTGATGCTGTATTGACTGCTAATAATATTTTGAACATGTTGCCACACTCTAAGTTATTTGCTACACCGTATGAACTGTGGCATAAGCACACACCTAATTTTAATAAATTAAGAACTTGGGGCTGTATTGCTTTTGTTAGGATACCTGACCCTAGAAGGCCTAAAGTGGGACCTCGGACAAATACGTGTGTGTATATGGGTAGTGCAGTTGATAGTGCTGCAGACAGATTCTTAGATCTATCTCTTAACAAAATAATAGAATCAAGAGATGCAGAATTCTTTGAAGATATGTTCATCAGATAAAAGCATCTCATTATCTGAACCTGCAGACACAAGGAATGATCCACAACAGGAATCTAGATATATTTCAACTGACACTGAACCCTCACATAATGTTAAATTAAGAAGACTATCTAAAAGAGATAAAACACCTAGAACCTATGGTGATGACTTCGTGACTTATGCACTAGTAGCTGACCTTGTTAGTGTTAAGGAAGCTGTAAGGTCTAGGGATGGTTTGCTTTGGAAAGAAGCAATTGATGATGAAATGGATTCTTTATTGCAGAACAACACTTGGGAATTGGTTAATTTGTTAGTAGGGGCTAAAACTATAGGAAACAAGTGGGTTTTGAAGAAGAAACTTAATCCTGATGGAACTGTAGCTAAGTATAAAGCACGCTTAGTAGCTAAAGGTTATACTCAACAAAGTGAGGTGAATTATTTTGATGTTTATTCACCTGTTTGCCACATTGCTACAATAAGGATTCTTCTAGCCAAAGCATCTATTGAAAAATTTGTTATTAATCAAATGGATGTTAAGACTGCTTTCCTAAACGGTGATCTCAATGAAGAAATCTATATGAATCAACTTGAAGGTTTTGTACTTAAAGGTTCAGAATATAAGGTTTGCAAATTAATAAAATCTTTGTATAGTCTAAAATAAGCACCAAAACTGTGGCATGAAAAATTTGATAAAACAATAAAGAGCTTAGGTTTTGAATCTAGTAATTTTGACAAATGCTTTTATTATCGTGATGAATTGAATAAAATTGTCATTATTTGATTGTATGTTGATGACCTGCTAGTTGTTGGAAGTGACCTCTCTACTGTAATAGAAGTTAAAACTATGCTATCCAAACAATTCAATATGAAAGACCTAGGTGTTGTGGACACCATATTGGGCATGAGAGTGGGCTTTAGAAGGCAATGAATAAGCCTTAGCCAATCCCACTATATTAAAATTGTGTTGAAGGACTGGGGATACAGTAATTGCAAAAGGTTTAATACACCTTATGATAATACCAAAAAGTTGACACCTAACGATGGTGCAACAGTGAGACAGTTAGATTTCTCTAAACTCATTGAGAGTCTCATGTATGCTATGACATGCACTAGACCTGACATAGCCTTTGCGATAGGCATGCTAAGCAGGTTCACTAGCAATCCTAGTCAATTACACTGGAATGCCCTTGAGAGGCTATTAGGATACTTAAACGGTACTCAAGAGTTTGCTTTGTGCTACTCTGGTTATCCTTCAGTACTAGAGGGATACTCTGATGCATCGTGGTGCTCAGGAAATGGTGACAGTAGGTCCACTAGTGGCTATATGTTTACACTAGGAGGAGCAGCTGTGTCATGGAAATCTAAAAGACAACCTGGTCTTGCCTTTTCATCCATGGAGTCAGAACTCTTTGCGCTATCTTGTGCTGGTGAAGAAACGGAATGGATGAAAGAGCTATTGTTAGATATTCTTTTGAGAAGGTTTAGAGTAACCACTCTCAGTTTGTATTGTGATAACTAAGCTGCAAATGTTGTAGCTAACAACACTCTCTACAATGGTAAGAGACGTGTTGTGAGCCTTAGACAGGCCAAGTTGAACTATCTCATTAAACAATGGACTATTTCCCTCATTGATGTACGATCAGAAAAGAATGTGGCTGATGACTTTACAAAAGGACTAAGTAGAGATCTAATTATCAAAACTGTGGGGGAAATGAGGTTAAAAACTATTGAGGATAAGTTTTAACACCCTAGTTATTTTAATAAATTAGAATCCAAAGTTGAGAGCCATAGAGTAGTTCAAACTTTAAGCATCAATCTTGACAGTTGACATGCTTTAGATAATTAGAAAAGTTCTATGTATTTATTGTTGATATATAACTTCATTCCAAA
Source organism: Hemerocallis citrina (assembly GCA_017893485.1). Classification (NCBI taxonomy): domain Eukaryota; kingdom Viridiplantae; phylum Streptophyta; class Magnoliopsida; order Asparagales; family Asphodelaceae; genus Hemerocallis; species Hemerocallis citrina. Next base: position 70,146,955 of record CM030361.1, read on the forward strand.
TTTGATGATGATATATATGTTTCAAAACTTACATAAAATTATCTTTTATTCCAAAAGAAAGCATGAAAATTTGTCGATGTATTTCCGATGTTTAGAACTGTTGTTACATCATTCCAACTTTGATGATATATCTCTTTTATGGGGTTTATGTTTCATTCCAATCTTGATGATTCAGAACTTTACCATAATTGATCTAACAATTCTATCATTCCAACATGAAATACAGTATAGTTCTTGTGTAGAAACTATAATAGTTCTTGTACTTTATTTTGATAAAGATACTTGATTGTGATGCTTATGATGTACCTTTGCATATCTATGTTGAATTGTACTAAGTTCTTTAGTATGAACTAGATACTCTTATACATTTCATTTGAACTCTAAGAGAAGCGACTCATGAGATCTCTATTTGTTATGTTTAAAACAGATGGCAGCAAAGGCAATGGAAATGAATCAGTCAACTTTGATTTTGAGAATGATGATTTGCTCGATATGGAGGAGTAGACACAAAATAACTCGCAAGAATAGTTTGTCAATTGCTTGGAGAAACTTCTATTTGAGTTTAAGACTCTTTATTTGATTGAGCTTAAATGTTTTCGTTTATTTTGAAGTTTATTATTTGGTTGACTTGAGATTATGATTTTTTGCTTTGTTGGTTTAGTCTTTGTGAACTATTCATTTATGGTTTTAGAACTATTTGATTATTTTGGTTTAGTCATATTTGAACTATTCAAGTTATAATTGATTTAGCCTACGATCCATGTTCTTTATGATTCAATAATGTTTGAATTTTTATGATCTGATAATATAACATTGCTTAGCCTAATATATTGAGAATATAGGAGGAGATTGTTGGATGTATATGTATATTCTCAGTATAATAGGATAATATTGTGTATATTGTTCTATGGGGCAATACGTGTTCACACGTGTTATGTATTAATTATTGGAACGGGTTGAGTGGGCTAAAAGCCCGGTACCCTAAACCCAATCTAATCTCTTTATAAGCTGGTATAGAGGTACTGCCCTGTGATATTCCAATACTGCAGGGTATAATATCTTAAGCGGCTAGAGATAAACCCTAACCCTAATTTTCCCAAATCAGATTTAACATAAAATATGTACGATTCTGAAAGCAATACAAAATGGTGATCAAAGATCACTTGCTTACAGAAAGAACATGACGAGCAGGTTTTTAAGAAACAAAGATCATAAAAACAGAGAAACAACAGTAAATCTGTCTTTGAACACAGGAAAACAGAAACACAAAGAACTCCAGCTGCAGAGCTTCAGTCATCAATCACGATCACAATCACAGCTGGTCATGAGGTAGAAATAGCAGCATCAACATCAAAACCACGAAGCTCATCGAGAGAGATTGAGATTAGCACTAACTCCATCTAATGGCCTCAAGTCAAGCTTATGTGTCTAGTGTGCTAGTCCAAAAATTAACAGACTAAACGAAGTTATCAATGATAGAAGCAATAGTAGCTTCCCATTAACAAAAATCAGGTTGTTTCACTTCTTCCAAATCACCCAAAATTAACAAGAGAACACCTTAGTCACATATATCATCTCATAATTTGAAGTTTCTGATATGGGAAAAAATGGCAACAAATCAGGGACGTACAAATCACGACATGCATCTTGAGTTTCTAAAGGACAAAATAGTAATTACAGAGCAACTACATGCCCACTAGAGGAACATGGGCTGCACTCAAACCTATTAACTCAACCAAGCCTATAGCTAGGGCTGCAAATGAGCCGAATCGAGCCGAGTATCTTGAGGCTCGAGCTCGGCTCGTTAAGTAATCGAGCTCAGTTTCGAGCTCGAGCTCGGCTCGAACTCGTTTCGAGCTTGAGCTCAGCTCGAACTCGTTTCGAGCCGAGCTTTGACTGAGTTCGAGCCGAGTAGCTCGCGAGCTTAGCCTAATAATCACAAAAAGCCCAAGCTCGAGCTTGAGCCGAGTAGCTCGCAAGTAGCTCAGATCGTTTGCAGCTCTACCTATAGCCTAGAGGTACATGGGCTGTACTCAAACCCATTAACTCAACTAAGCCTATAGCCAAGGCTAACTTCTAGCCAAAGAAGGGGGAGATTTCCTGCTAATCATGGCTGACAATCATATGCTCTTAAAATCAGGAATAAAATAACTGATTTGATCCCTCAACCAGGGGCATATTCAATCATATCAGAAAAGATACTTTCTATAACTAACTTCTGGCCTATAAATACCCTCCACTTGGTAATCAATCTTTTGGCACTAAAACTCCATTCTTTTTTTTTTGAGTTATTGACTTGAGCGTGTCAGGGATATCGAGGGCATGACCGGAGTCGGTTACCATCATCGGAGTAGTCGTCTTCAAGAGATAGAGTAGTCACCGAGTCTGTATCTGTTTTTGTTTTCCTGTATCTGTAATGCACGTGCAATACACACTTTTCTTTTAAACTGAGAGATGGCGGGTAGAGGGGTACGCACTGAGCATGTGCTTTTGTGTTCGTTTGTCCTGTAGCATAACCGCCACCCTCTCTCCCTATAAAATATGTGATGTAAGAAGTTTTGGGGATCAATAAAAATCTAGAAATCCTTCTTCCTCCTCAAACCTCCTAACCATAACTCCTCAAGCCATCATTAATGGCGAGATCCCGTGCAAAAAAGAACCCAACCCCTGACAACCTGGTATCAGAGAAAGACAACTTCGATGGAGATGGACGCAATGAAGGAAGTACGCCGATCGAAGTTGATGTAGTAGATCTGAAAACTCAAATGGCTGCAGCTCAGATCCAGAATGGGTTTCTCACGGGGAAGGTGGAGGCGATGTCGGTCAGCATAGAGGAGAAATTTGCGGCAGTGACGGCCAGGATGGATGCGATGATGTCGATGATGCAACAGCCACACCCCCAACCTTCCAACCCTCCTCTGTTTTCTTCACCTCATCACCAAATCCAGCCAGGGAGGTAACTAATTATAATCCTAACTCACCAATTTCAATGGGCGTGTTGATGGGGGTTATGTGTTTATAGCTCCATTCAAGATGGACTTCCCTGTCTTCCAAGAAGGTGACCTTACGGAGTGGATTTGCTGGGTGGAGCAATTCCTTGATTTTTATGAGATCTAGGATTCGCAGAAGTTGAAATTTGCTTCATTAAATCTAAGGGAAAGGGTGGCTCAATGGTACTGTCGCCATATTAAGCCTAGAGATCAAAACATCTCTTGGACATTGTTCTTAGAAGAGTTGATAACTCGTTTTGGACCAACTATCTTCCAAGACTATGGAGGGATATTGTCCAAGCTGCAGTAGAAAGGAGATCTGGAGGTGTATATTCAGGAATTTGGTAGGCTATCAAATTTTGTTGAGGATTGGTCAGAAACACATTTTCTAAGCACATTCATTAGTGGGTTACGTGATGAAATCCGCTGAGATGTTAAATCGCAGCGGCCGAAACATGTGAATGAGGCTATTAGTTTAGCCAGAGGATTTGAAGAGAAGATCGCTTGTTTGAAGCAGAATTATAGACCTCCCTTTGTGCCCAAAACTCACACCACCACCTCACCAATTCTTGTTCCACCTGCAAGAGTACAAGAAACAAATTCTACCACCAATTTTGTTCCCAGGAGACTCAATATCCAAGATCTGAGGGAGAGAAAAGCTAAGGGGTTTTGCTTTAATTTTAAAGAAAATTATACTCCAGGCCACCACTGCAAGACTCAAAAGTTTAACTTCCTAGAAGGGTTGGAGGATGAAGAAGAAGAAGAGGTTGCATATGATGCTGTGGAGGCTGAAGAAACTGTCCAAATTCCTACTCAAACTCCTCTTCTTGCCACTCTTCCACTGGAGATATCGTTCCATGCTCTAGTTGGAACCCAGGTGATCCTCAAACCATGCGAGTTAAGGGAAAGATCAATGGGAAGGAGGTCAATATTTTGATTGATATCGGGTCTACACATAATTATCTCGACCCCCAAACAGCTGTAAAGGCTAATTTGCAGGTCATGAGGGAGCCCTGATACAAGGTGACATTAGCTACTGGTCAGTGCATGTATAGTGAAGGGAAGGTATCGAATGTTAGCTTTGTGGTCCAAGGAGTTAATCTGCAAGCTGAACTACTGCTCCTGCCCCTATGATCTGCGCAGATGGTCTTGGGCAATCATTGGTTGAGATCTCTGGGTCCTGTAACTATGGACTTTAACTTAATGATGATGGACTTCACAGTAGCAGGTAGTACGAAGAGACTTCAAGGTATTGTAAATCCCCAGTTGCAGTTCATGGATGCCGATGAGCTAGCTAGAATTAGCAGTTGTATCTACCAAGCTTACATGATCCAGGTGCACGAAATAGTGAGCAGCTAGGAAGAGGCCAGTGGCTTGGCTCAAATGAGTAATGAAGCCACAGACCTGCAACAAGTTATTCAAAATTTTCTAAAGGTGTTTGCAGATCAGATGTCCCTACCCCCTAATGATCAATTGATCACCGAATTCCAATAAATGAAGGAGCTAAACTAGTTTATGTTAGGCCTTACAAACACCCACACTATCACAAGAATGAGATTAAAAAACAAGTGAAAGAGATGTTGTTATCAGGCTTCATCAGGCCAAGCAGTAACCCATACGCATATCCAGTGATTTTGGTGAAGAAAAGGGATGGCAGCTAGCGACTTTGTGTGGATTACAGGCTCTTAACAACCAAACTATCAAAGCCAAATTTCTGATACTAGTGATTGATGAGCTCCTTGATGAGTTGAATGGAGCTCAGTATTTCTCCGATATTGACTTAAGATCTGGTTATCACCAGATAAGAGTGAAGGACTCTAACATTGCTAAAACTGCTTTCCGCACACATCATGGTCATTTTGAATTTGTAGTGATTCCTTTTGGGCTTACTAATGCCCCTGCCACCTTCCAATGCTTGATGAATGAAGTTTTTAAAGAATATCTTCGAAAATTTGTGCTTGTCTTCTTTGATGACATTCTGGTGTATAGTCCATCGTGGGAAAGCCATCTCATACACCTGTCGCAAACATTAACAATTTTGAAAGACAATCAGCTTGTAGACAAAGCTAGTAAATGTACCTTTGGGCAGAAATCTGTGGGGTACTTGGGTCACATTATCAGTGCAGAGAGAATCACTGTGGACACGAGTAAAATACAAGCAGTTGAGGAGTGGCCAGAGCTGAAAACTGTGAGGGAGCTCAGAGGATTCTTTGGATTGACTGGCTATTATAGGAGGTTTGTGAAGAACTATGGAGGCATTGCAACTCCTCTTACATAGTTGTTAAAGAAAAATTCTTTCAAATGGTCCGTAGTGGCCGCCTCTGCCTTCACTGCTATCAAGAAAGCAATGATGACCACCCCAGTTCTGAGGGCACCTGACTTTGCAAAGCCTTTTGTGGTTGAGCCTGATGCGTCACAAAATGGAATTGGGGTTGTGCTCATGCAGGAGGCTCATCTGGTGGCCTTTATGAGCAAGGGATTAAACGGGAGACTCTTGGTGTCGTCCACTTATGAAAATGAAGTGTTTGCCATTTTGCAAGCGGTGAAGCAATGGTGGCAGTATCTTCTAGGGAATCCTTTTATCATCCGAACTGATCAGAGAATCATTAAGTACTTGATCAAAGAATCAACACAGAATTCTAAGAGAAGTGGCTTTGGATGTTGTTAGGATATACCTTCTCAGTTGAGTACAAAAAGGGGTTGACAATACTGCCGCAGATGGTCTTTCAAGGAGAGAACGGGAGCAAGAGTCTTGCTTCGAAACTACCTTCATAGTTCCAGAGTGGCTTAAGGAAATTAAGCTCATGGTACTGCAAGATCCTTATTTCAAGGCACTTCAAGAAAAGTTGCAGAACAACCAGCTTGACCAGGAGCATTACAAACAAATGGGAGGTGTTTGGTACTACAAGGGGAAGATTTTGGTTTGTCCTACGGCCAATGTGAGGCAACTGATTTTTTATGAACAATTAATTTTGTCACGTGAACAAATTTGTAAATGGGGGACACTAGAATGGCACGTGCATCCACTAGCATGTGCAATGTGCACACTCTTGAGGTAGGCTGGATTGTGCATGGGAAGAAGGGGAGAGTGGGTGAGATAGTGGGGTAGTTACTTTCATCATAGGAAGTTATTACAACTCCCTACTTCATCTTGGCCCTTGATCCTTAACCATATGATCTAATCCTAGCCTTTCATTTACCCTAAAAATTTGTATAAATACTCCCCCCCCCCCCCCCCCCCCCCCACACACACACACACACAAACTAGTTATCCTTGCACCTAAAGTTGAAAAAGAAAGAGAGAAAGAAATACAAGTTAGTGAAACAAAAGGTTGAGGAGTTTGTGAGTTGAAAAGATTGAGTGTTAGTGTGTGTTCTTCAACCAAGGAAGTGGCCGGTTTTTCCAAAGGGGAGGCTCGGGTTCTAGCTAGCATCAAGGAGGAGGTGGCTTTTGTGGCTTGATCTAGGAGGAGAAGGCTTCACTTGTTCGTTGTAGGAGATCTCTAGGGGTTTATTTGATTTTTATCTCCATTTAAAGTGGGTGGTTCTCTTAAACTTCTAATTAGACATCATGCTAGGGTATGTTTGATAAGATTAAAAAGAAACCATGACTAATCTAGCCATGTGATGTGAGAATGAGACAAATTGATATTTGTAGGATTGTATGTTGAAGTATGTTAATTGATTGCAAAAATTGTGATTGTTAGTTTAGAATTTACCATGCTACCATGCTGTATTTGTTTTTTATATGCTAAATTAAGAAGATATGCTTGCATGTTAAATATTTGAAATAAGAACCATGGGAAAATGTGATTTTGACTACTTGATTGTTAAATGGCATGAAAAAGGAAATTTATTGCTGAAATAAACGTATAACATTGATGAAAATTTGTATAAGGGATTTAGGGAAATTTTAAGTGCATTTTGATAAAAAGAATATGCTCATTTTACGAAGTTTCGAAAAGTGAAGAACAATATACAAGTAGGGAGCAAAATTATGTTTTTGTATCGAAAATCAAATTTTATTTTATTGAAATATTGTAATAAGATAAAGAATAAAATCTGGAGTTTTTGAATAAATTTGGAGAAGTAGAGAACTCATAAACATTCATTTTTGTAATAATTCGAAATAATTGAGTCTCGGACTTAAACCCCTAAGAACCCCACTCTATATCTGTTTGGTCTCTTAGACCATTTGGTTATTGGTTGCTTTGGGCGCTTACTGTAGCGTGCGAGTGTCTGTGGTCTTGGGTTCAAAACTGGGCTCTGCCTTTTGTTTTTGTTTTTTTTTTTTGAATAAAACCCCCAACCCGAAACCAAATCCCTTAACCAATGAACCCTATACCATGATGTGGTTGCGCCTTAGCCCAGTTGGCTTGCGGTGGCGATTGACTAGTTTGTGGTCATGGGTTCGATTCCTGGTTTCGGCAGGTTCATAACTTTTTTTTATTTTTGGGTTTTAAATTGATTATTTGGCTTTTAAAAATTCGAAAAAAATACTATAATTATTCTAAAAATTAGTAGTTTACACGTGTGATGCACGTTTTAATAAATATAGTTTTTTAAAATAAAAATTTAGATGTAGTCTTGATTTGAACCTAGGATCTCTTTTATAATAATTATGCACGTGTGTTACACGGGTTGGTAGAATGACAAAATATTTACAAATGACACTAAGGCCTTCTCCCATTATAATATTAGAGATATGTAGATCTTATGAAAAATACTTGTGCATGATTTGACTAAAATAAAGGTGATTTAGAAGTGGAAATTAAGTAGAATTGCATGAAGTTGACATTGGTATAAATATGAAAAGTGATTATTTTCATGAGAAGTTTATACTGAGTTATAAAAGGGGATTTTGAATGAAAGAAAAATTTAAGTGTGTCATTTATGGATTTTATTGCCTAATTTGGGTATTGTATATGAATGAAAAATACGACCTTGTAGTTCGAATCAAGTAGAGAAAAGAAATAACAAGTGAAAAACCTACGTGTTTATTTGGAATAAATTTTGACTATGAAATGCATGAATTGAAAGTGATCTTGATATATGAGATTTGATTCATAGAAAAAAATGGAAATCATGTTAATTGTGAAAAAAAAGAACTTATGAGTATGAAGACTCAAATTTTGTGATTATGAAGTGAAATTGAGAAACTAGAGTGTAGCTAAGCCTCATACCGACATTGAAAAGAAATATGTTGAAACAAAATTTGAAATGAAAAGACCAAGATTTGGGTCATGTTGTATAAATGGTTAAGACCGATATAGTGGATGGGCTAACTCTAGAAAATTGATTTTGTTCATGATTCAAATAACTAAGGACTAGATACATAGTGAAGATGTGATGAAATATGAGAAAAACATGAGTATGAGGGCCTCGGAGCTACGGTGTGAGAATATTCACAGGCTGTCTTCACGATGCGTCGTGACATGACGTGGATATGTCTCTAGGAGTCCGTACCGCAGGCGACACTCGTGGAGTGTTTGGTGACTGCGGGTGGTGTCATGTCCTACGACGGAGGCTGAATTGTCCATAGATTCTTCACGATGCGTCGTAACAAAGCATTTCCAGCCACCCAACTTCTGTTCCGATCGACGGTACATATCTAAGCTTTCTTTCCAAAATAAGAACTCATAATCTATTTGCTCCCACACCTAAAAAAAGCAGCAATTGTTTATAAAATGAGTAGTGCAGTACACCCCCATCTTCAACACGTAGAGATACTTGAAACAAAATGAAAATGTGTACAAGTTTTTGACATGGTGGTTGCATTTTGTTGCTTTCATGTGTGAAAAGCATGGTGTAAAGCATTACTCCATCAAGGGTGAATCTAATGTTATAATGGGAGAAGGCTTTAGTATTATTTGTCAATTTATCAACGCGTGTGACGCACATACATAACTAATATGAAGGAGGTTTCAGGTTCGAGGCTAGATTACGTCGAAATTTTAGTTTAAAAATTATATATTTATTAAGACAAGTAAATTACTAGTGGTCGTACATGGGGGTTCTCTTTTTTTTAGCTGAGTATGAGTCTCATGACCCATGTTGGGTTACATAAAATTCGTACCCTTCGTTTGATTGAATGTTTCGTTAGATATATTATTAATGGAACGTGGGGTTGCTTAACCACCGTTTATGATATAAAAAAAATTACTAGTGGTCATTAATTGGAGAATCTAGTGTCAATTATCACAAGCATAAAGAGGACTAAAACATTGTACAATATGAATTCATGTCTGGATTAGACAGACAGTAAGCCCCAAATATTCTTCTTTTCTCCAAGAACATACTCTACTTCAATGGTTCATGAATCATGACATTTTTTTATCACTGAATTCCAAAGAAACTAACCAGAGTGAGTAAATTTAAAAGGTAATTAGGCTGTTAGGAAATTCATTGATAGATTGGTTCAGCCTTGAACTTGGCTCAACAACCGTGTTTGAAGAAGAAAAAATATATTCTTAACTAGGATGAACAATGCTAAGATTCAAAAGATGAATGGAGAAGAGAGGAGAAACCAAGCTACTCAATACCACAGGTCGACAGCATCCAAAGCCCACCAAGAAGACGTCCATTCTCAGCACCCTATGATGAAGAGGGATAGGGACGAGGAGGCTGAGCGATGGGTTCAAGTGAGGGGAAGGGGTACTGTTAGAGGGGAGGAGAATAGAGGATCTTCTCGTCAACGATCGAGAGAGGTTCGCCGTGACCATAGAGGTCCGGTGATCAGGGGCTATGAAGAAGAGGGACATAGAGTCCCTTCGAAGGGGAACCCAATCAGAGTGTCGGCGGTAAGGGAGAGAGCTACTCTAGGAGCGACGCACACCCATAGAGGAACATACCTTCAAGTCACGAAGAAGACTTTGGGCAAGCACGGCGGCGAAGAGGCTCGCAGAGTGGGGGGTTCGACTCAGACGGAGATAGTGAAGAAGAAAGAGGACGAGGAAGGGGAATGGATTTTGTAGAAACCCAAACGAGTAAAGAAGGCGGAAAGAAAGGCGGAAGCGCTGAGTTCCTCGTCGTCCTCCGCTATAGCGCGATTGTCGAAGCAGCCACTATGCCACAAGTGCGTGGGGAAGGGTCACATGATCCACGAATGCACCAATGAATGGTTTTGCTATGCCTGCAAGAAGTACGACCACATCTCTAAGAACTATGCTAAGTTCAAGCTCATCGACAGATCGACCAAGGGTTCTGGCAACGCTCATTCAGGCTCCTTGAACCAAAGCAGAGGAGAGGGGGTTAAAACAGAGCAAATCATATCAGAGGCAAGTAATGACTGTCGAAGGATGATCGTGAGGGCTATTATCACCCCGACACCCATTATGGCGGAGTTCGAGGGACGATTGAGCCAATCCGTAATGCTGAAGATCCACACTGCTCATCCCTCCATAGAAGCAATCAAGGAGCTCCTCTCAGCAGCGGTTCGACCAAGCTTGAGGATGGACTGGATCATCAAGAAAGTGAAAGAGGACTTGTTGATGGTCTATTGCAAATCGGATGAAATAACTAAGGATCTTTTGGCCAGCGGGAGCCTCGAAGGGGACGAGTTTTATATCACCATGAGTAGGTGGTCGAGGAAAACGGGGGCGATGAGCATCGACTCAAGAAAGGCGGTGCGGATTAGGATGTTTAATGTTCCCCTACAGTGTTGGGTGAAGTCTGCGTTTCAAAACCTAGTCCATGGGTTTGGAGATCTCATTACCGCTACGACCACGCTGGAGAGGAGAGAGTTTCAAGGATTTAGATAGGAGTAGATGATACAAGTATGATTCCTTCAGTGATCATAGCGCAGTTCGATGAGGAGAGATACGAGATCAAGATTCTAGTAGAACGAAAAAAGATGGTTTCGTTCAGAGCATCGCCGGAGCGAGCAGGGTCCAATTCAGAAAATGAGGTAAGATCAATTCTCAAGCAAGATGATGAAGGGAGGCCATCGGATCTGTCCAGAGTAAATCTGGAGCGTCAGATTGGGATTCAGAGTACAAAGGGCCCAAAGCCATCGAATCAGATCAAGAGTAATATGGGCCGTCCAATACAGCGAACAGCTGAATATGGGAGTCCACTGGATCGGGGGGTTGCAGGAGTCAACAGAGGGGTAGAGGTCCAATCAAAACAGCTGGCACACAATGAGGGGAGAAGGATTCGACCTTCAGCGGCGCTACGAGGATTGAGACCCGAAGCGGCATGTCTTTCAAATGTCTCGCTGTCAGAGGCAAGGGGGCCCACGAAGAGACAACTCGAAATCCTCGATATGCTGAACTCAGCTTTTAGGAACGCAGTGGAACTGGCCGTTAGAGAGATTACAGAGCATTTTGTGATCAGGGGCCCAAGCCCATTTCAACTCGAGAATGAGCCTAATCTTGTTGGCCTTCTTACTCCGAAAGGAATTATCGAAACTGGACAGAATTTGTAATGCCCCGATTTTCATTTATGAAAATTATTTATTTTCTTTGCATGTAGTGTGAACGTGCAAATTTTTGTAGTATAAACTTTTATAATTATCCTCATTATGAATAATGTGTATATGTTTATATATACGTATATGTATTCCCTAATTATTCTTTTTATATATAGGCCCATTTTCTTCTAATAAACAAAAGCCTTTCCTTTACTTTTTTTTAAAAATATTATTTTGGCCCATGAAATAAGGCCCATGAACTATTCCTTATTTAATTACAACTTGTAATGTTAAACATTTATAAGATTATTTTCATAAAATAAAATGTACATATTTTGGGAACTAGTGAGTGCATGTGCATTGCACGTACACGTGCTTGACCACACCAATGGGGGCCGGTTGTGCATAAGAGTGTGTGGGTGGTTATTTGAGGGTGTGGGTGGTTGCTATAACTCCTACTCTCATCCTAACCCTCCATCCTATAACTATCTATCTGATCTTAGCCATCCAATCAACCCCTAAAGTGTATATAAATACCCCTCCCATTTAATTGTGTTCTACACTAAAAATCTATTTAAAAGAAGAGAATTTTATTAGAGAGTTGAGTGTGATTTTGGAGGCCGGCCACCATTCAACCCAGATTGAAGCTTCGGTTCTGAGAAGGGCAAGGAGGGGGAGACGTACATCGCACTAGGAAGCTTTAAGGAATTTCGTTATCTCTTCAAAAAGGTGGGTGTTTCTCATGACTTCTAGTATAGAAATCATGCTAGGATTGAGATTGATTTGTGTAAACTGAAGTGATAGAATGGTTGTTATATTGAAATCTTCCATGCTATACATAATGTGAAATTTAAATGAATGGTAAAGAACTAAAGACATTTTTGAGAAACTGGAACGTACCTGTACAGTCGACCGATCATGTCGAACAGTCGACTGGTATGATGAAATAAAACTTGTGTAGTTCGAAATTCCATAAAATGATATGTTTAATGTGTGTTATTATCTTGACTTTTCTAGTATACCAATTCGGAGTCAATATTCATCTCCGTAGACAAATAATGAGTAAAGAGAAAATGTATGGTTGGAAATCACATTTGTGTGAAAGAAAATACTAGTTATGAGAATTTTACATTAAATTGTAAGCTATGTTTAGGATGATAACTGGATAAATTGCAAGTTTGTATCGATATTGAACATATTGTAGTCTAACAAAAATGATGTGTGCCAATCGAAAGAAAGGAGGAAGAAATATTTCCTTAATTCGAAATTTAACTCCTTTCAGTCGACCGAATATATGCAGTAGTCGACTGTACTAAACATTAAAAGTTGTCGAATCAAAACCCTGCAGAACAGCTGACTGGTCTTGTGCAGCAGTCGACTATTCCGAAACTTTTCTTGAATAATTTCCTTTGCTAAACAAGTCGACTAAGTATGTTCTAGGTCGACTGTCCAGATCATTTTTCGACATCTCAGAATTCTAAGATTTGCTTTATGATAAAGATTATGAATCTACTGTTGTTGAATGATTATTTGTTGTGGCAACTTAGAAGAAGTAAATTCTATTTGTCTTCGCATGAATTTATACATGAAATGAAGTAAATCATTTTATTGAATTTATGAAAGTTTTATGATTGTGAAAGCTATGAGCATGAAAAAGGAAAAATCTATTGTGATTATGAAAAATGAACTTAAGAGCTTGAAAGGCTCAATTCTTGGTAATTGTGAATTGAAGTTGAAAACTAGAGAGTAGCTAAGGTAGTGTTCTTTTTCTCCTCTTATAAGAGATTTACCTCTTGTAAGAGGTGGTCCCCCTCTTACAAGAGTTTTTTTAGTGTTTTTTTTACCTCTTATAAGACATTTTTCTCAAAATATCTTATAAGCCTAAAAGACTTCTAGTAGCCTCTTCCAAATTCTTATAAGACTTCTATCACTTAAAAAGTCTATATTACCCCAAAGTCTATATTATAATTGTTACTAATTAAACTAGTTTATATATTAGTCTATAGTAGCCCGGAATATGCTATCCTAGAAAAAGTGTAATCATATACGTAGTTGACTATAATATGCTATCTTAGAAAAAGTGTGGGAATTCATTCTTCACAATCTCGAACAATTATGTTAGGGATGCTGTCGAAACACTAATTTATTTAAAGAGATATATATTAACGTCCAGTAAGTACATTACTTGAGTTGTAGCTAGTTAATTTGTCCTGTTATGATGCCACCATGTCCAAATCCTGCAGCTGGTCAGGTTTTTTTTTTAAATTAAAAAAAAAATTTAATTTATTTACAGCTAAGGGAGAATTTATATTAGCCCATTGACCTTAATTTTTTTTAATCCAACTTCTTTGAAACAAATTATTATTATTTATATTTATACATACTACTTTTCATACTAATTAAAAGTTTATAGTAGCCCGGAATTATAATTGATGATTTACACTGATTTGTGAATTTAACTTGCCATTAAACTAGTTTATATATTAGTAATTTGAACTTATCTTTTCTTGTCCTTCATCTCACTATTTTTATACTTTGGGGTAATATAGACTTTGGGGTAATATAGGCTCTTGTAAGAGGTGAAAAAAGAACAGAATTCTCTTATAAGAGGTTCTTATAAGAGGTTATTTTTATATAAAAAGAACACCTTAAAAAGTGGCTCTTACAAGAGGCTCTTACTGTAAATCTCTTATAAGAGGTAACCTCTTATAAGAGGAAAAAAAAAGAACAGTACCTAAGTCTCCCACCGGCAATTGGAAAAGAAATGAATTGAAATGAATTGTTGAAATGAAAGACCAAGGTTTGGGTCATGTTGAATGAATGATTAAGTCCGGTATAGTGGAGAGGCTAACTCTAGAAATTTGATTTTTGTTCATGATTCTAATAAAATAAGGACTAGATACATAGTGAAGATGTGATGAAAGTAAGAGAAAAACACGAGTATGAGGGCCATCAGATTGGCGGTGTGAGAGTGATCCACAGGCTGCCTGCTTGATGCGTCAAGACATGGCGTGGGTACTACTCCAGAATTATCGTCCCGGTGGCGACGCTTGTGGGGTGTTTAAGTGGCTACGGGTGGTGCCATTGTTTCCATGGTGGAGGCTGAATTGTCCATAGGTTGCCTGCTCGATGCGTCGTGTCAGTGCATGGGATTCCCCTCCAGGCTGCCTGGACATGGACTCGTAGATCATAGAATACCTAGGATACTTACTGTAGTTACCGTAGTAGAATAAGTCATGGCGAGAGATTGAACCCTATAAAATGAAGTACGATTAAGGGCTTGCCCTCGGACCTATGTAGTATGGGATGCATAGAATCCGAACAAGTGCGCATTAGTGTCATATAATATAATAACTGCATTAAGGACTAAGTGCACAATCACAACACGACATCAACAGGATAGACCCTTTTAGTTTTGTTTGTGAACAAGTTTGTGATTTGTTAAGAAATGAGAATCGTTATACTGTTTCCGACATAGAGAGGATGGCCATGTATAATTTTCGTCGGTTGAATAAACTGACGTACCCACAGTTTTGTATGCAGGATAAATGGCTTGATAAAGATTAAAGGAGAACTGATGCTTAGAGATTATTCATTGTGGTATCTTTGTATAATGTTGTAAATTGCTTCCGCTGTCATTACATGTAAATTATTGTGATATATGCTTCCGTTGTAAAATGTAAAGTGTAAAGATCTCATGTAACTCTGATGTAAAGTGAAAAGTTTTATTTTCCTTATAAAATTGTACTAAATGAAGTGTAAAGATCCTGTGGAATCTCGAATTTAGTGTATTTTGGAATTCGGGGTGTTATAGCATTCGGGAGAGGGGGAAGGTTTACAGCAACAGGATGATCTTGAAGCTGATCAGGGGGAGTTGCAGATGGTCCTTGTCGTAGAAGGGGAGACAGGAGAGGTATACACAGAGGTAGGAGAGGTTGATCACAGGGAAGGGAAAGCTATGTGCGAGTCATCAGAAAAAGAACTCGAGTTTGTAGGGGAGGCAGCATCGCAGGATGAACGAATTGGCGCTTTAGAAGGAGTTGGAAGTATGTACTCGAACTCAGAGGGAGAGTTCGAGAGTAAATTCAAAGCGCTCACTCCGGGGGTAGGAGACAGTATAGATACAGATGATGGGGATAGAGCCATGGACGAGGTCAAGAGGAAGAGCAAGAGACAGATGGATCGATGGGGGACGAAGGGCCCGAGCGAGGGGGATCTTATTAGATCGGCCGCTAAGGCGAGGGAGCCAACATCCGTGTGCGGAGGTACGTTCTCTATTTTGAATTTCATTTCAGATGATAATCTTATTTATTATGCATGTATTCTGGGATTGGATATGGGCTCGTCCTACTCAGAGCAACTTAAGAGAGTTAATATAATTAGAGAAGAGGCGTACAGAATTGCAATATAGAGCAGGCATTTTTGGGGTGGTTAGAGGGGTAGGGATAGATTGACCATTAGTGTTTATCCATGTGTTACATCTTTTGGAATGTTAGAGGGATGAGATCGAAGGTTAAGGCTAGATTAGTTAATGACACCATTTCTAGGATCAAACCAAAAATATGCGCGCTTCTTGAAACGAAGATGGTCGACCCACAGGCCCATGAATTTCAAGGCCTGTCCTCGTTCAGAGACTTCATTTGGAGATTCAAGACATCAGTAGGAATGTCGGGAGGGATAGCGTTGGGGGTAGACTCCAAGTTTTTTTATCTGATCCAGGAAGACGTGGGGAACTTCTCGGTCACCATTAGGATTAGGCGTAAAAGGGATGGATGGGAGCACATGGTATCATCGGTTTACGGTCCATGCAACGCTAATCGAAGAAAAGAATTTTGGGAGGAAATCCGGGCTATCAGAAACTCATGGTCTGGACCATGGGTTATTGGGGGGGACTTCAATATAGCAAGATTTAGAAGCGAACATAGTGGGAGGGGAACGAAGGAAAGAGATAGACAACCATTTAACCAGATCATCGACGACTTTAACTCATTGAGATTCAGGGGAACGACAGAAGATTTACCTGGTCTAACATGCAGGCGAACCCGATGTTGGCCAAGTTAGATCGCATACTGGTGTCAACAGACTGGGAGGACCTGTTCCCATTGGCGTCAGTAAGATCAATCTCAGGTCCACATCAGATCATATTCCTCTTATCCTGGAAGGGGAAAGAGAGGTTAGAGGACAAACACGACAATTTAGGTTTGAGAAAGCTTGGACATTCAATGCGGATCTCAGGAAGACAATACAGATGTCTTGGGCAGAACCTATCGTCGCAGGAGACGCCATATCAAACTGGATTCTCAAACTTAGAAGGCTACGAAAATGTCTTCGTAGTTGGGCAAGGAAAGAAAATCAGGAGAATAGGAGAAAAAAAGAGTGGCTGCTCACAAGGGCACAGAAATTGGAAACGATGGAGGAAGACAGAGTATTGCAACAAGGGGAGTTCCAAGAGCCGGCATCGTGTAGAGCCGAACTTCATCTAATAGGGGAAAGGGAGGAATGCTATTAGAAACAAAGATCTAGGGTTTAGTGATTAAGGGAGGGGGACGCAAATACGGCCTTTTTTCACAAGGTCGCTAACGGGAGAAAGCGTCACAACCATATTGGGGGACTACGGGTAGGAGATGTGTGATCAGAGGACAGTGCGGCCATTAGAAGTCATATAGATGCTTCATACAAAGAACTACTGGGAAAGAAAAGAAGAAGTAGGTGCCAAATGGAACGTGAAATGTGGAGCGAGGCGAGAATCGATGGATGCAAGAGCTTGGAGGTGCCATTCTGCGAAGAGGAAATCTGGACGGCTATCAAGAGCCTGGGGCAGGACAAGGCTCCGGGGCCTGATGGATTTCCTATCTTCTTTTATAAATGTTACTGGCCCATCATCAAGAAGGATTTTCTAGATATTTTCCAGCAGTTTCACAATCACGAGACTCAGATTGAACGGCTAAATTACGCAAATGTCGTGCTCATCTCGAAAAAGGCAGAGGTCCTTAGGGTTACGGACCTACGACCCATTAGTATTCTTAATGGGTCGTTCAAAATAATCACCAAAGTGTTGGCCAACAGACTCTCACCACACCTGGTGGACATTGTAGATGAGTCGCAAAGCAGATTCGTTAAAGGTAGGGATATTTAGGATAGTATTGCGTCAGCTCACGAATTGGTCTTCCGAGGTAATAAAGATAAAATAGATGGATTCCTGCTAAAATTAGACTTCGAAAAGGCTTATAATACGGTGGAATGGGACTGTGTTGATGAAGCATTCCACCTTAAAGGGTTCGGAGATAAATGGAAGAGATGGATGAAGATGTGTGTGAGGAATGGAAAATCATTTATCCAAGTTAACGGAGAGAGTGGGGTGGAAATTAGATGCAAGAGGGGGCTTAGGCAGGGAGACCCACTGTCGCCACTCATTTTTTCGATCATAGCCGACGGACTGTCGGAGATGAATAAAAGAGGAAGAGAAAGATGTATAATCAAGGGGGTCAAAGTGAAAGGGATAGCAGAGCCACTATCTATCTTGCAATACGCAGACGAAACCTTATTGTTTGGGGCGGCCAAGGTGGAGGAAATTGTGTCTATTACAATTCTTCTGAGATGTTTTGAGTACTGGTCGGGATTGGCAGTCAACCTACAAAAGAGTTGTGTGGTGTGTCTGAGTGATAACAGAGCGAACCCGATTGACGTCACCTCAACTCTTATAGGGTGCGGTCGGGGTAAATACCCAATGCGGTACCTAGGAACACCTATAAGATCGGGTAAAATGAAAAAGAAGGATTGGGAGCCGCTAATTGAAAAAATTGAGAAGAAACTGGCCGGATGGAAAGGAAAGTTTCTCTCATTGGGAGGGAGGATCACCCTAATCAACTCTGTTCTTAGTAGCCTGCCAACCTACCTCATGTCCATATATGAGATCCCGACTTGGGTGATTAAAAGAATTGATAGGTGTAGGAGGCGTTTTCTATGGCAAGGAAATGGGGCTGGGAAGGGGATCCCAATGATGAAATGGGACTGAGTGTGCAAGAAGAAGGAGTTTGGAGGGATGGGGATAGTAAATCTAACAGATATGAATAAGGCGCTGCTGTCCAAATGGTGGTGGAAGATGCACAAACAAAGGAAAGCATGGTGGAGCAATTCATTCATGAGATATAGAAGGAGGAAAATCTTTAGATTTGGAGGAAAGAGCAGACATGCCAAGACATCATTTCTTTGGAAAGGGATTGAAAAACTGGGGGAGGCTTTCCACTCTAACACGTTATGCAAAATAGGAAATGGGAAGAACACTAGATTCTGGATGGACAAATGGTGTGGGGATAACACGTTACAATCGCTCTTCCCAGACCTAGCTAACGAAGTAGACATGAGAGAGGGATTTGTCTATGAAAGATGGAGGAATGGAAGATGGAGAGTCATAGATGGAGAAACTCTTACAAGTAGGGGACAGAATCAAATGGGAGAGTTGAAAAAAATATTGAGAGGGGCGGATCGGCCAAATACAGGGATCCCTGACGGTAGAGAGTGGAATAGAGGAAAGACGACAATGTTTACGGTTTCATTCATGTACGGAATGCTTAACGATGGGGGAGTCAGAAACAATTATGCGAAGATCATATAGAAGTCGCATGTTCCGAGCAAGGTGAAAGCATTCGCCTAGATGGTCCTACACGACGCGATTCTGACCAAATCAAACCTAAGGAAGCATAATATCACGATAGACATTACTTGCCAACAGTGTAACCGGGAGGAGGACAATAATCACTTTTTTCTATAGTGCCCGAGAGCCGCCTTAGTTTGGGAAATTTTTGGGCTGGGTTTAAGCACGGTAGAGACACCGAAGAGTATACAAGATATATGGGGATCCTGGAGAAATATTAATATTAGGAAAGAACATAAGGCACTATGGGATATCACCGCAGGGGCGATTGTGTGGGCTATATGGAAGGATAGAAATGATTTATGCTTTCACAATATTAGATGTCAATTTCATATTTTACTGCGAAGAATTATAGTCTTTATACATGATTGGGCAGGTCATACAGGATCCAGGAAGAGGAGCAGACTCGACGGGGTAGAGTGATTGGATTGGGACGGGCAGCAGTGACCACTACTTTTGAGACCAAGCATGGAGGAGGTAGATGTTTTGGGGGACTTAGGGCTTGGTTATTTTCTTTTCTTTGCTTTATCAGAGTTGTAATGATGTAAAAGAATAGTAGCTTTTAGTGCCGACGCGCACAGTATGATGCATGGGACGATGTAGGACTTTTGTTGTAATCCCGTTAATCTTTCATTAATGAGATCGGTGACTTCGGTCACTTTTATTTCAAAAAAAAAATCTTGGATGAACAACGCCAAATAAGACCCATTTCATTATTCAGCAAAGCATCATCTTAGGAAAAGGAATGAAGTATAGATTTAACTTCTTAGGCACTTCAAATTAACTAACTTAAACCTTGGGTCAAAATGAATATATCTTATCTTGATTAAACTTTGGGTCCAACTGGATCGCACGATCCAGATCGCTATTATTAGCAAATTTCTCTTGTCGCAAAAAAGTCCAACAAAAAAAAATTGCAATAACTTTTGGGTCCTTTAAACTAGAGGTTTCGGGGTTAGATGGTGTGATTGGATGGCCAAATGCATTGGCAGGAAGCAAGTCTTCCATCATCTTTAATGGAGAGCCACGTAACTTAATTTCCTGCAAGCAAGGCCTGAGGCAGAGTGACCCACTCTCGCCTCTTCTTTTTACACTAGTGGCTGACGGACTCGCAGAGATGTCTGAACGATGTATCGACCAAGAAATTCTTTTTAAAAAATGGTGGAGAGGGGAAAGGCCGCCTGATCTCTATCCTCCAATATGCGGATGACACTCTCCTATTTGGTAGAAACAAGATTGGAGAGGTACTCATCCTTGAAATCATCCTGACCTTTTTATGAGGCGTGGTGCAGACTTAAGGTGAATTTTTCCAAAAGCAGTTTCATCGCTCTTGGCAGAAGTGAGGAAGACTCTCGCCTCTGGCCTCAGGAGATGGGAGGCATGTATTCGATCAAATCGTGTTACAAGCTTTTCAAGAATGGGGGGAGTACGCAGTCCGACACATATAGGTTGATTTAGCGAGCTCAAGCACTGCACAAAGTCAAGGCCTTCCTATTGTTGGTATCGAATAACGCCATTCTCTCGGAGTGAACTTAGCAAAGAGAGGCTTTGAGATTGATGTTGGTTGCCCAAGGTGCGGGCTGGAACCCGAAACTTGTGAACACCTGTTTTTTTACATGCTTTCATGCAGTACAGATTGAGTTTTTTTGTTTTTTTTGTTTTTTTTGTTTTTTGTTTTTTTCGGGCAAACAAGTTGTCCTCTTACCTGTTGGAGGCATGAAGCACCTTTATAGACAATAGAGTAAATAATTAAGGATAACATTCTTGCTTGGGATTGTATGACATCTGCATGTTTATGGGAATTATGGCAAGATAGAAATGATACCTGCGTGCTTTCGTAATAATCATACAAATACTTATTCAATCATGTTTGAGAATCTCACACTTAATCTCCCAATGACAAATCTTTCTGGTGCCGCGGTAGGGTTGGTTTGGCTGATACACAACGGCGACATCGTGCGGAAAGGAGTAAGCATGTTAGCTAGAGGTTGTGGTTGTGGTTGTTGCCTGGTGGACGTTTGGGGGACGGTGAGGGAGTCTCTGAGGTGGAGAGCTAGGTCGATGGATTTTGAATTCCAAATTTGATTTTGGTTAGAATTCATAGTACACCTTGGAGGTTTTGATGGGAGAACAAGATGCAGATGCATAGTTTACAAGTTTAGCTAGGGGAGTGACTGGTTAAGGATGTAGGTGGTGTTTTATAATTGTTCTCCATTGTATGATCAAGAACTATTTTGGGTGAGATATAAGAAATTTTCTGCTGGTTTATCTTGGTATACCCATTAGACCAGGGGCTCTACAAAGACAGGATTGGATGCCTTTGATCGAAAGGATAGACAACAAGTTGGCAGGGTGGAAGGGAAGGTTCCTCACACTAGGCGGTAGAATTACGCTTTTAAACTCGGTCCTGAGCAATCAACCGACGTACATTATGTCCATCTACGAGATGTCGCAGTGGGTGATTAAGAAGATTGACAAGAGCAGAAGAAGGTTTTTATGGAAAGGAGCTGATGAAACAAATAAAGGTTTGCCACTGGTAAAGTGGGGAAGAGTATGCAAAAGGAGAGAATATGGTGGGCTAGGAATCCTAAACCTGAGAGACATGAACAAGGCATTGCTATACAAGTGGTGGTGGAAGATGAGGAGGCGCCGTTATAATTGGTGGTGTAAATCTTTCGAGAGGTATAGAAGCAGGAAAATGTTCCGGTTCGGAGGGAAAAGTTCTTTCGGAAAATGTTCAGCTCTTTAGAAAGGAGTGACTAAGGTAGGCCATATGTTCCATGCTAGCACCAGATGCAGGATTGGGAATGGGAAGGATACAAGATTCTGGCAGGATAGGTGGTGCGGAGACGTTAGCTTGTCAAGTCTTTTCCCGGAAGCCGCAGAGGCTACAATTAAGATAGACACGTTGGTGTCGGATGTGTGGTCTAACAAAAGACTGAAACTGGAAATTAGGGGACAGGTTTCTCAGGGAGAATTAGCGGATCTGACTAATCTGAATAAGTTCATCAAGGAAGAAGGAAGGTACAACACAGTAGCCGAGGATACCAGAGAACGGATGCTTGAGCCCTCGGGGGAATTTTCTGTCTCCTCGCTGTACAAGCGGATTAACGATTGAGGGTTGCGAAGTAAGGATGCCAAATTGATTTGGAAGCTCTCGATACCGTTGAAGGTAAGAATCATCGTCTGGCTGGTGATGAACGACGCAATTTTATCCAAGATCAACTTACATAAAAGAAGGATGCAAATTGATGTCACGTGCGGGGACTGTGAGAGACACGAGGAAGATACTCATCATTTGTTATTTGAGTGTTATAAAGCTAAGTTAGTTTGGGAGGCGATATGTACAAGGTTTGGGTTTATTCAGAGTCCTAGGGCGAGCGCAGACGTCTGGGGACGTTGTTGGGTAGGATTAGCCGATCATGAAGATAGAGAAGAGTGGGGCATTGTGGCCTCGGCAACGATGTGGGGATTATGGCTTATCCGAAATGATTTATGTTTTAGAAATATAAAATGCTCAACATCAGGTCTTATGCATAAAATTATGGTTCTAACACATGACTGGACAGGTAACAGAGGAGCTATGAAAAGACTCCGAATGGAAGATGAGGAGTAGGACTCTTTGGGTGGAGATCAGACGGAGGGAAGGACCTTCTTCCGCTAGAGTACATCATGGCTCCAATGACTGAAGGTTCATAGAGCTTCATGTACCTGTATCTGTATCTGTATCATCTATTTCTGCTTTCTACTTCGAGTTGTTGTTCTTCGAGGTTGTATCTTTATTTATGCTTTTACGCTTTCTGCGTGTTAGATGTTTATTTGGGAAGATCGGACCTTTGTAATTAGTACTACTTGTTTCTTTAATATCCTATTAATGAAGCAATGACTGGATCATCTTTTATCAAAAAAATTGTTCTCCATTGCTACTTTTTCCATTGTTCCTTTTAGCTAGGAATAGATAGATGTAAATTATTTGTACTACTTGTTTCGTTAATTTTTTATTAATAAAACGTCATAATTTCAACTTTTTTCTAAATTGAAAAAAAAAAGGGGAAATCTTTCCAGGTCCCGGGAAGCGTGCGTACAGGTAACCTGTTTGAGGATCATGATGGGTCAGGCTCATGAACAGCAGGACCCCCGGCTCCCACCCAACTGATGTCAGGTCGAGACTGAGATAATATTAAATTCATTTTCAGATTGAACAGAAAGTAATTAAACCCTCAATTTTTGTTTCTGTTTACATGAGAGGCGATTATATACTCATTAATGATTGTCACGTAATGACCTACCTCGAATGAGCCCTAATATAACATGTTTGATAATACAATCTTCTCAAAGTCTTTCATTATAATCGTGATGATTTATTATCAAGCAAGCCCTCCACATAATTAAGTAACATAACATACATATTATTCATCTGATCAAGAATGCAGTAGTGGCTGGCTACATTGAGATCACACAACTTGTTTTATTTCTTAGTATATATATAGGAGTGCTACTGAATACGCACGTACGTACATGGATTAGGTAGAGAGAGAAATGTTAATGCCAACAACGGTGAGCCCCCACTTATACTGGCATGAATGATTAGTGAGTGAGAACTTGATCACTCCAGTGTCACTGCTTTTGAAATTCCCCACAGTTACATGAACTATTTGGTTGGCCATGTTCTTCACACCCATTAAGTCGACATTCTTGACAGTCTGAAGCTCAGCCTCTCCCTTGTCACAGAAGGTGGCTCCGAATTGGACTGGTGAGTCAAAGTACAGGCCCTTCTCCATTTTTATGATAAAATCAATGTCGTACCTTGATCCTGGGACAAGTTTTTCCATCTCGTATTTTCCACTCACTTCCAAGTCCTGGACAAAATTTAATAACTCTAATTCTGCAACTTCGAACACACCAATTCTGCAAGCAAAAAATGCAAATATATTATATTATATTATATTATATTTATTATAACTAGATTTTAAAAACTGTCAGTACTTGTTTAGCTTAATTTCAGGGTAAAATTTTAGATGTGGTGCGTGGTGCTGTGGATTAACAATTTTCCTTTATTTGCTTTTAAAATAAAAGGTTAAGCTAAATTTTAATATATATATATATATATATATATATGGTAAAAGGGATATGAGCAACTTGCTCATTTAGTAAATGAACAATTGATTATGTGGCATGCATGTGATACATTAGACAACTAACGCTTTCAATAATTTTCCAATCACATGTATGCTACATCATCAATTGCTTATTTACTAAAGAGTAATGCTTTAGCCACTATCAATTTCACTACCATTCTCTTCACTACCTTAGGTGGCATATTCCTATTGGAGAGTTCTCCCACCTAGTCTATCTTTCCCTACCTATTGGAGTGTGCCACCTAAGGTAGTGAAGAGAAATGTAGTGAAATAAGTTGCTCATACCCCTTTTTCCCATATATATATATATATATATAAGTTTTTCATGATTAAATAATTAACTACGAATCTTTAGAAACACATTTTTTAATCTAGGATTTAGATATTAAGTCTTAAGAAGCATGCCATAAAATCCACTTGTGCCATTAAGTGTTAGTGTCCACCCACTAGTAAGCATTTTTGCCTGTGAGTAAGATATGGAGAGTTCAAATCTTTACTTGCACCGTAAAATTCTCAATATATGTATAAATGTGGATGTGTGTGGCTACGGCCTTAAAATAATAAATAAATAAATAAATAAATAAAACAAAATGCATGACCATGGCCATGACCATTGCGAACCTTTTCCACTTCCAGCAGCGTCGTTCATCAGATCCATGTTTTATGTTGAGGTCCTTTGCGTAGACCGTGTCATTTTTAATTCTCTTCTTAGTTTGCTTTGGAGCTGGGATTCCAATAGCAGGGCCTAAAGCTGCTCGGGCCATAGGCCCATAACCCGTGGTACGGGAATTGCCCCCCATGATAGGGGCCAAATTATCCTCGGCCTTTCCGGAAACAATAAATTAAATTAGGAATTTACCGTCTAGTTAATTGAAAGAAAAAAAAAAACAAACAAACTTATAATTTAGAAATTGAAACAAATTTGGTGCACGTATATTTTTTTTCTTCATTTTGCATTTGGCAATAGCCATCTACTTTGGAAAATAGAGTATTTTTTGTGGGGGTCATAACCGAATCTAATACCGCTCGTTTGAGTGTGAGAAACTTTACCCAACTGCATTACAAATGCTCGTCAAATTAATATATACTAGTAATTTGCATCATCAAATTAATATATACTAGTAATTTGCACGTGCGATGCACATCTTAATAAATATAGTTTTTTAAAATAAAAATTAAGACATAATCTGGATTTGAACTTAGAATCTCCTTTATAATAGTTATGCACGTGTATTGCACGGGTTGGTAGATTGACAAAACATTTACAAATGACACTAAGGTCTTCTCCCATTATAATATTAGAAATAGGAGTATTCTTAGTTTTTAAAAATAGTGGGGGTATATGCTAATTTTTACATTTTAAATGGGGGCATTTGCTAAAATATTCCTTTTTTAGGAGCTGCACGTGCATCACAGGAGTATGTTTGGTGGATTTAGTTTGCCGTATATTGCACGTGTTTACTCAGTTACAAAATTAGAGTTTGTTTGTTTACAACCCCAACTCTCCCATTAAAATAGTAGAGATATATATTCTTAATTTTGCCATCATACAAGAAAATGAAGCACTGGTATATATAGCTCCAAAAGAATCCTCTGCCAAATAGCTAGGTTAAGAAATTATCGATCACTTGATCAAATTACCTAAGGACAAATCTCATTTTGCCTTCCGTGCTTCAAATGGATACAAAATTGACAAATTTAATTATAAAACAGAAAATAAAACCACTCCTATTTATGATAGAACATGTCCATGTCTGATGAGGTTTTTTTTTTTTTTTTTTTCATTATTCAATATTTTTATGATATGCAGATTAATCTAAGTAGAGGGGATCGGTTACTCTAGTGAAGAATGTGATTTAACTATTCTAAGGTGCTAAACATTTTTTTTTTCTAACTACTACTGATAAGCATATATATACATATACATATGAATTGAATAACCATATAGGAAAATTTGGTGTAATATTTATTACCGGCGCAAATATTGTACCATACTGGGGCTGAAAATGCTTGACAGTTGTGTTGTCATCGAGTAATTTAACACTTTGGATATTATCCATGATAGTATTTATTACTATATTTCGTCTCTCTTTCTCCCTCTTTTTTTTTTTCTTAACTCATTTCGTTCGAGCAACTGCCTATTTATAGACATTGCAACGGCAGTATGCAGGGTATCAGCTGTGATGTTGAAGTATGCGAGTGACTGAGAAATGGGAATCAACTTTTAAAATGTTGGCTACAAATTTTAGTTTGAAGTTAAATTTGTACTTGTAATTTGTTGCTCTTTTCCCCTTCTCATTTGGTGTTTCTATTTTATGAGTGAATCTTAGAGGAAATATCTTATAGTTTGAAAGAAATAATTGTAAGGAATAAAGGAAAACAGAAAGCCATGGATCACAAATCATGGATCAGAATCTCATCTCCCCTATTTCCTACTAATTAAAAAGGATAATGATTCGGCTATATCGGCAATTCATCAAAATATGAAGATAAAAAGAGGGTGAATATTCGAAGATGAGGAATATGATTTATACACCCGGGGTTTCGAATCCTAAACACACCCATGCATGCCAAATCAATTGACTAGAATAGATGGCTGCATTTTGCATTTTGTTACGGGTGGGTACAAGTGCAGGGTGTGAAGAATAAGTGAGGATTCTAAAGCATATTACTCATCAAAGATAAGCATGACTTCGAAGGAGGAAAAATAAAAAGTGAAATGTTCCTTTGCAGTTTGAATAAGCGAAGACCTTATATTTTTCTTGCGTATTTTTATGAGTACATAAAAATATATATATATATATATATATATATATATATATATATATATATATATATAATAAAATACAAAGAAAAGCTATCAAGTGGCTCTCCTTCTATCCC
Organism: Hemerocallis citrina; assembly: GCA_017893485.1. NCBI lineage: Eukaryota > Viridiplantae > Streptophyta > Magnoliopsida > Asparagales > Asphodelaceae > Hemerocallis > Hemerocallis citrina. The sequence goes on from CM030361.1 coordinate 70,174,030, forward strand.
CCAAGTTCCCCCTCAAAACTCAAATGCAAATCCCCCCAAACAACTCATTTATTTATTTAATTATTTCTCTCTGTCTCTCTCTCTTTCCTATTCAGATTAGTTTACTCCCTCTATTCCCCGAATCAAAGTGCTCTAGTTTCTCTCTCTCTCTCTTTTTTCCCTAGGGTTTTTAAGCCGCCAACTCAAAATCCCTAAAACAATTTTCTTAAACTTTCGCTTCCATTCCATTGAGGAAGCCTATATCGGTCTCTCAAGCGCGAATCTCAAAGCAAATCCAAATCCAAATTCAGTGTCGAACCTCAATCAAGAGGTCATCACTGATATATGATCTGCTGCTGATTCCGTATCGGCGACTTCCCTCCACCAAATCGAGCGCGAATATCAAGTGACTCCGTATCGACGACTCCTCTCCACCGAATCGAAAGCCTCTACATGCAATGCGGCGACTCTAATTTCATCTCATTAATCGAATTCTCATTCTAATTTTTAATTTTGTGTGTGCAGGGGATTACTCAGTTTTTTGCTGACTCAAATTTTGTATGTGCATGAGATCCAAGTTTAGAGAGGTATGATTGTTTTATTTTTTAGTTTAAAAAATTTTAATTTGGTGATTTATTTGATGAATTTTTTATTGGTTTTGATTTAAGGTGTACGCAAGTGAGAGATGAATTATTTGGTGGCCTCAATTTGAGCTTCCAAACCCTAGCAGGACAGGTAAGCTGATCAGCAACCTAAAATAACTTGACAAATATGCAACATTATTTTTTTTACTACAAGAGAATATACTATCGTGAAGTGTTTCCTTCACTGGTTATTAGAAACCATGAATGACATAACTTATAAGAACTTTTAGTGTATGTTTGGATATATAGGATTGAGATGACTGGAGTTTACCAGTGAAAGGTGCAAATTCTTCACTTAAGAAAGACAGCTAAAGTAAATTTGTTATTGATCCATTTTTTTTTTATAAAGGTGCAATGGGGAGACAAAGTAGAGATAAAAGAAATGATTAGCTTGGATTAGAGTTTTGAGAATTGTATTGCATTTTGGTTGAAATAATAATAAGAAGTATTTCAATTGCAAACTGAGTCTCAGACAAATAAATGTTTAGATTATTGGTATTGTAGATACCTTCACACCTGCACTTGGGTTACCATTGTATTTAGACATGTTCATAGCGGTCATGGGATTAGAGTAAGCTCTATAAAATCTATATGATCATGTCCTTGCATAACTATTACAAACATCTAAAAGTGATGCTGAAGTTAAAAAAAAACTCTATGCAGTGTTTCTAAAAAACTATATGCATTCCAGGTAAGTTCAAGTTAATGATCAAGAAGGCGATGGTTGAGCTTAAAGGTAGATATGATGTTTTCTCATATAATATGTTTCCTACTTCAATTAATTTGCTGGACCTCTAAAACTATTTTATATAATCAAACCAGGTGCACCGTTCCAAAAACGTGCCGTAGACGTGTCTTCCAAAGACGTGCCGATATTACTAGTGTGTACAAGTGCAGGGCATGAAGAATAAGTGAGGAGTCTAAAGCAATACTCATCAAAGATAAGCATGACTTCGAAAGAGGGAAAATAAAAAAAGTGAAATGTTTCTTTGGAGTTTGAATAAGCGAAGACATTATATTCTTCTTGCTTAATTTTATGAGTGTATATCTATATAATAAAACACAAAGAAAGCTATCAAGTGGCTCTCATTCAATAGGGGTGAAATCAGTGGTCCAGATCTAATCTCACAAAATATATTTTTCTGCCTAAAAGTTTACCTCCAAATCTCAAATTTAAATCACCCCAAAACAACTCATTTATTTATTTATTTCTCTCTCTCTCTCTCTCTCATTCTCTCTCTATTTACTCAGAAATTTATATTTTCAGATTTCAAGTTTGTAAATTTTTAGATTTTTTATGCATTTTTTTATTGCTCATGTTACATTGAAAATAATAAATATCTCATCAACAGTTAAATTTCATCAATTTCCACACTCAAAGTTATAAGAAGTTGGATTTTACACCCTCATTTATAATTATTTTTCAATAAATACTAATGGAAACATGGACTTTTATTTACAACTAATTATTATTTTATTATTCAAACTTGAGCTAAATAATTGTTGTTTTATTGTTTACAAGACTTTCATATGCTGTATAGTTTCGAAGATGTGCCTTAGGCACGTGCCCATGGAAAAATCTAGTATATATATATATATATGAATTCGTACCTCTTTTCAAGCATTGAGTTGGAAGGAAGTTGGCTCTAATGTGAAGATGGATATGTTCAAACCGTTAAGTTCACCTAGTGCCAAGGATGTTGAGGAAGTAATACGATAGTAAATAAAGTGCCTGCACATCACTAATAATAATAATAATAATTTTGTAAGATAATCTCTCATTATATAACTCTATAAGGACAAATTTGTTAGGAATTGTGGCTTCAAATACATGTAGGCACGGAGTACGTACTTGACATTAAAGAAGAAGAGGAGGAGACAAAGACAGCAAGAGAAGACAACAGCAAGTAGAAGAAGTGTAGTCTGGAGAGTTGCGGTCGACCGACCTAGGGGTGCGGTCGACCGAACCAAACTGCTGAGGGTTCTTCGAGTGAACAGGGTCTAACAGAGAGCGGGACAGTCGACCATGCGATCGACCGGTCTAGAGTTCAGGAGTTGGCTTTACACGTTGCGATCGACCGACCTTGGGGGTGCGGTCGACCGACTTCGGCGGCTGATTATTTTTGGGCGTACGAGTTTAAAGCCCAATTGCTGAATTTGTGTTTATCTTTTAGGGTTTACTTGGGGCTATATATATGGTCGTAGACTCTAGGGTTTAGATATCTGAAAAGATCCAAAGATAGAGATTTGGTGAGCCGTTATCATTGTTCAACTTCAAGAGAGGATTGTGTCGAGTGTTTCAAAGGTGGGAGAGAGAGACTGAGAGTTGTAATCTCTTTTATAATCTTTGTATTTCTTGGAAAATAAGAAGTATTGGTTATCTCTGCATATTGATTGTGTTCTTGTGAGATCTTGCATATATTGTGGTGGCTTATTCTTGGTTCATCTAAGTCTTGGGAGTTTCTATTGCTTGTGGTGTATTTCCGCTCTTAGCACTGCGAGTTGTGGGGTAGATTCTTCGACAAGTGGTATCAGAGCAGTTGGTTCGAGATGACCGATAACAAGATGGAGATCGAGAGATTCGATGGAAGTGACTTCGCGATGTGGAAGATTCAGATAATAGCGTATCTTCGTTAGAAAGATCTTGATGGTCCGTTGTTTGATGAGAAGCTGGTAGGTGCAGACAAGGATGTGAAAGTCTTGGCGGATTGGAATCGTTTGGAACAGAAGGCGCTAGGGCAAATTTAGTTGGGGCTGAGTAGGAAGGCGTTTGTTACCGTTGAATCTGGTGTGGGGGTAAACAGATAGAATTTGTGGGTTCGTGGAAAAACCTGAATAGCAGATCCGAACTTGTTTCGCCGGAGTTGGACTGCTGGCTCCCGCCGTTCACCTGCAAGGAAGTGCGAGACATCGGGGTTTATCCTGGCGATGCACCCTCCGACGCTCTTGTCAGTAACCAGTAAAGATTAAGAAAGAGCTTAAATTGGCAAAAGAGTGATTAACCTGTAACAGTGGTAGGTGGGGGTATTTATAGTCGCCGTTGGGATCAGATTAGGAATGTGATTCCTGTGATCTGATAAGGCGTAAAATCCTCGTAATCAGATTAGAAATGTAATCCCTTAATTCCCGGTGAGAGGATAACTGCAAATCAGGCCCGTTGATTTAGTCAAATCAGTGACCCTGATCTCCTCTTGCTGGTCTCATTTTGTATCGGGTCGGGACCCGTACCCAGTTAAGGTGGATCCGTTCGCGGGTTGTTGGATCTGTGAGAAGGAGACCCAGTACCCGCTTCGGACCCGTTAGTAGGTGAAATTACCGTTTTACCCCTGAGCTTTAAGATTCGTCTCCGATGTGAACGGTCCCGATTTAATCCTATTTTTAGCCATATCACGAGCCCCCCACTCCTAGAGACTGAATTTTTTCAGTCTTTGAGGAGTAGTTTTGTTGTTCTAATGGCGTACGGAATTTTATTGGTATTCTTAAGGGAGTTTGGATCTTGTTCGGGGTGTAACGGTGTTATTCTGGGCTTGTAAAATACCCAAAAATATTCTCTGAATTTTCTGGATTTTTGGCAATTTTTCCAGATTTTTCTGAATTTTTTCTCATTTTTTTGAATTTTTTATTCATTTTCCGAATTAAATAATTAATTATCGAAAATATTAATTAATTATTCTAATTTAATAATTATTTTTCCAGAATTTTAAAATAATTTTTCCGAATTAATAATTATTTTTAGAATTTTTAATTAATTTTTTTCGATTTTTAAATATTTTTTCGGATTTTTTAAATAAAAAAACAATTAAGTAAATAAATTAATTAATTAAATATTACCTGACACGTGGCGCGATCTGTGCCGTCGGATCCCGGCATGAATCTCGAGGAGGCGCGTTTCCCAAAAGATCGTTATTTTGTCGTTTTGTGGAGACGTGGCGCGATCTGAGCCGTTCATCAACTTTTGGGCGATTTTCGCGAAGATCCAACGGTTGGAGTTGCTCGGTATCGTTTTTCTTCACTTTTGAACTCGGATGGGGACTTGCTCGGTCAGCCGACCGGGGGGTGACGCCCAATTTCGCGCAGCCAATGTGGTGAAGCCACGTGGCATAAAAGAGAATATTATTATTTTTTTTTCTTTTCTTTTTCCTTCCGCTGCTCCTTCTCTTCTTCTTCGTCTTCTCTCCTGCCAGCTCTGTTCTCTCTTCTTCTCCTTCGTCTTCGTCTCTTCTCTTCGGCGCCAATCCAACGAAGAGGGAGCCCGACGTCGGCATGGGAGAGGAGCTTGGCAGAAAGAGGTGGTCTCGGCTATGGGCGAGCTCGGCGAGAAGGCGAGGAGTTGGCGGAGTTCGAGCTCCGACGAAGGGTGGCTCGTCGAGGGTGGAGCTGCAAGTTGAAGGTGAACTTCGGAGTTGGAGCTCGGCTACGAATGGGGCTCGGAGCACGTGCTCTTGGAGTCGAGGTTGGAAGCTCGTCGAAGGACCGTGGGGGAGCTCGGCCGCGAGGGGAGCTCGTCGAAGGTGGTCGACGAGTGGAGCTTGGAGCTTTTGGAGTCGAGGTCGGAAGCTCGTCGAAGGACTGTGGGGGAGCTCGGCAATGGAGAGGAGTTCGGTGCTCCTCATTGGAGCTCGGCAATGGAGAGGAGTTCGGAGCTCCCCATTGGAGCTCGGCAATGGAGAGGAGATCGGCAATGGAGAGGAGCTCAGAGATGGAGAGGAGCTTGGCAATGCAGTGGATGTGAACTGTGAGCTCGGAGCTCGGAGCTCGTCGAGGGAAGCTCGTTGTCATGGAGCTCGGCGTCATGGTGACGCTCGGCGAGGTTGACGAGGACGGAGCTTGCTGGTGGTGGAGTTTTGGCGAGGAGAAGTTGGATTCGAAGCTCCGCTCAAGGGGGAGTTTGACTGCCGTGCGAGGTGGAATTGAGCTGCTTTGCGATGAGCTTTCGAAGCTAGCCAGGGGTTTGGGATTGGAGCTCGGAGGTTGAGTAGTTCAGCAAACACAGGAGTTAGGTTTTTGTTCGAAGAGCATAGAGCGCCAGGAGTATTGGAGAAGGAGGGTGACGTGGCAGTAACGGGTTCGGGTTTGAGGGCCCTAACGGGTCCGAACCCGGCCCCTTGTGCCCCCAATCCGAGCACGAATTTTTAGACAATTTTTTGGCCACTTTGTAGCTCGGTAGGGCGGTAGCTCGGATGGTAGATCCGAGCTACGTGGCTCGATCTGGACGGTTGAATGGTGGTACGAATCTCGAGATGGGCTCAGTTCCCAAGAAAACACTATCTTGTCATTTAGCGACGCTGGCAAGATCTGAGCCATCCGATCGAGATCTTACACGAATGTTGAGGAAAAAGTGATTTTTCTCCGTTTTGGGGCTCGGATGGGCACTTGCTGGGGTCAGCCGACCGGAGGGAAGAGCTCGGATTCGATTTTGACAGTTGCTCGGGTTCGGTTTTTCCCTCGCGCGAGTGGCTCGGTTCGGATTTCCGAGCTATTCGGCGCAGCTGTATTGTGGTCCACTTTTCCGGTGCTACGGAGGTCCGATTGGGGCGTGCGATCCCTCGTTTCGAAGCTAGTTCGAAGATCTACAACTTCTCTTTAGGAGTGGGATGAAGATTCACCCTCCTTCATGGTCAAAATAGCCCCGCAACATGCTTGTCTTCATGAAGTTGATAAGTACTTTGGTCTTGGGGATTTTGGAAGAGGAGCTCCACTCTTAGGGACGGAGAAGATATGCTAGGAAGACCCTTGTGCTAGGAAGACCCTTGGGCTAGGAAGACCCTTGTAAGATGTGCTAGGAAGACCTTAAGGGCGAAGAAGAGGCGCGAGTGGGTCGGATCGCTAGTTGCTCAGCTCGGAATACCGAGCGACGTGGAGCGACCTGAGCCGTCAGATCTCAGCGCGGATCTCGAGGCAGGCACAGTTTCCAAGGAAACACTATCTTGTCTTTTAGTGCCGCTGGAGCGATCTGAGCCGTTGATCTCAGCGCGGATCTCGTGGCAGGCACAGTTTCCAAGAAAACACTATCTTGTCGTTTAGTGCTGCTAGAGCGATCTGAGCCGTTTGATCGAGATCTTACACGAATTTTGGGGAGAAAGTCATTTTTCTCCATTTTGGGGCTCGGATGGGCACTTGCTCGGTTAGCCGACCGGGCTCTGTGATGTTGGGGTCGGATCGGATCTTGCTCGGCATCCGAGCGGCTGGAAGAGAGCTATTTGTCAGATAAGTGTGAGGAGAAACCCTAGGAGAGGGTTGTGTTCCAAACTTGTCGAGGACAGGTCCGTCTTGGAGGCGAACGGAGTGAAGAGCTCGGATCTGGAAGAGAGCTATTTGTGAGACAAGTGTGAGGGGAACTCTAGGAGAGAGTTGTGCTCCAAACCCGTTGAGAAGAGGTCCGCTTCGGGGGCGAGCGGAGCAAAGAGCTCGGCTCTGGAAGAGAGCTATTTGTGAGACAAGTGTGAGAAGGAACACTAGGGGAGAGTTGTGCTCCAAACTTGTTGAGAAGAGGTCCGCTTCGGGGGCGAGCGGAGCAAAGAGCTCGGCTCTGGAAGAGAGCTATTTGTGAGACAAGTGTGAGGAGGAACTCTAGGAGAGAGTTGTGCTCCAAACTTGTTGAGAAGAGGTCCGCTTCGGGGGCGAGCAGAGCGAAGAGCTCGGCTCTGGAAGAGAGCCATTTGTGAAATGAGTTTTGAGGAGCAACTCTACGAGAGAGTTGTGAGTTCCGAACTCGTTGAGAAGAGGTCCGCTTCGGAGGCGAGCGGAGTGAAGAGCTCGGCTCTGGAAGAGAGCCATTTGGGAGACGAGTTTGAGGAGCAACTCTAGGAGAGAGTTGTGAGCTCTGAACTCGTTGAGAAGAGTTCCGCTTCGGAGGCGAGCGGAGTGAAGAGCTTGGCTCTGGAAGAGAGCCATTTGGGAGACGAGTTTGAGGAAAAACTCTAGGAGAGAGCTTTAGCTCCGAACTCGCTGCTTATGTGAGAGAATCAACGGTTGTGGGAGCAATTCCGAATGGCAAACCACTTCTAACCCGCTGAAGAGCAGGTTATTTGAAGAGGAATCGAGCCAAGTGTTGGACTCCGAACCATCGGTAGAGGTATTCAACGGTTGTGGGAGCAATTCCGAATGGCGAACCACTTCTAACCCGCTGAAGAGCAGGTTATTTGAAGAGGAATCGAGCCAAGTATTGGACTCCGAACCATCGGTAGAGGTATTCAACGGTTGTGGGAGCAATTCCAAATGGCGAACCACTTCTAACCTGCTGAAGAGCAGGTTATTTGAAGAGGAATCGAGCCAAGTGTTGGACTCCGAACCATCGGTAGAGGTATTCAACGGTTGTGGGAGCAATTCCGAATGGCGAACCACTTCTAACCCGCTGAAGAGCAGGTTATTTGAAGAGGAATCGAGCCAAGTGTTGGACTCCGAACTCGTCGTTTAGGGGTTATGAACTTATAATCATGGAATCAACTCGATCGTCAGATTTTAAGGTAAGTAAGTTACGGGAGCAGCCATGTAGAAGAAGCTGGACTCCGAACCCACCATTTAAGAGAGAAGCAAGAGCAATAATTTTCAATGAAAAGATGTAAAGTTTGAAATAAACTAAGTGGCCGCTTCAATAGGGCGAGCCATTATTACATGCTATCGGCCGGGTTACAAGCATCGGCCTTATTGAAAATCAGGGTCCTACTTCTACAATAAGGTGAAGACCTCTTGGGAGGAGCTGGGAGATTCTGAGTCTTAAAGCTCGGCGAGCCCTTCGGTTCGTTTGTAGGCTCCTCAGGGGGGAAGCTCGGCCCCCTGTTTTTGGACGAACTTGATCAGGTGCCCCCGCTGTATGAGTTCTTCGATCTCCTCCTTCAGAGCCCGACAATCTTTCGTGTCGTGGCCGTGGTCCTTGTGAAAGCGGCACCACTTATCCTTGTTCCTCTTCTTGCCAGGTGTATTCATTCTCGGGGGAGCGCGGAGGAGCCCTTCCTTGTCCACCTCCATAAGAACTTCTGATATATTGGCAATGAGGGGGGTGAATTTCTCAAACCGAGGAGTCGGGCGACGCTGCCCATTGCCGTCCTTCTGAGATTTTTGGAAGCCCTCTTCGCTTGTGCTCTTCCGTTTGTTCCCGGAAGATGTCTCCTCAAAGCTCGGGAGATTCTCGGCTTATTCAGCCCGAATGTACTTCTCGCTCCTAAGAAGGAGGTCGGCAAAATTATGTGGGGGCTTCTTAGCAAGGGACGAGCGAATGTTAGAATTGAGGATGTTGGATTGGAATGCGACAGTCGCAACTGATTGGTCGAGGGAGGCGATCAATCTGACCTCTGCAGTGAACCTCCTCACATAGTCCCTCAACTTCTCTCCCCTTTCTAGACAGAGGTGGAGCAATGAGAGGCTGGTCTTCTCCGTGCGTCTACTACTCATGAAGTGGGTGATGAAGAGGGTCTCGAATTGCTCGAAGGAGAAGATGGAAGAGGGAGCAAGGCGGGAGTACCATTCCCTAGCTGACCCCTTCAGGGTGGCAGGGAAGGTCTTGCAAAGTAAGGCGTCCGAAGCCTGGTGGATGAGCATGAGGGTCTTGAAGCTCTCAATGTGGTCGACGGGGTCCGACTCCCCCGAATAGGTTTCAAACTGCGGAGGCTTGAATCCCCTCGGGATGGGAGCCTCCATGATGGTTCGGGAGAAAGGGGGTCTGCTCGGACGGATGGTTCTGCTGTTCGACCCCTCCCCCTCGTCCATCCGACCGATTCGCCTCTCCACCTCATGGAGACGGCGGTATAGGGCATCGTCCCTCCCGCGGTAGTCGAACGAGCCTCTGGACTCGTCTTCGTAGGAGGGAGAGCCGGGGCTACGACGATGGTCGTCCCGGGAGCGGCGAGGGCTAAGATCATGCTGGTGGTGGTTAGGAGCCGGCGGAGGAGAGGCGGACCTACGGTGAGGACTGGGAACCCATTGGGGCGAAGGAACCCTTTGGGCCTCATTGTTGTTGGGTCGGAGGTTAAGAGCCTGCAACACCATTGCTTGAAACTGCAGGAACTCGGCGCGAGTGATGGGCACCTCATTGTTTCTCGGCTGATGTCGACCGGTAGGAGAGTGGCGCCTCCTCCTGTAATGCTCGGGTGACTCTCTCCGCCCTCTCCTGGTAGGAGACCTTCTACACTCGCGGTGGTTAGGATTCCGCTCATCTGGACGTTGTAGGCGGGAGGCTCTCTCTCGGGACCGCTTTTCGTCCAGACGGTGGCGGAGATCCTCATCCTTCTGCCGGTTGAGGATAGTATTTCGAAGGTCAGGGGCCTGAGGACTATGGGAGGCGTAAGAGTCTGTAGAGGCGTTGTGTACCGATATATGGTCTTGATGGAGAGGTTGTTTTTGCTTCCGTGGATCAGGACCGTTTGCGGTTTGCTGGTTCGGAAGAGGAGGTGGGTCCTGCTGGACACGGTCCTCGGCGGGCGAAGGGAGCCGCCCCAGTTGTTGAAAGGGATTGACAGGGACTTCTTGCTGGTCCGCGGGGTTGGGTGTACGATTGGACCCTCTAGATCTGACCTTTCTGGGAGGCATGGCTGGAGATCTGATCGACGAGGAAGAGGCGGGGGCTGCTATTCGTATGGTTTCCCACAGATGGCGCCAATCTGTTACCGCTGAATCTGGTGTGGGGGTAAACAGATAGAATTTGTGGGTTCGTGGAAAAACCTGATTAGCAGATCCGAACCTGTTTCGCCGGAGTTGGACTGCTGGCTCCCACCGTTCACCTGCAAGGAAGTGCGAGACACCGGGGTTTATCCCAGCGATGCACCCTCCGACGATTTTGTCAGTAACCAGTAAAGATTAAGAAAGAGCTTAAATTGGCAAAAGAGTGATTAACCTGTAACAGTGGTAGGTGGGGGGGTATTTATAGTCGCCGTTGGGATCAGATTAGGAATGTGATTCCTGTGATCTGATAAGGCGTAAAATCATCGTAATCAGATTAGGAATGTAATCCCTTAATTCCCGGTGAGAGGATAACTGCAAATCAGGCCCGTTGATTTAGTCAAATCAGTGACCCTGATCTCCTCTTGCTGGTCTGGGTTTGTATCGGGTCGGGATCCGTACCAAGTTGAGGTGGATCCGTTTACGGGTTGTTGGATCTGTGAGAAGGAGACCCAGTACCCGCTTCGGACCCGTTAGTAGGTAAAATTACCGTTTTACCCCTGAGCTTTAAGATTCGTCTCCGATGTGAACGGTCCCGATTTAATCCTATTTTTAGCCATATCAGCGTTATTTCATATCTCGAAGGCAAATACCATAAAGGAGGCTATGGAGATTCTCACGGATATGTATGAGAAACCGTCGGCATCTAATCAAATTCGTCATCTGAAGAAATTAGTTAATATGAAGTTGAGGGGAGGGGTTCAGTAGCAGAGCATGTGAACAATTACTGTATGGTTTACAACCATATGGAAGCTGCAGGTTTAAAGTTTTCGGAGAGGGGGCAGTCATTGTTACTTCTATCTACTTTACCCGATATTATGGTACGGTGGAACAGACTATTACAGACACTATGACAGATTCGACGATTCTACAGGATGTGGTGAGTAGCATTCTAAACGAGGAGGTGAGAAGGGTAAGAAACGGGGGATATTCATCATCATCTTCTAGATATTCTGCCATGTACGTTGAGAAGAGACGTGAGAAATCTAAGAGCAATTGAAGAAGAAAGAATCGGAGTAGTTCATTTGAGAGTGGGTCAGATGACAGCGACGGGGACATGGGCCTGAGTGTTGGTATTGTCACAAGAAGGGTCACATGATGTGCAGTTGCAAGGCTTATATGAAGAAGAATCAGGAGAAACCGAACAGAGATACCCCAAAGGAAGCTCAAGTGGGGCTTGTTGAGGATCTATGCATATCAGCTCGGGAGGAGTTGGGCACTCAAGATTGGTGTATTGATTCGGGAGCTTCTTTTCATTGCACTCCGAGGAGAGAGGTATTTGATGACTACAAGGAGGGTTCTTTTGAAGATGTGATTGTGGGAAATGGTCACCGGTGTCTTGTACGTGGGGTTGGTACTATTCGCGTGAAAGCCAATGATGATCAAAGTGTTGTCTTGCGGGAGACAAGGCATGTATGTTCCAGACTTGAAGGAAAATCTTATCTCGATTGGAAGGCTAGACAAAGAGGGGTTGTCTACTACAGTTGATAGTGGAGAGTGGTGTATAACTGCATGTTCAAGGGTGATTACAAACGGTAAGCATGAGGGAACGCTGTATTTTCTTAGAGACGTGAGGGGCGTTTCTCCTGTAGTTGACTCTCAGTTAGAATCGAGCAGTAGGTTGTATGGGGTGCAACCGAGTACTTTCAGTTGTGGAGGGGAGGTTACTAATTTAGTGGGAGCTGCTTGCCATGGAAGTGATCCTAGAGGGCCAGACGTTGTTGCGGTGAGGGTACTTTGCGAATTGACAGTCGAAGCTTCAAGTCGCTCTTGTGAGGTAGAGAGCACTGGTATCGATATGCGGGGAAATGCCGATGAGGATAACCGAACTGAGACTGTAGGAGTTGAACAACTTATGGATATTATGGAGGTGTCGTCCATGAAGACTTCTAATATAGAGGGTGCATTGAGAGGTTTTGAACCATGTCCGGTGTTGATGGAGATTCTGCGAGTTAGGGAGTCTCATAACACGGAATTCAATACAGGAGGTTGTTTCTCTGGTATTCGTGCTCTATGCGATTGGTGGAGCACATCCTTCATGAGGCGATGAGGGGTGGTTGGTGCACTCCACGTGGTGAGGTGGCAGAGGTGCTCTTCATGAGAGTGGGGAGTACTTGGGTCTTCCATGAAAGTGGGAGATTGGCAGAGATAATGTAGGGTAAAGATTGAAATAACTTTGAAGCATGATGTATTTGGTCCAAGTGGGAGATTGTTATGAATTGTGGTCTCAAATACACATAGGTACGTAGTACTTGAAGTTGGAGAAGAATATGAGTAGACAAAGACAGCAGAAGAAGACAACAACAAGTAGAAGAAGTGTAGTCAGGAGAGTTCCGGTAGACCGACCTGGGGGTGCGGTCGACCGACCCAAGCTGTTGTGTAACACCCCGCAAAATTGAAAATGACAATTTTTCCCTTGTGTGTTATGCACGTGTATTTTGTAACGTATTTTCATTTCATATTTTGATTTTCGAATGTTTATGCATTCCCAGTATTGATTTTATCCTATTTGAGTCAACTAAAATATTATATTTCAATCTCTGTTTTTTTCGTACTTTTTACGTATTTTTGGTGCACGTATCGATTATGTGTTCCCGCCGCTACGTGCAATATTTTATATGTGTTTGAATTATTTATTTTATGTATTCAAATTCACTTTTTATAAAACAGAAATTTATTTTCCTCTATTTTTGATTAAAATAATTTTTGTACGTATAATGTACGTGTTTTCTACGTACGTAGCAATTACGTCGTAAAATTTATAAATATATTTTATTATATTGTATTTTGTTATCTTTAACATTTTTCGTTGATAAAATTGATTTTTTGCATTTCGGGGTTTCACGTGCGACGCACGTGTTTCGGTGCACGTATTTGAGCGATCTGTTTTCAAAATAAATTTTAGAGTGTGTGTATTTATGTTATTTGTGCATAATACATTTAGATTTTAAGTAAACTATTTTACTTACATACGGTGTATATATATATATATTAGATAGTATATATATGTATATTAAAATGTATACTTTGACTTTAAGTTGGCTGGTTTCGTAAGTTTTGTGAAATAAATAATGTGTATATATATATATATATATATATATATATTAGATAGTATATATATGTATATTAAAATGTATACTTTGACTTTAAGTTGGCTGGTTTCGTAAGTTTTGTGAAATAAATAATGTGTATTAGTGGTGGAGGGGTGTTACATAGCACATATGTGCTGTTGTAAATGGTAAATGTTGAAATGAATTAGGATGGGAGGGGGCCCACGTGGAAGACTTGGGCTGAATTGGTAAATATGGTAAAAGAAGTGTAGGTATGGAATAATGGGGGCCCACAGTTCAAAGAGCAAAAAAAAAAAAATAGAGCTGCTCAGGATTTCGGTTGTCTTCATCCGGGAGAGATAGGAAGAGGAAGAGGTAGGAGTTAGGGATTTAGAGAGGTGAAAATGTCAAGAGTTGGGAGTTTGAGAGTTATGAAATGTGAAAGGTTGAAAATTAAATTGAGTGATTTATTATGTGTGTAATTTTGCACATTGAACCCTAGTATTGTCCTATAAATAGCACCCTCCTCCTTCTCTTTTCACACACCAAGAATAATCTAGATAAGAGAAAGAAAAAGAAAGAGAGAATGAGTGTTCTTGTGCTTTGGAGTAATCTTGCTAGGAGGAGAAGGAATTGCTAGGATTGCTTGGTTGGAGCTACGAGCTAGAAGTAACCTCTTCTTCTTTATTTGTATCCTTCATTAGAGGTGGGTGTTCTCTACTTTCTAATTATAGAGAATGTGCATACTAATAAGAAAATAAATGAGTAGTGTACAATTTGATTTGATAAAATAGAACAAATCTATACTATTGCTTGTTGTGGTAGTGAATCATGTTATGTTTAGTAAATTAAAATTTACATCATGTAATTGTTAACAAGAAAAGAGATAATTGATTATTTTGCCATGCACTAGTAATCATGAATGAAGAAATGGTTGATTGTATGAACACTTGTTAGAAATTCTTCTTTTGATGAGTAAATGAATTCTTTTAAAGTAAAATTGATACTATTGATTTCATTTGGTAAGATATATAATTGTGTTTCTTAGATGAAATTGAAATTTATGTTTATTAGAAACAATATGAAAGTTAGTTTTATTTTCAAAAATACGAATTAGAAATCTATGCGTTACTGATTAGAAAATAAATTCAGTTTTTATGAACAAGTTTCAGTCTAATAAAAGATTAGATCAAGATAGAAAATTGAGTTTTATATGAATATGGATTAATAGGGAGCTTGAACAAAAGCATATAAAGGTACTTTGTACCGGTGAGCACATCTGGCCTCGTGGTCTGGCGTTGTGCTGGCCTCTGTGTCGGCCTGGGTTCGAATCTTGTTAAGCCCATCTTTTTTTCGTTGTTTTGTTTTAATACACTCAGAATCCAAGAATGGGCATAAGAGCAGTTTTGTAAAGGATCTGAACACCAAGTCCACAAAGGACTTAGTGGCTAGTGGGTTTGCCCTGGGTGCTATCATGTGTGCTTACGGGTTCGAAACCTCACCTTTTAATTTTTTGGGGTGTTTCAAATGATTTAGTGAGTTAAAATGCAATTAAAATTTTGGAAAAAAATTCTAGTGTTCATAAAATGTGATGGAGAATTTATTAAAAATAAGTTTAAAGGTTTACATGTATATTTTTTTGGAATAAAAGAAACATTTAGATAGAATGAGACATTGTCTTCAAAATTAACTATTTTAATAGCATGATTGATTTTTCCTTAAAAGAAAAGTAGAATTTTGATGTGAGAATTTATTTCTTTTGATGGGATTATGCATTGATGTTGAGTATATATGCGCTCAATTTGATGAATAACTATTTGGAGTATTTTTCATGAGTTTAAATTTCAAATGAGATTGCAAGTGATAATTTCATGGTTGTGAAAAGAATTATTGTTGTTAATTATGAATGAATTATGAATGAAAAAAAGAATCATGAATGATGCTAAATGAGACATTGATCAAAAGTCAAAATAAGAATATCTAAGTTTAAGACATGTTTATTTGAAGGGTATGTATACCCATGATTTCTTGTACATAAAAAAGTTGTGATTTAGAGTTAGTGAGACCTCGGGTACCGGCACTATTGAATTGAAAAGAGTTGAGATATATTTGAGATATGGCCATGGAGCTATCACGTATTTGTTGATTAAGTTCGGTAGGAGGTAAAACTAATTCTAGGCTTGGAAATTTATTCATGTCTTGAACTAAATAATAGGCACATAAGTGAAGATGTAGTGAACCTAGATAAACGCAAGTGGGTTGCTTCTATATAGTCGGCAGTGGATCTCCATGGCTATATATCCAGTTGGTGGACTGTGGTTGCTCCGATGGAGACGAGCTTTTATTTTAAATCCGGGACTTAGTGTAGTCAGGTGGATAGTTTGCCGTAATCCACTGTATATACGTATACTGGGGCTAGAGGGGCACTTACGGGATGATTCACACGATGAGAAATCTGTTATAACAGTCGATGGTGGATCTCTGTGGCTGGGATCCATATTCGTGGAATGATCTAAACCTTATTTTATTACTGGGTAGTTTCATAGCGAGGGATCGAACCCTTTATTGAGGGGTACGTAGGCGCTTGCCCTCGGACCTATATAGTATGAGATGCATAGAATCCGAACAAGTGTGCATTAGTGTCATCCTAGTATAAAAATGTGTGCATTAGACATTAAGACATGACATACACTTATATGTTTAGAATAATCACTTTTGACACTTTATTGTTCATTCAAAATTGTGGTTTGTTAAAGTATTGAGATCGTTATATGTACGACATAGAGAGGATGACCGAGTATAACATTTTCGTCAGTTGTAAGTGACTGACGTGCACACGGCTTATTATGCAGGTAATGGACATTTCCATGAAGAAGTAAAGATGTTATGATGTTGTTGATTAATTACATTGATAAAGTTGTACAAGTTGTATTTTATTTTCATTGTTTTATCTTCCGCTGTGTAAACAAATTGTAAAGAACTCTGATGTATGATCAAAAGTTTTAATTTCCTTATAAAATTGTACGAAGTGAAGTGTAAAGACCCTGTGGAATCTCGAATTCGGTCTTATTTGGAATTCGGGGGCGTTACATGCTGAGGGTTCTTCGAGTGTATAGGATCTAACAGAGAGCGGGACAGTTGACCGTGCGGTCGACCGGTCTAGAGTTCAGGAGTTGGCTTTACACGTTGTGGTCGACCGACCTTGGGGGTGCGGTCGACCGACTTCGGCGACTGATTGTTTTTGGGCTTACAAGTTTAAGGCCCAATTGCAGAATTTGTGTTTATCTTTTAGGATTTACTTGGGGCTATATATATGGCCGTAGACTCTAGGTTTTAGATATCTGAAAAGATTCAAAGAGAGAGATTTGGTGAGCCGTTATCATTGTTCAACTTCAAGAGCGGAATGTGCCGAGTGTTTCAAAAGTGTGAGAGAGATTTAGAGTTGTAATCTCTTTTGTAATCTTTGTATTTCTTGGGGAAAAAGAAGTATTGGTTATCTTTGGATATTAATTGTGTTCTTGTGAGATTTTGCATATATTGTGGTGGCTTGTTCTTGGTTCATCTAAGAGACTGTTCTTTTTCTTCTCTTATAAGAGATTTACCTCTTGTAAGAGGTGGTCCACCTCTTACAAGAGTTTTTAAAGAGTTCTTTTTTTACCTCTTATAAGACATTTTCTCCAAAATCTCTTATAAGCCTAAAAGACTTCTAGTAGCCTCTTTCAAATTCATATAAGACTTCTATTACTTAAAAAGTCTATATTACCCCCGAAATTAATGATTTCCCCATATCTTTTCTTATCTGTAGTTTAGTTTCTTTCTTCTTACATTCCAGAATGTATCTTCTTGTCTTCAATGTCTTTTACAGGAAAAAATGTCCTGTGGTATAGGTTTATAGGTTTCACTTCCTATTATAGTGAAACTGGAGCATTCTTCATATATTTAACGATAATTTGCAATAATGTAACGATAATCTGCAATCCTAATTTTTTGTTGTGAGATTTAAACATGAATGCTTGTCCTTGTTTGACAGAATTGAATCACACCATTTATTCCTTATATGTAGTTTTAAATCTTTATTTGTGCTGATTGTATTTCAATACATTATTCTGGATAATTTTAAATATTTGTGGTCAATAAGGACAATACGGTGTGTGCTGTAATACTATGATGAAAAATACATTAATCCATACTCTACAAGGAAATATTAAATTATAATGAAATTAAAAAGGAAGAGCAAAATCCTATCCTAGGTTAGTTAATAAAAGACATGGGAAGATCAGTTAATATAATGAGAGATCTTAGATAATCCTTTGGTTAGGGAAGTATTTATATTTCATATTTTATTAGAATGGGAAGTTTTGCATTGTGTGCTTAACTTGTGTTATGTGGGTTTTTTTCGTTGAAAGAAGATTGAGGATCCATATTATGGATTATGACCAAATTTGTTGACTTTGTGAGAAATGTGGTAGAATTAACGATTTACTTAATTTTAGATATGAAATGTTGATATAAATTGAGAAATTATATAGTAAGGGCAAAAATGTCTAAAGTATAGAAAAGACTCTTGTAAGAGGTGAAAAAAGAACAGAAATGTCTTATAAGAGGTTCTTATAAAAGGTTATTTTTATATTAAAAAAATACCTAAAAAAGAAGCTCTTACTGTAAATCTCTTATAAGAGGTAACCTCTTATAAGAGACAAAAAAAAGAATAGTACTGTAAGTCTTAGGAGTTTCTATTGCTTGTGGTGTGTTTTCGCTATTAGCACTACGAGTTGTGGGATAGATTCTTCGACAAGATTTCCCTGTATGGTTTAGGTTTAATGACAAAGTAATTAAGTACAAGAAACTAAGTTATCGTGACAGTCAAATTCCATTACAGATACTTTCAAACCGAGCATAGAAGCCGCACATCTGGGACATTAATTTTTGAGTTGTCCAAAGGGTATTCGATGACAGGGTAGGGTCATCACAGAATCATGTAAATGTGAGGGTGAAACTTGTCATTACATACTCATCAACAGACACGTTTACATATATAGGTGATGGCTCTAGGCGCTGTCGCAATTGATTAATTAAGCTTCTGTGATGAGTTTTCACTGCGGTTACAAATGCTGTCACAGAACCCTTGCTTTCTTGTTGTGGATTAAGGGTTGCTCAGAACAACCCGTCAGGTTAGATATCACTGGCTTGAGACTGGTACTTTGGCCTTAGGTGATGAAGCTAGCTAAATCCTGTACTTAAGTTGGTCGCTGCACGCTGTATCAATTACCCTACTGGGCCAGTTATCAGACTTAGCTGTATTAAATATCCTACTTCTTTTTGAAGAAGATCAATAATCCTACTCGGGTTAACTATCAGTTGTATATGTCTAAATCGGCCAACTCAATCAGTTCTCGCGAAATTTATATTCAGTTCGGGCAAGATCTGCATTTTCACGTATGGATTCATTCCTTATTTTGTCTTTTTTAGTGAATTTTTACTTGTTCACCTTAACATTCATATTTCAGCGCTACATTAAATTATTTTTTTAAACATGTTTCTTAACAGTCCAACACACTTTCTAAATAATGTTGTTATATTATATATTCATACTTTTCTTAAGAAGGAATTCATTTGTACTTCTATGTCAAATGAACTTGAAGATGAGTGAACTAAATGAATCTCATTGTATTATAAGGTTTTTTTTTTTTTTTTTTTTTTGATAAAAGATGACCTCGTCATCGTTTCATTAATGCAATATTAAAGAAACAAAGTAGTACTACATACATAGATCATGCCATACAAAGTCTATCCCAGAGACCAGACAACAAAAGAAAGACAATGAAGCCTCTACCACTAAGAAACAACGACAACAACAAACATACAATCTAGAAAGCGGTAAGATACAAACTGATACACTGCCCGTGGGCACGCTACTGTAGCCACTCTATGACGGAAACCTTCCCATTACACCCAAACCACTGTCTCCAGCTGCTATCCCGGTGTATCGGATCCATTGCCTCCTATTCCTCTTCTTCCATCCGCAGTCGTTTCATAGCGCCCCGGTTACCTGTCCAATCATGAGCAAAGGTTTGAATTCTGTGCATAAGTCCTGTCAAGGTACATTTGGAATTGCGAAAGCATAAATCATTCCGCATCAGCCATACACACCACCTAGTGGCTGACGCGGCAATCCCCCAATCATCTCTATCCTTGTTGCTCCCTATCTCTACCCAACATCGTTCCCAGACCTCTGCACTGTATCTAGGACTTTGGGACACCCCGAACCGTAAACATACAGAATCCCATGCTAATTTGGACTTAGGGCACTCGAAAAAAAGATCGTCGCAATCTTCGTCCTCTCTCTCACACTCCTCACATAACGCTACGATTGGCAACTTCCTTTTCAGCAGATTGATCTTTGTTAAGATCGCGTTATGCCTCACCAGCCATGCAAAAATCTTAACCTTATGAGGAATGGACAGGTTCCAGATAATTTTGGCATCCTTGCATCGCATTCCCCCGTCGTTAATGCGCTTATACAACGAAGAAACCGTAAATTCTCCCGTAGACTCCAAAAGCCACTCTCTACTATCTTCGTAGCCTTCATTAAATCTCCCCTCATCCAGAACGAACCTGTTAAGACTAGTGAAGTCGCCAATTTGACTTTGTGTTACCTGGCCCCTAATTTCCAGCGAAATTCTCTTGTTACGGCACATCTCCGCCATTAGCGTATCGGTATTAATCGTTGCCTCAGCTGCTTCTGGAAAAAGACTACTCAGACTTGAGTCACCACACCACTTATCGTGCCAAAATCTTGTGTCCTCTCCTTTCCCTACCCGACATCTAGTAAGTGCATGGTATAATAGACCAACCTTAGCGACACCCTTCCAAAGCGCGGAGTAATTCCCGGACGTGCTTCTCCCCCCAAAGCGGAAGGCCTTCCTCCCTCTATACCGTTGAAAGGAGTTACACCACCAATAGTTGCGTCTCCTCCTCATTTTCCACCACCATTTGCAAAGCAGAGCCTTGTTCATGTCTCTCAGGTTTAGAATCCCTAATCCGCCGAATTCTTTTCTTTTGCAAACTCTACCCCAATTCACCAGTGGCATGCCTTTGCTTGACTCGTCCGCGCCTTTCCATAAGAACCTTCTTCTGCTTTTATCAATCCTCCTGATAACCTACTGCGGCATCTCATAGATCGACATACGGAACGTTGGCAGGCTACTCAGTACCGAGTTAAGCAACGTGACTCGACCGCCTAGCATGAGAATACGTCTCTTCCATCCGGCTAACTTCTTATATATCTTTTCAATCAGAGGTACCCAATCGGTTCTATGAAGAGCACCTGGCCTAATAGGTACCCCTAAATAGATCAGAGGGAAGCTACCTTTTTCTCACCCGAAAAAGCTCTGGATACCCTCGATCGGGACTGACAGCTGTTCGCTAATCGGGATCACAGTTGTCTTGGCAAGATTAACTTTCAACCCGGACCATGTGTAATGCCCTGATTTTTCAATTAATAAAAAATTATTTATTTTGCACGTAGTGTGCACGTGCAATATTTTTTGGTTAATATTTTCATCAAGATGAGTAAAGATATTTCAATTTGTGCTTTTAATTATTTTGTACAAAAGCCTTATTTTAATTAGATAAAAAACCATTTTCTTAAAGCCCAAAATGTAATTCATTCATTTTATTTTAAAATAATTATTTTTGGCCCAAAACTAAAGCCCATGGATTAATCTATTTTTACACAACTTGTCATGTAGAATACAATCTAAAAGACTATTTTATTTTTATACAAAATTAAATGTACAATTTTGGGCCTAGTTGCATGCACGTGCACTACACGTACACGTGCAATATGCACCTTTCTTCATGGCCGGTTGGGGACTTTTGGAGGGAACTCAAAATTTGAGTGGTGATCATGGTGTGGTGGTTATTTGGATGTGGGTAGTTATTGCAACTCCTACTTTCATCTTGGCCCTCCATCTTACAACCAACCAATTGATCCTAGCCCTCCATTTCCTTTAACTTTTAGTATAAATACCCCCTCCCATGGCTAGTTATTTTGTGCTTAATATTCTCCTTCAAACCTATAGTCTAATAGTATTATCTAGTAGTAGTTTGTGAGTTAAAAGATTGAGAGGGTGTGGGATTGTGCTTGCATTCTATCAAGGAGGAGAGGCCGGCTTTGGAAGTGTTCGGGTTGGCTAGGAGTGCTCGGGTCTTGCTAGTGCGCGTGTTCAAGGAGGTGCACTCGTGTTGCAAGGAATTTTTGTTGCAAATTGTGTTTGTTCGCTCCATACAAGGTGGGTAAAATTTTCCCTATTTCTAAAGTAGGATTGCATGCTAATTTAATTAGAAAATTGAAGCATGAAAAAGACTAAGAAGAGCACACTTTAATTGGGAAAAATGACTTTTTGAATGATTGAAATGTGGACATACAAATTGGTATGTGGTTCTATTATTTGAGTTGTATGTGAATTGATTAGAATTATGGATTGATTGATAGAAAATACATTCTTTTACCATCAAGAATTACACACAAAGTTAGTAGCTTGATTATACCCTTTTCATGTGTTAAATAGACTCTTTGTGTTGATATGGGCATGAATAAATTAAAACATGAGTTGTATGTTAGATAAATGATTAAAGTCAGAGAATTAATGTGGAATTTATTGACAAAAAGATTAGAATGCTACAATGCGAAGAAATGTCGAAAAGAGAAGAAATGTAGTGTTATAATGTATAATTTGAATTAGTGTATGAAAATACGTTTTAATTATTACAAAAATTATTTTGCTCTTACTGATATGCAAATTATGTGAAGTAGTAATAATCTGGAGTTATACAGTATTTTTTATGAAGATCAAATGAAATTGAGACTAGTTGAACATCAAAATGTTCTAATTAACAGAGAGCACGGGTTAAATGCATATGAAATTATATTAGTGACAACTGAGCACGTAGCTCAAGTGGTCATATGGTGCGGTTGGGTTCCCGACGATGATCGATTCGAATCCCCTGGGTAACACATTTTTTTGTCTAAAATTTTTATAAAGAAAGAGTATCGGCGACCGAGAGCATATAATGCTCTCCGTCCGCCTTATGACGATTGGAGCAGCCGGCCTAGTGGCTGGTGCTGTCGGCTGTGACTCAGGGGTGCTGGGTTTGATTCTTGCTCTCGGCAAGAATGAAAAATCATTTTTTTGGGGTTTTTACTTGTCAAAAAATTATGAAAAAAATATGGTTATTCTTCTAAAAATGTAAAGGACTTTATAAAAATGATTTGGGGATTATTTGCATGAAAAACACTATGATTTGAGAATGAAAGGTATAAATAGAACTATGGTACTAGATATATACTTTGTGAAAAATTTTAATTTACAAGAATAAATTGAAATGAAGGATTAGAAGATTATTTGGCAAAAAGAAATTTTATTGTGTGACATGATGCAATTTATTCTCATTTGAGAATAATATAGAAATTATGAATTGTGAATATTTGTTAGTGATGTGAAATTTTGATATGAAGTGATAATTGATAAAGCATATGAGATTCATGTATAGTTATGGACTATTTGAACAAATTTAGAAATCATGATTGGAAAAGAGAAAGGTTATGTGAGTATGATAACTCAACATAATGAATTTATGCATTGGAAATGCTCATTTTCAGAAATTGTGAATTGGAAATTGAAACAAAAGAGTAGCTAAGTCTCCCCCGGCATTGGAAATGAAATGAAATTTGAGAAGAAAGACCAAGGTTGGTCATGTTTGAATGAAATGAATAAGTCCGGTTAATGGAGAGGCTAACTCTAAAGCTTTGATTTTTGTTCATGATTCTAATAAAAACTAAGGATTAGCGCATAGTGAAGATGTGATGAAAGTGAGAGAAAACACAAGTATGAGAACTAGGGTTTACGGTGCGGGTGTGTGAGCCACAGAATGCATGCTTGATGAGTCAAGACATGGCGTGGGCACAACTCAGAATGATCGGACTCTAGCCACGCTTGTGGGATGTTTGGTGACTGCAAGAGGATCGTGTGCCATGAAGTGAGGCTGAATTGCCACAGAATGCATGCTTGATGAGTCAAGACATGGCGTGGGATTCCCCTCCAGAATTTTCTGTACACGAGCTTGTACTCATAGATCATCTAGGATACTCACCATAGTTACAGTAGTAGATTAAGTCATGGCGAGGGATTGAACCCTACAAAGATGAAGAACGAATAAGAGGCTTGCCCTCGGACCTATGTAGTATGGGATGCATAGAATCCGAACAAGTGCGCATTAGTGTCATCTAATATAAATAATTGCATTAAGGACTAAGTGCACAATCACTACACGACATCAATAGGGTAGCCCCTTTAGTTTGAAATGTGACAAGTTTGTGTTTGATAAATATGGAAAATTAAGTTATACAATTTTCGACATAGAGAGGATGGCCGTGTATAATGATCGTCAGTTGAATAAACTGACGTACCCACAGTCTTATATGCAGGTAAATGGCTTGATAAAGAATAAAGAGGAACAAGTGCTTAAAGATTACTCAATGTTGTCGCATACTTGCTTTCATTGTTGTAAAATTTTACTTCCACTGTGCAATGTAAAATGTAATATTGATGTAAACTCTGATGTAAAGTGAAAAGTTTAAATTTCCTTGTAAAATTGTACTAAAAGAAGCGGAAAGATCCTGTAGAACATCTCGAATTCAGTATATTTGGGATTCGGGGCGTTACACCATGCCCCGAAACATTGCAAGGGCAATTTAATAGCGCACATCTCCTTCTCCTTGGCAGCTCCAAACAGGAGCATGTCATCAGCATATTGTAGAATTGAGATTGATTCAGTAATTCCTTTGACCCTGATACCCTTTATAATATATTGATCCCTACCCCTACTGAACATTTCTGCCAAACCATCAGCAACTATAGAGAACAACATTGAGGACAACGGGTCACCCTGCCTGAGCCCTCTCTTGCATTTAATCTCCTTCCCCGACTTACCATTCACCTGGATAAATGACTTCCCCCCGTGAATACATCTCATACTCCACGAGATCCACTTGTTCCCAAACCCTTTAAGTTTGAGCGCTTCCTCCACGCTCTCCCAATCTACCGAATCGTAGGCCTTTTCGAAGTCTATTTTCAAAAGAAAACCATCCACCTTATCCTTATTCCCTCTAAACACCGCTTCATGAGCGGAAGCCACACTATCCATGATATCTCTTCCCCTGATAAAATCACTTTGGGATTCGCCTACCACATCGTTCAAATAAGGAGACAACCTCAGAGCGAGAACTTTCGTAATGATCTTAATTGAGCCATTAAGAAGGCTAATGGGCCTGTAATCATCAACCCTGCTTGCCTCCTTCTTTTTCGGTATCAATACAACGTTCGCATAATTAATCCTATCAAGCTCCAGACTCCCGTTGTGGAACTCATAAAAGATATTCATCAAGTCTCCCTTGATAATCTCCCAGTAAACATTATAAAAGAAAATTGGAAATCCGTCTGGCCCCGGTGCTTTTTCCTGCCCCAAAGAATTAACAGTGTGTCTAACCTCCTCCTCTGAGAAAGCACCCTCTAATCCTTCGCTACCTAGAATTCTTGAAGAATCCCACATGTCCTGCAAAAGAAGACACCTTCTACTATTCCTGATTCCGAAAAGTTGCTTGAAACTTTCTATCGAATTCCTGCATGATAATACCTTCACTCTCTGTCCAGACTCCGTCAATGTTTAGGCCCGCTATACGGTTTTGCCTCCTCCTGCTGTTTGCCACTTTGTGAAAGAATTTTGTATTAGCTTCTCCCTCTCTTAGCCATTGCACTCTAGCTCTTTGTTTCCAATATTGTTCCTCTATATCCCCAATCAGCTTTACCTGTGCTCGGTTACTGAATAGCTCCTCGACCTCTTCCGCCGATAAGTCCCTCTCTTCTTGTGCAATTTCAACCTCTGCAATCTTAGAGCCTAACTCTTGAAGTCTAACTTTGTAGCCCCGGAATTCTCTCCTTGCCCAATCTTTCAGCCGTTTACGAAGTCTCCTCATTTTTTCGACCTAGATCCCTATCGCCGATACCTCCCTAGTATTGGCCTCCCATGACTCTTGAATAATGATTCACGCGTTTGGTGATAAGGTCCATGCTTTCTCGAACCAGAAGGGAGCCAGACTCTTAATGTACCCTACACCACATTCCAGTAATAAAGGGAGATGATCTGAGGTGAACCTAACAATAGACCTTACAGATGCAATTGGGAAAACATCGTCCCACTCTGTGGAAACCAAGATATTGTCCAACTTGGCTAAAATTGGCTTTGCCTGCATATTAGACCACGTGAACCTTCTATCTGACTGCTCCATCTCCATTAACTCTAACTCATCTATGAGAGCATTGAAACCGTCTTGATCGATTCTGCTTGGTCCCCTCCCCCCATGTTCGTGTCCGTATCTGGTAATGTTGAAATCTCCCCCCCACGACCCATGGGTCCGTCCAGGCTTGCTTGATATCTCTAATCTCTTTAAAAAATTGCTCTCTCCTCCTAGAATCGTAAGGACCGTATACCGTGGTAACCACGTGAATCCAATCGTCACTTCTCCTTCCCACTCTCATAGACACCGTGAAATCCCCTATTCGATGCCCCAAAATTTCGAAGAGCGTAACGTCCACCCCTAATGCAATACCCCCCGAGAATCCCACTGCTGGCTTAAATCTCCAATCGAAGTTCTTAGCCCACGACAGTTGCTGGAATTCTTCCACGGATGGATTCTCTATCCTAGTCTCTTGGAGACCGCAGAAAGATGGCCTCACTCTACCCACTGTATTAGTAATGAGATTTTTTTCCCCTTTTGACGCATTCCCCTCACATTCCAAAATATGTACGACATAAAAAATATTTTCCTCCTATCTAACTAGCTACGGCTAACCCTTGGACCCTAGGACTTCCCCCCCGTAAAGTCCTCTCTAATCCTGACAGCGAACCGTGTCTGGTCCTCTCTGCTCACCCCCATATCTAACCCATACAGACTAGCAAAGTAGATAAGAGAGTCATCATTAAGTAAATTTAATACTGAGAAATTGGTCGTAAGGTTACCTCCATAGGCAGACGCCGGCTCCTTTCCCTTTGCTGCAACCCTGATAAGATCCTCCTCACTAGGTCCCTTCGAGCCCCATTTATCTAACTACCTCTTGCTTTTCCTTTGATACTCCGTAATCTTCTTACCAGTACTGCCCAACTCAACAGGCATCCCTTCATTTTCTCCCTCTTCTGCCTCTGTAACTGAGATGACGTTATCCTCTCTAATCCCCTGCAAAGCATCTATCATTACATCCTCTTCCTCTATCTCCACCAACGAGGGCCTACAAGCTACATACTCCTGAACTTGAAGAATGTTTTCTCCCACCTCAGATTGCTGCTACACACCGTCTCCCACTTCCCTTTTCAGAGAGGCTGAAATCCCCAGTGAACTCTTCGTTGGACTTGCATATCGACATGAGACCCTGAAAGTCCTATCAGGCCCGAAGTCGCTTGAAGGCCCACCCCTCTCTACAGTCTTAAAATTTCCTCCTGCATTATCGATGGGCTCTACTGGTTTGTTCGGCCCATTGAGCCTGTGAGCCAGTAGAGCATTAATAGCTAATCTGATGGAAACTGCCACATCTTCTTTAGAAAAGGACAGAGCCGCTCGAAGGTCTCCATCGCCATTAAGGCCCTCAGACTCCGCACCCTCTCTCTGATGCTTGAGAATACCAGGTTTTAAGGGAGTCCCATCGTCTGACTTGGCGCCGTAACGCCCTCTTGAATCTAACGTCTTCCCTCCTATCCCTTCGACCACCCTGTCGTCCACGTCGTAGCGTGTAGGACCCTTGCACATGTGAGTCGCAGATTTCGAAAGGCCAGGATTGCTTCTGAAACGATTCGATGGTTTAATCGGGACTTTGCTCTTTGTTTGAATTGGATGGCTTGGATCAAAAGAACTCCTATCCAACGGCCTACGCCCATCGTCCACCTCCAGCTTGTCTCCAACCATTTCGACTTCGTCTTCTTCCCAAAAAAGCTCTCCTCTGAAGGACACACATTTCTTGAGCTCAGTAATGACCTTCAGTTCGAAGCGCTCATCTTCAAAGTCGATGCTGATGATAGACAGGATGTCGAATTTATTAACCACTCTGACTTTAATTCACGCGTACTGGATATTAGAGTGAACCAACGTTCCTCTATCGATATCGATAACCAACCCAAAACATCTCACTGCGTCTTGGAACCCTGATCTTACCCAACATTGAAGTGGCAAATTAAAGAGTCTAATCCAAACAGAGTAAAGAGACTGAGCTTTGAGAGCACCTTCCACTCTCATCCACCGCCTGAAAGTGACGTAGAACTCCATACCATTGCTTCCCTTGCCCTCCATACCCTTCATAAGAAGCAACTCTGCCATTCCTTCTTCATCTTTGCACTGAAGCATAAAAACATTTTCCGCACTCTGGTTTGCCGCCCAATTCTAGCCCGGTGAGTTCGCAGAGATAGCGGAGATAAGCTCGTTGATATCTGCGCTTGTTGGATGGCCGGTGTGAGCTTTAACTACGATACACCTGCTATAAGTTGTAAACCTCTACTTCAAGATTCAAGTTGCGAAATGTGATGGTTGCAATGCAACTGAACACCCAATTGTTGCATAGATTACTAAAAACTGAAAAAAAAATAAGGTATTTAGTACACCCAGGGCTGGCTCCCCAATGGAGGTCGGGGAGGCGGCTGGCTCGGACCCCCGAATTTTTTGCAATTTTAGGGACCCCAATTTATTTATTTTTTATTTACATACGTATTTTGCGCGTAATATTTTTTTAGGGACCCCAAATTTTATTTTGTGGGTTTTTGTTTTTAAAATTAGTACTTGGACCGGTTTATTTTAGTTGGGCTTGGATTTTTTTTTTCTCAAATTCCTAAATCTCTATCTATTTCTTCATATTTATCGGTTTTTAAGAATTATAGCAAAAAAATTAAAAAATTAAAAAAAAGATTAACAACTTTAAAAAGGAAAACAAATTTTGTGTAGGAGCCCCATTTCGTGAGTTCGGCATCGGCCCCCGTAAACTGAGGGCCCCGCCCTGAGTACATCAAGAAGAGGAGAAAAGGAAATGGAGACTTTATTTACTATGTCAAGTAACGACATAAAAATTTTGGAAGACATATTTGTGAAATATTTAAGTAGAGATTAATTAGCCTTTTTTTATAAATATATATTTTTATTTGTTTTCTATTCATTAATTTGCTAAGTGCAAAAAAATTGTTTGCCTGCAGGCAAAACTGCAGAGCCAGAGGCCATTCCTACTCCTAAGGATCGGAATTTTTTACCAAACTATCCCACTTTCTGTAAGTATGTACGAAACTATTCCTATTTAAAAATTTAATACCAAAACATCTCTGTCGCTAACTGAGTTAACGCGTCTAGTAATTTTCTTTGCGATAACTCAGTTAGCGTGCTGCAGGGGATACAACTTTTTCCCTCTTGTTTAGGAGTGGCAAAAAACTCACCCAATATAGACACGCTAACTCCGTTAGCGTGCGTGTTTAAACCACTCGCGCTAACGGGGTTAGCGTTCGTAGATGGGACAGTATTGGGCACTACCTCAAAGAAGGGTGTGGATAAAAAATCACTAAGTAAAGACACGTTAACTCAGTTAACGTGCCTATTATTACCAAGGCCGTTAACCGAGTTAACAACTGTGAAGATTTCAAGTGGAGATACTCACACACGTTAACTCAGTTAACATGCCTATTCTTACCAAGGCTGTTAACTGAGTTAACGAGTGTGAAGATTTTAAGTTTTCAAAAAGTTGAAACTTTCTGAAAATTGGAGATACTCACACACGTTAACTCAGTTAACGTACCTTGTTTTACTAGGACCGTTAACTGAGTTAGTCGTTAACTGAGTTAACGTGTATGCCTATCTTCACAAACAAACAGACAGAGATGTTTTGTACATAAAAAATCACTAAGTATGCACACGCTAACTCAATTAACGTGCCTATTATTACCAAGGCCGTTAACTCAGTTAGCGACAGAGATGTTTTGAAATTAAATTTTCAAACAGGAATAGTTTCGTACATACTTACAAAAAGTGGGATAGATTGGTAAAAAATTCTAAGGATCGGCATTATTATTCCTGGTTTTATCACCTTCTTACTTTCTATAAAGCGACGATATACAGTGGCTCCTACCTATTGTACAGCATTTGGGTCTTCATTTGTCTAATTTTGCTAGATTTTTTTTAATGATGGAGGTCTAATATTCTCTCCTTAAATATCCTGACAAATTCACTTGGAAAACTTTTGTGCTAGCTTAATTTGAACGTTATGATCTTTGTCTGTCTTCTCAAACTGGAAGGTGTGGAGTTTCTCATAAGAGAATAATCTCACGTAGACGTAGAATTTTTTCCCAAAATAACCCTTTTTTTAAAAAGTTTTTTCCAAACTGTCCTGCTTTTTTTTATATTTCCTAAACGTCCTATTCGCTTTTTGAAAAAACGAGTCTGGGATAAATCCCCTCGCTTTTTCCAAAAGCGAGTCTTAGGTTGCAAATTTTCAACCTCACAAGACTCGTTTTTTGAAAAAGCGGGGGAAATTATCCCACACTCGCTTTTATCAAAAAGCGAGTGTGGACCTTTTTTGCCCAGCAACACTCGCTTTTTCAAAAAGCGAGGGGATTTATTCCAAACTCGCTTTTTGAAAAAGCGAGTGTCGATTTGGGGATTAATCCCCCCACGCCCGATATCAGATCTCATATTCACTTTATTTCTCTATCTTCCTTCTCCTCTTCTAACCCCGAAACCCTAACCCATTTCTCATCTCAGAATCGTCAAATTACCACCGAAATTTGTGGATTAACCCATAAAACTGCTTTGGAATCCTTAAACCCATCTTCCGATAGAGGTTAAAATTTTGGAATTTTGGTATACTTGAAGAGGAAAGTAACTTCAACTATTTGACCCAAATATCTACGGCAAATTTCTTTTCAAATAATCTTGTGAAGGTATGATGTTTATTGCCCTATTATTTTGTTAATTTCCATAGGTTTTGTTTATGGGTAGAAAATAACTCGTATTTTGGTATAAATTAACGTAGGTATGGATTTAGAGATTCCTATTTGGTTATACTTTGGTTGTGAAATAATTCGTGATCCAAAGATTGGTTATTGTTATAGTGTGTTGGATCCGGAAATAGTTTGGGTACCTCGTACCATTACATTTAAAGAAGTAGTTGAGAAAATATATGAAGTTACTAATTGGGATAGGAATCAATGAAATGTGAAAATTTTAGCTCGATACGCAGCAGGAAGAGGAGATGGTTAGTATTTTATGACAGTGTCCGTATCTACTGATAATGCTATGAAGTCAATGATTGCTAGGACATTTGATCCCAATTGTTCTTGGTCTGCATTAGAGTTATATATTCAGCAAATTCAAATTTTGAATGCTCAGTCACATGATATTCCTAGTTCAAGCTTCGTAAGGGTGGTACCTACACAGCAGATGAGGTCTAATCCCGCTCAATCTTTACAACCAAATCCACTGTCCTCACAAGAAAACACCTTCACAAAATACAATAAACCCGGATTCTACAGATGTTGAGTTGCCACGCCAACCTAGTCCGGTTCCTGACTATGTTCCAAATGACAGTGTATTTGAACTCTTTCAAAATGCAGTTGTTGCCGCTAAATTTGGTGTGGGGGCAAACAGATAGAACTTGTAGATTCTTGGGAAAACTGAATAGAAAGACCTGTGTACCTGTTCCGTCGGGCGTCGATCGTCGTTCCCGCCGTGCACCTGCAAAAAGTGCGAGACACCGGGGTTGTTCCCGGCGACGCACCCTCCGACGCTCAAGTCAGTAATCTGGCAGACTATGAAAGAGCGTAAAACTGGTGAAAGATTGATTACCTCTTAATGGAGATGGGTGGGGGGTATTTATAGGCGTCTTAGGGAACGGATTAGGAATGTAATCCCTGTGATCTGATATGGAATCTTCCTCCTGTGAACAGATTAGGAATGTAATCTGATAGAGTATATTCCCTGTAATCAGATAGAGGATTTAATCCCAAATCCCGGTGAAGGGATAGACACGAATCAGGGCCGTTGATTAATATTAACCAGGAACCCTAATTCTATCCCTTCTGAGCTGGGTTAGCTGCGGGTTGGAACCCGTACCCGATTAAGGTGGATCCGTTCGCGGGTAAGTGGATTTTCGGGGAAGATAACCAGTACCCGCTTCAGACCTGTCAGGAGGTGAAATTACCGCTCTACCCCTGTGCCTCGAGATTCGTGATCCATCTGGACGGTTCCGAATTAACCCCATTTTTAGCCATATCACGAGCCCCCCACTCCTAAAGACTGAGTTCGATCAGCCTTTGAGGAGTAGTTCAACTGTTCTAATGGCTGGTG
Organism: Hemerocallis citrina; assembly: GCA_017893485.1. NCBI lineage: Eukaryota > Viridiplantae > Streptophyta > Magnoliopsida > Asparagales > Asphodelaceae > Hemerocallis > Hemerocallis citrina. Next base: position 70,205,781 of record CM030361.1, read on the forward strand.
GAGCTGTATCAGAGTCCAAATGGAGGGTTTCGAATCTTAAAGGGGGTAGTAGTGTGTTTTTAGAAGTTGCAATTTGTTTTTTAAGCATCTCTGAGTGCCCAGCGGTCTTTATCTACTTTTTCGGATTATTTATTTAATTTTGCGATGTGTTGACCAGCCGTCCGGGGGCTCTCACGATACATTCTAGGCAATAATTGTTTGTTCAGGGGTTCGAAAATATTACCCCGAATTTATAATTATTTTCTAGATTTTCCCGTGAATTTTCCCGAATTTTTGGTGATTTTTTCGCAATTTTTTAAATATATAAAACGATTAAAATAGATTAAAATTGGTTTTAAATACCCATTTATGACGTGGCGTCATCAGAGCCTTTGATCAGAGCGCAGCGTGATTTTCGGAGAGATCGAGTGGCTCCTGTTCTTCGGCTCGCTTTTTCGCCACATGTGAGGTTCGGTACTCCGGCACTCCGGCTCGGCGTCTCGGCACCTCGGTTCGAATGGCTCGGTGCTTCGGCTCGGTGGTTCCAAAGTACGTGGCATCATCTGAGCCGTCCATCTCAGCGCGGATTCCCGTAAAGCGCTATCTTGTCGTTTAGTGGACGTGGCCAAATCTGGACCGTCCATCATGACGAGCGCGCTTTTTGACAAGATCCAACGGCTGATATGGGTCGGAACGATTTTTTGCCATATACGAGGGTCGGTACCCCGGTACCCCGGCTCGGCGCCTCGGCACCTCGGTTCGTCTGGCTCGGTGCTTCGGCTCGGCGGTTCCGAAGTACGTGGCATCATCTGAGCCGTCCATCATGACGAGCGCGCTTTTTGGCAAGATCCAACGGCTGATATGGGTCGGAACGATTTTTTGCCATATACGAGGGTCGGTACCCCGGTACCCCGGCTCGGCGCCTCGGCACCTCGGTTCGTCTGGCTTGGTGCTTCGGCTCGGCGGTTCCGAAGTACGTGGCATCATCTGAGCCGTCCATCATGACGAGCGCGCTTTTTGGCAAGATCCAACGGCTGTTATGCCTCGGAGCGGATTTTTGCCATATACGAGGGTCGGTACCCCGGTACCTCGGCTCGGCATCTCGGCACCTCGGTTCGTATGGCTCGGTGCTTCGGCTCGGATGGCTCGACGGTTCCGAGGTACGTGGCATCACCTGAGCCGTCCATCTCAGCGTGGATCCCCAAAAAATGCTATCTTGTCGTTTTGTGGGCGTGGCACGATCTGAACCGTCCATCAGATTTCGTCGCGAGTTTTAAGGAGATCCGACGGTGATTTCGCCTCGGAGCGAATTTTTGCCATATACGAGGGTCGGTACCCCGGTACCTCGGCTCGGCGCATCGAAGTTGACTGGCCGAGGCACAAAGTTGTGTTTTGGAGGTCCTTTCCTGAGGGGTCGCCTCCTCGGCACTTAGTGGCTCGGTGGCTCGGCTGAGCTGTTCGGTAGTTCGGCTGGGCAAACCGATGGCAGGCAGCAAAGAGGGACGCGTGGCTGGATCTGGACGGTCCATCTTGACGCGAATCTCGAGGATGGGGTTCAGATCACGAGAAAACGCTATCTTGTCGTTTTGTGGGCGTGGCACGATCTGAACCGTTCATCAGATTTCGTCGCGAGTTTTAAGGAGATCCGACGGTGACTTCGCCTCGGAACGATTTTTTGCCATATACGAGGGTCGGTACCCCGGTATCTCGGCTCGGCGCATCGAAGTTGACAGGCCGAGATACAAAGTTGAGTATTTTGGAGGTGCTTTCCTGAGGGGTCGCCTCCTCGGCACTTAGTGGCTCGGTGGCTCGGCTGAGCTGTTCGGTAGCTCGGCTGGGCGAACCGATGGCAGGCAGCAAAGAGGGACGCGTGGCTGGATCTGGACGGTCCATCTTGACGCGAATCTCGAGGATGGGGTTCAGATCACGAGAAAATGCTATCTTGTCGTTTTGTGGGCGTGGCACGATCTGAACCGTTCATCAGATTTCGTCGCGAGTTTTAAGGAGATCCGACGGTGACTTTGCCTCGGAACGATTTTTTGCCATATACGAGGGTCGGTACCCCGGTACCTCGGTTCGGCGCATCGAAGTTGACTGGCCGAGGCACAAAGTTGTGTAGCCGGGGCGTCCCATGGGTTTCTGGTACGTGGCCGAGACGTTGACTTGGCATTTTTAAGGGTCTCTTGCTCTGAGTAGGCTCCGTATTTTTTCCGCTTCCGCCTGTCGCTTTGGCTTCTTATTGGGCTTTTTGCATTTCCCAAGGAGGCCCAACTTGGAGGGGTTAAAAGTGCTCACTCCCACTCTCAAAGCTCACTTCTCACTTTTACCTCAAGTTTTTTACTTTAGTTCTCTAAGCGCTCTGCTAGCGGTGATTTCCTCCCCAAGGCGTTTCCGTTAGCTGTCGTGTGGGCCAGGCGATTTCCGGCGAGAGTACTCCGACCGTAGACGTCACTTCAAAAGGTCAGTTTATTTAGTCTGAATAATTTTCCTAGAGATGTCTCGAGTAGATTCGGGAAGTGGGGCTTCGTCTTCGAGCGACGAAAGTGCCGAGGAGAGGAGGAGGTTGGAGATTAGGAGGAAGGGTAAGCAAGCCGCCGAACCTTCTGTAGTCGAGACGAAGAAAGGGAAGAAGAAGAGGAGGGTCGAGACCCAATCCCCCATTGTGGAGGTGATTGTGGAAAATCCGAAGCAGGCAGGCGAGATAGGACGGTATCCTTCCATCCTGTCCGGTCAATCGGGGGTCCGGCAATATCAGGGGGACTTGCTAGAGAAGGCGATCTATGGAAAGTCTAAGATCGTCGAAGAGCCCAATCCGGAAATTGCCACCGAAGCGGATGAGCTCATCACTTTGGTATCCGAGGAAGACCTGCTCCGGGTTAGAAGGGCTTTCGCTATCCCTCCGGAGTACAAACTAATTCTTCCGGGTCCTGGGATACGAGCGAATTCTAAGTTGCCGTCTTCAGACATGTGCATGTTCGACGTCGACTCCTTTCATGCCGGGTTGTGTTTCCCTCTGCACCCATTCATCCTCGAGATCCTCGGCTGGTATTGCCTCGTGCCAACCCAGTTCATGCCGAACACATGGCGCCACGTGAACGCCTTTATGCTTCAGTGCTACGGAGCCGAGGTGCAGCCGGATCTCACGGTCTTCCGAGGGATGTATCGAGTGAACCGTCAGCACAAGACGGAGTACCGATACTACTTGGGGCCGAGGAAGGGAGTCAAGATTGTAGAAAACCCTGACTCGATTAAGGGTTGGAAGGAAAAGTTTTTTATAGTGAGGGGTGAGGCGATCCGACCCATCCCGACCCGTTGGAAGGTGGAGGTGCCGAATTTCGCACGTGCCGATCCTGTTTTGTCTGATGCCGAGGAAGAGGTGGCGAGGAGGATAATGGCCCTTCCGATACTGAGTTGGAGGGATTTGACAGAGGAGGTGTTGTTCGGGTGCGGCCTAAGCCCCATCAACCCGAGTATGCTCCTGACATCTCGTTTTGTTTTTTTTTTTTCTAAGTTTTTGGTTCGGCCTGCTAACTCGTCCCCCCCCCCTTTTTTTTTTTTTTTTTTTTTGACTCGTTGCAGAAGGAATGAAGATCGACTTCAACTCCATGATGGCGGACAGGTCTAAGCTGGCTGGGGGGAAGAAGAGGAAGAGGGCGGCTGCGACTGTTTCGTCGACCCCGGCACCCACAGTTGTCTCGAGCATCCCTCCGCCTCCTCCGACCGTGGGGGCGCCCTCGGAGGCGGTCGTCGCCGAGGAGCCCCCGTCTTCTTCGGTCCCTGGCGTGATCGAGGGAGTCTTTGATGTGAACGCGGCGTTGTCGATCGAGGCACCGCCCCTAACCCAGGCCGCCGAAGAGATTCTGACAGAGCAGCACAAGCAGCTGTTCGTGCCGAATTGGCGAGTGAAGAACCATGATGGGTTCCTCGGCAATTCGCAGATGTCAGTGCAGGTCGTCAAACACTTGGCGACCCCGAAGGATGTCGCGGCGCTGAAGGCGGGGACGGTTGGTGACGACACCTTCGAAATCGCCCGGTCACTCGTTTCGGTAAGTGTATTGCCAATTTCTCTAAGTCTGCAACTCGGCATGTGTTTTACTGATTGTTATCTCTGTAGGCCACTTGCCACTTCGGCCACCTCCTCAAGACGTTTGCCGCGCAGGAGAAGGAGCTGAAGTCCGCCAGCGACAAGGACAGGCTGGCGAAGGTCAGGGCGGTCAAAGAGCTTGAGGCCGAGCAGAGGAGGGCTGAGGCCTTGGAAGTCCGGGTCGCGGATCTCGGGTCGGATTTGGAGAAGGCCAAGGAGCGGCTCGATGCGGAGTCTGCCAAGGCCGCCAAGGCTGCCGAGGACTTAGCTGCGGCGCTGAAGTCTTTGGCCGAGGAGAGAGCGGAGAAAAAGGCTCTGGCGACGAAGATCCGAGCCGAGGTGGAGAAGGAGGCCGAGGAAGAGGCGAAGAAGCACATGGCGGAAAACATGGAGAAGTCCTACCAATTGGCCCTCGACCACGTTCAGGAGCGCGTCCCCGGCTTCGAGCGGGTCGGCTATCAATTGTTTCCAACGCCGACCTCGGACGACGAAGGGGAGGAAGGCGAAGAGGACGAGGCCGAAGGCGAAGGCGAGGAAGGACGGGACGGAGAGACTGTGGGAGATGGCCAGGTCAATGGTCCCTCCGTCGAGGCACCCGTGGCAGACGTGGCGACGAAGGTGGACCCTTGATCCCCTCAGTCATTGTAGTTTTTTTTTTTTGATCGTTGTAATGCCTTTTGCGGACTGGCCACCGCCTTTGAATGAAAAGTATTTTGACTCCGGAATTTGTCTAAGTGTTTGGCTCGGTAATGAATGAAAAGTATCCAATGCCCTCTTTTTTATTTCAGATTGCCGAGCCGGCTTGTAATACTTCGGCCGAACAGCGCCGAGCCGAGCTGTTTAAACGATCTCGGGAGGATCGTCTCGAGGGTGAGGTTCACTTGACGAGGAAAATACTTCATAACTTGGAGATGAGGCATAGCGATGCTTTAGCTGAACTATACCACCTGCGAATAGTCGAGGCCGAGCTATCCACTAGAGAAGAGGAACTGGCTCGGATTTCAGCCGAACGGGACGGCTTGGCGAAGAAGGTGGAAGAGTTGCAGAGGGTGACTGTCGACAAGAGCATCGAAGTGACCCACTTGCGTCGCGTTATCTCTGACAGCGCCGAATACCCCGGCTCGGCGAAACTCCCTCGGTTTAAGGTGATAGTAAAGGATGACACTTTGAAAGATCGCATCGTCGAGCTGGAGGAAGAAGTCGCTCGGCTCAAGCCTCAGCCGGTGAGGGCCAACGTCCGGAGCACCTCGTGCACCCGCGAGGAAATCGAGCGAGGAATCACGTTCTATCAAGCGGCGAGCCGGACTCCCCTCGTAGGCAGGTCAGCCGCCGATGCCCAAAGCGGTGTGGCGGTGTCTTCAAGCGGTGCTTCGGTAGGGGCGACCGTCAGGGCTAGTGGTGAGGAGGCGTCCCGGTTCGTCGGCCTGGATTCGAGCTCGGAGGTCAAGAAGCGTCGACCCAAAGTGTCTCTAAAACGGAGTATTCCCCTTCCTCGGAAGTAACGGGCTGGTCGTGTCCCTGTGTTGTAATCCTACTTGCAAGTTTTTGCTTGTTGTAATCCGCTTTGTAACTTTTATCCAACTCATTAATGGAATTGGAGTTGTTTTATCCGAATTGTCCTTGGCTGTCTTCTTATCTGTGCTATGGTTGTCAGCTGGAGTAGGCTTAAGACGAACTACGAGGCTAGTGTTCGTTTCGCCGAACTCCTCATTCTCGAATTTTCCTTTTTAGCTGCGTTTATGAGCCATAGGTTCGGTGTGGCTATTGAGGCGTGGTTGCTTCTCGACTGCGCCCACGTGGCTCGATCAGGAGCGTCTGATGTTTGCACGGATCTTGAGGCGGGTCCACTTTCCAAGAAAACACTATCTTGTCGTTTTGCGGACACGTGGCTGAATGAGATCCGCTCATCATGCCCTAGCGCACTTCCTGAGGCGATCTGACGGTGGCTTCGCCTCGGAGTGATTTTTTGCCATATACGAGGGTCGGTAACCCGGTACCTCGGCTCGGCGCGCGAGGGCTGTGTTTTGTTCCTGATCCTGGTCCGACCGAGGGTGAGTCGGAAAGGTAGGGTCACGTCGTCGGAGAGATCCGATCGTTAGATTAGTTCAGTTTGGGGGATGCAGGAGCAGTTTCGAATGGCGAGCTGCTTCTAGTCCACTTAGGAGCGAACTTGCGAAGCAAAGTCGAGCCAAGTGTTGGACTCCGATCCATTCAACGGCTGCAGGAGCAATTTTGAACGGCGATCTACCCCTGGTTCGTCTATAGACGTGCCGAGGAGGAAGAGTCGAGCCGAGTGCTGGACTCCGAACCATCGTGTGGGTAATTTAAGAGATGCAGGAGCAGTTTCGAATGGCGAGCTGCTTCTAGTCCGCTTAGGAGCGGACTTGCGAAGCAAAGTCGAGCCAAGTGTTGGACTCCGATCCATTCAACGGCTGCAGGAGCAATTTCGAACGGCGATCTACCCCCGGCTCGTCTTTAGACGTGCCGAGGAGGGAGAGTCGAGCCGAGTGCTGGACTCCGAACCATCGTGTGGGTAATTTAGGAGATGCAGGAGCAGTTTCGAATGGCGAGCTGCTTCTAGTCCGCTTAGGAGCGGACTTGCGAAGCAAAGTCGAGCCAAGTGTTGGACTCCGATCCATTCAACGGCTGCAGGAGCAATTTCGAACGGCGATCTACCCCCGGCTCGTTTATAGACGTGCCGAGGAGGGAGAGTCGAGCCGAGTGTTGGACTCCGAACCATCGTGTGGGTAATTTAGGAGATGCAGGAGCAGTTTCGAATGGCGAGCTGCTTCTAGTCCGCTTAGGAGCGGACTTGCGAAGCAAAGTCGAGCCAAGTGTTGGACTCCGATCCATTCAACGGCTGCAGGAGCAATTTCGAACGGCGATCTACCCCCGGCTCGTTTATAGACGTGCCGAGGAGGGAGAGTCGAGCCGAGTGCTGGACTCCGAACCATCGTGTGGTTAGAAAATTTAAGGCTGTGGCACGCGATAGTATCAAAAATATAAAAAACTTTATTTATTAATATCTAATGGTCGGCTGCTTCTAAAGTTGCAAGCCGTTATTACAATGAAAAAAGAACAAAGGAAAAATTACTAGCAGCAGGAGATGAGTGGTCCGTCATCTCGAGTTACTTAGATAGGCGTGGCCGCCTTCTCTTGGTATTTCAAAAGATGGTCGGCGTTCCAAGTCCTGGGGATTTCTCTGCCCTCAAGATCTTCTAGCTTGTATGCGCCGGGGCGGATCACTTTGGAGACTTTGTATGGTCCTTCCCAATTTGGGGCCAGTTTGTTTTTCTGTCCGGGGAACGAGATGGCCAATTTTCGGAGGACCAGATCCCCTTCTTTCAGGTCGGTTGGGCGGACCCGTTTGTTGTAGGCGAGTTCGATTCTTCTCCGGTAACTTTGTTGCCGTATGGCTGCTCTTTCCCGGATTTCGTCTATCAAGTCCAGGCTCGTTCTGAGCTCCCTGGCATTCTGTTCTTCTTCAAAAGCTATCAAACGAGGAGAGGGTATCCCAACTTCTAGTGGGATGAGGGCCTCGGACCCATAGGTGAGATTGAACGGACTCTCGCCTGTCGGGGTCCGCTTCGTGGTTCGATAATTCCACAGCACATTGGGCAGCTGATCGACCCACAATCCCTTGGAGCACTTGTCGAGTCTCTTTTTGATGCCGGAGAGGATCTGTCGGTTGGCATTCTCGGCTTGGCCATTTGACTGGGGATGAGAGACGGAGGAGAAGCGGTGTTGTATGGCTAGGTCTTCACATAAGGCTCGGAAGGCAGCTCCAGCGAACTGCGTACCGTTATCGGTTACCACGACCCGAGGAACACCGAATCGGCAGATTACATTTTTCCAGAAGAATTGAACGACTCTATGTTCGGTAATTGTAGCCAGGGGCTCGGCCTCTATCCATTTCGAGAAATAGTCGACCGCCACGACTAGGAACTTCAATTGTCCGGGGGCTGGTGGAAATGGCCCCAGTAAATCCATCCCCCACATTGCAAAGGGGATCGGACTTGATAGGGAGGAGAGTGGCGCTTGTGGAAGGCGTCGGATGTCGGAATACTTCTGGCAGGAGGCGCATTGCCGAACGTGTTGTTCGGTGTCCCGTAGGAGAGTGGGACAGTAATACCCGTAGTTTAACACTTTGCGCGCCAAGGCTCTGGAGCCGGAGTGGGCTCTGCCGATGCCCTCATGGAGCTCTTGCAGGGCGTAGTCGGCTTGTCCGGGGGAGAGGCATCTTAGGTAGGGCCGACCATCTACCTAGGTGAAGGAGCGCTTATACAGAATGCCTTCGACCAATATGTAACGCTCGGCTCGGGTCCTTATCTTTCGGGCTTCCTTCGGATCCCTTGGGAGGAGTCCGTCTCTTAAAAACTCGACGAGGGGCTTCATCCAATTGTCTTCGAGGGGAAGTGACAGTGTTTCGACGGAGTTGAAAGCCTCGTCCTCTATGCTTGGCTTGAGGAGGACTTCTATCAGAACAGTTTGCTCGAGGCCTTGCAGGGATGAGGAAGCCAACTTGGACAGGGCGTCCGCCTGGGCATTTTCTTCTCTGGGGATTCTTCGGATGAGGGCCTCCTCGAAGAGCGCCATGAGGCTCTTTACTTTAGCCAAGTACTTTACCATCCTGTCATCGCGGGCTTCATATTCGCCGAGGACCTGGTTGACGACCAACTGAGAGTCGCTGAAGATCTGCAGGCATCGCGCCCCTGCGTTTCGGGCCATCCCAAGGCCAGCTATGAGTGCCTCGTATTCAGCTTCGTTATTCGAGGCTTTGAAGTTTATCCGGAGGGAGTATTGGAGGACAAAGTTGTCTGGGCCCGCGAGGATGACTCCTGCCCCGCTCCCCTCGTTGCAAGAGGACCCATCGACATACACCGTCCAGACAGGCGGTCCCTTCATTGTTTGTTCGGAGTCGGGGATAGTTGTTTCAACTATGAATTCGGCAAGCGCCTGTGCCTTGATTGCGGTCCGAGGCTGATAAGTAATATCATGTTGGCTCAGCTCGATCGACCATTTCATGAGGCGGCCGGAAGTCTCTGGCTTGTGAAGGATCTGTTTCAGCGGCTGGTCGGTAAGAACGACCATCGAATGAGACTGGAAATATGGCCGAAGCTTTCTCGCAGCCATTATTAGGGCGTAGGCTATTTTCTCGATTTTCGGGTACCGGAGCTCGGCGTCCCGGAGTACTTTGCTGACGTAGTAAATGGGCTTCTGAGTTCTTTCTTCTTCTCTGACCAGGACCGCACTAAGCGTCTGTTCGGAGGCTTCCAAGTAGAGGTAGAGTGGTTCTCCCGGTATGGGTTTGCTGAGAAGAGGTGGATTGACGAGGTAAGCCTTAAGCTGGTCGAAGGAGTCTTGCTGTTGCTGCCCCCACTCGAATCCCTTAGCCCCCCTGAGGGCTTTGAAGAACGGGAGGCACTTCTCCCCGGACTTCGACAGAAAGCGCCCTATGGCGGCTAGGCGACCAGTCAATCTTTGAACTTCCTTGACATTTCTAGGAGGGGCCATGTCCAGTATGGCCTTGATCTTTTCTGGATTCGCTTCAATTCCTCGTTGGCTAACCATGAAGCCGAGGAACTTCCCTGATGAGACGCCGAACGCACACTTGTTCGGGTTGAGTCTCATATTGTGCTTTCTTAAAACATCAAACGCTTCTTGAAGGTCAGCCACATGATCAACGCCTCGGATGCTTTTCACAAGCATGTCGTCCACGTACACTTCCATGTTTCGACCAATCTGTGCCTGAAATACCTTATTAACAAGGCGCTGGTATGTTGCCCCGGCATTCTTTAGGCCGAAAGGCATGACTCTGCAGCAGTAGAGCCCTTGGTCGGTCACAAAAGATGTCTTCGGAATATCCGGGGGGAACATCCTTATCTGATTGTAACCCGAGAAAGCGTCCATGAAGCTGAGGAGCTCATGTCCCGAGGTTGCGTCAATCAGAGTGTCGATGCTCGGCAGAGGGAAGGGGTCTTTAGGGCAGGCCTTGTTGAGGTCAGTGAAATCGATACAGATTCTCCATGTTCCGTTGGACTTTTTCACCATCACTACGTTTGACAACCACTCAGGATAATTTACTTCCTGTATGAACCGGGCCTTCAACAATTTGTCCACCTCTTCTTTGATAGCGAGCTGACGCTCGGGGGCGAACTTGCGCCTCTTCTGCTGGACCGGTTTGGACCCCGGATCAACACTGAGGCGGTGGACCAAGAGTTCTTCGGAGATACCGGGCATGTCTGCAGCTGTCCATGCGAAGAGGTCTTGGTTGGCTCGGATGCATTCTACAATATCAGCGTATAGTGCGGATGGGAGGGTCTTGCTGACAAAGAACCTGCGGGTCGGCTCCTGCTCCGAGAAGAGTACCTCTTCCAACTCGTCTACCGGCTCGGAAGTTGGCCGAGCGGCATCTGGTGGGATTTCGAATGTTTCTAAGGAGAGGACAGGTCCGAGGGTGGAAGTCATATAACACTTGCGGGCCTGCTCCTGGTTGCCCCTTACCTCTCCCACCCCAGCCCGAGTGGGGAATTTCATTTTGAGATGATAGGCAGAAGGGACGGCTTCAAGGGCGGCTAGGCCGGGCCGACCCAAAATGACGTTGTAGGCCGCTGGGACATCTACGACCATGAAATCCATTGACTCCGTGCGGGTAGTAGGAGTTTTGCCTGCTGTGACATCGAGGGTAATCACCCCTTCGATCGTCACCAGCACTCCTGTGAACCCATGGAGCGTATACCCGGCGGGCTTGAGTCTATCTCGGGAGAGCTTCAGCCCCTTAAAAGCATCGAGGAACAGGATGTTTACGGAGGAACCGTTATCTACTAAGATCCTTTCGACTTTGAAATTGGCTATGTGAAGGCTGATGACAAGTGCGTCACAATGAGGGGTGCGAACTCCCTCGAGATCTTCATCAGAAAAGGTGACGGGCACTCCGAGGCCTTTGGGAGGAGGGGTGGCTCGGACAGAGTTCACTTCTCTAATAAAAGCTTTCCGAGAAGAGTTCGAGGAGCCCCCCATTGGACCCCCGTGGATGAGGTGGAGGACTCGTTCTTCCTCAAATTCTGGCGTCTCTTCTCGCTCTGGACGTTTGTTAGCCCCCCGGGGCTGGGGAGGAAGCTCGGCTTGGTCCTTTCTCACGAATTTTGCCAACTGCCCCCTCTGGATAAGGGCCTCGATCTCGTTTCTTAGCGCTCGGCAATCGTTAGTGTCGTGCCCATGGTCCCGGTGATAGCGGCACCATTTCTCTCTATCCCTTCTTTTGGCAGGGGTGTTCATCTTTGGAGCTGGGGGTAAGACCCCTTCTTTTTCGACTTCCATGAAAATGGCGGAGATGTTTGTGGTGAGGGGAGTAAACTTTTCGAATCTAGGGGGAGGTCGGCGCTGGCCAGCATTATCCTTCTGAAACTTTTTTGGTCCCTCTTCTTCCGTTCCCTTCCTCTTAGACCCGGAGGCGGCTCCTTCCCAGTTGGGCTGTTCCTCGGCCTCCTCAGCTCGGATGTATTTTTCAGTGCGGAGGAGGAGGTCAGAAAAGTCGTGCGGCGGTTTCTTGGCAAGGGAGGAGCGGAGGTTGGAATTGAGGATATTGGATTGGAACGCCGCGGTAGTGACGGATTGATCGAGGGATGCGATGGTTCTGGCCTCAGCTGTGAACCTCTTAACGTAGTCCCTCAATTTCTCCCCCTTCTGCTGACGGAGGTGCAATAGGGAGATGCTGGTCTTCTCGGCCCTTCGGCTGCTGACGAAATGGGTGATGAACAGGGTTTCGAACTGTTCGAAGGAAAATATTGACGCCGGGGCAAGGCGAGAGTACCATTCTCGAGCTGGGCCTTTCAGAGTTGCAGGGAATGTTTTGCAGAGGAGGGCATCGGAAGCTTGATGGAGGAGCATCAAAGTCTTGAAGCTTTCGATGTGGTCTACTGGATCGGTCTCCCCAGTGTAGTTTTCGAATTGGGGAGGTTTGAAACCGAAGGGAACAGGAGCATCTACTATGGTCCGGGAGAACGGGGGTCGGCTAGGACGTAGGGTCCTACCCCTGAGCTCTTCTTCTCGGTTTATCTGTCCCAAGAGTTTTTCCACCTCGTTCAGGCGGCGGTTCATGGTGTCATCTCTCCGGTGGTGATCTGCCGAGCCACGGGACTCGTCTTCGTATGAGGGGGAGCGAGGGCTGCGGCGATGGTAGCTTCGAGAACGACGAGGACTTGGGGTGCGTCTGGAATTGGTAGGAGCGGGTCGAGGAGAAGGGACCGTTGGCGAGGGCTCCGGACCGGAGGAGGGGATGGGGCCCTTTGCTCATTGGGGTTCTGACGGAGGTTGAGGGCCTGTTGTACCATTGCTTGGAATTGCTGGAACTCGGCACGGGTGATGGGTGCCTCATTGTTCCTAGGCTGCTGCCGACCTGCTGGAGAGTGCCTCCTTCGGTAGTGGTCGGGGGAGTCCTTTCTCCCTCTTCGGACGGGGGACCTCCTGCGCTCTCGGTGTCGGGGGGATTGCTCTCGCTGGCGGGAGGCTTCCCCCCGAGCCCGCTTTTCATCCAGATGGCGACGAAGGTCATCATCTTCCGGGCATTTGGGAGGGGCATTGTGGCGACCAGAGGCTCGGGGATGATGGGAGGCCATGGAGGCACTGGAGGCGGTGTGGATGGAGATGTTCTCTTGGTGAAGAGGCTGTTTCTGGGGGTTAGGCCCCTTTGGATCAGGATGTGGAGGGTTCCGTTGGAGCGGCTCTTCCACGGTAGGAGGGAGTTGCCCTTGTTGCTGAGCGGGATCAGGAAGGACTTCTTGCTGGTCAGGGTTGAGCGTTCGGTTGGAGCCCCTAGATCTAACTTTGCGAGGCGGCATGGCAGGAGAAAACCTGTTCACCGGAAGGTGGAAAGGTCTCTTTTTGTTAGTTTCCCACAGACGGCGCCAATCTGTTGCCGCTAAATTTGGTGTGGAGGCAAACAGATAGAACTTGTGGATTCTTGGGGAAACTGAATAGAAAGACCTGTGTACCTGTTCCGTCGGGCGTCGATCGTCGTTCCCGCCGTGCACCTGCAAAAAGTGCGAGACACCGGGGTTGTTCCCGGCGACGCACCCTCCGACGCTCAAGTCAGTAATCTGGCAGACTATGAAAGAGCGTAAAACTGGTGAAAGATTGATTACCTCTTAATGGAGATGGGTGGGGGGTATTTATAGGCGTCTTAGGGAACGGATTAGGAATGTAATCCCTGTGATCTGATATGGAATCTTTCTCCTGTGAACAGATTAGGAATGTAATCTGATAGAGTATATTCCCTGTAATCAGATAGAGGATTTAATCCCAAATCCCGGTGAAGGGATAGACATGAATCAGGGCCGTTGATTAATATTAACCAGGAACCCTAATTCTATCCCTTCTGAGCTGGGTTAGCTGCGGGTTGGAACCCGTACCCGATTAAGGTGGATCCGTTCGCGGGTAAGTGGATTTTCGGGGAAGATAACCAGTACCCGCTTCAGACCTGTCAGGAGGTGAAATTACCGCTCTACCCCTGTGCCTCGAGATTCGTGATCCATCTGGACGGTTCCGATTTAACCCCATTTTTAGCCATATCAGCAGTCATTAACAACAGCTTATTAGAAGATGATGATGAAGAGGAAGAAACAGACGATGAAGTTGATGATAGTGTTGAAAATGATGACGGAGACGAAGATGATGATGTAGCAAATGTAAATCCTACGAACAACAGTTCTAATGAAGTCAGAGCTACTTATAGCTACTCCAATGTTGACGCTCATGTTACCGAGGAGATGGATCAAGGTGCTAGAGTACACCCAGTTCCACAAGAGTCGTCTGGTTCATCCAATGTAGACGAATTGTACGTTGGATAGGAGTTTGTAAGTAAGGAGTCGATTCAACATGCTGTGAAGTTGTATTCTATCAAAAAACATTGTGAATTCGTCACCTTAAAATCTACACCATCACTGTACACTGTTAAATGCAAAATGGCACCTAGAAAACGTACCATTGAGGAGATCGTGCAAGGTCCCCCAGGAGTAAGTGATGGTGGCTGCCCTTGGAGATTACGAGCAATGGTTCCAAAAGGCGGGAAGAATTTTGTGGTGAAAAAGTTAGTTGGGCCTCACACTTGTACGAATTCCACGTTGAATCAGGATCACCGTAAAATTGATTGCAACCTTGTTTGTAATCTGATTATTGATATGGTGAAGAAGGATACCGGTTTAACACCGCACTCAATTATTGAGATAATGAAAATACAATATAATTATCAGATTTCGTATAAGAAAGCTTGGATAGCAAAACAAAAAGGCGATTGAAAGGTTGTATGGTACCTTCGAAGAAGTATACACGAAGTTGCCTATTCAACTGACCGAAATTCAAGTAGCAAATATAGGAACCGTTGTTTACTGGGATAAATATGAGTCAAGTTCTAGCAAGGAAACATTCAAGGGAGTATTTTGGGCATTTGGTCCTTCGATTGAAGGTTTCAAGTCTTGCAGACCTGTTATTAGTGTTGACGGAACTCACTTGTACGGTAAGTACAAGGGTTGTTTACTAACTGCTGTTTTCCCAGATGCGAATGATTGCTTATTTCCTTTTGCATTTGCATTGGTTGATGGAGAGAGTATAAATACGTGGACATGGTTCATGAGTTGCATCCGGTATTATGTCACCGATCGCACTGAGTTGTGTGTTATCTCGGATCGTCATGCTGGTATAATGTCTGCTATGGATTTACAAAATGGTGCTTGGAACGAACCTAATGCATATCATCGTTATTGTATGCATTATTTTGCTACAAATTTCTTTACACTACAAAACAGACTCTATTTACCGGCGTTTTTTATGTCTTTACCGACATTTTTTTACGCCGGTGAAACCTTCACCGGCGTTTATAATAGCGTCGGTCCAAATGCCGCCGAAACGAGCGTCGCGGAAAGGTAGGGGTCTACGCCGGCGGTTTAACTGGACGCCGGTAAATATTACAACTACACCGGCGGTCAGAGAACGCCGGTGTATGGGGGTCTCTGAGTGCCGTTCTTTTACCCCAATATACATTCACCGGTGGCCATAAACCGCCGGTATTTATCCATTCACCGGCGTTTCTATAAATGCCGGTGTAGAATGAAAGTATACCGGCGGTCGTACACCGCCGGTGTATGTGCGTTTATGAGTGCCCGGTTTTCCCTACTTACAAGCACCGGCGTGACCAAAAAATGCCGGTGAACCTAACTACACCGGCGTTTTATAAAACGCCGATGTTCCTTGGTGCCGTTACAGCTAGCGGCATACACCGGCGTGTGTGGGAACGCCTCTCTATCGCACACTGCAACTAATTCATTAGATAGACCGGCGTTTTATAAAACGCCGGTGTAGTTAGGTTCGTTTGTTTTTCATGCTCCGGTCTTCCGTTCGATTTCAATTCACAGTTTCATTTACAAAACCTGTAAACTAATTCACAACTGATTCAACCAATTTCGTTGCATATTAATGCGCAAATCACAACCAAACACAAGAATAATTAAAGATAATAAAGTTTCACACGTGTCATATCAACGTCCAAATTCACCGCAAAATTAACAGTGTCATAATTAACAAATTAATATAGTGACGAACATCCCAAATATCCCAAAAAACCAGTCTAGCAAAATCCCAAATATCCCAAATTAACAGTCTGACATAACTCTCATAAAAAAAAACTATCTGACATAACAACAGCAAGGAGGACATAAGAACAACAACCATACTAGGCCGACCACAGATTCATACCCCTCGAGTAGCTTCAGTTCTGATCATCAGAATTTCCTTCATCTGGACGACCGCTCTGTGAAAAAAAAACAATAGTTTAATTCAACAGTAGACCACAATACAGAATATACATATTTTTTGAACTTGCAAAAAGATCTACCTGTATCTTAAATTATAAGATCAAAGTGCCAATTGCAAATGGAATTGTTAATGATATATAGAGAGGTAAAATAATTACATTGCAATGCTAAAAATCTAGTACTTAATTTTGTTTTTAAATATATCTAAAACAACAAAACAAATGAAAATTCAGTATCTAACTTGAAACCTTTATATTCTCCTCTGATTGGGAATATCCACTATCTAAAACAGTAAAACAAATGAAAATTCAGTATCTAAGCATGTCTTTCATGGATTGTTCAGACAATCCATGAAACTGTCATCGTGGAAGGAAACCAAATATAAGAAAAATAAGAAAAATAAGATAGGGCTCATATCAAGTGTATTTTTAGGGAACTGTCATCGTGGAAGGAAACCAAATATAGAAGCCAGAAATGGAAACAGAAAGAGGAATGGTAGAGACTTTGGATACACCAGGCTAACATAGCGGCATTTTCCTCATCTCTCTCTCATCCCTTGTTTCCCTTCAGCACACGAACACAAAGAGACATCAGCAACAACAGCAAGAGCGACAAGAACAACAATAATAATAAATTATTATGAACAAGATGTCTCTGTATGGGTTTCCAGATCTCCACTCGAGCCCTCTCTTTCTAATCAAAGCCCAATTAAGAACATAGACAACAGCCACTAAACAATCCAATCACAGCCTAATCAAAATTTGCCATCCTGGATCTTAAATCTTCAGATGCATGAATTCAGCTTCTTTAACAGTAAAAGAAAAATGATAACATAACGGCATCTAAGCATATATGTTTCTCTATTAATTCTTCATCCCAACTAAATCATTGATGTTTGTGGCTCCAAAAGAAACCCCCACAAGGTTTGTTCAGCCCAATTGTTGTACATATCCGGAGGATTTTGGCATACGTACAGCTATAGCATCCTCAGTTCACAGTGAACCCATTTTGGTCAAAAAACATGCCAAGATGACAATCAGATGCATAAAATAAGCTTCATTAACAGTAAAAGAAGATGAGGATGCTAGCAGCATACTTAGTTTGGAAGTGAACCCATTTTTTGTTAAAAAATCATGCCAAAGATGGCAATTAGGTTCTTTAACAGTATCTGAAAATGAAAATATCCATTATCTGAGCATATATGTTGCTCTACTAATTCTTTAGCCCAACTAAATCTAAAACCCAATTGTTTTACATATCCGGAGGATTTTGGCATACAGCTATAGCATCCTCAGTTCACAGTGAACCCATTTTTGGTCAAAAAAACATGCCAATATGACAATCAGATGCATGAAATAAGCTTCATTAACAGTAAAAGAAGATGAGGATGCTAGCAGCATACTTAGTTTGGAAGTGAACCCATTTTTTGTTAAAAAATCATGCCAAAGATGACAATCAGGTTCTTTAACAGTATCTGAAAATGAAAATATCCATTATCTGAGCATATATGTTGCTCTACTAATTCTTTAGCCCAACTAAATCTAAAACCCAATTGTTGTACATATCCGGAGGATTTTGGCATACAGCTATAGCATCCTCAGTTCACAGTGAACCCATTTTTGGTCAAAAAAACATGCCAATATGACAATCAGATGCATGAAATAAGCTTCATTAACAGTAAAAGAAGATGAGGATGCTAGCAGCATACTTAGTTTGGAAGTGAACCCATTTTTTGTTAAAAAATCATGCCAAAGATGACAATCAGGTTCTTTAACAGTATCTGAAAATGAAAATATCCATTATCTGAGCATATATGTTGCTCTACTAATTCTTTAGCCTAACTAAATCTAAAACCCAATTGTTGTACATATCCGGAGGATTTTGGCATACGGCTATAGCATCCTCAGTTCACAGTGAACCCATTTTGGTCAAAAAAACATGCCAAGATGACAATCAGATGCATGAAATAAGCTTCATTAACAGTAAAAGAAGATGAGGATGCTAGCAGCATACTTAGTTTGGAAGTGAACCCATTTTTTGTTAAAAAATCATGCCAAAGATGGCAATCAGGTTCTTTAACAGTATCTGGAAATGAAAATATCCATTATCTGAGCATATATGTTGCTCTACTAATTCTTTAGCCCAACTAAATCTAAAACCCAATTGTTGTACATATCCGGAG
Source organism: Hemerocallis citrina (assembly GCA_017893485.1). Classification (NCBI taxonomy): domain Eukaryota; kingdom Viridiplantae; phylum Streptophyta; class Magnoliopsida; order Asparagales; family Asphodelaceae; genus Hemerocallis; species Hemerocallis citrina. The sequence continues at coordinate 70,223,833 of CM030361.1, forward strand.
GATTTTGGCATACAGCTATAGCATCCTCAGTTCACAGTGAACCTATTTTGGTTAAAAAAACATGCCAAGATGACAATCAGATGCATGAATCAGCTTCTTTAATAGTAAAAGAAAATGAAAATTTCCAGTATCTAAGCATATATTTTTCTATTAATTCTTCATCCCAACTAAACCATTCATGTTTGTGGCTCCAAAAGAAACAAGCACAAGGTGCGTTCGGCCCAATTCTTGTACCCATTTTGGAAGATTTTGGTATACAGCTAGCATCCTTAGTTCACAGTTAACCCATTTTGGTTAAAAAAACATGCTAAGATGACAATCAGATGCATGATTTCAGCATCTTTGACAATGCTAAGTTTGAAAAATAAGGGAAATCAAGATGCATAATCTGAAAAAACATGCTAAGTTTGAAAAATAAGGGAAATCAAGAGATGATACCGAAGAGAGAGAGAGAGAGCGGGGCGACGAGCGCGGGGGCGTAGGAGATAGAGAGAGCGGGGCGAAGCGGTGGTTTCTGATCACCAATTCACCTCCAAATAGAGAGAGGGAGGAGGAAAATCAAAAATGACGAAGGGAAGAAGGGAAGATGACGAAAGGTCGAAGGCTATCGAAGAGGACGAAGCGGCGGAGGCAAACGCGCGAAAGTAGAGCGAGGAAGGGGAAAACGAAGGCGGCCCCTTTTTTTTGGGGGGGGGGGGGGGTTTGGGAAAATGGCGAGCGAAAGTTTAGGGTTCGCGGGATTTATCTCAGCTTATTCACCGGCGTTTCAATTAGACACGCCGGTGAATGTATCAGTATATTCACCGGCGTTTCTTATTAAAACGCCGGTGAATAATACACTTCTCCGGCGTTTTTAAATAAAACGCTGGTGAATACGCAGATTGCCCGGCGGTTTAAAGCGACCGCCGGTGTATAACCTTCTCATCTGGCGCCCCATTCCTATTCGCTCCCTACCCCGGCGCTACTGGTAAAATGCCGGGGAATATACGCCGGTAAATCGAGTCTCTTTTGTAGTGTTAGTAAATTTGGTAGTAAGGCATTGCGGAAAAAGGCCAAAATTATAGCGTGTCAAAGCCAACCGAAAAAGTTCATGGCCAAACTTGCTGAACTTGAAACCGTCAATGTCGAGGCGGCTAATTGGTTGAAAGAGAAGCCGGTTGAGAAATGGGCACTTTATGCAGATGAAGGTCGAAGATACGGCATAATGACTACGAACCTGTCAGAAGTCTTCAATTCAGTCTTGAAAGGCGTCCGTAGTTTGCCAGTAACCGCGATTACTGAGACGATATTCTTAAGTCTGAACTCTTATTTTACTACTCGTCGACAGGAAGCAAGTAAGCTTTTATCTGAAGGGATGCTTTTTGCTCGAAGAGTACATGAACTGATCGATAGTCACCGTGAGAGAGCAAACCGACATGAGGTTATAATGTTCCATCATCAACCTGGAGTTTTTTCCGTGAGAACGGGTATACGCATAGTAAGTGGAGAAAGGAAGAGGGGAACTTGCACACTGTGAATTTGGGAACGAAAACATGCACATGTATGAAATTTCATCTATATCATATTCCATGTTCTCATGTACTGGCAGTTTGTGCATATCGTGCAATCGATCACAAGCATCTGGTTGATAAATTTTACCTTGTAACTTTATTAGCACAAACATACGCTCCCGTGTTTCATCCTATTCTAGATCCAGTATATTGGCCTATTATTGATGGACCAAAACTCGTACTTGATGCTAGTTTGCGACGTAAAAGGAAGGGCAGGCCTAGATCTACGAGAATTCGAAATGACATGGATGTGAGAGATAGGTCAAGCCGTGGTACGAGGTTGAAATGTTCAAAATTTGGTTTGCATGGACACAATAAGCGGCAATGCATTAATAATGGAACTCAAAACAATTAACAATTGTATGCTTGTAACTGTACTTTTTAATTAGGACTTTGTAATTCTACTAAATTATGAAGAAAGAGATTACAAAGTTTTATTTTGAAAAATTGTTTGTATCGATTCTTTACGTAAGAGTGTGATTGTTGCGTGATGAGTATTGTAATCTAATATGAATATTTCATTTTCCTAGACAAGACTCGCTTTTCTGAAAAGCGAGTCTTTTAGATATCTCCTCGCTTTCTCAGAAAGCGAGTCTTTAGCCTGTAGGTTTTTATCAGCAGGCCCAAGACTTGCTTTCTGAGAAAGCGAGTTTGGTACAAAATAACTCGGTGTTTCAGAAAGCGAGTCTTGAGTCCAGTGTTATCCAGAGATCAAGCCTTCTCTGGTTTTCGACTAACCCACACAGTTGCTTTTCGAGAAAGCGTGGAAGTATTGACTAGGCTTGCTTTCTCAGAAAGCGAGTCTTGAGTCTGCTTGTAAAAAAGTATACAAACTCAAGGCTCGCTTTCTGAAAAAGCGAGTTTAGTGAAAACAGCCTCGCTTTTTCGAAAAGCGACTGTTGAGTGGTTTGTTTTCCAGAGGATACCTTGCCTCTGGAAAATGAAATGCACAACACTCGCTTTTCGAAAAAGCGAGCTGTTTACACCCAGCTCGCTTTTTCAAAAAGCGAGTCTTGGGTCTGTATGCAGAAAACACCAATATTTGATCTCTTGGTGGGACATAAACCCTACACATTTCTCGGGCATCATCTTCAACCCATTATTCATATCAATTCAACTTCAATAACCTTTCAAGCGTACCCATTTCAACACCATTCCACATTAATCCAACTCTCACATCTATTTCACTTTCACCAACATCTCAAAAACAATTCCAACCGAACATCACATTCACACAACCATAAAATTTCACAAAACCATAAAATTAAAACATCAAACTCACACACCCCATACCAAAATTTCGTACTTCATATATTCCATATTTCAAAACTTGAGTACATGATTGATACACACAATAAATCACATTAACACATTAAAATTACAAACAATAAATCACATCTACAAAATATCAAGACGCTTCACGGGTCAGGGATGAAGAATGTGGGAGGTCGCCGTTGCCTCTTACCTCGTGGTGATGGAGTTTTCTGTGTCACACCGGACATTATTATCGGCTCCTCTTCCTTTTGTTGTTCTGCCCCCTCTACTTGAATCTCAGCTTCTTGAACTTCATCCTCTTGTTCTTCCTCATTTCTAGGCCGACGTGGTGGTTTGCGGGCGACTTTCTTCACACGAGGAGCACGTGCACTGGTTCGATGAGTGGGAGTGTTTAGAATAGCATCCAAGGCCGCTCCCTCTCCAACAGCATCAGCTTGTGCACGACAGGATGTCAACATCTCGCGTGCGAAGTCCTTAACCGCATCGGCGACGTTGCTACTCAACAAAGCATCACACTTTTTGCCCACACTCCAAGTCTGGGTCAGCTACAAAATATAATAAGTTGAAATATTAATTGCAGTAAATGTATATGTAAATCAAAATACTATAATAAATTTGATGAATTTAACAGTACTTAAAAACTTACAATCGTACGAATAGCCGATGCCTTCGGTTGAAACATAGGCAAGTGCATTGAATGTAGATCTACTGGTTCGGCTGCCGGTCGACGTATCGGTACCACCACACCTGCAGGAGTCTGTCCTGTTGGAGAGATGTATCGCCTTGTCATCCTCCTATACCAGCCCATATAGTTCTCGTGCACGGTTCGATCAAATAGAGGAATGTTCTCAATGATTTCCTCGAACCTGTGTAGATTCCATCTCTCCACATATGTCGAGAAGCTGGCGGCCTAATTATGTCCTGATTGACGACCCATTCCAGTGATTGCATGCATGTCCGCATTAAATGGTTCGGTAACAGGAATCGTCTGCTGTAGACCAAACTGTCGAAGCACTCTGTTGACATAATAGAACTCAACTGTGCTAAAGTTGATCAAAGGTGCTTTCGTCAGCCACAGATCATGCCTATACAGGGAAATAGGTGGCAGTCGAGCTAGACGCGCCTCCATGTAGGGCATCCACACTACACAATTATCTGCCAACCTTTCCAACTCATCACGGAAGTAGGTCAGGCACCTGTTGGGGTTGGCAGTCCAAGTAAGGTTACCGGACCAGTACACACCAAGATGAGGTAGCATGTGCTGGTCCTCGGGGAGATGGATCCAGTGGGGTGATTGCTTTCGCACTACAGGACGACCCACGTGGATACGCTCCCAACTCCACACTTGAAGTAGTATCATCGGTCCATTCATCTGCACGGAACCGAGACTATACAGGCACAAACTCCTGTAGAGGGATGCTATGGCGGCACTATCCCAACTGTACTGACTGACTCGTCCTAGATCTGTAATCAGTGGGAGGTACATCAAGGGGACAGAGTGTCCGCTGGAATTAGGGAACAACACCCCTCCAAATAGTGTCAGAATGTAGGCCCTACAGTAGCAATGGACCTCCTCATCAGTCGAATCATCTCTCAATCGGTTCTTGAATTTTTCCTTTAACCACTTCAACCGAATCTGTTTTCCATTCACTGCTCCGGTCTCCACTTCGACACCGAGATATTGTTCCACTAAATATGTCCGGTCGAAGTCCATCTACCGGAAGGCCGGTAAGTACTGAAATGTCCTGCAATGACACAGTCATCTCCCTAACTGTAAGGTGGAAGCTGTGTGTTTCAGGGCGCCATCTCTCAAGGAGTGCTGTAAGCAGTGGCCGATCGCACTTGATGGAGCTCATCAGTGCAATACCGTATGATATGGCTAAAAATGGGGTTAAATCAGGATTGTCCAGATTGGGTGCGAAACTCGAAGCTTGGGGGTAAAATGGTAATTTCACATATAAGGTGGTTCCAAAGCGGGTTCCGGACCTCCTTCGCGCGAGACCCAATAACCCGTGAACGGGTCCACACCGATTGGGCATGGGTCCCAACCCGAGGCGAGCCCAAACCAGCAGGAGACAAATCAGGGCCACTGATTTGACCAAGTCAACGGACCTGATTTGCCCTCACCGGGAATAAAGGGGTTAGTTTCCTAAACAGACTGTGAGGATTTTTCTCCTAGCAGTTACACTGGGAACCATGCCTCTAATCACTCCCCTGGCGACTATAAATACCTCCCCTCTGCCACTGTGACCAGGTTAATCACTTTTTTTCCACCTTAAGCTCTTTCTTAATCTCTTCTGATTACTGACAAGAGCGTCGGAGGGTGCGTCGCCGGAATCAACCCCGGTGTCTCGCACTTCCTTGCAGGTTGCGGCAGGAGCAAGAAGGCTTGAGTCAACTGTTCAGGTTTTCTCGAACTCACAAATCTTATCTGTTTACCCCCACACCGAAACTAGCGGTAACAGATTGGCGCCGTCTGTGGGAAACACCACACGAACAGCCTCAGCCCCTTCCTTGTCGTCCTCTCCAACCATGCCTCCAAAGAAGGTCAGATCTAGAGGGTCCAATCGCGGGACCAACCTCGCCGACCCTACAGAGGAAGCCCCTGTCAATCCTATTCCACAGCCCGATCTTCCTCTGCCGGCCCAACAGGGCCAACCTCCTCTTCCCAAGCAGCAACCCAACAATGGCCCTTCCAGCCATAACGGTCGGAAGCAGAAGCAGCCCCTCAATCCGGACCATGTTTCGGTTCGTAATGAATCCTCGGATTCAATGGCTTCTCATCATCCCGACCTCTGCAACACAATGCTGAACCGCCAGAAAGATGAGGACCTCCGCACCCACCTTGATGAGAGGCGGGCCCGAGAGGGAGCCTCCCGCCAGCATCAGGGTGAGCGGTCCCCTCACCGCCGAGACGGTCGAAGGTCTCCGGACCACAGGGGCCGAGCGGTATCACCCGAGCGCCGAAGAAGGAGACCGCACTCCCCTGCGGATCGGCATCATCGGAGGAACAATGACGCACCGATCACTCGTGCCGAGTTCCTACAATTCCAAGACACCGTACTGCAGGCTCTCAACCTTCGGCAGAACATCCAAAATGCCCAAAGGGCTCCAACGCCCCCGAGGGATCCCAGTCCTCGTCGCCGAACCCGAAGTCCTACCCCGGCACCCAGTCGCCAGCAGCAGCGCTACAGTCCTCGCCGATCCCAGGACTACCGGCGCCGCAGCCCCCTCTCCCCTTCCTATGAAGAAGAGTCCGGGGGATCGTATGATTACCAGCAAAGGGACGATGCCCTCAACCACCATCTCCATGAGGTGGAGAGGCGCATTGGTTGCATGGACAGAGAGGAGGAGTCCCGAGCAGGAACCGTTCGCCCCAGCAGACCCCCTTTCTCTCGGTCGATCATGGAGGCCCACATACCGAGGGGTTTCAAACCTCCGCAGTTTGAAACGTACTCAGGGGAATCCAACCCGGTTGATCACGTCGAAAGCTTCAAGACCCTGATGCTGATCCATCAAGCTTCCGACGCCGTGCTCTGCAGGACCTTCCCCGCCACCCTCAGGGGGTCGGCTCGGGAATGGTATTCCAGACTCGCTCCCTCCTCCATCTTCTCGTTCGAGCAGTTTGAAACACTGTTCATAACTCACTTCGTGAGTAGCAGGCGAGCTGAGAAGACAAGCCTCTCCCTACTGAACCTGCGGCAGGAAAGGGAAGAGAAGCTGCGGGACTATGTGAAGAGATTCACCGCAGAGGTCAGGTCTATTGCCTCCTTAGACCAGTCAGTGGCGACCGTGGCGTTCCAGTCGAACGTCCTCAACGCCAACCTCCGATCGTCCCTAGCTAAGAAGCCTCCGCATAACTTCGCCGACCTCCCCCTGAGGTGCGAGAAGTATATCCGAGCAGAGGAGGCTGAAGCTCTCCCGAGCTTCGGGGGGACCTCCTCCGGGTCGAAGAGGAAGGCGACGGGGGAAGAGGGGTCCAAGAAGGCGCAGAAGGACAACGGCGGTCAGCGCCATCCTCCCCCAGGTTCGAGAAGTTCACTCCCCTCACCACTAACGTCTCCACCATCCTAATGGAAGTGGAGAAGGAGGGAGTCATCCCTCTAGCTCCGAGGATGCACACCCCGGCAAAGAGGAGGAACAAAGATAAATGGTGTCGTTACCATCGGGACCACGGCCACGACACGAACGACTACCGGGCATTGAGAGATGAGATAGAAGCCCTCATCCGGAGGGGGCAGTTGGCCAAATTTGTGAAGGCTAACGATCGGGCGGATCGCAACACTCCTCCACCCCAGGGGGCTAACAAGCGCCCCGAGCGATGCGAGGAGACACCCGAGTTCGAGGAAGAACGGGTCCTGCACCTGATCCACGGAGGCCCCATGGGAGGCTCCTCTAATTCCTCTCGAAAGGCCTTCGTCCGAGAGGTCAACTCGGTCCACAGCGCCCCTCCTCCTAAAGGTATCGGCATCCCTGTGTCTTTCTCCGATGAAGACCTCGAAGGGGTCCGGACCCCCCATTGTGACACCCTCGTCATCGACCTTCGCATGGCCAACTTCAAGGTGCAGAGGGTCCTAGTAGATAACGGGAGTTCGGTGAACATCCTCTTTCTCTCGGCCTTCCGAGGCCTGCAGCTGTCCCGGGACCGTCTCAAGCCGGCCGGTTACACACTCCACGAGTTCACGGGGGTCCCAGTAACTGTCGAGGGGGTGATAACCCTAGACGTGACTGCTGGAAGCACCCCTACTACCCGGACCGAGCCGATGGACTTCATGGTCGTCGACGTCCCGGCAGTGTATAATGTCATTCTGGGCCGACCCGGCCTAGCTGCCCTGGAAGCTGTCCCCTCAGCATACCATCTCAAAATGAAGTTCCCCACTCGGTCAGGAGTAGGGGAAGTCAGGGGAAGCCAAGAAACAGCTCGGAAGTGCTACACGACTTCCACTGGGGGACAAGTGCTCTCGCTCGAGACGCTAGAAATCCCCGAGCCGAAGGTTCGGCCAACGTCCGAGCCGGCGGACGAGTTAGAAGAAGTGCTCTTCTCGGACGAGGACCCGAGCCGAAAGTTCCTCATCAGCAAGTCCTTGCCGACCGTGCTGTGCTCTGACCTGATTAAATGCATCCGGGATAACCGAGACCTGTTTGCATGGTCGGCCGCGGACATGCCCGGCATTTCCGAGGAGTTGCTCGTCCACCGCCTAAGTGTCGAACCGGGGTGCAAACCGGTTCAGCAGAAGAGACGAAAGTTCGCTCCCGAGCGACAGCAGGCCATCAAAGAAGAGGTGGATAAACTGCTGAAGGCCAAGTTCATACAGGAGGTAAACTACCCCGAGTGGCTCTCCAATGTTGTAATGGTCAAGAAGTCCAACGGCTCGTGGAGAATATGCATTGACTTCACAGACCTAAATAAGGCGTGTCCGAAGGACCCATTCCCTCTCCCGAACATCGACACTCTTATTGATGCCACCTCGGGCCATGAGCTCCTCAGCTTCATGGATGCCTTCTCCGGCTATAATCAAATTCGAATGTTCCCTCCGGACATTCCGAAGACCTCCTTCATCACCGACTAGGGCCTCTACTGCTATCGGGTCATGTCGTTCGGGTTGAAGAACGCGGGCGCCACCTACCAGCGCCTCGTCAACAAGATCTTCCAGAGCCAGATAGGCCGAAACATGGAGGTGTACGTTGACGACATGCTCGTCAAAAGCATCCGAGGCACTGTTCACGTAGCCGACCTCCAGGAGGCCTTCGGCGTGTTGAGAAGGCACAGCATGCGGCTGAACCCGAACAAGTGTGCGTTCGGGGTCTCCTCGGTAAAATTCCTCGGCTTCATGGTAAGCCAACGAGGAATCGAGGCTAATCCTGAGAAGATTAAGGCCATATTAGACATGGCCCCGCCTCAGAACATCAAGGAGGTGCAGAAGCTTACCGGTCGGCTCGCCGCTATCGGTCGGTTCCTCTCGAAGTCGGGGGAAAAGTGCCTCCCCTTCTTCAAAGCACTCAGGGGGGCTAAGGGTTTTGAATGGGGCCAACCACAACAGGAATCGTTCGACCAACTGAAGGCCTACTTGGTGAACCCCCCTCTGCTCAGCAAACCGGTCCCGGGCGAGACTCTCTTCGTCTACTTGGCTGCTTCCGAGCAGACCCTAAGTGCTGTCTTGGTAAGAGAGGAGGACCGGGCCCAAAGGCCTATCTACTACGTGAGCAAGGTGCTTCGGGACGCCGAGCTCTGCTATCCGAGGATAGAGAAGATGGCCTACGCCCTGGTCATGGCAGCGAGGAAGCTTTGGCCGTACTTTCAATCCCACTCGGTCGTTGTCCTCACCGACCAACCCCTAAAGCAGATCCTCCACAAGCCTGAGACCTTGGGCCGGCTGATGAAGTCGTCCATAGAGCTGAGTCAGCATGACATCTCTTACCAGCCTCGGACGGCAATTAAGGCGCAGGCCCTCGCCGACTTCATCGTAGAGTCCACTATCCCTGAGGTCGGCCACGTCCCGAATGGACCCCCCATTTGGACGGTCTTTGTGGACGGGTCCTCCTGTAACGAAGGAAGCGGCCCCGGCATCATCCTGAATGGCCCTGACGACTTCGTCCTCCAATACGCGATCCGTATGAACTTCAAGGCCTCGAACAATGAGGCGGAGTACGAGGCACTCATTGCTGGTCTTGGACTTGCACGAAGTGCTGGGGCGCAGCACCTCCGAATCCACAGCGATTCCCAGCTCGTCGTGAACCAAGTATTGGGCGAGTATGAGGCCCGAGACGAGCGGATGGCAAAGTACCTCGCTAAGGTTCGGGCCCTCATGAGCCGGTTCGAGGAGGCGCTCATCCAGCGGGTCCCTCGTGAAGAGAACTCACAGGCCGATGCCCTCTCCAAATTGGCCTCGTCCTCCCTGCAAGGTCTCGAACAGATCGTACTGATCGAAGTCCTCTCTAAGCCAAGCATCGAAGACGAGACACCTGCCTCGGTGGAATCGTTGCCGGTCATGTTACAAGATAATTGGATGAAGCCTTTAGTGGAGTTCTTAAGGGACGGGCTCCTATCCGAAGACCACAAAGAAGCGCGCCGAGTCAAAACCCGGGCCGAGCGGTATGTCTTGGTCGAGGGCATCTTATATAAATGCTCTTTCTCTCAAATAGACGGCCGACCATACCTAAGGTGTCTCTCTCCGGAGCAGGCCAAATATGCCCTACAAGAGCTCCACGAAGGCATCGGCGGGGCACACTCAGGGTCCAGGTCCTTGGCCCGAAAAGCTTTGAATTATGGATACTTCTGGCCGACCCTCCTTCAAGACGCCGAGCGACACGTTCGGCAATGCAGCTCTTGTCAGAGACACTCCAGCATCCGTCGCCTCCCTCAGGCCAACCTCGCCTCCCTATCAAGTCCGATCCCCTTCGCAATGTGGGGGATGGATTTACTAGGGCCTTTCCCTCCGGCTCCGGGTCAGTTCAAGTTCTTGGTCGTAGCCATCGACTACTTCTCGAAGTGGGTCGAGGCCGAGCCCCTCGCCACTATAACCGAGAACAAGGTGGTACAGTTCTTCTGGAAGAGCATCATCTGCAGGTTCGACGTCCCCCGTGTCCTCGTGACGGACAACGGGACTCAGTTCACCGGCGCAGCATTCCGAGCCCTGTGCGACGACCTTGCCATCCAGCAGCGCTTCTCGTCCGTCTCCCACCCTCAGTCGAACGGACAAGCAGAAAATGCTAATCGGCAGATCCTCACAGGCATCAAGAAAAGGCTGGACAAAAGTTCCAAAGGCTTATGGGTCGACCAACTCCCCAACGTCCTATGGAACTACCGCACGAGCAAACGGACCCCCACAGGCGAGTCCCCTTTCAACCTCACCTATGGGTCCGAGGCCGTGATACCTCTCGAGGTCGGAATACCTTCCCCTCGGCTCACAGCCTATGACGAAGAACAGAATGCCAGGGACCTCAGAGCAGAATTAGACCTGATAGACGAACTGAGGGAAAGAGCGTCGATTCGGCAGCAGAATTACCGAAGAAGGGTTGAACTGGCGTACAACAAAAAGGTCCGACCCGCCAACCTTAAGCAAGGAGACTTAGTCTTGAGAAAATTGGCCATATCCTTTCCCAATCGGAAGAGCAAGCTGGCTTCGAACTGGGAGGGGCCGTACAAGATCACGAGGGTAGTTCGGCCCGGAGCATATCGTCTTGAAGATCTAGAGGGCAGAGAGCTTCCGAGGACCTGGAATGCCGACCACCTCCTAAAATACCAAGAAAGTGCTCCGGCGCCACTCTAAGTATCATAGGATATCGAGCCATTCCAGTCCTCTGACTTGTAACCTATTTTCATAAATTGTACTATGTAAAACGGTTCGCCGTCGATTATCAATAAAGAAAGCTCTTTCGCATTTGTGAATTCACATGTTTCTCTCCCCTCTTCTCATCTGCTTTTTAAATTGTGATTTCAACCGATGGTTCGGAGTCCAACACTCGGCTCGACTTTACCTCCTCGGCTCGCCTCCGGACGAGCCAGGGGTAGATCGCCGTTCGGAATTGCTCCCACAACTGTTGAACTACACCGATGGTTCGGAGTCCAACACTCGGCTCGACTTTACCTCCTCGGCTCGCCTCCGGACGAGCCAGGGGTAGATCGCCGTTCGGAATTGCTCCCACAACCGTTGAACTACACCGATGGTTCGGAGTCCAACACTCGGCTCGACTTTACCTCCTCGGCTCGCCTCCGGACGAGCCAGGGGTAGATCGCCGTTCGGAATTGCTCCCACAACCGTTGAACTACACCGATGGTTCGGAGTCCAACACTCGGCTCGACTTTACCTCCTCGGCTCGCCTCCGGACGAGCCAGGGGTAGATCGCCGTTCGGAACTGCTCCCACAACCGTCGAACTACAACGATGGTCCCGGAGTCCAACTCTTGGCTCCCAGTCCCCCCAAGTTTGCTTCGCGGCAGACGGGGAGTGGTCCCCCCCTCCGCTTCGCCTTGGAGGGATACCGAAGCTACGTTCGGCCACATAATCCGAGCAATCTTGCCTAGCAGCCGACGCCCGAAGCCCTACGCCTTCGGTCGGCTATCGGGCAAGTGCCTTCCCGAGCTCGCAAATGGAGAAAATGCACTTTCTCCTCAACTTTCGCGCATGATCTCGATCAGACGGCCCAGATCTTGCCACCGATGCTAAACGACAAGATAGCGTTTTCTTGGGAACTGAGCCGCCTCGAGATTCGTGCCTACGTTCAACGGCTCAGATCTTGCCACCTACGCTAAGCGACAAGATAGCGTTTTCTTAGGGACTGAGCCGCCTAAGGATTCGTTCCGTACCTTGTCAGAGTCGCTAAACGACAAAATACTGTACTCATAGGAACCCGTTCGGTTCAACACTCTCACCGACGGAACTAACATGCTCGGTTCGAGGATCTCGGTGCGACCAACACAGTTATAAGCAAGATAAATATGCAGAGCAACGAAAGATATTTTATTAAACAACTAGGACATAATACAAAGCACATCTTTTCCATGGTTACAAAGTGTTGGCAAACAAAATACACGCCGCCGACCCACTACACTTGGCCCTCATATGGAAATATCTTCACTAGACTGTTCGGTCGCCTGTTCATCCTCCTCGGCTGATAGCTCCCCTGCATCCTTCCGGAGCTTCGCTACCACAGTCTGCAAGTGTCGAATCTCCGAGAGCAAATCGTCCCGCTCGGCTATAATCTTCGACTGGCTGTGCCGAATACACTTGACCCGAAGAGCGTTGCTGAAAGCGGTTTGCGAATCTTCGTCCCCTTCTGCAGGGCTCAACTTGGCGATCCTATTCTCCAGGCATTGGATCTCGGCTTCCCGTAGGTCGAGGACGGACAAAAGGTGGGCCCGCTCACTCTCAGCTCGGCGTAACTCCAGCTCGACGCTCCTAGGACTCAGAGCCGCCGTCCCAGAAGTGGTCTCGGATTCAGAGTCATCATCCGAACCGTGGAGATCAGCATATGGGTCGGCCGCCTCGAGCTGAAAAAAGGGAAAAACAAATAGCAAGACTTCAAAACATCGCCGAGGCCCAACACTTAAAATTTTCCAAATCACAAATCCGGATTCATATTCAGACATATTAATTCTACATACAACGAGATCGACCCTACTACTACAACGTTTTACAACAAATCAGAAGGGGCATAAAGCGACATGATCAGGGCCTCTTCGGAAGGGGAACGCTTCGGTTTAAGGAAACGCGAGGACGATGAGGCCTGCCCTCCGAGCTCGATCCTAAACCAACGAAGCGCGACCACCCTTCGCTGCTGGCCCTAACTACGGCGCCGACCGAGGCCCCGCTCGACGAGACGACCGCACTGCTCTGAGCGTCGGCTGGACTCCGCCCGGTCATAGGCGAGCGTGTCGCAAGTTCGTAAAAAGAAATCCCTCTCTCGCTCTCTTCACGAGTGCACGACGTACTGCGGACGTTAGCCCTCTCCGGCATAGGCTTGAGCGACGCGACCTCTTCCTCCAGTTCAATGATTCTGTCTCTCAGAGCGTCGTCCTTCGCCAACTTCTTCGGACGAGAAGGTCGTGACGAGCCAGAGACAGTGGCGCCATCGGTCGCGAGCCGTCGAAAGTGAGTGACCTCGATCCCCCTATCTATCGTAATCCTTCTGAGCCTGTCGACCTCGGCCAACAATCTCTTGCGCTCGGTCGACGCCTTCTCTAGCTCGGAAGTTAGCTTCTCTTCCGCCACCGAGCGTTCTTTCTCCGCTAATTCCATGTGTTGGACCTCAGCCAAAAGCTCGCCATTCTTCTGCTCGGCGGCAGTGAGCTCTCTACGGAGCCGCTCGACCTCGCCCTCAGGAGCAGAGACCGGGGGTCATTTTCGTAGCTGCACCAACTCGCGACACTTCGCCCTGGCCAGTGCCTTTACCTCCCCCAGTTCCAAAAATAAGTAAAAGCGCTTGTCGCGGCTCAATGACAGCTCTCGCTTCGTCTTGACCAACTCCTTACGGAGGTACGAAACCTCCGTGATCGGACCGAACTTCACCTGAAAAGCGGAGATGAGTCCGATGGGACAATACATGGAAACATCTACAAATAATCACACGAAATCCGAGGCTCAATACTTGGATAAATTTTGGCCAAACAAAATGTTTTCATTCAAAACCGAGGAGAAAGTTTTACAAAAGCGGTGGCCAGTCCGCAGTTAGGCTTACAAAAAGAAACAAAACAACAAAAGACTAAAAGAGACAACCGGGTCAGGGGTCGACCTTTTTGCCGCTCGGGTCCGTCGACCCCCCGGTCTTGCCCTCGCCGTCGCCCTCGCCTTCGCCTTCGCTCCCGCTCTCCTCCTTGGAGTCGTCCTCCTCCTCGCCCTCGGCCTCGATCTCCCCTGGGCCCTCGACACCCTCCGTCTCCCCCTCAGGGTCGAGCAGTCCCTCGGGAACCTCCTCCTCCCCTTCCACGGGGTCGTAAAAACGGTAGGAGGATGTGTCGAAGCCCGGGTTCTTGGCGGCTACGTGGAGCAAGGCTCGACCGTAGGCATCCTCCATATTCTGGAGCATGTGCTGTGCTACCTCCTCCTGCACGGCCTTCTTCACCTTCTTCACCTTCTTTTGGTGTTTGGCCATGATCCTCTCGGCCCTCTTCCGAGCCTTCTCCGCCTCCGACCGAGCATTGGCCAGCACCTCCTTCAGCTCGGCAGCCTCCTTCTCCGACGCCTCGAGCTTGGCCACCGCGTCCTTCGACAGCTGAATGGCGTCGGCCAGCTGCTTCTCCAACCCCGCCACTTCAGCAGCCCTCTTCGCCGAGAGGAGCTGCTCGGCATCAAGCAGCTGCGTGGCCTTGACACGCTCCGTCCTCTCCCGTTCATTCTCCTGCTCCTTGCTCGCAAACTCCTCAAGCAGGAAATTGAAGTGGCAGAGGGTCTGAAAAAGAACAGCACATTAAAACCCGAACCCAAGGACTTAGAAAAATTCTAAGAAAGAAATTTTGATGAGGGAGAGCTCGGCCTACTTACCGACATAGTATTCCGAGCAATCTGCATCACGGCGTCCCCTGCTAGCCCGGCCTTCAGGGTCGCTCGATCCTTTGGGGTCGGCAGGTGCCTCACCGCCTCCATGCAGATGTTGCCGTCCCCCAAGAAGCCGTCGACATTCATCACCTGCCAGTCAGGGACGAAGATCTGCTTATGACGCTCAGTCAAGATCTTCTCCGCCTCGGCAGTGAGGGACGGAACTTGGAGGGACAACACCTCCTTCACGCCGAACGCACCGCTCGACGAACCGGGAGCGTCCCCCTTCGGGATCGGTGTCGGCGCACCCGAAGCAGGAGGGTCGAGGACCATAACTTCCCCCTGCTCGAGGACCATGACCTTCGGTTGGTCGGCAGGCTTCGTGACCGAAGGCTTCTTCAAGGCTCGGCCGTCCTGAGGCCCTGTCGAAGGACTCTTCTTCTTCGCCTCCTGCTCCGACCTGCCCTTCGCCACCAGAGCTTTGTAATCCAGCTTCATCGTCTCTGCACAAACCGAATGAAAAAACTTAGAAAAATTTTCATGAACTTTAAGCAAAGAGTATAAATACCAGAAGCATACTAGGGTCGATCGGACTGAGACCCCCTCGGAACAGATCATCCTCGGTAATATCTTTCCAGCTTAGCGCTGGTAGGGCGAGGAGCTTCTTCTGGACCTCCGTCTCCTCGTCACTCAAAACCGTCTCCTTCTTGGTCCGCTTGGGCAGACCACCCTTCGCCCAAACCGTCGGTATCACCCACGGTGCGGGAGCTCGGATGAGGAAGTACTTCTCCTTCCAATGTTTGATCGAGTCCGGATTCTCGATCAGCTTCACGCCCGTCCGGGGCGAAAGATAGAACCTTTGTTCGTCTCGCCTTGGCTGACAAGGTTGGTAGAGGCTCCGAAAGAGGAACATACTCGGCTTGGCACCAACCTCTTGGCATCGGAGGACGAACGCCATGACGTGCCTCCATGTGTTCGGCATCAGCTGGGCAGGGCTCAAACCGTACCACGTCAGGACATCAACCACGAACGGGTGGAGGGGAAAATGGAGTCCGGCAATAAGGGAGTCGACCGGAAAGACACACACGTCTGACGAAGACTTTGTATTGGCTCGAAAGCCCGGCCCGGGGAGCAGCAGTCCGTAGTCGGCAGGGATCCAGAAACCCTCTCGGATCAGGTGAAGGTCAGCCTCAGTAAGAGACGAGATGGTATGGTCCACCTCGGACAGCTCTCTTGGCTCGTTCTCCTCCACCAACTTAGCCGTACCTTGTGTCACTCACTCCAAGGTGTCCTCGGCGTAATCCCGTACACCTCCCACGCTCGACAGGGCAATGGGTTGCCGACCGAACGCTCCCGCCGTCTTCGGCGTTTCCACGATCGTGATCATGGCCTTACCCTTCTGGGACACCGCCGCGACCTCCTTAGGCAGCTCGGCCACTTCGCCCTCCCTGTCCGGACGAACGACATTCTGATCGCTCGGCTCCGCCACTTCCTTCCCTTCGCCCCCTCGGCCTACTGCTTGCTCCGAGGCGGGGGTCTCATCCGAGGGCGTAACCTTAACCATTTTTCTAAAAGAGAAGGGAGAAAGACTGACCTTGAAGTGATAGGCACGGTCGGAAAGTTCGCCGGAAACAAAAAACGCCTTGCCGCATCAGCTAGCACCACCACCAAGGAGCTAAAGACTTCAAAGGCGAAAAGTAAGAACTGAAGAGAGAGAGTAAAAGTAAAAAGTGAGACTTGGTCTGAGGGGGGGTGAAGATTTATAGTAAAAAGGAACGTCCCTTGGACTTCCAAACGAAAAAGTGCGACTCTTGGGCCGCTCTCGAAACGTCGCGAAGGCCCAACACAGCTACCTCCTTCGCCAAGGCAACTAGCTCGGTATATCGAGACCGGGAGCCGAACAATACGCCGTCCTACCACGCCAGCAAAGAGACCGGTCGGCTACCGAGCAAGTACCAATCCGAGCTGGCAAACAGAAAAAACTCACTTTCTCCTCAAAAATCGCGCCGGATCTCGATCAGACGGCCCAGATCTCGCCGAGGACACTAAACGACAAGATAGTGTTTTCTTGAGAAATGTGCCCGTCTTGAGATGCGCGTCGTCATCCAATAGCTCAGATTGCGCCACGTCGCTCGACTTGCCGAGACCCCCTGTCTTCGGTCGGCGACCGAGCAAGTGTCTTTCCGAGCTCGCAAACGGAGAAAACTCACTTTCTCCCCAACTTTCGCGCATGATCTCGATCAGACGGCCCAGATCTTGTCAAGGACACTAGGCGACAAGATAGTGTTTTCTTGAGAAATGTGCCGGTCTTGAGATGCGCGTCGTCATCCAATGGCTCAGATTGCACCACGTCACTCGACCTGCCGAGACCCCCTGGCTTCGGCCGGCTGCCGAGCAAGTGCCTTTCCGAGCTCGCAAGCGGAGAAAACTCACTTTCTCCTCAAAAATCGCGTCGGATCTCGATCAGACGGCCCAGATCTCGCCGAGGACACTAAACGACAAGATAGTATTTTCTTGAGAAATGTGCCCGTCTTGAGATGCGCGTCGTCATCCAATGGCTCAGATTGCGCCATGTCGCTCGACTTGCCGAGACCCCCTGTCTTCGATCGGCGACCGAGCAAGTGCCTTTCCGAGCTCGCAAATGGAGAAAAAAGACACCGAGCTACCACAACCGCTGGATCTCTCAGAAATTCGCGCCCGTCTATGATCAACGGCCCGAATCGAGCCACGTCATAAATCGGTATTTAAAATTATTTTTTATTTATTTAAATCGTTTTATTTATTTAAAAATTGCGAAAAAATTGCTAAAAATTCGGGGGAATTAACTAAAAATTCTGGAAAATAATTAAAAATTTGTGGGTATATCTTTGAGCCCCGAACGAACAATTATTGCCTAGAAAGCACTTTTAAGGCCCCCGAACGATTAGTAAACGCACCGCAAAATTAAATAAATAATCCGAAGAAATAGATAAAAGCCGTCAAATACTCGATATGGCTAGGGAACAGCACATGGCATCAAAAAATTACTTCACTACCCCCTTCAAGATTCAAAATCCTCCACTTGGACTCCGATACAACTCCACCAGCCACTGAAACAGTTAAACTACTCCTCAAAGACTGATCACGCTCAGTCTTTAGGAGTGGGGGGCTCGTGATATGGCTAAAAATGGGGTTAAATCGGGACTATCCAGATTGGGTGCGAATCTCGAAGCTCGGGGGTAAAATGGTAATTTCACATACAAGGTGGTTCCAAAGCGGGTTCCGGACCTCCTTCGTGCGAGACCCAATAACCCGCGAACGGGTCCACACCGATTGGGCACGGGTCCCAACCCGAGGCGAGCCCAAACCAGCAGGAGACAAATCAGGGCCACTGATTTGACCAAGTCAACGGGCCTGATTTGCCCTCACCGGGAATCAAGGGGTTAGTTTCCTAAACAGACTGTGAGGATTTTTCTCCTAGCAGTTACACTGGGAACCAGGCCTCTAATCACTTCCCTGGCGACTATAAATACCTCCCCTCTGCCACTGTGACCAGGTTAATCACTTTTTTTCCACCTTAAGCTCTTTCTTAATCTCTTCTGATTACTGACAAGAGCGTCGGAGGGTGCGTCGCCGGAATCAACCCCGGTGTCTCGCACTTCCTTGCAGGTTGCGGCAGGAGCAAGAAGGCTTGAGTCAACTGTTCAGGTTTTCTCGAACTCACAAATCTTATATGTTTACCCCCACACCGAAACTAGCGGTAACATCGTACAGTCCGCAATCCCTTAAGATCTGGTGAATCCGTGGGTGCATAGGTAGTGGATGACCCCTACGGAATGTACACTCCTTCGAATCGCCTTTCCACACATCTCTCGAACGATGCTGCGACTGAAGAGTAAGAAGAGTGGGGTCGATGGGACCTGGACCTCCAAGGAGAATAGTAGATGAAGAAGGGGATGGAGAAGAAGCACCTGCCACATTTGGGTTACTTGGGACCTGTAAAACAACAACAACATTTACATCAGCAGAGAAATATAACATTTAATTGTATGATAATGAAACAAATCGAATTTAGAAAATTATATGCTTACATTAGTACGTGTGGTACCACCACGATGACCACCACGTCCACTGCGAGGAGGTGGGCCGAAAGATGTACGTGGTCCATCGCCACGATTAGGTTTATTACTAGATCCTACCTCCACATTTTCCATCGTCCGTGCCATTTTTTTTAAAAATAGAGTATCCTACAACTAAAAGTAATCGTTATTAACATTACTAAAATATATAACCAACAAATATAGAACACATACGAACATACAATTATTAATAACTATATCCAAATTTTACCCACAAATTCTACAATTATCCACTTTTTAAAACTAATACAACTCCACCTCCACCGACACTATCCAAATTTGACACCCAAATTACCCTGAAATATTATCCCGATTTTTCCATAATATCAACACTATGCATATTGTACCTCCAATAATATAAACCAATTTCTAACTAAATAATTCTAAATATATATACAATATTAAAAAATATAGAGTTTGAGAAATATACCACAATCTTTAGGCAAGATGCGAACCACAACAATCACCCCCAAATCGTTCACCCCCCAATTTGAAGAACGCCACGGAAATCACCACCAAAATCAAAAGAACCATGAAAAACGAAGTGGTCAATTGAACGGGGATGAGATAATGAAGATTTTCGGAGTGATTCGACAACTAATTTGATGAGTTAAGGGCTTAAATCGAGGCTTATCGATAATGGGTTAGGTTTCGCGAGCGAAGAGGAGAAGGAAATGAGAGAAAGTGAGATCTGTTTGTGAGGGGGGTTTAAGTCCCAAACGACACTCGCTTTTTGAAAAAGCGAGTGTGGGATAATTCCCTCCATTTTTTCAAAAAACGAGTCTTGGGAGGTTGAAAATTTGCAACCTAAGACTCGCTTTTTGAAAAAGCGAAGGGATTATCCCAGACTCGTTTTTTCAAAAAGCGAGTGGGGCGTTTAGGGAATAAAAAAAAGCAGGGCAGTTTGGAAAAAACTTTCAAAAATAGGGTCATTTTGGGAAAAAATTCCCGTTGACGTAGAAGTGAGGGGTCCAGAAGTCTTTTGTTTTTTTGTTTCTCCTGTTGATATCATCCCTTCAAATCCTACAAAAATATATATAGCTTTCTAGCTAATGTATGAGTGAGAAGATTAAATTTGAACAATATGCTACAAGAGGAAATGTTTTCTATGGTTGTTGTACTTGTGTTAGCTTCCTCTATATCGGCACACGTTTTTGATAGTCCTATGTCCACGCACATATAGCTGCATCAGTTAGATGCATGGTTAAATTCATTCGGAAAATGACTATAAGTACGTAGCATGTTTTTTTTTTTTTTTTTTTTTTTGGCTTCTTAGTGTATATCTGCTATTTACAGCTGTCGTTGATGTAATTTTCATTCAAGAAACGTATTTTAGGTAAGATCTGCTATAATGCTCAACTGGTATATGCATACTGATAGACACGTCCACTTCACTTTCTTCACCATCTCTTCACGACAAAGTGGCATCTGGGTTAGCTCCTTTGTGTGCAGAGCTTGAAGATAATGTGCTTTGGATATGTTTATTCTTGACCTATATGTATGTTATTTATACAAAACTAGATTTCTGACTTATGTGAGAAAGTGACTTGGTATCATCCATCTATTTCTCTTACACAGCACCTGAAATCAACCGTAGTGCATGAACACAGAAACCACTAGATAAGAATCTTACCTCCCACTGAAAAGGAGAATGTTTCGGCTATTAATCAACTGATAGATATATACCTTCACCCTTCACCTGATATAGAGAATACAAGATGGTAAAGTACTCTGAGAGTATTATATCTAGCGTCGCTACCCTAATGTGTGCTCACATCACTAGAAATAGCATAGTAACCACACTACAACAAATATGACATTTGATAGCATTCATAAAATGCTATAGTAGACCTACGATAGCGTTTTACAAACGCTATCAAAAGCCCCGCTATAATAACTCTATAGCGTTTTGACCAAACGCTATAGAATCTATAGCGTTCGGCAAACGCTATAGTTTCTATAGCGTTTTGTTAAAACGCTATAAAATCTATAGCGTTTCGGCAATGCTATTAGTGTTAGAGCATTTTGTAAAAACGCTATCGTTAGACAATCCAGTAATAGAATCAAACATACAACATTTTTAAAACGCTATCGTTTTGATATTTGTGGTTTTTTACAGCATTTTAGGAACGCTATTTCGTTTTAACTGTATACAAAAAAAATCTACGGATACAAATAAAAATTGATTTATCGAAAATATCAATACACCATTAAAACTATAAAAGTTTTGCAAATTTGTGTACAAATATATAAAAACATACCAACATAGAAATATCTACAAAATAAACTTATAAAAATGTTCATCCAATAAACTTAAAACTGACGACCATACAGGAGACATACAACAAAAATTGCAATTTTAGGGTGACCGGATATTACAAACTTTCATATGTTTCAATACAAGCGAAATATAGCATATCAGCCATCACCTGAAAATTCACTTGGCAATGTAGAAGAATCAACATGTCATTACTTTCTAAAGCTAAAAATTAAGACAGTTCATCTTCTTTTCAACCAATATTCAGTACCTACACAACACAAGTTAAGCCATATACAGTGCCTTATCAGCCTGACATTTTCTTTTTTGTACACTAGTTATAAATATCACCAGATATCACTACTAAACCTATCTGCAATCTGAGCCAACTGCATCCTGAACAAATTTGAAACCATCTCTCTCCAAGCACTCTGCAAAACTGCATCCTGAACAGATTTGAAACCATCCTGAACAATTCAGCCTGAAAAAGAAGAAGGGAAAGTTACTGACATTTCCTTTTTTGTATATATAAAACAGAAATGGTCTTTAGCATATGTCTTTGACAATGTGAAGGAATTGTCGGTTAAAATTACCACTAACTAGGTGTTCAGGTTCCTGAATTTGTATTATATGTTCAGTAGCAATGCAAAATATACTTGTACAACCTAACCTCATCAAGAGAGAATAAGTACAAATATGCTACCGTCAACATACGTCACCCCGAACATAAATATGCTACCTTCAACATGCATTATGAGAAACAATATATACACCCTAGATGTCAAACCAGAAAAAAATGTAAATGAACAATTCTGCGAGCACATTCAGCGCATCAACAGCCTACTTCTATGGCAAACAATGACATACCAACTATGCAAGTAGCGGTAAATAAAATAAAGGCTTGCAATACCCACATTAAAGCAGCCATGCAAATTATACAACTAGCAAGAAATTACAAAAAGAAAAGCATTCTATATCACCATGTAGTTGGACTACATTTTCCTCCCAACTCAAAAAACATACTGGAAAATGGAAATATATCATAAAACGTATTGATCATAAAAAGCTTTAAGTTGTTCATTAATGAAAACAAATCTTAGCTAATCATAAAGAAAGTAAAGGACAGAGGAGTCCAGTGACACACTGACATACACATCCTTCTCACATTATATAGTAGTATAGATCTTATACAAATAGATCAAAAAAATCTCCACAATATATTGATCTGTGTGTACCAGTATTTTATTCACTATGCACTGTTCCCCATGAGAAAATTGACTCCCACATACCCATGGACAATTAAGGATGGGGGACTTAAAATCTACTACAGTAAATTTGCCCTGAAGTTTTAAGACTATTTTACACACAAGGGAGTGCAAGCACATACCCGCACACCAGATAACAGAGTCTTACAGGAGCAACTATGTATGATACAAATAGTTCAATGTGGTTCCAAAAGGAAAATTTTAGATTGATATCACTTGGTTATTGATTTAAATGCTTAGAATAAACAAGCCAGTACTACGTATTAGTCGCTACAATATAATCTTCAACTATTTTTCAGTAAATACCTTGACAGGAGTCTGACATAGGATGACAAGATTATGATCTATCCTCAATGTATTACACGCCTGAAATTTCGAAACAATATAGTCATGGACCAGCAGATCACCTGATTTTTAAAGGATGGGTTCTGTCTGGTTCAGCATATCTCAACCTATAAAGTGAGATTCTAGTAATACACAGCACCAACCTAATATAAAGGCTAGCACCAGATCAACGAATTTCAAAATTTGGTTTTGAAATTTGATTTTGATCTGGGAAGTGTTGTGGTAGGGGGGAGACTTGAATTTCAAGTCGAGTTTTGAATTCGAGTGAACGGTGAGGAGCTTCTAAGATCCAAACTCGTCCCTAATATCCAAATTACAACCGATTCACAATTAGCAGTGAAATATAACATAATTGGTGTGGGCGACAGTTGTCAGACAATTTTATAGTTTGGGCTCTACTTTGACCTTGTATGGTCAAAGTGAGGGGTGCATTTGGTTTCTCTCATGTCAGGAGGCTCGCAGGGGTCAGGTGCGACGTCTGCCTTCGTTGCGAATAGGCGGTGAGAGTCAACGAGGGTTAAGCGAGGAGATGAGAACGATGACTCCAATCTGGATATGGAGTTATCAGATTGGTAGAGTACCTGCGGTGTCTCTCATATGGTGCTTACACTTGTCGTTTGGGTCAATGCTGGGGGTGACGGAGGAGATCGTGTGATAGATGGAGAGGATAAACGGTATACAAGCGAGGGACTGAGTGAGAGAATGAGCCCAAATTGGCACGAGAAATTCGCTCTGGTGGGATCGGCCGATCAGTAGGACTAGATTTCGCTGTATTTTTTGTTTGTTAGTTGTTGTGTATGAGTTCCAGAACCCAGCCAGTTAGGATCTGAACTTCATACGTCTTATTTTTTGTTGTATGTTTTGTTAAAAAAAAATTAATGAAACGCAGGGGACATACTACCCACCGTTAGACGATTAAAAAAAATGTATATAATATCATCAAAGCTTCACTTCCTTAAGGCTGATTCTCATGTCTCATTTGGTCACATACTTCAACATCATAGTTGCACCTTTTGCTCTCCCCTTGTCCTTGTCGACGGCGTCTCCATTTCAGGAAGAATCTTAGAGAAAATATGTATAGATATGAAAGAAATAATGGCAGTGAAGGAATAAAGAGCCCATGTCAGAATCTCACACCCCACTAAAACAAATACCTTTTCCCTATATCTATCATCACAATGTGAAGATTCCTAAATCTGAGGCTATCGAAGATAAAGAGTAATGAATGCAAAATTTGAGGCAATGGTTGTTGAATTTATGTCATGCATACTAAATTCGATACGAAGAGAATGGAGTAAAACGAGAAGAGGTTCGAAGCGAAGATGGAGACGAAGAGGTTGTTGTTGCTGTTGTTTAAGATTAACAATCGACTATAATATTTGAATTTGGACTGCAACCAACTGAGTAAAACGAGAAGAGGTTCAAAGCGAAGATGGAGACGAAGGAGGTTGTTGTTGCGGTTGTTTAAGATTAACAATCGACTGCAATATTTGCAGTTGACGGCAACCAACTGGTTGCAGCTCGACTTCAGGAACAGTCGACTGCTCGACCGACATCTGCTCAAAACAGTTTTGGATCGGGTCTGGTGGACCTGTTTCAGCCCAGTTTCTTCTCTAACTAAGATCGTATGGCTCCTATTGTGTGCCTTGTCCTTCAGGGTATATCAGACGGTACGTGTTGAATCACGACTACAACCTCGAGTTTATTTAGATCTCTATATAATAATGTAATGACTTTCACTGTAGCGACTACAACCTCGAGATGTAGTACTTCATTTGAGAGTTTTCTCTTGTAAACATCATAATATTTTCTGGTAAGCTTTGAGAGATAGAAATGTTCTTACTGAGAGTGATTGTAAGTAATTCTTGTATCTTTTTCAGTTCAATAATATCTCAAGTTATTTCTCCTCGGAATTAGGTTCACCAAATCAGGATAAATCTTGTGTGCTTGGTGTTGTTTACTTGCTTGATTGTTCGTGGTAGTCGGTTGTCGCGTAACTCATCGTCTCACATTATCATCCTTACAATTAATGGCTGCAATTTGTTGCATTCAGAATGTGATTGCAGGATATGAAAGCAAGGAAAAGAAGAAGCATAAAACATGGAGGAGATAAGAATGAACTCATTTTTTTCAGATTGAAAGGAAAGTAATTAAGCCATGAATACTCCTTGCTTATTAGTACATATATGAGAAGATATTATTCATTGTACTACAATAACTCGAGCCATACATTGTTGGATAATACAATCTTCGATCTCAGAGTTATAATCGTGACAATTTATTATTGAGCACACATAATATAACTCGAGCCATGACATTGTTTCATAGTACATCATTCACAGGACTTGTTTTATTTTATAGTAATTAATTATCATTAGATTTAACCGAACGTACGTACGATCCTGCTCAGTGTTTAGTTAACGGCAGAAATGTTACAGCCAGCAATGGTGAGCCCCCTCTTAGTGTGAGGTGAATTATTAGTGAGTGAGAATATGATCACTCCAAAGTCGTTGCTTTCGAAGACTCCCAGGGGTATATGAATCAACGTGGTGGTTTCGTTCTTGAGATTCATTAAGTCGACACTCTTCACATTGACAACCTCTTTCCCTGCCTTGTTGGTGAAGGTGGCCTTGAATGTGACTGGCGAGTCGAACCACAGGTTCCTCTCTATTTTTATAACAAACTCCAAGTTGTACATAATCCCCGATTCAAGTTTTTTCATGTCGTATATTCCGCTCACTTCCAAGTCCTGAACTTGCTTTAATTCTGCAACTTCGAACATACCAAGTCTGCAGCAGCAAATTAAATACAAATATATATATTATTTATTATAACTAGATTTTTATAATTATCTACTTATGTAGCTTAATTAATTAACTTGTGTGTAAATTTTTAGATTTGTTACATTTGAATTTTGATTATCAAATTACTTTTTATATTCTAAAAAAGTCTAAGATCAATTTTTGTCTGTAAATAAACATGATTAAATAGATTCAGTAAACTGGGCATATGATCTGTTTCCGGCCACGACCATATACTAACCTTTTCCACTTCCAGCAGCTTTCATTGGAAACATATTTAATGTTGAGGTCTTTCGCATAGACTGTATCGTTTTTCCATTTCTTCTGAGGTTTTGTAGGTGGGGCAAAACCATTATTGTTACCAGCTGCCCAAGACTTAACGTCGATATTTTTTGCCCAGTTTCTCCAGTCGTCAGTATCATCCCCGTCCACCGACCAACTCACATCCTTCCCAAAAAATAGAAGAAAAAAATTTAAATTAATATTTACCAACTAATTAATCAATAATATATAATTTTAAAAAAACTTATTAATCACAGATTTAAAAATTAATTAGTATATTCTTAATTTGGTCATCATGCAACAAGCAAATTAATTAAGTGGAAATTAATAGGAAGGGGAAATTAGCAGATGCTATTATCGGAAGGGGAAATCGGCCCCTTGTACTACATGGCACCTGGCTAATGTTACCCTTCTTTTAAGATAAAACCATGAGATCAAAAGCCGGCCCGGGTGTTTGATTAATAAATATTTTAACGAAATAATCTCATAAAATTAAACAAACGAGTTTGATACAATCTCACACAAACATGATCCTTCAAATTAAAACATGAATATAAATCTTCCTTGATCATATAAGCCATCGTTTCCCTTGACATACTGGATCTGTAGTCTAAAACATTGCACCTAAGTATCTCCGGCCCTCTTTATCTCAAGTTCACTAGCTATCA
This sequence comes from Hemerocallis citrina, assembly GCA_017893485.1. Lineage (NCBI taxonomy): Eukaryota > Viridiplantae > Streptophyta > Magnoliopsida > Asparagales > Asphodelaceae > Hemerocallis > Hemerocallis citrina. Next base: position 70,250,368 of record CM030361.1, read on the forward strand.
CGTTGAAAAGATCCCAAGCCACAAAAATTAGGATGATTTTCATGCATCAAATAGATGCATGCAAAATGAACAATATATATTTTTTCAATGATAAGCCAGAAAATAGAGTAGGTATTGAATGCATGGTAATTAAAACATGTCCGAATTAATCTAATATTTTTTTACTATATATAATTATTATCTATTCTATATTTTATGATAGGTAGATTAATCTGAATAGAGGAGATTACTCATCTGCAAATAAAGAGATTAATTTTAAGGTGCTACGTACAAATTAAAGAAAGTATTTCCCTATGAGTAGAGATAAATTAAGCTAGCCCTCATCCTCTCCTCCCCCTCTATACCAAGAGAGACAAACATTGTATCAGTTAGGATCAATGCATGCATGATTAATTCATTGTAGAGAATTACTATGTATGATTAGCAGATGCATATGAATTGAATATCGATTGGTATAGTGAAATAGTGGTCTGAGATTTATTACCGGTGCAAATTTGAGAGCATAGACGGGCTGAAAAGGCTGGACAGTTTTGTTGTTGTCGAGTAATCTAACACTTTTGATATTCGCCATAATATATATATTTCTATATATAATTACTAGCTATATTCAGACTCTTCTTACTAAAGCTCTTGTTATTTCTTGTTTCGTTTTGTTGGTGCCACTACCTATTTATATACATAGCAGCTGCAATTCGCATAGTATATATCTTCTCCAATGGTGATGTTGAAGTATATATGTGACTGATTGAGACATGGGAATCACCCATAAAAAAGTTAGCTACAGCTAGAGTTCAGTTTTTTTAGAGAACTTGTACGTAGTTCTATTCCCCTCTCTGGTGTTTCTATTTTATTAATAAATCTTAGAGGAAATATCTTGAATTTGAAAGAGGGAGTGGTAGGGAATATATAGGTAAAAAGAAAGCTATGGATTAGAATCCTATCTCCCACTAATAGAAAAGGAGAATGTTGCAGCTATATCATCGATTCATCGATCATAATACGAAGGTGTAAAAAAGGATGGGTATTCGAAGATGAGGAATATGATTTATACACCCAATTTCAAGCCCAAAAAACACATCCAATATGCCAAAATGACTAGATGGTTGCAGTTTTTTATGTACGTAGGTTATAAGTTTGGGGTATGAATACTAAGTGAGGATTCTAAAGCATTACTCATCGAGGATAAGCATGGCTAGCTTCGAAGGTGGAAAAAGAATCCCAACAAGAAGTGAAATGTTCCTTTTGAGGTTGGATAAGCACAGACCCTAGCTAATATTCTTCTTGCTTTTATGACAAGATACTATTCTGAACATGTATGAACTGATCATTTTTTGTGATCAGTGACTCCGAAGGAAGATAGCACTAATGATTGCTTTTTTGAAACTTCAACTGACATATATGTTTAGCACTTCACTTCACCTAGTATGAAGGGTGTTAAGTGTACTCTAAGATGATAACTTAAGTTGAATTAGAACTGGTTTAAAATGAATATATACCATAAAAGAAATTAACAAGGTTTGGGATTCACATACCAAGCTCTCTATTACAGCTCCTTCATTTTGGAGAAAAATTTTGCCGAACTGTCCTCTTTTTTGAAATTAATTAGTGACTTGCCCTGCTTTCGAAAACATTTAGCGAGATGCCCTTGCCTGTGACACGTCAGCAAGAAACGTTATTGGGAAAAACGGCATAGGTTTTTTCCATGCCGTTCTTCCCAATAACGGCATCTGTTTGGAAAAAAAATTGCATGCCGTTATTTGGAATAACGACATAGGTTGTTTTGTTTTTCGAGAGCTTGTAGTCTCCACTTAGAGAAAAAATTGCAAGTATGAAAAATCTTATAACAGATGCCGTTATTTCAAATAACGGCATTCTCAATACTGATGCCGTTATTTGGAATAACGGCATCAGTTATACATTTTTTTAATGAAAAAGTAACTTATTATTCATCCTCTCTGATGAATAGGTAAAAAAAAAAAAAAAAAAAAAAAAATTATAACTGATGCCGTTATTCCGAATAACGGCATCAGTTATAATTTTTTTTTTTTTTTTTTTTTACTTTTTATCAATTGTTTCTGTTTCCAAACAACAGCAAGAGTGCATATTGATATATAACTGATGCCGTTATCACCAATAACGGCATCAGGCATTCGAATGCCGTTATTCAGGATAACGGCATTGTTTATAAGTTTTTTTCACACTTAGAACTTTTTAAACTTAGAAGATTCACACTTGTAAGACAAATATACTGATGCCGTTATTCCAAATAACGGCATGCAATTTTTTTTCCAAACAGATGCCGTTATTGGGAAGAACGGCATGGAAATAACCTATGCCGTTTTTTCCAATAACGTTTCTTGCTGACGTGTCCTAAACAAGGACATATCGCTAATTATTTTGGGAAGTAGGGCATATCGCTAAATATTTTCAAAAAGTGGGGCAGTGCGGCAAAATTTTCCATTTTGGAAGGAAGTGTGGAAAGCTTTTGGTCCTTTTTAAAGTGGGACTTCAAAAAATTTGTGGTTCTGGAGATATTGTGAGATTCTGGACTAATTATTGCAATAACGCGCGTGTTATCATCTGCTTTCCCTAATCCTTTTGGCGTTGCTTCTAATCCTAATAATCCTAATACTACAGTTGCTTCTTTTTTAACTATTATTGACAATAATAGAGATCTAGCAGATTATTCCTTTTAAGAGATATCTGTTGAACTTTTCTCTAAATACATCAAGCAATTAGTAGTTTTAGACTCGTACAAATGGCAAGCTAGAGATATTAGATGTAGATAATCTAACGCTGATCACACATATGCTATTAAATCATTTTACACTTTTCTTAACAATGGCGGTTTAGTATCACCTTGCTAGAAATGTATTTGCAAAATGTAGCCCCTCTTAAGACCAGAATTTTAGTTTGGCTTGTCTTCGATAAAAAATTGGTCACTGTAGATATATATTCTGTCATAGGTCAAAAATGTTTGCTATGTAACACCCGATGAGAATGCTAATCATTTATTTATCCATTGTTCTTATTCAACATTTGTGGTATAATGCTACGAAGATCAAAGGCGAACAGGTACTTTCGAAATCTTTGTGGTGTTATTGGAGAAAAAAAGGGTTAACAGCTCTTACAGAGAATGAGTTGGGATCTTGCTATGATGATGTTAATCTGGATAGTTTGTACTGGAATAAATAACAATTTTTTTTTTTTTTTTTTTTTGGGGTCAAGAAACAGTTTTCTATATATTGACAAATTGATAGAGAATTTCATCTATGTCATCCATATATTCTTGGTTTGATATTACTCCTAAAGAAGATTATTTTTTGCCCCCTTTGAATTATTTAGTAGCATCATTGATATATACCACAAGGCCAAAGGAATTGAACATCATCCTGTTTTCTTTCTGATCATTCATTTATTACTTCTTATTGCAGATGTGATAATTGATGGTTGAGCAAGGATAGTCTACTGTGGATATGGGTCTTCTTTATATTGCAGTGTTTTGAAGACATACAGGAGTTGGAGCTAACTTTAAAAGTGAGGCTGATGTAGAGCCGTAGAGGCTACATTTCTGAAGCTGATCATTATCTTATGTTTCATTCTTATAGTCTATGTATGATACCTCGCTCTTTACTTTTTCTTTTTGTTTGTACTGTATGATGTTTTATTCTGATGTTTGGGACTCACCTAATTATGTTATTTTGTACTGCATTTCGCTTTTTATAATATTGGGTGGAGTCATTAGACTTTACCCCTTATATTAAAAAATTGAAAGTACTCTAAGTGCCTCCATATCACTATAAGAAAATATATAATTTCGCTTATACCTAAGTGCCTCCATATCACTATAAATCTCTAATCTCTAATATTATAATAGGAGAGTTGGATTGTCATTTGTCAACATACAAACTCGTGCGTTGCACGTGCAACTCCAACTCTTCCATTAATTACAACAAAAACAAGCAAATAAAAAAATTTCACATATTTAAAACGTGCAACGCACGTGCAAAACAATTTTATAATATGTTTTTAACACTAAACATACACATATGTTGCACGTACAACTCAAATTATATTTATAAACAAGTGTGTTGCACGTACAAATTATAGTTATTCCTTCAAAATATTTTTCCCAATTACGTGCAATGCATGCCCAACTCCTAAACTATTTCTTAACATGTATATCGCACGTGAAAATACTCCGACTCTTATCTAAACGTGCATCGCACGTGTAAATTACTAGTAATTATAACGTTGGTAAGGTGATCTCTAATTACATAACTCTATTAGGAAAGATTGCCATGTATGGTTCAATGGTTGAGTAATCGATATAATAAAACACAAAGAACGCTATCAAGTGCCTCTCCTTCAATCCTCTAAAATCAATGGTCCAGATCTAACCTCACAAAACATATTTTTTTCCCCAAAACTCAAATTGAAATCCCCCAACCCAAAACAACTCCTTTATATATTTAATTATCTCTCTCTCTCATTCAAAAAATTAAGAAAATAATTTTTTTAAAAATTTAAAAAAATAAATAATTTAAAAACATTAAAAATAATTCAAAAAAATTAAAAACTTATAAAAACTTGTAAAAAAAAATTTTAAATTTTTTATTAAAACTCTTAAAACTTTTAAAATATAAAAAAGTCAAAAACTTAGAAAAAAAATTTAAAAATTTTGAAAATTTAATAAAATAAATTTTTTTATAAATATTTTATAAAAAAAAATTAAAATTTTAAAATTTTAAAAATTTTAAAAAAATTTCAAAAATTTAAAAAAATTAAAAATTAAAAATTTTTAAAATTTTTAAAATAAAAAATTTTAAGATTTTTAAAAAATTTTACAAAGATTTTTTTTTCTTTTATTTTTAAATTTAAAATTTTTGAAAATTCGAAAAAAAATTGAAAATTTTGAAACTTTCAAAACAAATCCAAATCCAAATCCAATGTCGAATCCCAATCAAGAGGTCGTCGTCGATATATGATCTGTTGTTGATTCTGTATCGGTGACTCCCCTCCATCAAATCGAGCGCGAATATCAAGCAACTCCTTATCGGCGACTGCCCTCCACCGAATTGAGAGACTCTATATGCGATGCGACGACTCTAATTTCAGTCATTAACCGAATTCTCATTCTAATTTTTAATTTTGTGTGCAGGGGGGATTACTCAATTTTTTGCTGACTCGAATTTTGTGTGTGCATGGGATCTAAGTTCAGAGAGGTATGATTGTTTTATTTTTTGGTTTAAAAAATTTTAATTTGGTGATTTATCTGATGTGTTTTTTACTGGTTTTGATTTAAGGTGTACGCAAGTGAGAGATAGATTATTTGGTGGCCTCAATTTGGACTTCCAAACCATAGCAGGACAAGTAAGCTGACCAGCAATCTAAAATAACTTAGCAAATATGCAACATTAATTTCTTTACTATAAGAGAAAATACTATCATGCAGTGTTCCCTTCACTTGTTATTATAAACCATTGATAACATAACATATAAGAACTTTTAGTGTATATTTGGATATATAAGATTAGGATGACATGTATTGTAATACCCCGATTTTCTTAACATATAAAGATTATTTATTTCTCTTTTTATGGTATGCTTGGTGACATGTGGCTATTATTTTTCCATGATGAATAAAGTAATATTTTCTTTAAAAGCCCAAATGTCAACTTGTTTATATTTTTTTGGCCCAATAAATTTTAGCCCATAAACTTAACCTCTTATTTCATAACTTATCTGTGTAGCATCTTTCTTTTTTATATTCCGGGTATTTGATATGCTATTATAGGGTGTAGTTGTGTGTACACGTGCACTCCATGTACATGTGCACAAGGCACAACCCATGGCCGGATGGGAAGCTAGGAGTGTAGATCATGGGTGGTTACTTTTGGGATGTGGGTAGTTTCTTAACTCCCGATTTGATCTCAACCTTTGATTCTCCAACCCCCCAATAGATCTCAGCCCTCCATTTCACCTATATTCTAGTATAAATACCCCCTCCTATCCCCTATCTCTTTTTACACTAAAATTTTCCTAAGTTTTCAAGAGAGTATTTGTGAGTTGTGTGGGAGCTTTTCTGTGGAGGCAAGCAGCATTGCTGGAGATTCCGGTGTGGAGCAAAGGAACAAGAAGTGCTGTGTTATTGAAGGACTTTGCGGGATTTCGGTTTATTTCTTCATACAAGGTGGGTGTTTCTCAGGACTTCTAATGTAGGAATAATGCTACAATGGCTATGATTGATATTATGTTATAAAAGTGATTTGAATGCGGTAGAAATTGCTTGAACACGCTATTAATATTGAAAACGAGGCTGTCGGTACAGTCGGCTGCCATGTGAGCCAGTCGACTGGTACGAGACATTATTTTTGCATGATTGTAATGATAAACGTGTGTATAAATAAACATGATGGTATGAATACTATCTGCATGGTTTCCCTATGACACATATGATGGAGGGAAGGTAAATGAATAAAAAGAGCTAATGGTAGTTAATAATTTGGAATTGTCGAAGCAGTCGACTGATAGTGTGTTAAGTCGACTGGTACTTCAATCTGACTGTGACTGTTGGGTAGTTTCATAAATTGAGATATTTTCATCATGTGGACCCAGTTTGATGACTTGGGATTTACATCTTTATTGTTGTAAGGAATTATGAGCATATGTGAATGCATGTTTAAAGTATTTCCCTAACGGAAAGAGCATGTTAGTAATTTGAAGATCCATGTTGTAGTGTTACTGAATGATAAGAAACCTTGTCTGTGGAACATGAACTTATGTATACTGTTAATTGACATCATGATGAAATGCACGTAAGAACTGTAAATAATCTACTGAAAATGGATCTGTCCAGTCGACCGATTGCGTGTAGCAAGTCGACTGATCTGGACATAGAATTATGCTGTTGAAATTGCTAAGACAGACGACTGAGGTGTGAACAGTCGACTGTCGTGTGACTAATATTGTGAACTTGAAAGTTGCGGGACAGGCGACTGGTAGTATACACAGTCGACTATCCCGAGCCTTTTGATAACCCTGTATATGACTGTATGAGTCGACTGGTGTTCTTCCAAGTCGACTGTACAGAAAGGACTTTGACATATTTGAATTCATGTTATTTTGCTGTTGGTAATTGTGAACTATATGATTAAAGTCAATGGATTCTGTTTATGACTGCATAAATTGTGAAATTGAATCATAGATGAGAATTGAGAACTAAACGAAATTATGAAATAAGAAATCATGATGAGAAAGTCTGTGAGACTCTAAAATGAATGATGAGCTGATGATGCTCCATTGGATATTGTGAATTTGAAATTGAACGAAAGAGTAGCCAAGTCTCCCCGGCAGTGAAATAAAATGATATTGAGAAATAGACCAGGTTGGTCAAGTGAAATGAAATGATAAGTCCGGTTGATGGAGAGGCTAACTCTAGAGCTTGATTTTTATTCATGATTCTAATATAACTTAAATACATAGTGTGGAGGTGATGAAGGTGAGAGAAAAACATGAGTATGAGAGCTAGGGTACGGTGCGGGTGTGTGAGCCGCAGAATGCATGCTTGATGAGTCAAGACATGGCGCGGGCACAACTCAGTAATGATCGGACTCTAGTCACGCTTGTGGGATGTTTTGGTGACTGCAAGAGGAGTGTGTTCAGGGAGGAGGCTGAATTGTCGCAGAATGCATGCTTGACGAGTCAAGACATGGCGCAAAATTCTACTCCAGGGGCCAGGATACATGCTTGTACTCATAGATTCATCTAGGATACTCATTGGAATTACAGAAGTAGAATAAGTCATGGCGGGGGATTGAACCCTACAAAAATGAAGATCGTTTAAGAGGCTTGCCCTCGAATCTATGTAGAATGGGATGCATAGAATTCGAACAAGTGCACATTAGTGTCATGTTAATTAAGTAAATTGCATTAAGGATTTAAGTGCACAATCACGACACGACATCATTAAAAGTTCCCTCTTATTTGCATGCTTATGTTGAACCAGTTTGTGATTTGTAAGAAATGAGATTCATTATACTGTTTCTGGCATAGAGAGGTGGCCATGTATAATTATCGTCGGTTGAATAAACTGACGTACCCACAGTGTTTTATGCAGGATATAATTACATGTAAGAGGAATGGATGCATAAAGAGTTCATTATGTTGTTGTTCATTTATGTAAATATTGTATATTTTGCTTCCGCTGTGTAAATTCAAATGTAATATGTTGTAAACTCTGATGTAAAGGTAAAGTTTTAAATTTTCCTTGTAAAATTGTATGTGAAGGAAGCGAAAAGATCCTGTAGAACATCTCGAATTCAGTAATTTGGGATTCGGGGCGTTACAGAGTGGTATCAGAGCCACGCTTTCTATGCTTTCACACTTGTACAAATTTATAAGGAACGACACCCTAGATGTGGACATTAGAGTGTGTGTTTGGATTTAGAGATTTAAATGTAAGTAACTTACATTTGTGTTGCTCTATGATTTATGCTTCTTCCTCTCTATTCTAAGATGGCTGATCACTTCGACCCTGCTGGAGGCGACGACTGGCACATTATTGAGGAAGAGTACCATCCTGGACAGGCTGATTCTGAGGACGAGTATCACCCCGGGCAAGCTGATTCTGATGATGAGGAGTACCCTGAATCTCGAGAGATCACCCCACCGCCGAACTCACCTGATGATTCTTCTTCTTCCGATGAAGAAAAGGGACCAGCTCTGGGTAACGTTGTGGCTTCTCTGCAGAGGCAAGTGGATACCTTGAAGTACAGAGTTGGAGTTTTGGAGGCTCAGCTGGAGAAGCGGAATGCTGACTATTCTGTTCTTAGCCATCGGATTTGGGAACTTGAGAAGAAAAAGAACCTAACTGATGTGCTGAAGGATGAGGTGGATGAACTGCGGGATGAACTTCGAGCAGCGAAGAGGACCCGTAGAGATTAGATTGTCCTAGTTTCTATTTTTCTTCTGCCCTGATGTTAAAATGTTTTTAAAATTCGAATGTATAAACTTTGAAATTCAATGAAATGAAAGTTGGTTTAAATTCTTGTTTTATACTTCGAATTTAATGGATCTTTTGCATCAGAATATGGCGAGAAGGGGAGCCAGGAATGGTGAAGGTTTGGACCTGGAGGCCGAGTTTGCAAGGGTTTACCAGACGCTGAATGCAGTGGCTGCAAACCAAGGAAGGGGGCCGGTGAATCCAGTACCCGAGGTAATCAAGCTAGTGGAATCGTTCAAGAGAATGAAACCACCAGTGTTCGAGGGAAAGTCAGATCCGGATGCGGCCGATAACTGGATTCGGCAAGTGGAGACAATCTTCGAGGTGTTGGAAACACCGGAGGGCAGCAAGGTCAAGTTGGCGACTTTGCAGTTGGAGAAGGATGCGGCTGTTTGGTGGCAGTCGATGAAGAGGACTATGGGCGGCTTGTTGCTTGGCTGGGAGGAATTTCTGGAAGAATTCCGCAGCCATTATTTCCCCTCCGACGTCCAGGAGAAAAAGGCCATGGAGTTTCTGTCACTTCAGCAAGGCAGCATGTCAGTAAGGGAGTATGAGACTAAGTTTACTCAGCTCTCCAGGTATGCTCCAGAACTGGTGATGGATGAGGCGAAGAAGGCTCGCAAGTTCGAGCATGGTCTGAGGCCGAGCTTGAGATCTCGTATGATACCCCTTGGTATCAGGAGATTCGATAAGCTGGTGAAGAGGGCGGCAGCAACGGAGGCGGATATGGAGCAGTTCCATGTTGCTCAGTACCAGAAGAGCAACTGGCAGTCTGGGAAGAGGCCCGCGCCATCGGGGAGTTTCAAGGGGCAACCATCTGCACAGAGGTTCAAACCGACAGGGGCGAATGCCGTCAGTGTAGCTGGGAGACCTGGAAACGATGCAGGGAGACCTTCTGCAGTCACTTGCTTTAACTGTGGTGAAGTGGGACATTATCAATCTCGATGTCTCAAACCACGGGCTGGCAATCACAATGTGCCAATACAGCAGACTGGGAAGAGGCCGTACCAGTCAGGGCGAGTATTTGCTTTGACAGAAGCTGATGCTGAGGAGGCGGATCAGGTCATCTCTGGTACGAGGGCTGATGTTTAGTGTGGTTTTGTCATTTCTTCTTCCCATTTATAGTGTAAAACTGTTATGTAATGATGTATGTTATGTAACAGGAGAACTCTATATTAATGGAAAGGGAGCTGTGGTGTTGTTTGATACTGGATCCTCTCATACTTTTGTGTCTCCAAAGTTTGCTAAAGTGTTGGGAGTTGAACCGAAGATTTTTCCAGGCAAGATCTTAGCAGTAGCTACGCCATCAGGGAAAACTTTGACCACTGATCGGTACTATGCTGATTGCGAGATAGTGATTGGGGATCGAATCTTTGGCATTGATCTGATCGAGCTGACTATCTTGGGAGTCGATGTTATCATTGGCATTGATTGGATGTCGGTGTACAGTGCAAGCATCGAGTGCAAGACCAAGACCGTCACAGTGAAGGCTCCAGGTGGACCTGAAGTCACTTTCCAAGGGAAGTTGAAGTGTTCTAAACTGGTGGCAACTATCCGCAAGGAAGAGACTCCTGTGGAATTGCAAGGGATTCCTGTGGCTCGGGACTATCCGACTGTGTTCTTGGAAGATTTTTCTGGGTTACCTCCGCATCGTGATGTAGAGTTCAGCATCACTGTTCAACCGGGAAGTGCACCCATTTCTAAGGCACCGTATAGGATGGCTCCAGTGGAACAGGATGAGGTGAAACGGCAGATTGAGGAACTGTTGGGAAAAGGCTTTATTCAACCTAGTGCGTCACCTTGGGGAGCACCAGTGCTTTTGGTAAAGAAGAAGGATGGATCGATGAGGATGTGTATCGATTACCGGGAGCTGAATAAGGTCACTGTTCAGAATAAGTATCCGATTCCTCGAATTGATGACTTGTTCGATCGTCTACAAGGAGCAGCTGTATTCTCCAAAATAGATCTTCGATCAGGATATCACCAAGTGCGAGTGAAAGCTGAAGATGTGCACAAAACTGCATTTAGAACTCGGCATGGGCATTACGAATTCTTAGTTATGCCATTGGAGTGACGAATGCACCCGCAATCTTCATGGACTTGATGAACAGAGTTCTGAGGCCGTTTATTGATTCTTTCGTCGTGGTGTTTATCGACGATATTCTCGTGTACTCCAAGTCAGAGGCGGAGCACACCGAGCATCTGGCAGTAGTTTTGCAGAAGTTGGAAGAGCAGAGGTTGTATGTCAAGTTATCCAAGTGTGATTTCTGGAAATCTGAAGTGGCATTCCTAGGTCACATCCTTTCTAAGGAGGGAGTGGCAACTGACCCTCAGAAGATAGAGGCAGTGAGAGATTGGGCTAGGCCTACTACAGTGAAGGAAGTCAGAAGTTTCCTTGGGATGACTGGATACTACAGGAGATTCATTCAAGGTTATGCTCAGATAGCTGTGCCGCTTACCGAGTTGACCAAGAAGAATGTGAGCTTCAAGTGGACCGAGCAATGTGAGGCGAGTTTTCAGGAGTTGAAGGATAGACTGACTACTGCACCTATTTTGGCTTTGCCTAGAGCAGGAGTTGAGTATGATGTCTATAGCGATGCTTCACATCGGGGGCTTGGTTGTGTCTTAATGCAAGAGGGTAAAGTAATCGCTTATGGGTCTAGGCAACTACGACCGCATGAAAAGAATTATCCGACTCATGATCTAGAGCTGGCTGCGATTATCTTTGCTTTGAAGCAATGGAGGCACTACGTGTATGGTGAGAAGCTGAACATGTACACGGATCATAAGAGCTTGAAGTATATCTACCAGCAGAGGGATCTCAATCTAAGACAGCGGAGATGGCTGGAAGTGCTCGAGGATATGCGACCTGAGATCAAGTATCATCCTGGAAAGGCTAATGTTGTGGCTGATGCACTTAGTTGCAAGAGCAGTTTGGCCTGTTTGATTACAACTCAGAGGCATCTGATTGAGGAATTGGATCGAGCAGGTATTGAAGTTGTCTTGCAAGGGTTGGGGACATCTTTATCTCAGTTGAAGCTTCAGCCTACTTTAAATGCAAGGATCATTGCAAGTCAGGAAGTTGATGCTGATATTTTGGAGATGAAGGAGCAGGTTAGTGCTGGCAGGTTGCCCGGATTTCAGACCAGTGATGGAGTGCTGTGGTTCGGAGATAGGCTGTGTGTTCCAGATCAGGCGGACCTGAAAGAGAGTATTCTTCAGGAGGCGCATGCTACTCTTCTGTCTGTACATCCTGGGAGTACTAAGATGTACAAAGACATCAAACAGCATTTCTGGTGGTCAGGTTTGAAGCGGGATGTGGCCGAATTTGTCGCGAGGTGTGAGGTTTGTCAGCAAGTCAAAGCCGAAAATCAGAGACCCGGAGGTCTATTACAGCCGTTACCTATTCCGGAATGGAAGTGGGATAACATCCGTATGGATTTCATCACGGGATTGCCTAAGAGTTCTAAAGGCAATGATGCTATTTGGGTTATAGTCGATCGACTTACCAAGTCCGCTCACTTTTTGGCGATGAAACTCACGGCTTCGATGGACAAGTTGGCTGAGTTGTATGTTGGTGAGATTGTCCGACTTCATGGCGTTCCTTCGACTATTGTGTCTGATCGAGATGCGCGGTTTACTTCGCATTTCTGGAGGAGTCTTTAGGCAGCTTTGGGTACCAAGACGGATTTCAGCACTGCTTTTCATCCACAGACCGATGGGCAGACCGAGAGAGTCAACCGTATTCTTGAGGATATGCTTCGGTGTTGTATACTAGACTTCGGAGGCAGTTGGGAAAGGCATTTACCTTTGGTGGAGTTTGCCTACAACAACAGTTTTCAGGCTAGCATCGGGATGGCGCCGTACGAAGCTTTGTATGGCAGGAAGTGCAGGACTCCTGTGTGTTGGTATGAGGTTGGGGAGCGTCAGTTGTTTGGTCCTGAGCTTGTGCAGCTGACTTCTGAGAAGATTGATCTGATCAGGAAGAGGTTGGTGGAAGCTCAGAGCAGGCAGAAAAGCTATGCAGACAACCGGAGAAGGGACCTTGAGTTTGAGGTTGGTGACTTCGTCTTTCTGAAGGTATCACCCAGTAAAGGTGTGGTTCGTTTTGGCAAAGGCGGGAAGTTAGCCCCGAGATTTATAGGCCCATATAAGATATTGAAAAGGATCGGGAAAACTGCTTACCGGCTTGAATTACCGGAAGAGTTGTCTCAGGTGCACAATGTCTTCCATGTGTCTATGTTGAGAGGTTATATTCCAGACCCGAGTCATCATTTGCCTGAAGTGCCGGAAGGTTTGCAGTTAGACCTGAATTACATCGAGACTCCTGTTGAGATTGTTGACCGTAGGGAGAAGGTCTTGAGGAATAAGACGATACCGATGGTCAAGGTAGTCTGGAGAAACCACTTGGTTGAAGAGGCTACTTGGGAATCTGAGGAAAAGATGTTGAAGGACTATCCTGAGCTTTTTGCTTGATTGTCCTGTTGATTGTATTTTTGTATTTTGTGTTTTTTGTATCTCTTGTTGTTGTATTTTCTTCTTCTCGCTCTTGGCTGTAGTTCCGGGACGGAACTATTCTAAGGAGGGAGTGATGTAATACCCCGATTTTCTTAATATATAAAGATTATTTATTTCTCTTTTTATGGTATGCTTGGTGACATGTGGCTATTATTTTTCCATGATGAATAAAGTAATATTTTCTTTAAAAGCCAAAATGTCAACTTGTTTATATTTTTTTGGCCCAATAAATTTTAGCCCATAAACTTAACCTCTTATTTCATAACTTATCTGTGTAGCATCTTTCTTTTTTATATTCCGGGTATTTGATATGCTATTTATAGGGTGTAGTTGTGTGTACACGTGCACTCCATGTACACGTGCACAAGGCACAACCCTTGGCCGGATGGGAAGATAGGAGTGTAGATCATGGGTGGTTACTTTTGGGATGTGGGTAGTTTCTTAACTCCCGATTTGATCTCAACCTTTGATTCTCCAACTCCCCAATAGATCTCAGCCCTCCATTTCACCTATATTCTAGTATAAATACCCCCTCCTATCCCCTATCTCTTTTTACACTAAAATTTTCCTAAGTTTTCAAGAGAGTATTTGTGAGTTGTGTGGGAGCTTTTCTGTGGAGGCAAGCAGCATTGCTGGAGATTCTGGTGTGGAGCAAAGGAACAAGAAGTGCTGTGTTATTGAAGGACTTTGCGGGATTTCGGTTTATTTCTTCATACAAGGTGGGTGTTTCTCAGGACTTCTAATGTAGGAATAATGCTACAATGGCTATGATTGATATTATGTTATAAAAGTGATTTGAATGCGGTAGAAATTGCTTGAACACGCTATTAATATTGAAAATGAGGCTGTCGGTACAGTCGGCTGCCATGTGAGCCAGTCGACTGGTACGAGACATTATTTTTGCATGATTGTAATGATAAACGTGTGTATGAATGAACATGATGGTATGAATACTATCTGCATGGTTTCCCTATGACACATATGATGGAGGGAAGGTAAATGAATAAAAAGAGCTAATGGTAGTTAATAATTTGGAATTGTCGAAGCAGTCGACTGATAGTGTGTTAAGTCGACTGGTACTTCAATCTGACTGTGACTGTTGGGTAGTTTCATAAATTGAGATATTTTCATCATGTGGACCCAGTTTGATGACTTGGGATTTACATCTTTATTGTTGTAAGGAATTATGAGCATATGTGAATGCATGTTTAAAGTATTTCCCTAACGGAAAGAGCATGTTAGTAATTTGAAGATCCATGTTGTAGTGTTACTGAATGATAAGAAACCTTGTCTGTGGAACATGAACTTATGTATACTGTTAATTGACATCATGATGAAATGCACGTAAGAACTGTAAATAATCTACTGAAAATGGATCTGTCCAGTCGACCGATTGCGTGTAGCAAGTCGACTGATCTGGACATAGAATTATGCTGTTGAAATTGCTAAGACAGACGACTGAGGTGTGAACAGTCGACTGTCGTGTGACTAATATTGTGAACTTGAAAGTTGCGGGACAGGCGACTGGTAGTATACACAGTCGACTATCCCGAGCCTTTTGATAACCCTGTATATGACTGTATGAGTCGACTGGTGTTCTTCCAAGTCGACTGTACAGAAAGGACTTTGACATATTTGAATTCATGTTATTTTGCTGTTGGTAATTGTGAACTATATGATTAAAGTCAATGGATTCTGTTTATGACTGCATAAATTGTGAAATTGAATCATAGATGAGAATTGAGAACTAAACGAAATTATGAAATAAGAAATCATGATGAGAAAGTCTGTGAGACTCTAAAATGAATGATGAGCTGATGATGCTCCATTGGATATTGTGAATTTGAAATTGAACGAAAGAGTAGCTAAGTCTCCCCGGCAGTGAAATGAAATGATATTGAGAAATAGACCAGGTTGGTCAAGTGAAATGAAATGATAAGTCCGGTTGATGGAGAGGCTAACTCTAGAGCTTGATTTTTATTCATGATTCTAATATAACTTAAATACATAGTGTGGAGGTGATGAAGGTGAGAGAAAAACATGAGTATGAGAGCTAGGGTACGGTGCGGGTGTGTGAGCCGCAGAATGCATGCTTGATGAGTCAAGACTTGGCGCGGGCACAACTCAGTAATGATCGGACTCTAGTCACGCTTGTGGGATGTTTTGGTGACTGCAAGAGGAGTGTGTTCAGGGAGGAGGCTGAATTGTCGCAGAATGCATGCTTGACGAGTCAAGACATGGCGCAAAATTCTACTCCAGGGACCAGGATACATGCTTGTACTCATAGATTCATCTAGGATACTCATTGGAATTACAGAAGTAGAATAAGTCATGGCGGGGGATTGAACCCTACAAAAATGAAGATCGTTTAAGAGGCTTGCCCTCGAATCTATGTAGAATGGGATGCATAGAATTCGAACAAGTGCGCATTAGTGTCATGTTAATTAAGTAAATTGCATTAAGGATTTAAGTGCACAATCACGACACGACATCATTAAAAGTTCCCTCTTATTTGCATGCTTATGTTGAACCAGTTTGTGATTTGTAAGAAATGAGATTCATTATACTGTTTCTGGCATAGAGAGGATGGCCATGTATAATTATCGTCGGTTGAATAAACTGACGTACCCACAGTGTTTTATGCAGGATATAATTACATGTAAGAGGAATGGATGCATAAAGAGTTCATTATGTTATTGTTCATTTATGTAAATATTGTATATTTTGCTTCCGCTGTGTAAATTCAAATGTAATATGTTGTAAACTCTGATGTAAAAGTAAAGTTTTAAATTTTCCTTGTAAAATTGTATGTGAAGGAAGCGAAAAGATCCTGTAGAACATCTCAAATTCAGTAATTTGGGATTCGGGGCGTTACATGTATGAACTGATCATTATTTTTCCTTCAAAATATTTTTCCCAATTACGTGCAATGCATGCCCAACTCCTAAACTATTTCTTAACATGTATATCGCACGTGAAAATACTCCGACTCTTATCTAAACGTGCATCGCACGTGTAAATTACTAGTAATTATAACGTTGGTAAGGTGATCTCTAATTACATAACTCTATTAGGAAAGATTGCCATGTATGGTTCAATGGTTGAGTAATCGATATAATAAAACACAAAGAAAGCTATCAAGTGCCTCTCCTTCAATCCTCTAAAATCAATGGTCCAGTTCTAACCTCACAAAACACATTTTTTTTCCCAAAACTCAAATTCAAATCCCTCAACCCAAAACAACTCCTTTATATATTTAATTATCTCTCTCTCTCTCTCTCTCTCATTCAAAAAATAAAGAAAATAATTTTTTTTAAAATTTTAAAAAATAAATAATTTAAAAACATTAAAAATAATTCAAAAAAATCAACAACTCATAAACACTTGTTAAAAAAAAATTAAATTTTTTTTTTAAACTCTTAAAACTTTTAAAATAATTTTAAAAAATCAAAAACTTAGAAAAAAATTTTAAAATTTCGAAAATTTTGAAAATTTATTAAAATAAATTTTTTTTATAAAATTTTAAAAAAATTTATAAAATTTTAAAATTTTAAAAATTTTAAAAAAATTTAAAAAAATTTAAAAATTTTTTTAAAAATTTAAAATTAAAAATTTTTAAAATTTTTAAAAATAAAAAATTTTAAGATTTTAATAATTTTTAAAATGACTCCCCTCCATCAAATCGAGCGTGAATATCAAGTGACTCCTTATTGGCGACTGTCCTCCACCGAATTGAGAGACTCTATATGCAATGCGACGACTCTAATTTCACTCATTAACCGAATTCTCATTCTAATTAATTTTTAATTTTGTGTGCAGGGGATTACTCAATTTTTTGCTGACTCGAATTTTGTGTGTTCATGGGATCTAAGTTCAGAGAGCTATGATTGTTTTATTTTTTGGTTTAAAAAATTTTAATTTGGTGATTTATCTGATGAGTTTTTTACTGGTTTTGATTTAAGGTGTACGCAAGTGAGAGATGGATTATTTGGTGGCTTCAATTTGGACTTCCAAACCATAGCAGGACAGGTAAGTTGACCAGCAATCTAAAATAACTTAGCAAATATGCAACATTAATTTCTTTACTACAAGAGAAAATACTATCATGCAGCGTTCCCTTCACTTGTTATTATAAACCATTGATAACATAACATAAAGAACTTTTAGTGTATGTTTGGATATATAGGATTAGGATGACTGGAGTTTACCAGTAAAGAGTGCAAACTCTCCACTAAAGAAAGACAACTAAAGTAAATTTTTTATTTATCCATTTTGATTTTTTTTAGAAAGGTGCAATGGGGAGACAAAGTGAAGATAAAAGAAATGATTAGCTTGGTTTAGAGTTTTGAGAACTTCATGTATTTCATTTTAGTTGAAATAATAATAAGAGGTATTTCAATTGCAAACTGAGTCTCGGACAAACAAATGTTTAGATTATTGGTATTGTAGATACCTTCACACCTGTACTTGCATTACCATTGAATTTAGACATGCTCATAGTGGTTATGGGATTAGAGTAAGCTCTATAAAACCTATGTGATAATATCCTTGCATAACTATTACAAGCATCTAAAAGTGATGCTGAAGTTTAAAAAAAAATTATGCAGTGTTTCTAACAAATTATATGCATTCCAGATAAGTTCAAGCTAATGATCAAGAAGGCGATAGTTGAGCTTAAAGGTAGATATACCGCTTCCTCATATAATATGTTTGTTACTTCAATTAATTTGCTGGACTTTCAAAACTATTTTATATAATCAAACAAGATGCATCGTTCCGAATACGTGTCGTAGGCATGTGTCAACAGGCACACCTAGTATTCCTATAACACTGCAAGAAACTAGCTAGGTTGTCTGTGATGGTCAAAACCCATCGCAGATATTTTCAAACACAATATCATAGAAGCCGCATATATATCTGTGGCAAGTATCGATCGGGATCATCACAATATCACGTAGTTATCCATCAAAGATGTAATTACAGCTGTGATGGCTGTGGATATCGTCATAATTGATTAAGCTTTTGCAATGAATTTTCACTGCTGTTACGAAGGCCATCATAGAAGCCGACTCCACCTCAACTCTGCCATGCCAAAAGGATATTAAGAACTGCCACAGGCGGACAATAGAGTATAGCCAAGAGGTTTTGTTGTCCACAAAAGATCTAACGGCCGGAAGAGCGTACATGCTCCGAAGTGCTCTGAGAGTTTTGTTTGAACACGCTGACCTTACCCCTTCTATTAAACCATCCCTAGGCGAAATCGGCAAGATTGAACCAAGGCCCACCCGGCCATTGCCGGGGGACACCCAGACCAACCAGTGGGCTTTCCTTGAGAAGCTTCAACACCCCCCCCCCCCCCCCCCCCCCGAGCCGTTAAATTATTGAATTCATATATAGGGGCAGGCGTCCCAAACAGTGGTTCAGTGAGAAAGAAAGAAGGGGTATAATTTCGTCATGGTCAAGTCAATTTATTCCGGGGAATAAAGGGATTCCGTCGCATGTTCTACATGAATACGAGGGAAGTTGTGGGCTGGGCTCGACCGCTCGAGGCCACTTTTCCCAATCCATCCGGAAGCTTGTTTCCTGTCTCTCACCTATCATCGTACCCAGCCTGGCTATCACAGCCCTGCGACCCTATCTATGTAGATTCTTATTTCACATGGATATTTGTTGATATCTCTGGTTCGTAGGTCTTGAAACAGGATCATTTTTTGCATGGATGTCACACTAACACCCTATGTATCCCCATGTCAGAGGAATTATATATATTTCTTAAACACGTTTTAAAGTTCTCAGAAATTAGTTTAAGTTGACTAAGTAGCTAAGTAGCAAACAAGCACCCTACTGGCCTAGGGTTAACGCTTTTCGCTAGTGAGCAAGAGATCGGGGGTTCGAACTCCCGCTTGCATGATTCTCCAATTATTTGGAATTACGACCATAATCCAAATAATAATAATAATATAAAGTAGCTAGGCTATCGTGTAGTCAAGGGGATGATAAAAAGGCCTCAAGTGAGTGCCAGCGGTCATAGTCACAAATTCAGGATTCAGGGGCAAGATTTAATATTCAGAACTCGGCAAAAATTTGGTAAATTTAGAAGAAGAAAAAAACTCGGCAAATATTCAGGAAGAAAGAAATACAAAATTTAATGCATTTCAATATCTATCACTAAAATAAATATATATTTAAATCCATAAATAAGAAAAATAGTAACAAACCTAGCGATTAATTCGTTTAATTCACGCTTTCGTGAATAATTCGTGAAGTGCGTTATTTATACAGAAATTGGTAATTAAATCGCGAATTGATTCGGCAGATGAATTCTTCGTGAATAATTCGCCAAATTCGTGAATTATTCGCAAACTTTGTTGCTATGCTTGCAGTGTCTCTCGTGTTAATGAGCTTGAAGTTGGCATTTGTATCATCGTTGGAGGCGACGACGGTTGTGGTTGCAAGTGGCGGTGATGACAAACGGTATACAAGCGAGGAGATGAGAGAATGCGCTCAATGTTTGATCCATTCAGGTCAGATTGGATTGGCACAAGGAACTTGTTTTGGCAAGATCGGTCGACAAGTATGATTAGATTTTGTTTTATTATTTGTTTGTTGGTTGGAGAGTATAAATTCCATGACCCAGCCTGTTGGGTTTCATGAACTTCATAATCATATTTTCGGTTGTATGTTTTTTTTAAAATCTATTTAATGGAACGCAGGGGCCTTTCGACCCACCATTAACGATAAAAAAAAAGTAGCTAGACTATTGTTATAACACATGATAATGTCGTTGTCATTAGTCTCCTAAAAGCATTTAAAAGATGATAGGGGTCCAATGGCAGAGGGAAAATTTTCTCCCATCACACAACGGATCCAATCGAAATTCATGATCCATATAGTTCAAGATGATCTTCTTGCCATAAAATATAAAGTGGTGCAAAATCATTACATTTGAACATGTTTTTATCATTACAGTTTTTCAGCAAATAGAACAATTGCGACAACTTAACGCACGGGATAAACTTATTCAACTTTAATATTGTTTCATCCTTATATACTTTATGACATGTTGAATACTTTAAAATGGTATGCATCGTGCATTTGGATGGAAGGGGTAGGGATTTAAGGGTTTGAGGTTTGTTTAATTTTTATTTCTTTATTTTATAAAAAAAAATGTGAAATGCATGTATTAGTTTAAATGAGATTCCTACTTCTGCTCTCATTTCTCTATTTCAAAATAGAGGAAGGGGAGAGGGGTAGACCCATTAACTTAATATATATTTATAAAGTTATAATTATAATATGATTCAATGTTGATCAAGTAAACTTCAATGTTTTTTTTATTGTTAACGGTTGGTTGAAGGCCCCCCGCGTTCCATTAAAAAGATTTTAATAAAACATACAACTAAAAAATAGGATTATGAAGTTCATGAAACCCAACAGACTGAGTTATGGAACTCATACTCCCCAACAAACAAGTAATAATGCAATAAATCTAATCCTACTGGTTGACCGAGCTCGTCCAAATAAGTTCTCCGTGTCAAGTCTCTCATTCCCCGCCTGTACACTGTTTGTCATTGCCACCACTTGCATCTACAACCATGCCAACCCCAGCAACAACACAAACGCCAACTTCAAGCTACTTGACCTGAGAGACACCGTAGGCACCCACTAATTTGACATGACCATGTCCAAATTGGGACCTCGTTCTCATTCCCTTGCTTGACCACAGTTGACTGTCACCACCACCTCGCAACGAGAGTTGCCATCGCCCCTGACGGACTCACAAACTCCACCTCCAAGCCTTAGATATGTGAGAGACCACAGGCATCCCTCCAATATTACCTGAATTTGTCAATATTAAGCATTTCTCTCACTATCTAGCTTGTCCACCGTCTACTATTACCCACAATCGCAACATGTCATCGCACCAACGGTTTCTTGAACGACACCTCCAAGCTCAATGGTAAGAAAGAAACCATAGGCACTCATCATGTCTTTCAATACCAAGCTTGCCCCATCATTCTCTGTTACTTCTAACCTTAACCGCAACGAATGTTGCCCCCAATGGTAACACAAATGCTCATCCAAGCCTCATGACATGAGAGAACCCCCACAAACCCACTCAATTTGACCTAAATAGGTCAAAAATGAGCCCAAATTTTGAACTTGCTAGACCACCATGCCCCACAACAAATAGGATTAACAATTATGATTATTTGAAGTTGGTTGAAATTTAGATATTCGGGGAGATTAATATTTGGATCTATTAGAATATGTCAATATCTTTTATATTTAGTATACATCAATTTAGGAATCAATTAGTAGAAATCATGGCAACACAATTATAGGAATCAGAATTAATCAGTCACAATTATGGCAACACAATTATAGGAATCAATCAGTAGAAATCATGGCAACATAATTATAGGAATCAGTTATGATTTTGTAGCCAAGGCTGTTGCATATATATATGGTTATCATATCAATGAAAAGCAAGGGAAATATTTCTATCGTGGTATCAGTAAGCATGGGTTTCAATTAATCTATCTCCTTCTCTATCTCACAGCAGCCATCCCTGACTTCTTCTTCTTCAATCGGAACCCAACTCCCACTCAAAAAAATTCTTCAACAATTGACCCCTGTGCCTCTTCATCTTCCTACTATCTTCCTCCTGTCGCCGGCGCCTTCAGCGTTGCCTACTCGCGACCGCAACAACAGAGCAGCGCCTCAGCAACAACCAGCCTCCCCCGATGCTCGCAGCTTCCCTACGTAGTGCCGCGACATCTCCAGTGGAAAATCTTCCCTCCGGTGCACTCCCCGGCACTGGCCTTCCTCCGGCCACCCCTCAGCCACCAGCATCATCCAGCACCAACCCCCAATCCCACATCCCCTCCTCTGTCATCGACATTAACAGCAGCCTAGAGACTCCTTGCTACTCATCCTCCCTCATGGCCGAAGATCACCCTTCATCTCCAATACCACCTTCTTCGGATCCTCCAAAACCTACTACCTCAACCTTTCATCCTGCTCTCACCATCCCTAACATCACCAACTTCATCAAAGTCACGCTCGATATTGAAAAAGGCCAATATAATATGTGGTCTGAACTCTTCAAAATCTATGCCATAGCCTAACAAGTCCTTGATCATATCATTCCCCCATCTCCAAATGATACGTCGTCCACTCTCTCTCTCAAACAAACCGATCCTACTCTTTGGTCGCACCTTAACGCTATTGTCCTATAATGGATTTATGGCACCATCTCTAATGATCTTCTCAACACAATTATTGAACATGATTCAACTGCTGAACTTGCTTGGAACCGACTGTTTGATATCTTCTTCGACAACAAAAACTCTAGGGCTCTCTACCTAGAACAAGAATTTTCGAGAGTCACCATAGAGCAGTTTCCTGATGCTTCTTCTTACTGTCAACACCTTAAATCGCTCTCGGATCAACTATCTAATGTTGGTGCTCCTGTTTCAAACGAACGGTTGGTGCTTCAGCTCGTTTCCGGCTTAACAGATGCTTATGCCACTGTGGGTTCCCAAATTCGTCATGGAGAATCATTTCCTCCGTTTTACAAGGCCCGTTCTATGCTTGTTTTGGAGAAAACGGCACGGGCAAAAAGGGCGACAAACACCACAGATAACTCTGCTTTTCTAGTATCTCAATATAACAACTCTGCTGGAAATCTGTCTCACCATCAAAACTGCAACAACTACAATGGCAGCAGCAGCCGTGGTGGTCGTGGCGGAAGCCACCGCAGTGGCCGTGGAAGAGGCAGAGGAGGTGGTCGTGGCGGCCGATCACAAAACCACCGGCCCACATCATGGCAGTCGCCTCCAACGCAACCACAGCAGTGGGCGTATCCTCCATGGGCAGGACCGTGGCAGCCATGAGCCACACCACCTTTTCCATATCCCACAGCAGAAAATTAGCAGAAACAACTCACATCTCAGCAGGCCCACCAGCCAAGAATTCTTGGGCCTAAGCCTCAGCAGGCCCATATAGCAGCCGCCCCTCAACATGCGCAGTCCTTATATGCACCAACAGATATTCATGCTGCAATGCATACTCTATCTATCTCTCCTCCAGACGATCAATAGTATCTGGACACAGGGGCCACCTCTCACATGACTACAAACTGAGGTAATCTTACGTCTTATTCCAATATGAGTAATAATATTACTGTTGGTAGTGGTCATCATATTCCAGTTATTGATTGTGGAAATGCATTATTACGTAACCTACATCACCCTTTCACCTTACATAATGTCTTGCATGCACCCAAATTAATTAAAAATCTTGTCTCTGTGAGAAAATTTACCATTGACAATGATGTTTCTGTTGAATTTGATCCCTTCGGTTTTTCTGTGAAGGATTTTCAGACAGGGATGCATTTAATGAGATGTAACCGCCTGGGTGAACTTTATCCTATTACCATAAGACCATCCACTACAACACCATCCAGCTTTGCTGCTTTATCCAATGAATTATGGCACAATCATTTAGGACATCCGGGAGCTCCTGTTTTAAATTCTCTTCACCGAAACAATTTTATTATCTGTAATAAGTTTCGGAATAATTTCTTTTGTCATTCTTTTCCACTTGGGAAGCAAATAAAATTACCTTTTTATGAGTCTTTGTCATCCAATTTAATGCCTTTTGATATTGTGCATAGTGATCTTTGGACATCACCTATTCTTAGTTCAGGTGGACATCGTTATTATGCTTTATTTCTTGATTTCATGAATTGTTTATGGACTTTTCCTCTTGCAAATAAATCTCAAGTTCATTCCATTTTTCTCCACTTTCGTACTCACATTAAAACACACTTTGAAAGAGAAATTAAATGTTTTAAATGTGACAACGGAAAAGAGTACGACGATGCACTTTTTCACAAGTTCTGTGAACTCAATGGAATGGCTTTTAGATTTTCTTGTCCTCATACATCTCCTCAAAATGGAAAAGCCGAAAGAAAAATTCGTACCATAAATAACATCATCCGAACTCTTCTTGCTCATGCCTCCCTCCCGCCTTTGTTTTGGCACCATGCCTTACAAATGGCCACTTACCTTCTCAATATTCTCCCAACAAAAAAATTTGCCCTCCAAATGCCCACCAAAATTCTCTACCAAAAAGATCTGTCATATTCTCATCTTTGAGTTTTTGGATGCCTCTGTTATCCTCTCATTCCATCCACTTCTAGAAATAAATTGCAAGCTCGATCAACACCTTGTGTTTTTTTGGGGTATCCATCGAACCATAGAGGTTATAAATGTTATGAGTTGTCGAGTCGTAAAATTGTAATTTCAAGGCATGTTGTTTTTGATGAAAATACGTTTCCTTTTTCTAATTCAATTGCTCCCTCATCCTCCAGTTATGATTTTTTGGATACAAGCACTACACATTTTCTTTACTCACCCAATCAACCCTTTTTCAACTTTCATGATATCCAAACCCCTCCACCTCTAGCCGCTACCAATCTGGCACAATCCTCCCCCACCCAACACCTAACTACACCAGTCCCATCCTCCTCATCACACCATACTACTCCGCAAGGCCTCTCCTCCCCCACCAAACATACCACCACACCGGCCCAAAACACAATTCCCCTCCAAACCCAACACGAGCCAACATCTTCTCCAGAATCCGCATCTTCAACTGCCTGAGAACAACCCACTTCTCTAGCCAAACCACCACACTCTCCTCAAATGATCACCCGAGCACAACACGGCATTTACAAGCCTCGCCAACTTTTTAATCTCCATACCTCTGCCCAACATTCCATTTCTCCCTTGCCTACTAATCCCCTTAATGCATTAAATAATCATAATTGGAAAATGGCCATGAAAGATGAATATGATGCTCTTATTGAAAATAAGATGTGGGACTTAGTGCCCCGTCCGTCTAATGCTAACATTATTTGGAGTTTATCGATTTTCAGGCATAAGAAGAAATCTGATGGATCTTTTGAGCGTTATAAGGCTCGGCTGGTAGGAGATGGTGCAGGTCAACAACCTGGTATAGATTGTGGTGAGACCTTCAGTCCAGTAGTCAAACCGGATACTATTCGGACGATACTCAGTGTTGCTTTATCAAAATCATGGTACCTTCATCAATTAGATATCAAAAATGCCTTTTTACATAGAAATCTTGATGAAACTGTGTACATGTACCAACCTCCTGGTTTTCGCAATCCCCTACATCATGACTATGTATACCTGTTAAAGAAGTCTCTCTATGGCCTCAAACAAGTCCCTCAGGCTTGGTACCAGCGATTCACTGATTTTGTAGCTAAGTTGGGTTTCTCTCACAGTATCTCAGATCATTCTTTATTCATTTATCACCGAGGCGATGACACAGCTTATATCCTTCTATATGTGGATGACATTATTCTTACTGCTTCTTCAGATACTCTCCGTCAATCCATCATGTCTAAACTTGGCTTTGAATTTACCATGACAGATTTGGGTCCCCTAAGTTATTTCTGGGTATATCTGTTACAAGACATTCAGGAGGTCTTTTTCTTTCACAAAATAAATATGCGGAAGAAATTATTGAGCGAGCGGGCATGTCTTCCTGCAAACCATCTTCTACACTAGTGGACACAAAGGCAAAACTCAGTAGATCTTCAGGAAACCCATATCATGATCTAACCGAATATCGCAGTCTTGCCGGAGCTTTACAATATTTGACATTTACAAGACCAGATATCTCTTATGCTGTTCAACAAGTGTGTTTATTTATGCATGACCCAATGACCCACCATATGACTACTTTGAAGCGAATCCTTCATTATATTAAGGGTACTCTTACTTTTGGTCTACATATCTCTCCCTCTTCAGTTGAAAATCTCACTACATATACCGATGCAGACTGGGGTGGATGTCCAGACACCAGAAGGTCTACGTCTGGATATTATGCATATCTTGGGGACAATTTAATCTCTTGGTCTACAAAATGACAACCTACCTTGTCTCGATCCAGTGCTGAAGCCGAGTACCGTGGAGTTGCTAATGTAGTTTCCGAATCCTGTTGGCTTAAAAACTTACTCTTGGAACTTCACTATCCTGTCACGAAGGCTACATTAGTCTATTTGTAAAGATAAGGCTCGGCTAGTAGGAGATGGTGCAGGTCAACAACCTGGTATAGATTGTAGTGAGAACTTCAGTCCAGTAGTCAAACCGGCTATTATCCGGACGGTACTCAGTGTTGCTTTCAAAATCGTGGTGCCTTCATCAATTAGATGTCAAAAATGCCTTTTTACATGGAAATCTTGATGAAACTGTGTACATGCACCAACCTCCTGGTTTTCGCAATCCCCTACATCCTGACTATGTATGCTTGCTAAAGAAGTCTCTCTATGGCCTCAAACAAGTATCTCGGGCTTGGTACCAGTGATTCACTGATTTTGTAGCTAAGTTGGGTTTCTCTCACAGTGTCTCAGATCATTCTTTATTTATTTATCACCAAGGCGATGACACAGCTTATATCCTTCTATATATGGACGACATTATTCTTACTGCTTCTTCAGATACTCTCCGTCAATCCATCATGTCTAAACTTGGATCTGAATTTGCCACGAAAGATTTGGGTCCCCTAAGTTATTTTCTGGGTATATCTGTTACAAGACATTCATGAGGTCTTTTTCTTTCACAAAATAAATATGCCGAAGAAATTATTGAGCGAGCGGGCATGTCTTCCTGCAAACCATCTTCTACACCAATGGACACAAAAGCAAAACTCAGTGGATCTTCAGAAAACCCATATCATGATCCAACCGAATATCACAATCTTGCCGGAGCTTTACAATATTTGACATTTACAAGACCAGATATCTCTTATGTCGTTCAACAAGTGTGTTTATTTATGCATGACCCAAGGACCCACCATATGACTGCTTTGAAGCGAATCCTTCATTATATTAAGGGTACTCTTACTTTCAGTCTACATATCTCTCCCTCCTCAGTTGAAAATCTCACTACATATACCGATGCAGACTGGGGTGGATGTCCAGACACCAGAAGGTCTACGTCTGGATAGTGTGTATATCTTGGGGATAATTTAATCTCTTGGTCTGCAAAATGACAACCTACCTTGTCTCGATCCAGTGCTGAAGCCGAGTACCGTGGAGTTGCTAATGTAGTTTTCGAATCCTGTTGGCTTAGAAACTTACTCTTGGAACTTCACTGTCTGTCACGAAGGCTACATCAGTCTATTGTGATCATGTAAGTGTGGTATATCTTTCCGGCAATTCTATTCAACACCAACGCACTAAACACATTGAGATGGATATACACTTTGTGCATGAAAAGGTTGCTCGTGGTCAAGTACGGGTGTTACATGTCCTTCGTGTTACCAAATTGCTGACATCTTCACGAAGGGACTTCCGCTGCAACTCTTTGATGATTTTCGACAGTCTCAACATTCGTCAACCTCCCGTTTCGACTACGGGGGTGTATTAGAATATGTCAATATCTTTTATATTTAGTATACATCAATTTAGGAATCAATCAGTAGAAATCATGGCAACACAATTATAGGAATCGGAATCAATCAGTCACAATTATGGCAACACAATTATAGGAACCAATCAGTAAAGATCATGGCAACATAATTATAGGAATCAGTTTTGATTTTGTAGCCAAGACTGTTGTATATATATATGGTTATCATATCAATGAAAAGCAAGGCAAATATTTCTATCATTAGGTAGCAATTTTGGTGGGGGAAAGGAGGAGGAAGGACCCCCCCCCCCCAGTCAACTTCGGTCGGGAGGTGAAAAGATAAAGGGGGCTAGATGCCAAGTTTCAAATGGGGGGAGAAAGGGGGGGAAGAGGATGGTGTTTTGGCTGGTGAAGGAGAAGGGAAGAGGAAGGGTTGGTGGGTCGGGAGGGAGGGAGGGGCGAGGTGGTGGGTTACAAGTTGGGAGTAGGAGGGTGTCGGCGGAGGGAGGAGGGAGTGGGAAGAGGGGGTGGTGAATAGAGCCTGGAGGAGGCCGGAGAAGGGAGTGGGATGGGTTTGAAAATCGGCCTGACCAAGCTCCGTAAATTTCGGATTTGGTCGTTTTAATTAAGTGAGTGGGAAATAATTGATCGAGTAAACTTCAATGTTATAAATGTAAACTAGTAACACCTATACAATATTGCACGATTATTAAGGTTTGATTAAAGAATATGAATCCAGTCCAAAATTTAGATGGAAAAATAACGAGAGATTGCATTCTACATTTGCTCTCATTTTTATTTTTATTTTAAAAAGAAAACAAAAGAAAAATTCTTGAATTAAAAGTGGTTTTTGCATAATATATTGTATAGATGGGTACATGCTTATTGTAATTTATTGGGACTTTGATCAGCTTTGTCTCTAATATGATAGAAACAACCATGTATATGAAACATCCCTGCAAAAATCCAAGGGGTTTACTATGACATTTTGTAACGACATTTGGGAAAAAAATGCATAAATAGCTATTAGCTATCCTGACGTTTTTCATAGAAACGTCTCTCAAAATTACGTGTACTCTGTCAAAATCTCTCCAACCCTAAATCTCTTAAAAATTCCTCCAACCCCAAATCTCTCTATGTCTCAAAATCAAAATCGCTCCAACCCCAAATCTCTCAAAATCCCTACAAATCTCTAAACCCCCAAATCTCTCAAAATCCCAAATCAAAGCCCGTTGTCGTCACCGTCATTGTCGTCTCTGCCACTGTCGATGTCTTCAGCCCGATGCCAACACCCCCTCGTCTCCTCCCCTCTCCCTTCTTCTCGATTTCCAAGCCATCGACCTCCATCTCCACCATCCTCTGTCATTGAGCACTGAAAGCAGCTAGGGCATCCAGATTCTTCAATATCTCCAATCGATCTTTCAGGTTCGGTAGAACTCACCCTTTTTTTCTTGAATTTTGTTTGAATTTGTATAGATTTCGAAATCTATTTGATTCTTTGTTTATGTGATGGTGAATGAATGAGAATGTATGAGAATGTATTAATCGTGGATTAAGAATTAGATTTTGTTTTGAGTTAGGGTTTCAATTCTTTATAATTAGGATCGAATTTTCCTTAATTGAAGATATTTTGGGTATAAATATTTTGGTTACTAACAAGGAATTTTTGTAAGTTTTTTATGTGGTTTGTTTTTGGGGTGTGGCTGTAATAGGTGTGAGTTCTTATAATTTGTATAGTGGAAGTTGTGGTACTGGCTATATGTTCGACCCTCGACTGGGGGACCGTCTCGGGAGTAGCAGGAGTGAGGTGGAGAACGGATACTCGGCTCGGATCAGTAACTTGGATCGGATCTTCGGGGCTCAGCTCGGTCTTGTGTACCTGCACTCTGCCTAGAAATATCGAGAGAAATTCCGGCGACAGGCCCCCCGACGATCTAGTCAGTCACTGGAAAGCAACATGAGCTAGGATTTTGGAGGAGAAAGATTGATTACCTGGCCAGTGGGGGAGGGGGTCTGATATTTATAGGCAGAGCAAACAGGTCTGAGATCCTGCTGGCCGGATTTGGACCTGTTTGCTCGTGGGCCTGACGTGGCAGAAGCCCATGAGGCTCTGGGTTGATCTGATGATCAAGGGAGAGCGGATTTTAAGGGGATCTGGTAGCCCAGGAGGGACCACGTCATCTGACCCATATCAGTTTTGAAGTTTATTACCTGCGCGTGTTTGTTGAAGCAGTATCTTTATTGATGGATGTCTTCGTTTGTTTATATGGTGATCGGAAGTTTAAAAATTTATTACATATGGATATTGGTTGAAGCATCTGCATGTTTTTGCATATTGATCTTCGAGATAAGAAAGCACAAGATGGGGTGTTCGCTTCTACAAAGTAAGATATTGTCGAAATGTGGTTAGTAATGAAGCTAGAAATTTTGGTTACGAGGCAAAATGAATACAAATATTACATAAATGAGTAATATATCACAGTTTTATTATCTAATTAGTGTGACAATTGACTTACATTTGTGGTACTTGTCTTGTATGAATCTAGAGCTTTGGGGTATATAAGTATATTGGCCATTTTGAAACTATGTTAGTACAAACATAAGTTTGTGTCTACTTAAGGGTACATAAACAATATCCTATACCTTGTTATGCCTTAGATTGCTATTACTTATGCAGAGTTCTAGACAGGTCGAGAAGTCTTTTACATGGACAGACCTTCCATCAAAAGACCAAAGAAATATGTTTAGTTTCCTGTGAGTTTTCTGTTAGAAATTAATTTGTAATGTGTTCAGGTTTAGACATTGAAATATAGTAATTTGATTCATGTCCCTTCAGGTATTCATAGCCTCGATCCATTCCAATTATGTTGACTGCAATAGATGGCTTGGTGATTTTGTCTTATCAAAGGTGCAGCGGTGCTTTTATGGTTTGACATTTTGAAGATCTACAGTTTGCTGATATTATAGTTCCTTAAATTGCATACTGTTGACAATTAAATTGTTCTGTGGGAACCAAAGACCAAAGAACAGAGTCCTGGAGAGGTGAGATACCTTGTTGATGCTCTGATCACAGGCACTCCGTATTTACATCTATTATATATAACTAATTATGATGCATATAGGATAGAATTCAGAAAGGACCCTCTAGATGACAACACATGTTACTGCAGAATTAAGAGATAAAAGAGTACTTCGTTGAGTCTTCGAGAACTAGAATTAAGTTGATAGATAATTAGCATGAAATCAAAGTTAAGAACTAAGTGATAAGGATGCATACTTTTCAAACTAACATTAATCTGATAAGAAGTTAAATTACCAGGAGTAATTAAATTCTTGTTAAGATAAATCAGAGAGATGAAAACAATACTGAATATTAAATTGAGTTTAACCAAGTACAATACCATCTATATATAGGAGGAGAACAAATATCAAAACAACTCTACAACCAATATGAGACTATAATAATATCTAACACCCCCACTCAAACTCACGATGGGTCAAACAGTGTGAGTTTACCTACTAAATATCAAAATCTCTGGACAGTATGGGATTTGGTGAAAAAGTCAGCAGTCTGCTGGGAAGAGATAACAGAATGGAGAGAAATGGTCCCTGCCTCAAAGCGCTCACGAACATAATGACAATCAATCTCTATATGCTTCGTTCGCTCATGAAATACCGGATTGCTTGCAATGTGCAATGCACTCTGGTTATCACAATGAAGAGGAGTAACTCCTATAAGAGTGACACCCATATCTGATAACAGCCAACGAACATGAACAATCTCTCTAGTAGTAGCTGTCATTGCTCTGTACTCAGTCTCGGTGGAAGAGCATGCAACGACACCCTATTTCTTGCCTCGCTATGAGATCAACGAATCACCAAGAAATAAATAGAAACCTGTGGTAGACCTTCTGGTAGTAGGATCACCTGCCCAATCTGAATCAGAATATGCACTGAGCTCTAGTTTGGATGTAGAAGGTATGAATAATAAGCGAGTGATAGTCCCCCAAAGATATCTGAGGATCCAAAGAAGAGCACCGTAGTGAACCGATGTAAGAGCGGAAATAAACTGACTGACAACACTAACTGCGTGAGCAATATCGGGTCTGGTCATGCATAAGTAGATAAGCTTTTCAACAATCTGCATGTATCTAATGGGATCAGGAAGGAGCTCACCATCTGTGAGACGAAGCTTCACATGAAGCTCTAAGGGTGTATCAGCTGATCGATTGTCAGAGAGACATGCAGCGGAAATAATATCTGATGTGTATTTCTGTTGAGAAATGAGTATCCCCTGAGATCCATAAGCAATCTCTAAATTCAGAAAGTAACGTAGCTTACCAAGGTCTTTCATATGGAACTGCTGGTGAAGGTATTTCTTGGTGGATACAATGCTGGCAGAGTCATCCCCAGTAATGATCATATTGTTAGGGTTATATACTGAAAGCATCACTTTTGTATTAACTTTATTTCCTTATTTTTTTGAATGAGAATCATATGGGCATATGTTTGCATATTGTGTTTATTATAATATTAATGCAAGTGTCTGATATTCTATAAGGTTGATAATATGGTGTGAGGTGACACACAGAAGATCATATTACCAGTTCCCTATGGAATATATAAATAGTTCACAACCTAGACGGACTTGGACAATCCATTGGAAAGGTTGTAGTGTAATCTGGTATTAGTCTGTCTTGACTATAGGTTTACACTAGTACACTTTGTGTGTATTGAACAGGACCACTTGAGGTTGTTCTCTTTGTACTGACTACAAAAGAGAACAAACACCTCTGTTATTATGGATGCTTATGCTCTTAATCCAGATATAATAACAGACATGTATATGCAGTGTGCATTACTTTGACTCATAAAAGAGTGAGATTCATTATGGATCAACAACCTCTATGAATTGGGTAATAGCATTGTATGTATGATGGGCTGTTGATTGTAAAAGGAATTCATGTCCCGATACGTCGGGTTGATGATGTCCCCTTAAGGAGCTCATAAGGATTGTCATGTAAACCCTGTAGGTGGATTACATCCGACATGACAAATAAAGTTGAGTGGTACTACTTAAGGATAAAAGATGTTGATCAATGTAGTTGTCAGTAACTTAATTTGATCGACGGACATTCGATATCTTAACATGGGGAGTTGAACGAGCATATAATAAAATGAGCCCATAAATATAATTTGGGATTAGGAAGGTAGTGCAACAATAGCTCCTTAGTGGACCGAGCTATTGTTAATGGGCCTGGGTTGTGTGTTCGGGCTGAACACGGGATACCCAGATCC
Organism: Hemerocallis citrina; assembly: GCA_017893485.1. NCBI lineage: Eukaryota > Viridiplantae > Streptophyta > Magnoliopsida > Asparagales > Asphodelaceae > Hemerocallis > Hemerocallis citrina. The sequence continues at coordinate 70,283,638 of CM030361.1, forward strand.
GTTAGGAGACCTAACCCTAATTTCTCCTCATGGTCCCTGCCGTAGCCTTATATATATCCTCTATTTCTCTGGCCGTCATTGACAATCTGAAATATAAGATTTTTCTCAAAACTCGTGATTCACGAAAGGGGAGAAAGAGAGGTCAGCCAAGAAGAGAAGAAAGGTTGGGAGATCGTCGCCCACATGACGTCCAACCCGAGGAAGGAATACGTGCAGAAGATCTTGGGGTCGCTGTCGTCTTCTTCTCACCGCAGGTATAATTTGTGAACCCTAGTTTCCGCTGTATAGGGTTAGATCACAATTAAGCAATCTGTTTATCTTTAACGATCGATACGCACACCAATCCGCAGTCCTGGGATTCATCTCAGTTCCATCAATTGGTATCAGAGCCGGTATTGGATCTGCGTATTGATTGTTACATCCATGTTGTCCAATAAAACTTGTGTTGCATGATAGTCGGTAGATGTAGATCTGTTCTAGATGTAGATCTGTTCTAACTCGGTTTTGCAGGCATCTTAGATCCAACTATTATGGTCCAATGCATGTTTTGTTTGTGTTGTTGTTGTTTTGTGGATGTAATTATTGTGTTGTTGTTTTGTGGATGTAATTAATATCACGAGGGTTGATCGTGCTTATAATTTTAATTTTTCAATCTAGATTATGTGTGAACTCCTTCGGGGGGCATAGGATTGATGTAATTTTAATTTTTCAATCTAGACTATATATGAACTCCTTCGGGAGGAATAGGATTGATGTAATTTTAATTTTTTTTTTATCGATCGTGATGGCGGTGGTGGCTGTTTCTGACGCCGGAGGAGTTGCTGTTTCAGGCAGTCCGGAGATCGACAGATGGTTTCGATGAAGAAATCGAGCAGCCAAACCTAAAAAAAAAAAAAAACTAGGATAAGTATAGCTCCGCGCAGGGTCAGATTTGGGCTTTCGCACAGTCGGGGAAGGATCAGGAAAGATGACCATAATAGTTGGATATTTATTTTCAAATTTATTGCCATTATTGCTTATTCTGATTATGCATGCTTATTATATTGTGATGTTTTTTTTTGAAAAAAACTAGGATCACATTAATAATGGACAACATGGACATAAATTAACTAGTAGAAAAACCCTCATTGTTAAATAACTAGGTGGGAGAGGGAATTCTTTTAACATGAATCCCACGGTCTCCATTGCTGGTTTGTAGGTGATATAGTTATACTTGCGTGTTGGCTTTAGTGCCTTCCTCCATATCGGATGAGTATAATTATGGATCACCAGTATAAACTTCCTTAGGGATAATTATAGAAAGTTACCTAGTATGTGTTCACTTCTCCATCTGAAGGAACTCAATACAAGATAATGGACTTAGTATTAAGCAATGGTATACACTTAGATGCAAATAATGGTATCCTCCCCATCGGAGTCACTGCTATTATTTGTAGGACCAAAGCAAGACCAACAGATTAATTTTATTTGTCATAAAGTTGTGTTGACATGATAGTAAAATTAATAGGAAAAACCTACTTGAACAAATATTGAATTTGTATACGTCCACACTATCGTGGCATGCTAAATTCATGGTGTTTAAGGTGTTGGTGAATTTTTTTATTATTGTTTTGAGGGAATCAATATTTAATTAATTCAAAAGGTTATGCCCTACATAATTTTTATTTTATGTGATTCTCAGGATTTCAAAAATGGGGTATTGATTATGAGGAAACCTTTTCGCCAGTAGCCATGCTTAAGTCTATCCGGATTCTTTTATCTATTGCAGCTCATCTTGATTATGAGATTTGGCAAATGGATGTCAAGACAGCTTTCCTTAATGGAAGTCTTGAGGAAGACATCTATATGCAGCAACCAGACGGGTTCATTGAAAAGGGCCAAGAGCATCTTATTTGTAAGCTCAAGAAGTCCATTTATGGACTTAAGCAAGCTTCCAGATCTTGGAACATATGTTTTGATCAGGTGATAAAATCCTATGGATTTGATCAATGTCAAGATGAATCATGTGTGTACAAAAAGTGTGACGGAAACGTAGTGGTATTCCTAGTACTTTACGTGGATGACATCTTGCTCATTGGAAACAATGTGAAGGTATTATCTAACGTAAGGGTATGGTTATCCAAACAGTTTGATATGAAGGACTTGGGAGAAGTAGGTCACATCCTTGGGATCAAAGTTCTACGAGATCGCAAGAAAAAGATGTTGGGCTTGTCTCAAGCTTCCTATATCGATACTATACTAACTCGTTTTAGCATGCAAAATTCTAAGAAAGGTTTCTTACCTTTTAGGCATGGAATTGCTCTATCAAAGGAGCAGTGTCCGAGGACACCTAAAGAGATAGAGAACATGAAAGCAGTTCCTTATGCTTCAGCAGTAGGAAGCTTAATGTATGCAATGCTATGTACGAGACAAGATATCTGCTTTGCCGTAGGCATGGTTAGCAGATATCAGTCTAACCCGGGACAAGAGCACTGGACTGCCGTAAAGCATATTTTGAAGTACCTGAAAAGGACTAAAGATTACATGCTAGTTTACCAGGCAGATAGTTTAGTTGCCTTGGGGTATACAGACTCAGATTTTCAGTCAGATAGGGATTCCAGGAAATCAACCTCAGGTTATGTATTTACTTTGGGAGGTGGAGCCACTATATGGAGGAGTATCAAGCAAAAATGTATTGCTGATTCTACCATGGAAGCCGAGTATGTGGCAGCCTCTGAGGCAGCCAAAGAAGCGGTTTGGCTCAGAAACTTCCTATTGGACTTGGATGTGGTACCTAATTTGCCTAAGGCTATTACACTTTATTGTGATAATAGTGGTGCAGTTGCAAATTCGAAGGAACCACGAGCCCATAAGGCAAGTAAACACATTGAGCGCAAGTACCACCTAATACGAGATTTCGTAAAGAAAGGAAAAGTTGCTGTGATCAAGATAGCATCAGCAGACAACCTAGCTGATCCCTTCACTAAGAGCTTACCAGCTAAGGCTTTTGATAGTCATGTTGAGGGTATGGGAGTCAGATGCGTAGCAGCATGGCTTTAAGTATAAGTGGGAGATTTGTAACAGTATACTGAAAAGCAATGCTTTGAGTATAAGTGAGAGATTGTTAGGGTTATATACTGAAAGCATCACTTTTGTATTAACTTTATTTCCTTATTTTTTTGAATGAGAATCATATGGGCATATGTTTGCATATTGTGTTTATTATAATATTAATGCAAGTGTCTGATATTCTATAAGGTTGATAATATGGTGTGAGGTGACACACAGAAGATCATATTACCAGTTCCCTATGGAATATATAAATAGTTCACAACCTAGACGGACTTGGACAATCCATTGGAAAGGTTGTAGTGTAATCTGGTATTAGTCTGTCTTGACTATAGGTTTACACTAGTACACTTTGTGTGTATTGAACAGGACCACTTGAGGTTGTTCTCTTTGTACTGACTACAAAAGAGAACAAACACCTCTGTTATTATGGATGCTTATGCTCTTAATCCAGATATAATAATAGACATGTATATGCAGTGTGCATTACTTTGACTCATAAAAGAGTGAGATTCATTATGGATCAACAACCTCTATGAATTGGGTAATAGCATTGTATGTATGATGGGCTGTTGATTGTAAAAGGAATCCATGTCCCGATACGTCGGGTTGATGATGTCCCCTTAAGGAGCTCATAAGGATTGTCATGTAAACCCTGCAGGTGGATTACATCCGACATGACAAATAAAGTTGAGTGGTACTACTTAAGGATAAAAGATGTTGATCAATGTAGTTGTCAGTAACTTAATTTGATCGACGGACATTCGATATCTTAACATGGGGAGTTGAACGAGCATATAATAAAATGAGCCCATAAATATAATTTGGGATTAGGAAGGTAGTGCAACAATAGCTCCTTAGTGGACCGAGCTATTGTTAATGGGCCTGGGTTGTGTGTTCGGGCTGAACACGGGATACCCAGATCCGTTAGGAGACCTAACCCTAATTTCTCCTCATGGTCCCTGCCGTAGCCTTATATATATCCTCTATTTCTCTGGCCGTCATTGACAATCTGAAATATAAGATTTTTCTCAAAACTCGTGATTCACGAAAGGGGAGAAAGAGAGGTCAGCCAAGAAGAGAAGAAAGGTTGGGAGATTGTCGCCCACACGACGTCCAACCCGAGGAAGGAATACGTGCAGAAGATCTTGGGGTCGCTGTCGTCTTCTTCTCACCGCAGGTATAATTTGTGAACCCTAGTTTCCGCTGTATAGGGTTAGATCACAATTAAGCAATCTGTTTATCTTTAACGATCGATACGCACACCAATCCGCAGTCCTGGGATTCATCTCAGTTCCATCACATATCAGCAACATATAGTAGTAGAAGTACCCCCCCTGCGGTGATGACCGAATAAACATGGAATGGTCATGGGAACTCTGACGAAAGCCAGCCTTGGTGATGACAAGCCGGAAACACTCAAACCAGTCTCGAGGGGCCTGTTTCATACCATATATAACACGACGTAGTCTGCAAACATGACGAGGAGGAGTAGTAAGACCAGGATGATGATGCATATAAACCACTTCAGATAAGGTACCATGAAGAAAAACATTCTTCACGTCCAACTGGTATAGCGGCCACTGACGAATGGCAACAACAGCAAGAAGAGTGTGAAATGTAGTCATCTGAGCCACTGGGGTAAAGGTCTCATCATAATCAATGTCATGCTCCTGAGAAAATCCCCGGGCAACTAGACGAGCCTTGTGCCACTCAATCGAACCATCAGGTCGATATTTGACCTTAAAGATCTACTTGCAGCTAATAGGCTGAACACCCACAGGCAGTGGAACAACATCCCAAGTACCAGTCTGATCAAAGGCACTGAACTCCTCTGCAATAGTTTTCTGCCACTCGGGGTATTGAACGGCTTCCTTATAGGTTCTGGGCTCACGTGTAGTGTGTATAGTAGTGAAATATGCATGGAACTGGGGTGAGTAAGAAGCTAGTGTGGCAAAGCCAAATTGGTCAGAGGGACCAGTGGCATCAGGTGTGTAACGAAGTGGTGGGACGCCCGCAGTAGATCATGTAGACTGGCGAACGGGTTGTGTAAGGGAAATATGTGGAGGTGAGGTAAGTGGTGTGAGTGTATGCAACTGTGGGGATGCAAGTGGTGTGGATGTATGAGGCGGTGGAGAAGTAAGGGGTGTCTCTGTAGGAAGAATACTAGGGGGACTGTCAATATCATAAGCGAAAGGAGCCAAAAGAGTGGGATCAAATGGAATGGGTGGAATGAAATTAGGCCCAACAGGTGAAGGATCGAGAAAATTAGCATCCTGAGGAGAGGTCAAGTAGTATGAAGAGTAATCTACAAAGGAGACATGTCGGGAAATATGAATACGACATGCCACAGGTTCAAAACATCAATAACCTTTATGCTCAGGACTTAGACCTAGATGAACACACTTAGCGGCGCGAGCGGTGAGCTTCGTGCGCTCAGTGGGAGGAAGAAGGACATAATAGGTGCACCCAAAAATTCGGAGCATGTAGTACCCCGTATTTTTAAATACTATTTTCGAGATTAGGAAATGAATTAAAATGATTTTTGGTGATTTAATAAATATTTATATAAAAATTTATCTTTTTACACGTACAAAAGTTGTCTTGGGAAGTTCAAAAGCCAAAATTATTTTGGAAAAACTCATTATTTATTATTTGAGATTATTTGTGATTTTTCTAGATTTTTCTGATAATTATTGGACCCATTTGCAAATATTTCAAAAAGAAAGGACTTTTGTGCAAAATTACCAAATGGGGTGAAAACTCCAGATTTTTGGATTTTGGGCTGGATATAATGCCTAGGTAACTCAGGAGTAAAGACTTTGCCTTTTGTTTCAACACATTTGATGTATTTTACAAGTTTTGATCAAAGAGGATCTTTTTGCAAAATTGCTAAATTGAAGGGATAAAAATGCAAAATTATTTTCTGGGTTTTCTCTACAGTGCCGGCTAATGCTAGTAGGGGATCTTTTTGATTTTTGAACCCAATTAAATTGGTTTTAACAAATTTCCTAGTATGGGGATCTATTTAAGTAAAGGTATATTTTAAAGGAGTATTTTGCAAATGTATTCAAAAACCCTGGAATCTTTAATCCCGGCCTATTTAGGGTGTAGTGCAGCCGTCATCTTGCTTCACAACACAGAAAATTTCTTATTTTTTATTATTTTGGAGTTCTAAAGAGAAGATCTTGGATTTCTTGCTAAGGAGGGGCTTTTCCTACTTTCTTTTCGTCTTCGTTCGATTCTTTCAACAAGGTGAGTGATATAATTGTTTTGTTTTGTTCCTTGAATGTTGTATATGGTGTTTCATCTATTAGGAAGCATGCTAGGGTTTGGTATGAATATATGTATGATGGATTTGATGAACTGGTGAATTAAAATTTGATCTTTTATGAAACCCTAAATTATTTATGAGTAAAATTTGTATGTGGATGATTTGAGATTGTTAAATAACCTAATATAAATCATGAGTAAGATATTTCCTTTGGGTTAATGCTGATTTGATAGAGTATGGGAATTGTTATGCTTAAATTGATTAAAGAAGAGATTTTGCTTATGAGGTTGGATGAGTGCATCTTGATTATGGTGGTTTATGTTCATGAGTTAACCATTGAAAATAATTGTGAATGAGTTTGAGGAATTTTTAGAAGGACTAATGAATTAAAGATCATGTCTTGAGGATTGGAGTTGTGATAACTAGATGTGGATTTGAGGCTTTATGACTAAATTGGATATTTCGCGAATTTATGAAGTTTTTACTTGAATTTGAATTGCTCAATTATTAAGGATCTAATCTGAACATTATTCTATTCCTAAATTGATGAATTTGTGAATTTTCTTTGGTGCACAAACATGCACAACCCAAACTGCAACCTGTAGGTGCGAAAGTCGACTGTCGTGATCCTGGCTGTAGTATTTTCTTGAAGTTTTGAAATTTCGTTCGGAACAGTCGACTGACCCATTTTTGCAGTCGATTGACTCTGCTCTATTTTGACGTTTTCTCGAAGTTTTAGATTTTTTCTCTGGATAGTTGACCGATGACTTTTACAGTCAGCTGGTTCTACTTAGAATTATTTTAAATGAAGTTTTGGATTTTTGCTCTGGTCAATCGACCGACGACCTTTTGCAGTCGACTGCTAGTACTTAGAACTATTTTCTCGAAGTGTTGGTTTTTTTTTTGCTCTGGACAGTCGACCGACTCAGGTTTACAGCCGACTGTTACTGATGTGTCTTGAGATATTTTGATGCTATTTTAAAATGATTGATTCTTTAAATGATTTGATCTATAACTTACTATCCTATACCCTATCTCCTACTGAACATATGTTTTCAAGTTGTTTTTAATTAAGTATTGATAATGGGAGTTTGGTTCAGATATTTGAGTGTGAGTCTCTAGAGGGTGTGTGTGACCCTAGTATACCGGTAGTTGGGATATTGTGTTTAGGCCCGTTGAGGCATATTGTTAATCAGTTGTTGAGTTAAGTTCGGTAGGGTACACCCTCTCTATGAGGTTCGAAATTAAATTAATTAACTTAAAAAGATAAGGACAGACACTAGTGGTGATATAATGAATGAGAATATGGATTATGAACCTCAGTATGGCTTGCAGTGTGAGATAATCTCCGGAATTATCCATGTGTGAGTGAAATAGTCTCCGGAATTATCTGTGGTGTGGGATTGATCTCCGGAATTATCGGGGTCGAGGCGACGCTCATGTGGTAATCGTGTGATGAGGTGTCATAGCTTGCGGTGTAGGGTATTCTCGAAGATTCCCAGGTGTGAGTGAAATAGTCTCCTAATTATCTGTGGATAGAGTTTGATCTCCGGAATTATCGGGGCATGAGCTAATACTCACAGTTTATCTATATCTCGTAATAGTCATCGTGGTAGGATTAGATGCATGGCGGGGGATTAAACCCTATAAAGTGGAGATGTTAAGGGCTTGCACCGGACCTATGTAGAGTGGGATGCATAGAATCCGACAAGTACGCATTAGAAAGTCAGCATATAGTATTGTGTTTCCTTGATTTGGTTTATGCGTATGTTTTGCTGTTTTCTACACTTGACACTTAGTCTAGCTACACTTGATGTTTTTCATGTTTCATTATTATGTCTTAATTCATTTATTCTTGTCTTTATTACATGTTGTTTATGATTCCATGTTTCATGTTTATTTATGTTTCTTTTGTTTTTATGTCACTCGCACCATTATGGCTGACCCCTGTAGTTTTTGGGGGTTAGGGTTATCTCTAGCCTCATGTGTTACAGGTGATTACTTATAGTTTGGATTGTGGATGCTTGAGTTTAAGTGATGTGATGACTTCTGTAATTTGTAAAAGAAATTGTTGTAAGGAAAGAAATTTGTAATTCAAATGTTTTGTATTCCGCCGTGCTATGTAAAGATTAATGTAATGAAAGTTGGAAAAAAATTTATTGGTATTTGGACTGTGTTTAATATTATAATTGAAGTTGATGCTGGGAAATGTGCCACGTATTTCTAAGATATCATATTGAAAATTCGGGGCGCTACAGAGCATGCTGTAGTCGGGTGGTGAGTGATAGAGAGTCTCATAAGGAGTGGTGCCAGAAAGGGCAGGCGAAGAAGTAAAGTTAATGAGACTGACGAAAGTCATGATAGCTTCAGCCCAGAAAGAGCGAGGAACAGAAAAGGAGAGTAGAAGAGTACTAGCGGTCTCAAGGATGTGACGATGCTTGCGTTCAGCTACACCATTCTGCTTATGAGTGTGGGGACATGATTGCTGAAAAAGAGTACCATGAGATTGAAGAATCGATCGCATAGTAGCAGAAGTGTACTCACGAGCACCATCTGAGTGAAAAGTTTTGATACGAACCCCAAACTGGGTGTGAACCATGGTCGTAAAGAATCGATAAATATCAGGTATCTCAGAACGTTAGCGCATAAGAAATACCCATGTGTGTCTAGTGAAATCATCAATGAAACTAACATAATAGAGATAACCTTTTTGGGAAGGTGTGGGAGATGGTCCCCATATGTCAGAGTGAATAAGTTAAAATGCATGAGTAGACTGAAAAATGCTTTTATTGTTAAAAGGAAGGGCCAAATATTTTGCCAACTTACAACCCTGACAAACATATAATGAAGTAAAATTAAAATGACCAAGAGCACCACTACGAACCAAATCTTTCAAACGAGATGCACTAATATGACCTAAGCGTCTGTGCCACAAATCGGCATCAGAAGTGACAACACCAGCAAAACTAGGAGTAGAGTTATGAGCATGAAGAAAATCTAGATGAAATAGACGTCCATGTCTGCTAGTGCGTCCAATCATATGACCAGTCCGAGGATCCTGTATGGTACAGTCCAAAGAAGTAAAGGTAATGGTGAGGCCACTATCACATAAAGTACTAATGGAAATAAGGTTCATAGATAAATGAGGGGCATAAAGGACAAAAGGTAATGTGAGAGTTGGAGTGTTAATAGACCCGGAGTGTGTAGTAATAAGAAGTAGTGAACCATTGGCAGTGTAAACTGAAAGTGCATGAGAGGTCAGTGTAGTGCGAGTGGTGAGAAGAGTGTAATTGCTAGTGAGATGATGTGAAGCACCAGAATCTAAAACTCAGGAAGAAGACATACCAGGTGTGATAGAGAAAGCGGGTGCAGAGGGACCAGCACTGATGGACTGATCCGAGTTCTGAAGATCCAGCTGAGCTAGACAGTGTTGTGAAATATCATAGGGAGCTGAGGAAGGCATGGCCGGAGTGATGGCCATCGCACCAGGTGTGCGGAGAGGAGGTAGACCCTGTTGCTGTCTGCACTGCTGTGCCTAAACCTGGAGCTGGGGATGCAGAATAAAGCAGTTACTATGAGGATGACCATCTTGCTGACAGTGGGTGCAATGGAGACGACGATCAGGAACACTGCGATGAGCAGAAGGAGCAGGCATAGGGCTGGGGCGAGGCTTGCGTGAAAAGGATGTACGGTGAGCAATAGCAAGAACACTTTCACTGGTAGAGGATGGGTGAGTAGCAGGAGTGGGGAGAGCACGTAACCGAGTTTCTTCAGCAACAAGCTCAGCAATAGCAGCTTCAAGACTAGGAACCGGATCTCGATGGATCACTTGACTGCATAAAGACTGATACTCTGGTCGTAGACCCATCATAAAGAACATAAACTGACGACGTTCACGAGTAACATGCACATTACTGTGCTCTAATTGCTGTAATTCGCACCAGATATTGCGCATAGCTGTGTAATGTTCCTAAATACTATGATCACCTTGCCTATCAAGAACGGACTGAACAAGGAGCTAATACTCACGGGCTCCACTATTCTGGACCTACTGAGTAACCAAATGTTGCCAAAGAGCCTTGGCAGGACGAACACGAAGAAGATCGGCACAAAGACTATGGTCGACAGAGGAGATGAGGAAAGCAATAATCCGACGATCATGATCATCCCAAGTGGTCTGAGATGTGTGAATCAGTTGCTTATCGGCAGGGGAAGCGGTATCATCGGTATCTTTGGGACGAATAGTGGAACCATCAATGTGACCCCATAAAGAATGGCCGAGAAGAGTGGCCTCAACAGAAGCAGACCAATCAGTCCAATCCTTAGCAGAGGAGAGAAGGAAATCAGTGGAGACTGGAAGGTACTGACGAAATTGGGGCTCCATGAAATATCCAAGTACCTGCAATTTATTTATTTTTTTGATTTTGATTTTGATTTTTTTTAAAGGAAGAAACAGATAAAAAAAAATTAAAAAAAAAATCAGGAGATAAAAACCAGATAAGTCAAGATTCGAGTGGCGGCTAGGGTTTGGATATCTTGGACTTCGGTGGATAGCTTGGACTTCGGAGGACGGTGATTAATGGGTTCTGTCTGGACTTTGGTGGATAGCTTGGACTTCGGAGGACGACGGACGACGATGGGTAGCCGATGGGTTCCGACGATGGGTTCCGATTGTGGATTGCTGACGATGGCAATTGTAGATCTTGACTAGAGGTTGAAGATGACTGTGGAACGGGAGGACGACTATGGATCTTGATGAGTTTTTGGGTTGTTGACGATGCCGACGAGAGGTTGAAGATCACTCCGGACCTGTGGATTTGTGGTTCTATGGTGTTAGGGTTTGGATCTCGATGAGGTTGAAGATGACGAGAGTTTTTTTTTTTTTTTTGGTAAGGATTGGGATTTGAGGATTTTTGATGAGGAAATTTAAGAAGGAAAAATTTGGATAATTGGCTCTGATACCATGTTAAGATAAATGAGAGAGATGAAAACAATACTGAATATTGAATTCAGTTCAACCAAGTACAATACCACCTATATATAGGAGGAGAACAAATATCAAAACAACTCTACAACCAATATGGGACTATAATAATATCTAACAATTCTAAATTATTGTTTCAGGATTCAGAGACTAGATTAGAAAAAAAAATTGCACATGGGTTAGTTAAAAGAATACAAAAATGCAGCATTGAGTATTTTTACAAATTTATTGATAAATAGTCATTTCTAAGATATCCATGATTAGCGGTGTAACATCCTAGAAAAAATAATGAATTAATTTTCCACATTTTGCATGTGTATTGAATGTAACAATTTATTATTTACATGTTTCTAAAATTTTCTAAGATGTAATGCATATTTTTCTTCTCACTTTATTTATTACACTTGTATTATTTATTTTTTATATAAAGTCCATGGGCCTAAAATTGTTTTTAAAGCCCACAAAAAAATTATTTAAATAAAAACCTACACACAACTTGTCATGTAGAATACTCAATTTTATCCAATAAAAATAAATTATTAAAATTGTGTGAGGTGTACACAAAGCACGTGCACGTACACACGTACAATGTGCACACCCCAAAGAGAACATTCGACTGATTTGAGAATGTGGGGTGAGAGAAGTGGGGGTAGTGGATTGCTTAGTGGGATATTGGTTATATATCACCCACCTAATTAACCCCTATGATATCCCTAATCTAAACCATTCAATACACAACAAATTAATCAAAAAAAAAAAAAAAAAAAAAAAAAATTCAATCGGAGGGCTTGCAGGTGTAGTTGGCTGAGATTTTCGGTGGGATCTTTTGGTGTTGCTTTTGTTGGATTTTTGAGCTTTTGTGAAGGGAGATTACTACTAGTATACTCTTCTAATAGGTGGATGTCTCTACTTCCTTTCTAATTTTGATTTAAATGCATGTGTAGGAGATTCATGTTAGAATTTTAGATGTGAATAAATTGTTTTACTTCTAATGCTTTTTGTGTGATGCATATTGTATGGATATCTAGAAATCTAGAAATTGATGGATGTGAAAAATACATGTTAAATAGAAATTTATAATGTAGATTCAATGTGTAGTTAAATTCTAGTCGTGTTAATTCTTCTATGTGATGTCATGCAAAATTTTAATGTAGCATGAGTAAATTTGGTGGATGGACTGTAAATGAAATTGAGTTGTGTAGATTATAAATTTGGAAAATTTCCTCCATCATGTTAAACAACTTTTGAAAAGAAAAAAAAAGATGTATAAATACATGTGTAGGGCCGGCCCTGGCCCAGGGCCAACAGGGCGACCGCCCAGAGCCCACTTCAAGGGTGGGGACCAAAATTTTTTAAATATAATAAATTAATGGTCTTATAATTAATATAATGAATTAATGGGTTTGTATTAATTTTTAGTGGAGGACCCAATTTAGTAATCTCTCTCTCTTTCAGTGTCACTTCAACTTCTTCATTTTTTTTGTCCAGCCACTTCATCTTTTTCAAATTCTCTATCTCTCTCACTGACTCTCTCTCTCCCCTTCCGGCATCTTCAGATTTTCTTCAAATTGTCAGTTGAGAATTTTCGTTTGTTTCTTTACATAATTTTTTTCTTAACAAAAGTTGTAGTTGGAGTTATAGTCGTGGTGTCTCGGGTATCAGAAGCGTAGTTGGAGTTGTCGGTCTTCTTAGCAGGACTGCAGGAGTTGTTGGTCTTCTTTGTAACATCCCATATTTTTATTTTAATTAAAAATGTATTTTTCAATTTTTGCACGTATGATGCACGTGCTAATTTTTCCATCCCTATTTTCTTACTCTCATTTACTATTTTAGCATGCATGAGTTTTTTTATTTTATTTAGTCTTTCTTTAAACCCATAGACCTAAGATTAGATTCTAGCCCACTAGACTAATTAATAAATTAATTAAAAAGAAAGCCCATAAGAAAAGCCCATTAATAAAATCTTATTTTTAGTTGTGCATGGACTCACACATGACATGTAACAACTTTTAATACACATTTTTGAACTATAGGATTTGTATTTATTTTGTGTGTGTGTGTGTACACAACACGTGCACGTGTAATGTGAAGAGGTAGGGGTTGGCCGGTTTTGTACATGAAGAGGTTGGGGGTTAGGTTTTTGAAGAGGTGGAGTAGTGAAGAGTTGGGGGTTATGGGAGTTAGGGTAGTGAAGAGATGGAGAATTAAGTGAGAAATTATTAGGTGGAGAAATTTGCAATTTGAACCATTACTTTGTCCTATAAATACCCTAGTTGTTTCTTCTCATTTCACACTTAAAATAAACAAATTTAAAAAGAGAAAAAAGAAAGAGAGAAAGAGAATGTTCGTGTGCTTTGGAAGCTTGTTGGAGAGCTCTTGCTAAGAGAAGAAGGACTAGGAGTTGTTTTGTTGGAGCTAGGAGCTAGAAGTTGTCTCTTCATCTTGGTTGTTTATTCTTCATAAGAGGTGGGTGGTCTTTATACTTTCTAATTCATAGATTGAACATGCTAGAATATGACATTAGTAATGTAGATCAAATTGATGTGATGTGGGTGATCTTTTGCTTTCTAAATGTAGAAAATACATGCTAGTATGTTAAATGAGTAGTATAGATAAAATTGATGTGATAAATGTAGAACAAATCTATGCTATTGTGTGTGCCATGAATTGTAGAAATTTTGATATGATTAAGAAACTAATTGCCATCATGTTAGTTGGAAATGAGAAAAAGAAATAATGAGTTATTGCCATGAACAAATATGCATGTTAATTTACAAATGTCGAAAAATATAATTGTATGAAAATTGTTGAGATTTCCCTTGTGGTTAAAATGAATTTTAGTGAAGTTAAATTGGTACACAAAGATTTATTTAATTGGCTGTAAGAGATACACATTGCTATTTTGATTAAATTGAAGAAATGAAATTCATGTTCATTAAAGAGAGGAAATAATTTAAAATTTAGATTTAATGTCTAAAATATTAGTTAAAAATTTGTGAGATACTGTTTTCAAGTAAACTCAGTATGAATGAGATAATTACAGTCCATTAAAAAGATTAGATCGATCATATGTTTGAGTTTTGTGAAATAAACTAGTTACTGTGCCGTGTGAACAAAACCCTAGTCTCTGTTTCTATAACAATTGAGCTTGGACTTCCTGGCTAGCGGGTGCGCCATAGGGTCATCGTTGTGCTTGTCGGAGGTCTTGGTTATTTTTGTTTTCATTTAATTATTTCCGAAACCCAAAAGTCTGTATTTGGGGTTTTCGTTGTGGTTTCATGACAGTTAAGCCACATGGGCTTAGTGGCTTTCGATGGTGGCTTTGGGCGCTCACTGTGTGGTTCGGTTGGGCTTGGGTTCGAAACTCGGTGGCCTCCTTTTGTTTTTTTTATGTTTTAAATATTTTTGAAGGGATTTTTAATGTGAATAAAATTTGGGGAAAAATTCTAATATTCCTATAAAAAGATATAGAATTTGTTAAAGATAGTTTTAGAATTTTTATGTATATTTTGAGAAACAAAAAAAAGAGGAATTGAGATAGAAAATGAGTTATTGATTTCAAAATTGTTTATTTGAGTATATGACATTTATTTTAGAAGAAGAGTAAAATATTCATGTGCATTGATTTCTCTTGATGAGATTATACACTTATTTGATTTAAGAAATACTTGATGTGGATTGCGATATGATTTGTTATATGAGCTCAAATTGCTAATGAGACTTAAAGTGGATGAATCTATGTTCATGAAAAGAAATATAGTTTTATTTTGAATTGTGAATGAATAAATAAATCATGAGTAATACTAAGATAAGACATTGATTAATTCGTGGATAAGTTGAAGATAAGAATATTTTAAGTTAATACATGATTATTGAAGGGTATGAGTACCATGGATTCTTGTACATGAAAAGTTGTGATTTAGAGTTAGTGAGACATCGGGTACCGGCGCTATTGAATTAAAGGATTTGAGATATATTTTTGAGATATGGCCATGGAGTTATCTCGTATTTTATGATTAAGTCCGGTAGGGGGTAAAACTAACTCTAGGTATGATAAATTATTCATGTCTTGAACTTAAGAACTAGGCACTAAGAGAAGATGTAGTAAACATGGACAAATGTAAATGGGGCACTCTATATAGTCGGGTGATGTACTTCGGGACTATAGACCCAGTCGGGCGGTGTACTCCGGGACTGAGGTTGCTTCGATGGAGACGAGTTTTTATTTTAAATCCGGGACCATGCATGGTCGGGCGGATAGTTTGTCGTACTCCAGTGTATATACATATACCGGGGCAAGAGGGGCACTTGCGGGGTATTCGCACGACGAAGAGTCTGTATAACAGTTGGACGGTGTACTCCGGGACTGGGATCCGTACTCATGGAATATCTAAACCTTGTTATTATTACTGGGTAGTTTTCATGGCGAGGGATCCAACCCTTTAATGTGGAGTACGTAGGTGCTTGCCCTCGGACCTATATAGTATGGGATGCATAGAATCCGAACATGTATGCATTAGTGTCATCTTAGTATAAAATATCTGCATTAGGCATTAAGGCATCGCATACACTTTCATGTTTAGGTTAGTCACATTTAACACTTTATTTGCATTCAAATTTGTGGTTTGTTAAAGTATTAAGATCGTTATATTTCGGCATAGAGAGGATGGCCGTGTATAACATTTTCGTCAATTGTAATGACGTGCTCACAGACTATTATGCAGGAATTGGATTTTTCATGAAGAAGTAAAGTTGATATGATAATTTTGATTAATTACATGTTAAAGATGTTGCAAGTTGTATATTATTTTCATTGTTGTACTTCATTTTATCTTCCACTGTGTAAACAATTGTAAAGAACTCTGATGTATGATGAAAAGTTTAAATTTCCTTGTAAAATTGTACGAAGTGAAGTGTAAAGATTCTGTGGAATCTCGAATTCGATTTTATTTGGAATTCAGGGCGTTACATTCTTAGCACTACTCTGGTAATTCAGCCCTTTCATGTCGTTTTTTTTAATTAATAGAATTGAGAATCTCTTTTGTGGGTTTAGGAGGTACTGAGGTAGAAATCACTCCAACAATAGTATTGTTGATTGATTTTATTGTTAGGCAAGTTTAGTGACCAACTGAAATTTGAAACTTATTTATATGATAAGCTTGATTCCTGGGGCCCTGGCCTTATATTTTAGATGAGATGTGATTTTTTTATTTTTTTATTTATCTTTTTTGTTTTTTTTTTTGTTTTTTTTTTTGTTTTTTTTTTACAGATGCAAGAGTTGCTGTCACTATGCTTAATGAAAAATATGGAGTATTTGGCGTCATAAAGCAAAATAAAAGTAATCTTTATTTTTCTGGGTATTGTTTTTATGTCCCCGTCGTTATATTATAATTTATTAATATATATATAAATACATGCGTGTTTATAAAGGGCCTAATTTTTTTTGCCCAGGGCCTTAAATACCTCAGGACCGGCCCTGTACATGTGTGTTGCCGCTGGATTCTGGTGTGGGGGCAATAAATGAGATTTATAGGTTCGTGAGGAGCTCGAATAGGCAGAACCCTTCTTCTTCCTTGATGATGTGTTGATCCCTTAGTGCTCTCTTGAACCTGCACAAATGTTCGAGACACTGGGATGGATCTCGACGACAAACCCTCCGACGCTCAAGTCAATACACAGAAAAAGTGAAGGGAAAAGAGCTCAAGTATGCAAAGTGTGATCACCTTTCACCGTAGGAGGTAGGAGGGCTTTTATAGTCGCCAAGGGGATTTCTTTCAGGATAAGAGTGAATCCCTACTTCCCGGTGTGGCAGGACATGGGTGGTTATAACCACCTCCTCAAGATCAGGGGGAGACATGATTTCCTCCAATCCTATTGATCTGGCCCCTAGTGGGTTGAGACCCGTTCTCAACAGGTCAGGTCCGTTCATGAGTTAGCGGGTCCAAGAGGAGGGACCTGGTTTCCAATTCGGACCCGTCTGTAGGCAAAATTACCATCTTGCCCCTGGGACTTTAAGATTCGTGCTCACTTTGAATGGTTCCAATTTAACCCCATTTTCAGCCATATCATGAGCCCCCCACTCCCAAAGACTGTGTGCCACGGCCTTTGGGGAGTAGCTTTGTTGTTTTAATGGCATTTAGGGTTTTATCGGAGCTCTCAAAGGGTGTTCGAATCTCGTCTAAGGGGTGATGGTGCCTTTCTGAGCTGGTAATGTGCCCAAGTTTGCTCTCAAGTCCTTCTGAATTTTTGATGATTTTTTCCCATTTTTCAATTATTTTTTCGAATCAATTGTTTAATTTTGTGAGGCAATAATCTAATTTCAATAGGCGTCAATTAATTATTCTAGCAAATAATTATTTATCCAGGAGGTCGAAAATATTTTTCCCGAATTTATAATTATTTTTTAGAATTTTTAATTGATTTTTCTGAATTTCTAATTATTTTTTTGCAATTTTTAAATAATTAATTCGAATTTTAATTAAAACAAAAAGGATTTATCGCCAAATTGATATCGTGGCGTAATCTGAACCGTTCATCTTGTGTCGGCACGCGTTCGGCATGATCGGACGACGGGGCGGTGCTGAGCGACGTGGACGAATCTGGGACCTTGATCAGATTATGATGCGAGTTTCGAAGTGATCTGACGGCTCGTATCGCTTGGTAGAACTTTCTCCGTGTGGGCAGCTCGGAAGGCCAGTCGCTCGGATTGTGATTTCGAGCGACGTGGCACAATCTGGGACATCCATCTAAATGTGGCATGAATCCCGAGGTCATCTGACAGTGGATCTTACACTTGATCACGTGGCTGAATCAGGGCCGCCCATAAGGTCGAGGCACGAATCACGAGGCAATCGGACGGCTCATGCTGCTCGGCGTTATTTTCTCCGTATGAGCAGCTCGGAATGCCAGTCGCTCGGATTTGGTTTCCGAGCGACGTGGTGCAATCTGAGACGTCCATCTGGAGATCACGCACAAATCTCGAGGCACGACAGCATGGATCACGAGAAAACGTGAACTTGGTTGGCGTGGCTGAATCAAGGCCATCCATCAGGTCGTGGCACGAATCACGAGGTGATCGGACGGCTCTTGCTACTCGGTCGTTATTTTCTCCGTATGAGCAGCTCGGAATGGCAGTGGCTCGAATTTGGTTTCCGAGCGACTTGGCACAATCTGAGACGTCCATCTGGAAATCATGCACGAATCTTGAGGCACGACGGCGTGGATCACGAGAAAACATTATCTTAGTTGGCGTGGTTGAATCAAGGCCGTCCATCAGGTCGCGGTATGAATCACGAGGCGATCGGACGGCTCTTGCTGCTCGGTCGTTTTTTCTCCGTATGAGTAGCTCGGAATGGCAGTTGCTCGGATTTGGTTTCCGAGCAACATGGCGCAATCTAAGACGTCCATCTAGAGATCATGCACAATCTCGAGGCACGACAGCGTGGATCATGAGAAAACGTGATCTTGGTTGCGTGGCTGAATCAAGGCTGTCCATCAGGTCGCGGCATGAATCACGAGGCGATCGGACGGCTCTTACTGCTCGGTCGTTATTTTATCTGTATGAGCTGCTTGGAATGGCAGTTGCTCGGGTTTAGTTTCCGAGCGATGTGGCGCAATCTGAGACGTCCATCTAGAGATCATGCATGAATCTCGAGGCAAGAGACGTTTAGGCTTCAGGGTCAGGCGTTTAAGCTTCCAATGAGCCGTTATGGGGGCCCAACGTGTTCGAAGGCCCACCCGAATTTCACCTTAACACTTATAAGTTTTCACCACTCCTCTTTCCCCTCATTTCTTATGATTTTACTTTCACCTCACTTTTACTAAAGCCACTTTTGCTCTTGAGCGGCGCAGCTAGCTTTCGCGGCCAGGCGCTTTCAATCTCCGGCAAACTATTTCGACCGTGAACGTCACTTCGAGGTAAATTATTTCAAACTTAATCTTGAAATATCTAGAGTGTCGTCGAGGAATGAGACCTCCACTTCGGACCAAGGTACCAACCGAGCCGTAGTGGTTGCACCGAGGAAAGGGAAGGAAGTGGCTAAGTCAGCCGTTGTGGAGACGATAGTGGAGACTCTGAAGGGGCAGGAGCGCTGGGTCGGCTACCATCAACACTGTCGAGCCTCGGAAGGGTCAAGAGCTACTCCGAGGATATTTTGGAGAAGGCAGTGCACTGGATGGCCGTGGTGTACAAGGAGAACAGCCCGAGGGATCCTTCCGAGGGGGATGAGATCCCTTCGATTATGACCGAGGCGGACCTTCATCGGATCAGGAAGGGATTCTCCTTTCCGAAGGAGTATGCTCTTCTCCTCCCCGACCCCGGCTTCTGAGCGTGTACGGGGATGTCGCCAGACACATGCGTCTTCCCGTATGACGCACTTAATGCCGGCCTTCGGCTACCGCTCCCGCCCTTCGTGGTCGAAGTGTTGCAGTGGTACGGCCTGAGCCCCATGTAGTTCATGTCGAACATGTGGCAGCACGTCATTGCCTTTATCCTCCAATGTCAAGCGGTCGGTGTGCAGCCCCAGTTCGTCCTCCTCCGTAGCCTCTACCGGATCTGCCGAATGAGCAAGATGGAGTACTGGTACTATTTATCGCCGAGGAAGGGGGTTAAACTGATCGAGAACCCGGACTCCATCAAGCATTGGAAGGAGAAGTACTTCCTGATCTGAGATCCCGGGCCGTGGGGCTTCTCTACGGCGTGGAAGGAGGACGTTCCAAAGTGGGCGAAGGTTGAGCCGGTGCTCACTAAAGAAGAAGAGGAGATAGTGATGAAGATCCTCAGTCTTCCGACCCTCGATTGGAAGGATATTACCAAGGAGGTGTTGTTCGGTGGGGGTCTCGGTCCGATCGACCCCAGTATGCTCCTTTACTTCTTTTCCTTTAGCATGTAGACACTTAGTTTTAGTGTTTGTGTTTTTTCACTAACTCTTTTGCTCGGGTTTTTTGTTGTTCAGAAGCCTCCAGTATGGATTACCAAGCCTTAATGGCAAAGCGGACTGCAACGGCGGCGAAGGATAGCAAAAAGAGAAAGAGGACGACGGCAGGACCTCCTTCCAGCCGAGCAGTACAGGCACCTTCGGTGCCAGCGGCTGTCGTTGACTTAGTCAGCGATGCCCCCTCGGAGCCGCAAGTTATGCTCCTTTCGGCTGAAGCCCCAGGATCTTCAAGCGGGGCATTCTCGGCCGGCGCCGCTCTGGCCCTCGAGGTGCCACCGCTTACGACTGAGGCGGAGGCCATCCTTACCGAAGAGCAAGAAGCTCTTGGTCCCTGACTGGTAGGTGATGAAGCTTGATGGCTTCCTCGGTGATGCGGGGATGTGCATGCAGGCGGTGCGCCATCTGCCGACCCCGAAGGATTGCGCGTCGCTGAGGGAAGGTATGGTCGGCGACGATGCCTTGGAGATCGCCCGGTCGACGATGTCGATTAGTAGCCCCGCTCTGCTTTCTTCACTTTCAGGGTTAGTGATCTTGAGTGCTTATATTCTTCTGTTTTGTCCACAGACCCTCTGCCACTTCAGCCATATGCTCGAGCAGTTCGCTGAGCAAGAGAAGGAGATGAAGGCAGCGAACGATCGCGAGCAATCGGAGCGCTCCAAGGCAGTGAAACTGTTCAAGGCCGAATGGCTGCTCTTGGCATCACGAGCAGCCGACGTGGGTGCCCTCGAGATGAACCTCGCCGAAGCGCTCGAGCACTCAGCAGCCGAGACAACCAAGGTCAAGGCGCTAGAGAAGGAGAAGGCTGGCCTGAAGGAGGAGCTGGCGAAGGCTTTGAGTGCGCCCGAGGAGGCGCTGAATGAGCAGGAGATGAAGGTGACGGAGGCGAAGAAAGCCATTCAGGACGAGGCGGAGGCCCATATGATGAAAAATATGGAGGAGGCCTACTCTCGAGCTCTGAAGCATGTGGCGGCTTGCATCCCCGGCTTCGACGGTTCGTCATACTACTTCTACGATCTGGTAGAGGGCGAGGAGTTCATCCCTCTGGTGGAAGTCGAGCCCGAACGGGAGGGTGACGAAGCTGAGGGCGACGGCGAGGAGGAGGTGAACCCCGAAGTGGCGCTCGTCACTCTACCGAGCGAGGGTGCTTTGGAGCAGCACCTCGAGGTGGCTCCTTGACTCAGTTGCCTTTTTTTTTCTTTTTTTTTTGTATTGCCAAACTGCGGACTGGTCACCGCTTCAACTTTGAAATGAATAAGAAAGTTCTCCATTTTGACCAAGTGTTGAAAAAATCTCGAACTCTTTTTTGTCTAAGTGTTGGAGTAGTGTGAATCTCAACGGTCCCGTGCCCTTATTCTTTTCAGATTGTCGAAGTGCTACAGGTCGTCGAGGTACCTCAGATAGCCGAAGTGGCTCGCCTAAGAGCTAGTCTAGGGGCAACGAGATTGGGGCTCGAGCGGAACCGAGAGCATATTCATGAAGTAGAGTGGGACCTCCGTAAGGCAAAATACGAGCTGAAGCACCTGAGGTCGACCTTAGTTCGTCGAGACATAGAGAGGAGGCAGTTAGAGGAGAGGATTAAAGAGAGAACTCTTAAAGGCGATGACTTGGATTCGTCGGCTGAAGCCAACCTCGGTCTGAAGATTAAGCATCTTCGCCACTCCTTGTCTAAGGTGACAGCAGAGAGGGATGAGCTGAAGAAGGTGACTCTCGATAAGATCATGGAGGTTGCTCACCTTCGGTGGACGATCACCGAAGGATCTCGAGGGGCAGACTCGATGCGGTTGCCTCGTCTGTCAATAAAGGTAAGAGACGACACGCTTAAAGAGCGAATTATTGAGCTCGAGGCAGAGGTCACTCGTCTTCAACCACGACCCGAGCGGAGCAATGTCAGATCCACCACTTGCACTCATGAAGAGCGTGATAGGGGGATAACCTTCCACGAGCTGGCGCGTTGCTTGCCGACAGTGCATCGGAGTCCAGGCGATGCGCAGAGTGGGGCGGCAGCTTCGTCAAGTGGAGCGTCGGTTGGAGCCACCGCTAGAACGGGTGCCGACGATGCTTCTCGGCTAGCCGGTCTAGAGACGAGTGCCGAGGGGGGACGTCGGCAGTTCAACATTTGTCGCCCCCGGGTGTCCCTTAACCGAAGTATGCCCGCGCCTCGAAGGCGCTGAAGTAGGCCTTAGGAGTCTTGCACTTTTAACTTCACATGTGTTGTTTCTTGCTGTATAGATGAGTAGTTGGTCTTGTAACTAGACTCGTTTCTCAGATTTTAATGAAATAGTACTTGTCTCCGTATTCGCGTGTTTCACTGGTATTTGTAGTTGTCAATAGTTGTAGGAGCACTTCTGAGTAGTGAGACGCTCTGTACTCGCTTAGGAGCAAGTAATCGAAATGGAGTCGAACCAAGTATTGGACTCTAAGCTTGTCATTTCAAGAAAGAGTCAATGGTTGTGGGAGCATTTCCAAATGGCGAACCACTTCTTACTCGCTTATGAGCAAGTAGTCGAAGCGGAATCGAGCCAAGTGTTCGACTTCGAACTCGTCGTTTAAAGAGAGAGTCAATGGTTGTGGAAGCAATTCCGAATGGCAAACCACTTCTTACTCGCTTACAAGCAAGTAGTCGAAGCGGAATCGAGCCAAGTGTTGGACTTCGAACTCGTCGTTTAAAGAGAGTGTCAACGGTTGTGGGAGCAATTCCGAATGGCGAACCACTTCTTACTCGCTTACAAGCAAGTATTCGAAGCGGAATCGAGCCAAGTGTTGGACTCCGAACTCGTCGTTTAAAGAGAGAGTCAACGGTTGTGGGAGCAATTTCGAATGGCGAACCACTTCTACTCGCTTATAAGCAAATAGTCGAAGCGGAATCGAGCCAAGTGTTGGACTCCGAACTCGTCGTTTTAACAAAGAAGGAATTTTTTTCCAAGTAGACTTAGACTACCCCAAAAATAGAAAATTTGCTAGGTAGAGTTAGGTTACTCAAGAGATAGGGAAGTTGTGGGGGAAATTTCTCTTTATTGAAAACAATTGGGTAGCCACTTCTAAGTTGCAGGCCGCCTTTACACTTTGGTTTAAAAGAAGATACAAGTAAGGTTTTTGAGACAAGTCCTCTGGAGCGGTTCTGGGGAAGTTGCTTGGAGCAGTGTTTAGACACCCTCTCGGTACTTCATCAGGTGCTCCGCGTTCCATGTCCTTGGCATCTTCCTGCCCCCCGGGTCTTCGAGTTGATACGCGCCCGGGCGTATAACTCTGGAGACCTTGTACGGTCCTTTCCAATTGGGTGCCAGCTTGCCTCTCTTGCTAGGGTCGGAAATTGACAACTTTCTCAGCACTAAGTCCCCCTCCTTTAGGTTGGTGGGTCATACCCTCTTGTTGTAAGTTTGAGTAATCCTACGGTGGTAGGTCTCTTGGCGGATTGCGGCTCTCTCGCGGACCTTGTCAATGAGGTCTAGGCAGTTGCAAAGCTAGTTCGCATTTTGTGCCTCGTTGTAAGCTATGAGTCGAGGCGAAGGCAGACCCACTTCCAATGGGATAAGAGCTTCAGATCCATATGTGAGGTTGAAAGGGGACTCTCCCATTGGAGTTCTTTTGGTGGTGCAAAAGCTCTAAAGCACATTTGGGGAGTTATTCTACCCATAGCCCCTTAGTGGACTTATCCAGCCTCTTCTTCAAGCCTGGGAGGATTTGTCGGTTTGCGTTTTTCGCTTGGCCGTTGGACTGGGGGTGCGCTACTAAAGAGAACCGCTGTTGAATTCCGAGGTTAGTGCAAAAGTTGTGGAAGGCCACTCCCGTAAATTGGGTCCCGTTGTCGGTTATGAGAACGCGAGGTACCCCGAACCGACAGACGATGTTTTTCCAAAAGAACTTATGTACCTTGTGCTCGGTGATTGTTGAGAGAGTTTCAGCCTCTATCCATTTGGAGAAGTAGTCTATTGCTACCACCAAGAACTTCAGCTGGCCTGGTGCTGGAGGGAAAGGTCCGAGCAAATCCATCCCCCACATTGCGAAGGGGATCGGACTCGCCAAGGAGGCAAGTTGTGCTTGGGGGAGGCGACGGATTGGGGCGAACTTCTGGCAGGAGTCGCACTGGAGGACGTACTCCTCAGAATCACTTAGTAGTGTGGGCCAGAAGTAGCCATAGTTCAAGAGCTTCCGAGCTAGGGATCTCGCTCCCAGGTGCGCGCCACATAGGCCATCATGGGCCTCCTTCAGGGCGTAAAGCACTTCCTCCGGGGAGAGACACCTCAGATAGAGCCGACCATCGATCTGGGTGTAGAAGCGTTTGTACATAACCCCGTCCAGGAGTGTGTACCGTTCTGCTCATGCCGTGATTCTCCTTACTTCTTTCGTATCTTCGGGGAGGACTCCGTCTCGGAGATACTCAAGGAGAGGCTTCATCCAGTTTTTCCCAAGTGTTAGGGGGTAGGTTTCCATTGGCTCCGAGCCATCTTCGTCAATGCTTGGTTTGAGAAGGACCTCTATCAAGACGGTCCATTCTAAACCTTGGAGAGACGAGGAGGCGAGCTTAGAGAGGGCATCCGCTCGTGCATTTTCCTCTCGGGGAACCCGCTGGAGTTGAACATCTTTGAATAGAGCTAGAAGCTCCCTCACCTTTGCCAAGTACCTAGCCATGCGGTCGTCTCTCGCCTCGTACTCCCTGGACACTTGGTTGACCACTAGATGGGAGTCGCTAAAGACCCTTACTTGCTCGGCACCTGCCTTGCGAGCCAAGCAGAGCCCCACTATTAGGGCTTCATATTCTACCTCATTGTTTGATGCCGGGAAGTTAAGGTGGAGGGAGTACTGGAGGACGAAAGATTCGGGGCCAGTTAGGATGATGTCGGCCCCGCTTCCATCGGCACAGGATGACCCATCCACATAGACGATCCAAACGGAGAGGTCAGCAGGCGACTCGCATGACTCGGGGATGGTGTTCTCCATGATGAACTCGGCTAGAGCTTGGGCCTTTATCGCCGTTCTGGGCTGGTAACTGATGTCGTGCTGACTCAGATCGATTGAACACTTCATGAGCCGCCCGGAATTCTCAGGCTTGTGGAGAACTTGTTTCAGCAGTTGGTCAGTAAGGACGACCATCGAATGGGATTGGAAGTAGGGGCGAAGCTTTCGGGCTGCCATGACCAAGGCGAGAGCCATCTTCTCGAGCTTTGGATAACGGAGTTTGGCATCGTGGAGTACCTTACTCACGTAATAGATGGGCTTCTGCGTCTTTTCCTCTTCCCTCACAAGGACCGCACTGAGCATCTGCTCCGAAGTTGCGAGATAGAGGTAGAAGACCTCCCCGGGCGCTGGCTTACTCAAGAGTAAGGAGTTTGCCAAATACTCTTTGAGCTTGTCAAAGGACTCCTGTTGCTGCGGCCCCCACTCGAAGCCTTTAGCCCCCCTGAGGGCTTTGAAGAAGGGGAGGCACTTTTCTCCGGACTTGGAGAGGAATTGCTCGATCGCGGCGAGGTAACCCGTGAGCCTCTGCACTTCTTTGACGGTGGAGGGGGAATTCATTTTGAGAATGACTTGGTTCTTTTTGAGGTTGGCCTCTATGCCCCTCTGGCTGACCATAAACCCCAAAAATTTGCCCGACGAGACACCAAATGCACACTTGTTCGGATTTAGCCTCATATTGTGCCTCCTGAGCACCCCAAAGGCTTCTTGAAGGTCGAGGGTGTGCTCCTGCCCTTGGGTGCTTTTGACCAACATATCGTCGACGTAGACCTCCATGTTTCGGCCATTCTGGTCTCGGAAGACCTTGTTCACTAGGTGCTGATAGGTAGCTCCCGCATTTTTCAAGGCAAAGGGCATAACACGGTAGCAGTAGAGGCCTTGGTCCATCACGAACGAGGTCTTTGGGAGGGAACATCCTGATTTGGTTGTACCCTGAGAAGGCGTCCATAAAACTGAGGAGCTCGTGCCCAGAGGTCTCATCGATCAGGGCGTCGATGCTGGGAAGAGGAAAAGGGTCCTTCGGGCATGCCTTGTTAAGATCGGTGAAGTCAATGCATATTCTCCAACTCCCATTGGCCTTCTTGACCATCACTACATTGGAGAGCCACTCAGGGTAGTTCACCTCCTGAATAAAGTGGGCGTTAAGGAGTTTCTTAACCTCCTCCTTGGTTGCCTATTGCCTCTCGGGGGCAAAATTCTGCCTCTTCTGTTGGACAGGCTTGATCCCAGGGGTGACACTCAGACCGTGCATTGAGAGTTCCTCTGAGATCGCGGGCATGTCTGCTTTAGTCCAGGCGAAGAGGTCGCAATTTCCCGTATGCACCGGGAGATGTCTTGCTTAATGTAGGGGGAGAGAGCATTGCTGATGCGGAACGTCTTAGTGGTGTCTCCTTCGGAGAAGGCCACCTCCTCCAATTCGTCTACGGGCTTGGAGATAGTTTGACCGCCTTCCTAAGGCAGTTCAGGTGCTTCCAAAGAGAGAACCGGACCCCCCATCGAGGTCATGTAGCACTTCCGAGCTACTTCTTGGCTTCCTCTCACTTCTCCCACTCCTGAGGGGGTAGGGAACTTCATTTTCATGTGGTAGGCTGAAGGGATGGCTTGAAGTGCGGCCAAACCTGGTCTACCCAGGATAACATTATAGGTGGCCTTGACGTCGACCACCATGAAGTCCATTAGCTTCGTGCGAGTTTTCGGGGCCTTTCCAGCCGTTACGTCAAGGGTTATAATTCTCTCGACCGTAATCGGGACCCCAGTGAACCCGTGGAGAGTGTAGCCTACGGGCTTCAGCCGGTCCCTCGACAGCGGGAGGCCTTTGAAGGCTTCCAAGAAAAGGATGTTGACGGAGCTGCCGTTATCTACCAAGACCCGATGAACTTCAAAGTTCGCCATTCAGAGATTGATGACGAGGGCGTCGCAGTGGGGCATGCGGACGCCCTCCAGGTCCCTATCGGAGAACGTCAATGGGACTCCGAGGCCCTTTGGTGGAGGATGGCTTTGCACGGAGTTAATGTAACACCCCGAATTTCAAACAAGGATAAATTCAAGATTTCACAGGATGTTTACTTCACTTCGTACAATTTTACAAGGAATTTTAAAACTTTTTCAATAGTACATCAGAGTTCAACTACAACTTTGTTTACACAGCGAAAAATAAAATTTACAACATTAAGAATACAACTTGTATAACTTTAACATCATTTGCAACATCTTTAACTTTTAAATAGCAACAGCATATCCACTTTTTAACTCCATGAATAGTCCATTACCTGCACGTTAATCTGTGGGCACGTCAGTTACTTACAACTGACAAAATGTCACACTCGGCCATCCTCTCTATGCCGGGAATAGTATAAAGATCTTATTACTTTAATAAAAACACAATAAAATTTGAATGAATAAATAAAGTGTCAAAGGAGATTATTCTAAACATAAGTGTATGTCATGTCTTAATGCCTAATGTACACAATTCTATACTAGGATGACACTAATGCACACTTGTTCGGATTCTATGCATCCCATACTACATAGGTCCGAGGGCAAGTGCCTACGTTCTTCACAATACAGGGCTCGATCCCTCGCCATGAAACTAACCAGTAGCAAGAACAAGGTTCAGGCATTCCACGAGTACGGATCCCAGCCCCAGAGTACACTGCCCGGCTGTTATACAGACTTCTCGTCGTGCGAATCCCCCACAAGTGCTACTCTAGCCCCGGTATACGTATATACACTGGGGAACGAAAAACTATCCGCCCGACTATTCATGATCCCGGAGTACACCGCCCGATCAATCATTATAATCCCGGATTTCAAAATAAACTCGTCCCCATCGGAGCAACCACAGTCCCGGAGTACATCGCCCGACTGGGTCTATAGTCCCGAAGTACATCGCCCGACTATATAGAATGCCCCACTTACGTTTGCCCAGATTTACTACACTTCACTTAAGTGCCTAACTCTTAATATTCGAGACGTGAATAATCTTTTATGCCTAGAATTAGCATTACCTATTACCGGACTTAATCAACATCCACTGAGATAGCTCCATGGCAAATCTCAAATATAATAATCATTTCATTCAAAATTGCCGGTATACGAGGCCTTACTAACTCTAAATTCAAATTTGTCATGTACAAGAATAATGGATAATCACATCTTTTCAATAATCATGCCTATGCCTCCATCTTATTCATGATTCAACTTAGTATTTATTCATGCCTTTTTAAACATAGACAAATGGTCTCTATCTCAAAGAATTCGACATTACAAACTTGGATAAGCAATTGAAACAAAATTCCTATCTCAACATGAGTGTTTGTTTAAAACATTTATTTCAAGGACACAATATTGCTACATGATTTATTACAACAAAATCTAAGTCATCACAATGTCTTTGTTCATTATAAAAATATTTCTAAACAAAAATATAAGTGTAATTCCTCAAAAGATTACTTCACAAAATATACTAGAATTCTATTCTCATGATCTTCATTTCTTTTTATACTTCAAATTATACAAGCACACTATCTTCTAATATTTTCATTCTACTTTATATCCATAACCCATTTTAATTAGAGCTTCATTACATAAAGAAAAATCCATTTCATATTCATAATCAGTTTCAAATATTTAAAAAAAATTACATTTCACATCTATAATTATTTTCAATTAAAAACTCTTTAGAAATGTATCAATTTATTGAAGAATAGGAAAAACAACAAAGAAAAAAAATAAAAGGGTGCTGGTGGTTTTCGAACCCATGACCCCAGACCGAACCGCACAGAGCTCAAGCTCAACTCGCCGACCACTAGTCCAAGTGGACTTTGGTGTTCAATGCCTCGATAAAATCCCTTATGTTCACTCTGGTTTCGGGTGGGTCTTTAAAAACAAGAAAAAATATATACTTGGGCATGACAGGTTTCGAACCCAGGCCCAAAGGGAAACCAGCGCAGCACTTAGACCACTAGGCCAAGTGTGCCTATCGATATGT
Organism: Hemerocallis citrina; assembly: GCA_017893485.1. Classification (NCBI taxonomy): domain Eukaryota; kingdom Viridiplantae; phylum Streptophyta; class Magnoliopsida; order Asparagales; family Asphodelaceae; genus Hemerocallis; species Hemerocallis citrina. The sequence goes on from CM030361.1 coordinate 70,312,824, forward strand.
AGTATCTTCATATGTTTTTTATTCCAGCTTTCTGTTATTCTACTTATTTCACAAAACTCGATTCTCTAATTGTTCTAATCTTTGATTAGACTGAATTTACTTCATGTAAACTAAGTTTACTTTCTACAGTAACTTAATGATTAAAAACCATATTTTAGACAATAAAAAAAAAATCAAATTTTCCATTTATTTCTTCATATTGTTAAACATGAATTTATATTTATTCAATGTAATCAAACTAGCGCATTATGTCTTTCATAGACCATCAAACGAGTTTAATAGCATCAAAATTTACTCTACAAAGATAAATTTGTTTGCTTAACAAAAGAAGGGTCCCAACAATTATTCATACATTCAATTATTTATTCATGCATACTAGTGCATGGCAAAAAGATCAATTATTTCTTTTCTCATCAACAACTACATGTTGTAATTTAATTTACTCATCATAACATGATTTACTACCATGGTTTATGTGATTGTTTCTTTACTTTCAAATTTCATGATAAATAGTAAACTACTTAACTTCAACCAAGTCTTAGCATGTCATACTTAGCACACATCACAATCAACTTTTATTCTATTCATTATTAGCATGGTAACAATAAAATCATGAGTTGCTAGCATGGATTCTTATCTACAATATCTCATTCAATCCTTTACTACTCATTAACCTATTAGCATGCAAATCCTACTTAGAAAGCATAAGAACACCTACCTTTAGTGAAGGGTTGAACAAACAAGATGGAAGTACTCCTAGCTCCAACCAAGCAATCCTAGCTCCTAGCAAGACTTCTCCAAGTAAGGACTCCACCACAAAGATGAGAACACTCTACTATCTTTCTTTTCTTTTTCTCTTTCTTTTCTCTTTCTTTTCTCTTTCTTTTGATATTGCTTTTGGTGTGTGGAAAGAGAAGAGATTGGGTGATATTTATAGGCCTACACTAGGGTCTAGATTGCAAAACTACACAACCTAATAAATCTTCCTATTTAACACAATTTAAAACTCATTTTCATAACCCCCTAATTAAATCCTACAAATCATAAACCCCCTAATTAAATCTTCCGAATCATAACCCCTCCAATCAAATCCCTTTCTTCTCTCATGTGCAATCCGGTCATGCCTAGGAGAAAACCGGCCCTAGGGTGTGTGTGCATGTATAAATGCACATACAATTTTAATTTAGTCCTATAACTTTAAATGTGTACTAACCTTTTTGCAACTTGTTATGTAGTAGTGTACACTTAGTTTTATTTGTGAATTTACTAGTGGGCTTGCTTAATGGGCCTAGTAATTAATCAATTAATTTTATTACCTAGTGGGCTTACCTCCTAATGGGCTAAAGTATAATATTTTGGTTCTTGGATTAACTAAAGGCTAAATAAGTTATGCATGCTAAAAGAAATGAATAATGAGATTAACAAATGAAGAATGAAAATTTTGCACTTGCATCATACGTGCAAAGAAAAAAAAAATCATTTTAATCAAAATGGAGAAAAATAAATTTCCGTTTTATAAAATAGATTTGTAAACATAAAATAAATAATTGGAACCCAGAAATTATCGGGTGGAAAGTATGTAATTAATACGTGTATTGAAAACACGTAGAAAGCACGTAGAATACTAAGATTGAAATATTATATTTTTGTTGACTCAAAATAGGGAAAAATCAATACTGAAAATGTATAAATATTTGGTAATCAAAATACGGGATGAAAACACGTTACAAAATGCACGTGCGTGACACACGAGGGCAAAATTGTAATTCCAATTTTGCGGGGTGTTACAGTTAACCTCCCGTACGAAGGCTTTTCGGGAGGAGTTGGAATCTCCCCCCATTGGGCCTCCATGTATTAGGTGCAAGATGCCCTATACATTGGCCTCCGGAGTCTCCGTGCGCTACTCAGTTCGCCTGTTAGCCCCCGAGGCGGCTGGGGCGGATCGGCCCGATCCCTCCTTACGAACCGGGTGAGCTGTCCTCTCTGTATGAGAGCCTCAATCTCTTCTTTGAGGGCACGATATTTGTCTGTGTCGTGCCCGTGATCCCGATGGAAACGACACCACTTACTCCGGTCTCTTTTCTTTTCCAGAGTATTCATCTTTGGGGGAGGCGGCAGGAGGCCATCATTCCCGATCTCCATGAGGATGGTAGATACACTCGCATTAAGCGGAGTGAATTTCTCGAACCGATGAGGAGGATGCTGCTGACCTCCATTGTCTTTTTGAAGCTTCTTAGCTCCTTCTTCTTCTGCACCTTTTCGCTTGTTCGCGGAAGGCGAGGCCTCGAAGGTGGGGCGGCGGACAACTTCTTCCGCTCGGATGTACTTCTCGTACTGAAGCAGGAGCTCTGAGATGTCCCGAGGGGGCTTCTTGGTGAGGGATGCCCTGAGGTCGGCATTGAGGACGTTGGACTTGAAGGCGATGGTGGCGACCGAGGGTTCCAAGGAAGCAATGGACCTGGCTTCAGCAGTGAAGCGCTTGACATAGTCCCCCAATCGTTTGCCCTTCTTTTGACTGAGGAACAATAGGGTGTTGCTTGTCTTCTCGGCGCGGCGACTGCTCACGAAGTGCGTGAGGAAAAGACCCTCGAACTGGTCGAAGGAGAAGATAAATGCTGGTGCAAGCCGAGAGTACCATTCCAGAGCTAGCCCCTTATGCGTGGCTAGAAAGGTCTTGCAAAGGAGGGAGTCGGATGCATGGTGGATCATCATGAGAGTTTTGAAACTCTCAATGTGATCTGTGAGGTCTGACTCCCCGGTGTAGGTCTCGAAATGCGGAGGCTTAAAGTTGTCAGGAACTGGAGCCTCCATGATGGCACGGGAGAACGGGGGCCTGCTTGGACGAGGGTCCCTTGCTCGTCGCTCTTCATCTCGGTCAAGCTGTCTGAGGTGCCTCTCCATCTCGTAGAGACAGCGGTAGACCGAGTCCTCCCTTCGGTCTTGCTTGGCTGAGCCCCGAGACTCATCCTCATGTCGAGGAGGGCTGGGGCTGCACCAGTGATGGCTCAGAGTAGGTGGTGGACTGACTGAGCGACGAAGGTGACTCGGAGTAGGATGCGAACTTCGGGAGCGGCGGTGGTGATTGGGAGAAGGGCGGCGACGGCTCGCCACAGGCGTAGGCCTTCGAAAGCGGCGAGGATGATAAGGAGCCGGTCGAGGACTACGGGAGCGTCGAGGGTGGTCAGGAGCTGGCGGAGGACTGGGAGCCCTACGGCCATTGTTGGGGGCAGCTTTGAGAGCTCGGAGGACTGCCTCCTAGAATTGCTGGAATTCCGCCCTCGTGACGGGGGCCTCCTGCTCATGATGGGCTCGAGGTGCAGGACAGCCTACCGAGGAGCAGCTCCATCTTGAGCGATGTTAGGGCGACTCTCTTCGCCGGCAAGGAGAGTTGGACCCTCCTTGGTTGGATCGGCACAGCGAATGATCCCTGGTATGCTAGCGGCGAGGGTTTGCCTCCTGGGCCCGCCTCTCATCCAGATGAGTACGGAAGTCGGGTCCGTGCTTGGTTTGCCGATTGTTGATCACGTTCCGCAGATCCTTTGGAGTGGGGAGAGTATCGGAAGCCATGGAATCTGTGTCGGCATTGTGGATGGAGTCTCAAACCTGATGGACAGGTTGCTTGTGGCAGCTTCGTCGAGAATGTTCCCCCACTGTGGCCTGGGGTCCCACAGGCTGCTTGATGGACTGTGGGGCCAAAGGATCGAGCTACAGGGTTGGTTGATTTGGAGGAGGGAGATCCCCCTGCGCAATAGGAGGAGGATGAGAAGAGGTCGTCCTACGGTTGGAGTTTGTGGGTCTCTTCTTGGGAGTCATTGCTGGAAGTGACTTTGGTGGAAGGAGGAAGTTTGGATTGCTTTGTCGAGAAGTTCCCACAGACGGCGCCAATCTGTTGCCGATGGATTCTGGTGTGGGGAAAATAGATGAGATTTATAGGTTCGTGAGGAACTCGAATAGGTGGAACCCTTCTTCTTCCTTGATGATGTAATGATCCCTTAGTGCTCCCTTAAACCTGCACAAACGTTCGAGACACCGGGATGGATCCCGGCGACGAACCCTCCGACGCTCAAGTCAATACACAGAAAAAGTGAAGGAAAAGAGCTCAAGTATGCAAAGTGTGATCAGCTTTCACCGTAGGATGTAGGGGGGTTTTTATAGTCGCCAAGGGGATCTCTTTCAGGATAAGAGTGAATCCCTACTTCCCGGTGTGGCAGGACATGGGTGGTTATAACCACCTCCTCAAGATCAGGGGGAGACAGGATTTTCTCTAATCCTGTTGATCTGGTCCCTAGCGGGTTGAGACCCGTTCTCAACAGATCAGGTCCGTTCATGAGTTAGCGGGTCCAAGAGGAGGGACCCGGATCCCAATTCGGACCCATCTGTAGGCAAAATTACCATCTTGCCCCTGGGACTTTAAGATTCGTGCTCACTTTGAATGGTTCCGATTTAACCCCATTTCCAGCCATATCAATGTGCTTGTAGAGTAGTGTTCATGATTTATAAAAGACATATAGTGTATGGATGTTCTCAAAATTGCTAACTACATTTTATTTTGTATAGAATCACTTTGTTATAAGAAAATCAGTAAGAATTCGTTACTGGAATTTTCGAAGTGTGTTATATATACAAATAAATTTGATACAATTAATAGAAACTGATTTGAATGTGTATATTTTAAATGGAGAAATGAACCGAGAGTTGGTTGTTAAGGATTTAAACTTCTATATAATCAGAATTGGACTTTGGCTTACTGGCTAGCGCGTGCGCATGCGCCTATGTGTGTCACGTGGCCCGCGGGGGCCTCTGTGGGTCGCGGGATCAAGCTGTGGGGTTGACTCTGTTTATTTTTCAAAACTTTTTTAGGTCAGAACAGTGGGTGATCAAGTACTTACGAAATTAGAACACCATAAGACTGAGCACTGAGTTGGCTTAGTGGCTGGGCGCTTGGGTTTGTTGTCTGTTGGCGCTGGTTCGAGCCAGGGCGGGGGCAGTTGAGTTTAAAAACATTTTTTTGGGGGATTTTGAGTATAATTTAATGGAAAAAAATTCATGAAAAAAGCATAAACCGTTATTAGGATAATTTGGAGTTATTTTACAATTTACACTATTCTAAAGATATTATTATGAATTTAAAGAGCAATTTTATATGTTGGTTGAGTTAGAGTTTATTTTGAAACAAAGAAGATATGTATATACGATTGAAATTATTAAGAGTTCGATTATAATGAAATTAAAGCTAAAGTATGAATTGGAAATAAAGAAATTCTACGATGATTTTTTTAAAGAAGTTTGGTACTAAAAAAAATAGTGATTTGATTAAAGAAACGAGTTTGTTTGAAGAATAGATTAATATGTAAAGAACTACAAATGTTTGAAAGTGATTGATTTTGAAGAATCGAGTTTTGAGAAAACTTTGGAAGTGATTGATTTGATTAGTTAACTAAAAAGTGTTTATGAGAAATTCGATTTGGAAATTATAAATGAATGAATAATAAACATTGAATACTTCATGGATGAAAAAAATTGAAGATGTGAATAATTGAAATTGGAAACATGATTGATGAGGGTATGAGTACCCCATAATGTTGGATATGAAAAGATGTTTGTTCCTAAAGGCTTAGTGAGACCTAAGTATCGGCAACGTAATGAAAATAATTAATTGATTTGAGAAATGGCTATATAGGCTATTGTTCTCAGTGTTTTGTTTAAGCCTGATAGAAAGGTAAGCTAGCTCTAGGTGGTATTATTTTATTCATGATTCAAATTAAGAATAAGCACTAGGAGAAGATGATATAAAGCTTGGGAAAACATAAATGGGACGCGTCTATATAGTCAGACGGTGGATTCCTGGATTATAGACCCAGTCAGACGGTGGATTCCTGGACCGTGGTTGCTTACGGGGTGAGATGATCCTCAATTAAATCTGGGATTATGATTGGTTTGACGGTGGATTCCAGGATCATGAATAGTCGGGCGGATGGGAGGTAGTTCACCATTATATATGTATATACCGGAGTTGGAGCGGCACTTGCGGGATGTTCGCACAACGAGGATTTTCGTATAGCGTGACGGTGGATTTCAAGGCTGGAGTCCGTACTCGTAGGATGTCTAAAACTTGTTTTTGTTACCGTAGTAGAGTATTCATAGCGAGGGACTAAACCTTATAAGAGGAGTACGATAAGGGCTTGCCCTCGGACCTGTGTAGAATGGGATGCATAGAATCCGAACAAGTATGCATTAGTGCATCGTAGTGTAAATCTGCATTAGGCATCTAAGACATATCATACATTGACATGTTTAGGATATTCATTTTTACATTTTGTAATGCATTCAAGTGTGTGCTTATTAAAGTAAGAGAATCGTTATATTACAACATTGTGAGGATCGCTGTTGATAGAATTGCGTCAGTTGTATGCAACTGACATGCCCACTGTTTTTCAATGCAGGACTTGGATTGGCCAAAAAGACATAAAGATGAATTGGTGCTAAAGATTGCTTTCAGATTTAAGTTGTTGAAGTTAAAATTGTATTTATCATGTTGTATTTATTTAATTCCCCTGTGTTGATGTAAAAGAATAGTGTTGTATGAAAAAGTTTTAAATTCTTTGTAAAATTGTACGAATTTGAAGTAAAAGATCATGTTGTGCTACGAATTACCGTGTTTTGGAATTCGGGGCGTTACAAGCGGTGAGAGCATATATAGTACAATATGTAATACCCATTTTTTACTAGAGACAATCAGCAGTGGCACTGGTAGCCTCTTAGATGTAATTAATCTCTACTACTATAATGGGAGAAGGCCTTTGTCCTTAACCCAACCCGTGCAACGCACGTGTAGGTAAATTTTTTTTGCCCTTTTCATTCCTCCAAATTTTTCCCCGCGTGCATAGCACGTGTATAATACTAGTTCATTATAATGTATACTTCTTTTTCTTAAACTATGCTTGACACTAAGATTTCCAAACTGTGGAGGGTTCTGTTACACTGATATTTCTTTTTGCTCTTCCAAACGTTTAACATCGATTTCAGAGTAGTATCTCTGACAATTTTATTAATGAATTTCGCTTTAGGGTTCTGTCGACATTCTTCAATAAAATCCTGTGCCTGAATGTGATATCTGGTTCATGAAGTTCTCGTTTGATTTTCATTATAATGCAGTAGTCATTGGAAAGTCCTTTCCTGTGAGATTAATTTACAGTTTACATGCTATGGCTAGTTATTGGTTGTTGATTATAGTCGACGGAATTTCTTCTAAAAGTCGACTATATTTGTATAAGTTCAGTTTTTGTCATCTTGAATTGATAGTTTTTCAAGACTACTAATTTTTAATTTCACTATTATCAAGGGATCACTATTCCTTTGTTGTGTGGTTTATATATTTGCTTGGAGATTCTTACATTTTTTGTTTTCGTTGTAATTGGTAAAAGTCTTTTTGGGTGTGTTGTGTTCATATCCTGGACGGCCGTGATTGCTTAAACATGGCAAACAAATGAAGATTTATAGATAATGGTATTAATTATTTTATTGAATATAACCAAACCCAATTTAGATGTGGTAGAAACTAATGCAGTTGAACTAATTACACATATCGTCTGTCTATCAATTTGCTGTTGATTATATTCAAGGATTTTCATTAATATAATCACCAAAAAAATTTATATATGATATAACACCAACTAGAAGTAGAAGAAAGGTTGTTATATGATAAAACTCAAAGTCTTACACTTGTAAAATCATTTTGGCACTTCTTGTCTAATAATTTGTTGAAGCACTAAAGGCCTTCAACTCAAACCTTGTCTTAGACTTAGTATTTGCTTTGCCTCAAGCTAGCGCACCTTAGGCCGACTGATTTTTCTCTACTTCTTTTACATTAACATATCATTAATTTGTGCGAAGATTTATATTAGGGAGCTCCAGTTCAGTCCAGTCCAGCCCACCTATTCTCATTGCAAAGTCAGTAGTGGTCCTATTCTTCCTCTCTTTCTTCTTTTTTTATCATTTTTTATTTAACATATATACTTGGTTTTTTCAAAGGAATCTCTCCATCCAGACTTTCTCATGCTCAATGCAAATCTCCCATAAGGCAGACGGCCACGTCCTTTGATGGATGGCATCAAAGATTTTTGATTTTTGTTTCCAGAGATATTCAACCATTATATATTTACTAGTAAATACACGTGCAATGCACGTCTGAACATTATTTTTTTTATATTCTATTTATCTATATTATAATGGGAAAAGCACGTGCGGAACATGTAAAATAATAGACTGACATTCACTGTTCATGATCACTCTCCCACGGGGCAGGTGCAAAGAGAGGGAGATGAAGAGGGTAGGGTTTTTGATTTTTTTGAAAGATAGGAAGAGGGTAATAAATTTGAACGTGTACTGTACATATTTTATTGTTTTATATTGTAGAGTTTAACTAAACGTGCGTTGCACGGGTTGAAATATGGATAAATTACACTAAGGCCTTCTCCCGTTATAGCAGTAGAGATTTGTACAGTCCACAGATTGAGCTAGTGCATGTTTTGTCTGCTACAGCACTATACTTAGTTGTTGCGATGATGGTTCTATTTGGCGGTGGATGCTGTTCCATGAAATAAGACTAATGAATTTTCAATTATCGTATTATATACTTTTCAATCTTTGTATAGAAATAGAACTGATGAATTTGGCAGACACAATTTATGTTCTGTGATATTTTGTATGAGATTGAAGTTGGTATTTTCAGTTTACATGTAAAATGTATTTTTTTGTAAAAATGTGTTTATATTTTACATTTATTTGTGAAAATGCAAGAGAAGGAAAGTTTGGTTTAGTTTAGATTTGATACCCCAATAAATAAATAAATAAATAAATTGGGATAGAGCTATTAAACAACACAAAACAGTAAGCAACTATCCTGACATTTCTTAAAAAACACGTCGGGATAGATTATAGTCTATAATGGCATTTTTAGACGAAACATCAGGATAAGGTAATCTGTAGCGGCGTTGCGTTTCGTAAAAATACCTGGATCGACCATTTGCATATCCCGACACAGCTTATTGCGGTGTTATTTGTGGCGGTTTGGAAAACCCCACTACGAGCTATCCCAACATTTAAAAATACCGGGATAAGCCAAAAAAATTGTCAGGATATGTGTTTCATTTTGTAGTGTAAGTTGGCGGGAGAAGATAATTTGTTTGACTGATAAGTCGTGAACTTATTTTTCAACTCTGTTCTATATCTTCTATAATACACTTTTTGGTCTTGTTCAGTTAGTCGTAAAATTCACCATTAATGAAAGGTTTTTGTGCTTCCACCGCTTTTTATTGGGATCACGGTTGCAACCAACGGATTTAAATTCTTCAATTCCCGGAGATCCATATTCTAACATTTGAATTGTCGTTATGAATCTTTGTTTTGGACTGTCCTTGTCCTCACTTATTTCCTAAGCAATAATCTAAACTAGTATTATACACGTGCTGTGCACGTGGAAGAAATTTGGGGAATGAAAAGAGCAAAAAAAAATAAATTTACCTGCACGTGCGCTGCACGGGTTGGGTTATGGACAAAGGCCTTCTCCCATTATAGTAGTAGAGATTTGTTCAAGAAATTTGTGTACTAACTAACTTACTGTGTATAGTCTCAATTTTTTTACTATAAAAATCTCTAAAATACAGAAAAAGAAAGAAAGAAAGAAAGAAGATTGTAATGTACTATAATTCTTTTCTAAAACTATAGTACATTACAAACTCTTGGAAACTCTATTTTGATTAACTCATTAACATAACACATTTTTTTTTTAAAGATAAATATTGATGCCCAAGCCCAACTTAAGAATATACACGTCCAAACTCCAATATAAAAGCCCACTTATAATTTCCTTAGACTAGAGAAAGCCCAATACATCACGGGCCACATTTACACGCCCGACCCAACCCGCTTCTAACAGAGATAGAAACCCTAGCCCCATCTTCACCATCCGAATCCAAATCCAAATCCACTCACTCTATATAAAACCCTAGCAGCCGCCATTTCCCATTCTTCTCTCATATCTAGGGTTTCAGTCAGATCAATCCAGGGCGGCGAAGATGGTGGCTCTCAAGCTTCAGAAGCGTCTCGCGGCGAGCGTGCTCAAGTGCGGCAAGGGCAAGGTGTGGCTCGACCCCAATGAGGTCAACGAGATCTCCATGGCCAACTCTCGTACGTAACCCCCCCTTCCCTTATCCTTTTTTTCAGTTCTTGAAATGGTTCTAATTCGAATTGGAGATCGCTAATGCTTTCACTTCGTCACAAGCATCCGTACATCTGATCTTGGTTAATCTAAGAATTACTAATTGTTTGTCATTTGATTTAATTACTTAGTATTGTCATGTCTTTTGCACTTGTGTAAAAGAAGGAATTTAAGTTTCAGTAGAAAAGATTTATTTTGGCAGTCTAAAGAGCATACACAGTTGTGTATGGAAAAAATGGCAAATTGGTAAAATTGAATTGACAATTTTGTTCGTTTGCGGTGGTGAAATGCCAAAATATAGCAAAATCGATGAAAATTTAAACGGATAATTTTATTTAAAGTAATTTTTTATTAAACGGATAATTATTTCGGCCGACTGAAATGATTTTGTTTGAATTATTTTTTTGTGTTGGACAAAATACAACACACATTCCACCACTTATCTCCTCCATCCAACCGTACAAATCATTCATCCATAGGAAATCCTATAAAATCTAAGCCCATACAAAAAATTTGCAAATAAATACCTCCAAAGCCTTGGACGAAACATGCTCAAATTTTTATTCCGGAGATTATTTTGTAAAAAATTCCTAATTTGCTCAGACGAAACATCTTGTTTCGTCCAATGATTTAAAAAATTAAAATAATAGGGATGCCAAATTCTTCCTCAAATATAGCAAACTACCCGAAGCAAAAAGTGGCTAAAATGGCAAATTGGCAGAGGAGTGTGGATACTCTAAGGGGCTGTTTGTTTTTTCCTACAATAAGTGTACACTAATTAGTGGTAGGGGTCCCATTCCACTAATTACTTATAAAATCAGTTTGTTTTTATATGACTAATTAAATATTAGATTAACTTTTTACCCCTGTTATTAAACAACTTAAAATTAAATATATAATGCCAAATCAAACCTAATTAAATCCAAATTAACTCAAATTTAATTTAAATCAAAGCAATAAACGCAATTGTATCACGAACACATAATCTTTCTTAACCAATGAACACAGCTAACAAGTTCATAGACTATACCAACTAATTATTATTTGTAACTATGACTGAAATCCCTACTATTTATTTTTTTACTCAAAAGCATAACCATAAACCTCATTTCACATGTGCCAACCCATAAATAAACTCCACCTTCTCCTCTAATGTTCCCAATAACATGAAGGTCTTTCTCATGTCAAGACTCTGAGCTAACTTGATCATTCCTCTAAACCTCTCAGTTCACATTTAAAAAAAAAGAGGCTTTGGGACATGACCAAGAAATAACCTATATTTAATTAAGGGCCTAAATAGTACTGTCACATTTACCCGACACCCGGACCCGACCCGACCCGGACCCAGCACTTGACCGGAGCCGACCCGATCTATATGGGTCCGGGTCCGGGTCCTAAAATAAGACCCGATGCACTTTCGGATCCGGGTTCGGATCCGGGTCCGCTCAAAATAGAACCGACCCGGTCCCGGACCTGTTAAAAAATACCCCAAACATATAGAATTTGAATAATAGGGTTATAGGAATATACATATAAAAGTAATTGTTGAAGATATATATGTAAATATAATATTAATTCATGTACTTAAGTATAAAATTGTTAGAATCGTAAGGTATCGCGTATAAAAATATTTAAGCCGACCCGATAGGACCCGATACCAGCTCTAGGCCTAAATGTCTTTTTACAATGAATTAGAAGTAAGTTAAAAACAGATAATTGCTCCCTCCCGCTTTCTCTTTTTTAGTCTTTATAGCCACTAATTAGAGCTTTCCCTCTAATTGCCTCTAATTAGAGGTAAAAACAAATGGCCTTTTTTGGTGGGTCCATCTCTAATTAGTGGCACTTAGTGGTCTACTTCTAATTATAGGAGAAATCAAACAGCCCCTAAGTATGGAATTGGATTCGCAATGATTTATATTTTTGAGAACAATAAGACAGATGTTATGTCAAGAGTTGTATATTATTATTTTTGCACATTTGATTGAAAATATAGGTAGGTTACGCAGTACTGCAGCTTTTGTTTATAAATAGATCGATATTTTTTGCTGAAAATTTATTAATAATAATTTCTTTTGTACCATTCATGCTCATATTTTCTTATGTTTGTTTTACCCCATGAACGTGCTACTTTTTTTATTGATATGTTTCAATAATGCATGCATGAAAAATGAATTTTGAATTATTATTTGCTATTTAAAAAAATGCAGGCCAAAATGTAAGGAAGCTGGTGAAGGATGGATTCATCATCAGGAAGCCCCAGAAAATTCACTCGCGATCTCGTGCAAGGCGGGCTATGGAGGCAAAGAGGAAAGGGCGTCATTCTGGCTATGGTATGCTGTAGTCTAATTGTTCAACTTCTTGAAGAGATGGAGTGAAGTCTAATGTTACCGAGTGTGGCAGGTAAACGCAAGGGTACCAGGGAGGCTAGGCTTCCGACTAAGATCCTTTGGATGAGGAGAATGCGAGTTCTTAGGCGTTTGCTAAGGAAGTACCGTGAAGCAAAGAAAATTGACAAGCACATGTACCATGATATGTACATGAAGGTGAAGGGTAATGTCTTCAAGAACAAGAGGGTGCTGATGGAGAGCATTCACAAATCCAAAGCTGAGAAGGCAAGAGAAAAGACATTATCTGATCAGTTTGAAGCTAAGCGTGCCAAGAGCAAGGCAAGCAGAGAGAGGAAGATTGCCAGGAGGGAGGAGCGATTGGCCCAAGTAAGTCGATTATTACTTTTTTTTACTTGAAGCTTAACATTGAGTTCATGCTCGTTTCTTTAGGATAAGCATTTATCATACTCTGATACTATATATGTGTATGATATAATACTCTCTTGATTGTTGCATTATAGATGTTCGTTATACACATTGTTAATAGAGTTATATGAAGGTAAATATAATCAGATGACATCATCCATAGAACTATTTATGGTTTATAATATAGTATTAATAGGAATGAATATATCAGTTTTGCAGTTAGTTATTGCTAGTCTTTTAAAGGAATTGAGTGTTCATAGCTCTCAGAAGCAGCAAGAATATTAACGGTAGGAAGATTGTGTCCATTATTGTTTAGATTATGCTTAGGATCATATATTTGAGTATAGGCTTTGAGCATAAGGGTACTAAAGAAAGTTTAAGTTCTAAGTTTTATTGAGAAATGACAAACAAAACACTTCAAAAAGCCAATAATACCTCAGTCGATTTCATGTGATAAGCAGAAAGTCACTTTTTGGAAATGTTCTTTAGGCCTAACACATTATTTACTTGGATTAACTAAACACCTATAAGAAGTCTCAGAATTTCTAGCGTACAAAAACTGTTCTCCAAATGAAATACCAAACTTGTAGGTTCTGTTAACTAGCAGTTCATTTGGCATAGTTATTGCAGTGTAAAGAGGAGATGCCTCAATACATGTCGGAGAAAAATATCCTCATATACATTAGTCCTACCCATATGGTGGGATTATATATGAACGACCTGCAATGTGCATTATGTTTATAATGTCAAAAAATGTGTGTACAAAGTCATTAGGAGGCTTCTCATCCCTGCGTTGCGTGATTCCAATTTGATATGTTGTTGTAAAGCTGTTTCATTTTGTGACTGCTTAAAGCAGGAAATCACCTCCTTGAAATGTGAGGTTCGCTTTTCTCAGTTATAAAATTGTTATCACGATTGGCTTCATTTTGAATCTTTGTTGCCTCCTTTATGATTTACCGAATGACAAAAGCTCAACTATATGTTAGTTCAGTTGAACCTGCTGTCCCATTTTTTATTTGAATTTCTTCCCTTTTTTCTTGAGAATCATGTCTGCTCCGCCAAATTTAAAGTGATTCTCACTAATTTTGAAAAGGGAAAATTTCAGTAAACCCACCCAACTTTTCGCGAGTTTGCAGAAAATCCACCCTACCTTTTTTTTGTGGTTTGTTGTAGGGTCAGGCTAAAGTAGTTGTTTGCCATACTCCGGTTTGCTATACTGTCATGCTAAAGTAGTTGTTGTTTGCCATACTCCGGTTTGCTATACTGTCATGCTAAAGTAGTTGTTGTTTGCCATACTCCGTCCAAAATGACTGTTTACGTCCATTTTTGGGGGTATTTCTGCCTAAAGAACCCCTGATGTTTTTTAATGATTAAAAAAATCATATCGGGATTAAAAAAGCTTTAAAAATTTGGGCTGGGTGAGTTTTCTGTCACTTGTTGTAGAGGTATAACGGAGAAACACAATACAACATGGGAGGAGGCAATAGGAGGCAATGATCAAGTTATAAACCGCAACTACTCTAGCCCGATACCCCAAAAAGAAAGGTGAGGAACTCGCAAAAAGTGGGGTGAGTTTACTGAAATTTACCCTTACCAAGTATCCCGACTTGTTCTACTTTTACACATACTAAATGACATTATTATACCTCCACCACTCCTGAAAAAAGTGAAAGCTGTACCCATACAGACCTTCCTGAATACATTACTACTGTAATGCAGGTTAACTGTAAGGTATATTTTATGTAAGTTGCTTGTTACTTTTTAGAAAAGAATTCGCCGGTTAGTTGATAGAGGTGCTTAACTGACTGGGGCTTTGCTAGTGCTTTTAGAAGTTTTTCATTTTGAGGTATCTTCGTGGATTGTACAGTGATGGTGGTAATGGTAATCATCCACCATTCCACCTTCCACTGCCAAAAAATATTGATCATCATTAAGATCCATATTTTCACGAGTTACTCCCATTCCAAATTATGTGCAGTTTTTGCTATTGCATAGCACTAGATCTTAATATTGACGACTTGTGCCAAATATCTGTCACTAATAAGCTTAATTTTATTTTGTTTTTGCGATCAGGGTCCTATTGAAAAGGCACCTGCCCCAGCCCCAGCCCCAGCCCCAGCAGCAACACCTGCAGAGTAAGGATCTTCCAATCTCTTTATTAGTCTCGATGCTTTTTAACTTTGTTGTTATGGAATCAGTCATTCAGTTCAATCACTGAACAAGGATTCTTCATTTTCTCTCTTTTTTTAAACTTTTTTGTGCGCAGAGCACCTGTGAAGAAGTCGAAGAAGTGAAGTGGAAAGGGTCATTTAGAATTTTGAAGTCAAGTTCTAGAACCGTGCTGTTTTTTGTGAACTTTTTTTTTTTAATGTCTGCAAAATTAAATTGTTTGTTTCGGATACACTGGTAAGTTTCTTGAAAAACATATTTGTAGTTGCTGTCTTGTTACTCTTGTTACTCTGTTTGGTTCTTTTGGCATGCTACAGTCATAAATGCTATGGTAGTCTGTTATATTCATGTGATGATGCATCTCTTTTACTCGAAGTATATCCATGGAGGCCTGAGTTATTTGTGGGAGAATATTCGATTTTGTCTAAGTGCATTGAGGGCTTTAGAGCAGTGTACCAATTTTTGTTCACCTAGCAAAAAATATGGGGAATGTGAGATTGATGCAATGAAGATATGCCAGTTGCTAATTTATTACGTGGTCTCGAAGAAGTTTTGGACATATGAAAGCCAGAAGTTTCGCCAAAAGAATATTTTGCCAATAATATTATGAGAGAAGGTTACTTCGTATGTACAAGGTGATTTTAAGAGATAAGAGTAGTCCACACAACGTTGGGGCAGGACTATAGATGCTGTTTGGTATTGCTGTGAACGAAAACTTCTTTTGTTGAAAAGTGCTGCTATCTAAAGTACTATTATAAAGAACTACCTTTAATTTCAATTTTTTACTAGTAAGAAAACATATTTTTTGAAAAGTTTAATGCACAATTTTATGTATTTTCAGAAAATGCCAAAAATAGTAGTTCTAGAAGTACTTTTAATTCAGTACACATTAAATTAAGTTTGTAAAACATCTATTTTGGGTAAAAAAAACTTTCAAATTCAAAAGCACTCTTTAAAAGCAATGCCAAACAAATCTTCTGGGCAATCGACACAGTTTATATTTCATCTGTATATGAAAAATTAATTGGTTTGGATTTTTTTTATTTTTTTATTTTTTTTGTTTATTTGGTGGTGTCTAGCAAAAGCTTGGAACTGCGGATCATATTTTCAAGTAGTCACAGAATAAACAGTTTTGCACTAAGATAACAATTGATACTATGTAATACAATGAGTTTAATTTATGTGCACTTGTGTCTTATAAGACAAGGAACATTGAGAATGTGTCTTGTAAGACAAGGAACATTGGGAATGTTTTTTTTGGGAAAATGTAGAATAACGCCATCTGTTTCGTTAATAAGATTTTAATATAATAACTCCTAACTCAGAGGTACCAGGAAAAATTACAATAAACTACAATGCAGAAAATAAAATATAAACCTCCAACATCGCCTTGGAGGGTGCGCCAATTCAAAAGTTCAATAGCTAGAACAAAACACAAGTACAAAGATAGCCAATAGCTGTCATTCTAACAAATCTATGGAATGTGAGAATTAGGGAATCGTCGCTCCGCTCAATCTAGAGTCGGTCCGAACTCGACCTCCTCATCATTATACTCGTCTACCTAGAAGGTTCTGGCAATCATTGCCCCTGTAGCCGCAACTGTAGTCTAAAAGAAAATAAGATGCATTATATGAGTTAAAATACCAGAAATATTATTACAAGTTGCACGAAAGTAAAAGTTATTTTTGTCAAGCCATAAAACCCAGAGTGTGGCCGTGATAGCGATGTACTATGCTTCTTTCATCTTGTGACATCTAGAGGCAAATTTAGGGCCAACTCACAGATCATCATTTGTGTTGGGGTATACCTAAGGCCCATAGGACCTCAACCAGCGTTGCTTTACTCCGTTGGCAGTCAATGAAGAAATGGTTCAAAGTCTTCGTATGGAAGTTGCAGAACCCACAGTTGGTCGCGGTGTGTGGTTTGCCTTTTGGCAAAATTTTCTCTTGTCAGAATGACATTATTGAGTATCAACCAAAGGAAAACCTTAACCTTAAGAGGCGCTTTTGCTTTCAAGAGGAATTGAACCCAACTAGGTTTACATCCCTGTAAATGGATACGGTTATACAGAGACCGGACCGTGAAGGAACCATTGCTCTGTAGCCCTCAAGTTTTCCGGTACGGACCGTGAGAGCATTTCACCCCGTGCTGTGCTATGCAGTCTTGGAGTTCTACTAGCCTCTGGTGGGATTCCGGACTGAGTCTAGTTCTGAATGACGGTTTCCATGTTCCCCTCCCCCATGTCTTGGTTACGGAGGTGTAAGGATGGGCCGCCTACTCATACAGGTCCGGGAATTAGGTCCAGGAATCTATCTCTAGAGTGTGTGCGCTCATCCACAACATTGGGAATGTTGTGGATAGCCTATAAATTCGTTGTACGTGTACAACAACTTTATATGTGAGATAATTTTCCTGGTATGCTCTAGCTATCAGATTAATTCTTTACCACATACTTATTTTCTTGCAGTTTTTTCTGTTGGGAGATTTAAGAGAAGCATACTTGGTCAGTTCAGTTGAACATTCCAGTTTTTCCCCACCAATTCCTCCTCACCTCACTTCCCTCTCCCTCCCAAAAATAGGACAAAAACAGCTCGCTCCCACAACTCTCTCTAACTGCATGCATTATCTTTCATATACCTTCAATCCATCCATCCTCAATCCAAACACCATTCCTTCCATCCTTGACTCAAGAAAGACAACAAAAAATCAAGAACACCACCTAATCAATAATCATGTCTGCATCCTTCCTCCTCACTCTCTGCTTCCTCTTGGCAATCCCCTCTGCAACTGTCGCGGATCATACCACCTCTGTTCTCACTACAGACCCTCAGGCAATAAAAAACGTCGAAAAGCCATGTTCGCGCACTCAGAAGCCCGAACTATGTTCAAAATCTCTCACAACCTTTCCGGAAAGCGCCACTGCTGGCCCGCACCAACTGGCTGGCCTAGCCATTAGATTTGCAGCAAACCAAGGAATGCAAACCTCTGGGCACCTCGCTGACATGGTCAGGGAGCTTGAGAAAAAAGAGAGCATTCAACAGTGCGTACAGGAATGCTCTGATAGGTTCTCAGAGGCGGTCGACCTGTTGGATACCACGACTGCTTCCTTAGATGCCAAGGATTATAAGCATGTGCACATATGGGTTACCGCTGCACAGGATACCGCAAAAATTTGCATTCAGGGATGTAAGGAGTGTGGGGTAAAGGCCGAGGATATGGGAGTGGTGCAGAAGAAGGTGGACGATTTTTTGGATTTGTGCAGCATTGCGCTGGTGTTGGCCAAAAATGATCATTGATCTTACTAGTTACTACTATTCTCTCATTTTAGTAACCATGCGTTGCCGGAATAGTATGGTATGGTACGCTACTACGGAAAAACAAACAAACGAACGCAATTGCAGGCAGCCTTCATCGGCAAAAATTAGTATAGCAATTATTTTCGAGATGATTGTGGTATTGTAATAGTTTATTTTTTTTCTGTCCTTTGTTCTTTATTTATTTCACTTATGTTAAGATGTTCTTTATTTATTTCACTTATGTTAAGATGTCTTCGTCTAGTAGCAAATGATTCCGTATATTATTTTCTTAAATCAATGCATCCATTTAAATTACTTTCATAATACGACATTTTAGCATCGTATTTAAGTCTTTATATTAGTAGGAAAGAGGAATTGAAATCTTTGTGCCAGTCACAGGAAGCACTATTTCCTACAAATAACTACTATAAGGAAAACATAATGCAAAATGCTAGTTAGAAAGAAATGCGTTCTCACCAATGTAGTCGAAAATTTACTCTCTTTGCAAATGATATCTTACTGTCATTTAACAACTCGAACATAAATAGATTTAGTTGCAACTCAAATGGATCACAAAAATCGTCAACTAAGTGGTGCTGATCGATTTGAAGAAGAAGGCGAGATAAAATTCCCGTGCGCTCCAATTCAAGTAATTTGGTCATTTAAGCTTAAGCTATAGATGGGATGTGAGGTGGAAGATCTGTAAAAATGTTAAATGCTTAAGATCGATCCATCATGCAGAAAACAATATATGGATCGAAACAAAATAAGCCCAATAAATTGTACCTCCTCTTGGAAATAGGATAGTGTTTTTTTTTTTTTTTTGGATTAAAAGATGACTGAGTCATCGCTTCATTAAATAGGATAGTGTTAATAATATGATATATATTTTGGTAGAGGGAAGAGAGACACAATTCTCAAAACTCTTTTATTATTCAAACTATTTTTTGTATTTTCCTCAATTCTGCCTTCTTACAACAGAATGCAACTCTATTTATAGACTCCTAAGACTTCTGATATTCGCATACAACATAAATGTAAAAACAGAATTCTAAACAGCAGTAGTTAATTCTGACCCTTGGTTACTAAAACTGCAATAACTTATTATAGGAAACTCCAAACGACTTGAAACTTGAACCATCAGAAACTAGACTCCAAGACACGTCAAATTAAGGCTGGCAATTGGTCCGAACCCGACCCGATTTTAGTAGAATACGGGCCTAAATTTGTTGAAAATTTTCAGACCCGGGCTCAACAATTGAGCCCGAATTAATTTTCGGGCCGGGTTCGGGCTTGTATAGGTCCGATCCGAACCCGACCCGGATTAATTAATCTCAAAACTAGTTAATCTCAAAACTTATAATTCACCGTTTAATTTCTCAATTGACTTAATTAATTAGTCTTAATTAGTCTCAATTGACTTAATTGATTACACAGTTCTCAATTAATCCGTTTAAAGAAACCCATTTCTCAAAAGACTTAATTGATTACACAGTTCTCAATTAATCCGTTTAAATTGATTACACAGTTCTCAATTCCCCAAATTAAAAGCACAGTTCAATTTCCCAAATTAATTACACAGTTCAATTCCCCAAATTAAAAGCAGATTGGTTTAATTTCCCCCAAATTAATTACATGCATGTTTGGTTTTGAAGTGACAAAATCGGGCCGGGCTCGGGTTTTTTGGTTTTATTCGGGCCCGGGCTTGGGCCTCATTTTAACAGTCCGATTGAAAATCGGGCTGGGTATGGGCCTTAGAAAAAAAATTCGGGCTCGGGCTCGGATTTGTGTAAGTCCGGCCCAAGCCCGACCCGTTGACAGCCTTACGTCAAATAGACTCCTCATTTGCCCAGAATGATCTAGAATTGCCCTTTCAAATTCGCTCATTAATCAGCCTCAAAATCTGTCCACTGTGCAGTCACGAATTTAATGGCAAATTAAGTTTATTCATCAACAAATAGAAAAAATTTCTAAAAGTGGTATCAGAGTCACTTTGATCTAAATTTAATCAATCATCATATTGCTTCTTATTAGTTTTTAATTTTAATATTTGATATTCATTGGTGTAATAGTAGAAGGCCTCGAATTTTCTTTTAAAATCAAAACAGTAGAATGCGTCGATTTTCTTTTAAAAACAAAACAGCAGATGGCGTTGATGATATCAAATATCTGAGATCTCAAACAGTAGAAGAAATCAATTATTTCATGATGTTGATGATATCAAATATTAAAATTAAAAACAGTAGAGTTTGGGAGAATTTAGAAAAATGAATGGTTATGGATAATTTTGAAAAACAATCAATTGCCCTGGGCCAGACTTATCTCCCTTAAATGCTTCTGTCGTCGTAGAGTTTCGGATTTCAATCCTATACTTTCCCGTAAAAGTTCGTCATTCTGGAAAGGGGTATGGAAAGCTGCCTGCCCCTTTCGCTATGGCATCGCCCACGTTTGTGCTGAGGGTACGAAAACCAAGTTCTGGGACGTTTTATGGTTCGGCAATATCAAGCTTTCTCTGGCCTTCCCCACATTACACCAATTGGCCTCCAACCCTGCAGCCTCCGTGGCGGATTATATTACCATCCTCAACAATCAAAAGTTCTGGTCTATTTCTTTCAGTAATGCTCTTCCTTCGTCTCTTGAGACTGAAATCCAGGAACTTTCGCTAACCTTAATCTTTATCCCTGGCACCCCACGGATGACTTTAAGTGGCGTTGGACCAGTTCAGGAGAGTATTCAATTAAATCCTTCTACAATTTTCTTAATTTCAGGGGTGTTAACTTGAAGCTGGCTAAGCCTTTATGGAGTTGTTGCATGCCTTTGAAATCTAAAATCCTCACTTGGCTTGCTCTGAACAACAAACTGCTCATCGTTGATGTTCTCAATAAAAGGAACCTTGCCATAGGACAATTATGTTCTCTTTGCTCTTCCGAGCATGAGGATGCCAACCACCTCTTCCTCCAGGGCCATTTCATTCAACCGTTGTGGAAGATTTGTGTTATCGCTTGGCAAGCTCCCTCAAGCCCCAGTTCTTTTCAATCTTGCTGGATGGCTCTCCATCTCAAGAAAGAATATCGGAAATCCTGGATCATTTCTGTAATGGCCATCATTTGGGTTATTTGGTCCGAAAGGAACCTTCGTATTTTTACCCACTCTACTAAGTTGATTGATCCCATTATCAAGGAGTTTCAATCTTTTCTAAATTTTGGCCTTCCAATTTATCGCAAGATAAATTGGCAGCTTTGCACCTTAATCGCCTGGATGAGGCGATATTATTTATTAATTCTTCTAACTTCAGCTTAATGTAGGTATCTTTATAGTGTTCTGCTCATTCTGAGGTTTCTCTTTTCTTCTTCTTATCTTTGCAGAGCTGATGGATTGGAAGTCCATCTAGCACATTTTGGTTGTAGGTTCTGGGCTTGTTCTGGCTGTTCGCTTTCCCTATGCTCTGGCTCCGTTTGTGTTACTCTTCGGGTAGTAGTACTTGTTCGGCTTCATGGAATAAGTTCTTGTGCCGGTTGGATGGCTTATTTTGGGTGGGTTGTTTGCTTGGCTTCATGGACTATGTACTTTTTTCTTGTTCTTTTGTTTGGGAATTTGGGTTACTATTTCCCAGGGCCTTTTAGCTGGATCTTGTTTTGGTCGCGTACCGTAGCGTTTGCTTTGTTTATACTGAATTTGGTTTCACTGCCGGTGAGTATTTTGGTTGTGCTGTATTGTTATTGGTGACCTGCTTTTCTGTTGCAGTCTGCATTTTTCCTGAGTCTCTCATCTATTTTATATTCTGTTCGCGTTCTTTAGCTTCTGTTTGTATACTCTAAGTTTTGCTTCACTGCCGGTGAGTGTTTTTTCTATATTGTTATTGGTGAGCTGCTTTTCGACAGCTGTTTGGCTTTTTAGCGGGAGCCTTTGTTCTGAGCTATTCCTGTTTGATTGCTGGTTATTTGCTTTTTTTGGGTTATTGTTTTCTTTTGAGTTGTTTTCGCGTTATTGCGGACCTTTTTTTGTTCTAAGGATTCTTTCCGAGCCTATGTAGCTCAACCTACGGGAGCTACTTTGGTTTGGACTTACCCATTCAGGTTTGCGGGAGTGGGTTGCTTTCCATTTGTTTCTCCTCCTAGGTGTGGAGTTGCAGGCCTCTGGGCTTCTCTAGGTTGGCTGGAGTGATTCTGTTGACACTCTGGTAGTGCTTCCAGTACTTTGCCAGGGATCATCCTATGCTATTCTCAGCCTAGGGAGAGTGCCCCCGGTCCTGCTGCTAGGTGTGCTCGCGGCATTCCTTGTGATTCTCGTTCGTTGATGTTGGCTCTGTCGTGGCTTTTAGCGTGGGCGATGTGGTCGGCTGCGCACGCGGGTCTAGTCGTTGTTTGTTGTTTAGGGTATCCTCTTACTATGCTATGTTGTTGTATTCTATGTTTGTTGGCAATTTTCTCTATTGCTAGCTTGCTTAGTTTGCTGTTTTCTCTCTATTTGTTGGCGGTTTTACCGTTTGTAAAAGCATACCTCTTTTGTATTCCGTTCGGTTATTAATATATTCGGCTGGAATCTCACGATTCTATCCTCGCTATCAAAAATAAAAACAGTAAATGACGTTGATGATATCAAATATTTGAGATCTCAAAC
Source organism: Hemerocallis citrina (assembly GCA_017893485.1). Classification (NCBI taxonomy): domain Eukaryota; kingdom Viridiplantae; phylum Streptophyta; class Magnoliopsida; order Asparagales; family Asphodelaceae; genus Hemerocallis; species Hemerocallis citrina. Next base: position 70,335,881 of record CM030361.1, read on the forward strand.
AGTAGAAGAAATCAATTATTTCATGATGTTGATGATATCAAGTATTAAAATTAAAAATAGTAGATGACGTTGATGATATCAAAAATTTGAGATCTCAAACAGTAGAAGAAATCAATTATTTCATCATGTTGATGACATTGATGATATCAGTTTCTGATTGTTTCAATTTTTTTCTTTTAATTATTAACTATACCAATAATTCAGATCTTTTTTGTTAATATAAGTTTAGATCTAAAAATTATTTATGATTATTAAATTTTTTGTACTTATTGCTATTAACTTAATAATTAAAGATCTTAGATGATATTGGTAGAAAAAACACTTATAATTTTAGGATTGTACAATTTTGTTTTCCGCTGCCTTGCATTATTATCTGCTTGTGGATGTATGTGTATGTTTGTGAGAATCCCCCCATTGTCAGAACTTGATATTTTTTATTTTGTTGTTTATTGATGTAAATCTCCTTATGTTAAGGTAGTTTTGTTATTCATTGATATAAACTTCCTTATGTTAAGGCAGTTTTATTGTAATTTAATGTAAGCCTACTTATGTTGAGGTAGTTTAAATTTTGTAACTTTCAATGGAGCAAAGACAAAGCAAAGAAGAAGGACATGAAGACTAGATTTCTAGGTTCTCTATTGCATGGATACATCTAAATATTATTCTGGCCATGTGTTTGGTTGGGGCATGAATGCATTTATTTTTGTTGCTATTTCTATTTTAAATTATATTGAATGTTAATTGAGCTAAACAGACATGTCCTTTAATTTCCTCATTTAAAAATATCAAGTGGGAGAGGGTTCTTAATGGAAACCACGACCTTCTATTATCTATTCACAATAGTATTGAAATGGTACCTCGTCTTCCTTTGTGAAGCTCCCTAACGGAGGGTACTTAACAAGAACTATAAGTGTGAATTTCTTTAAGTAAGAATATGGATTGGTAGCATGAAAAGGGATTCTCCCATTGAGGACTTAATTCATGCAATTAATTTTTTCTTGATAATGGTGCATACTCAACCAATAAATAATAGTAAACTCCCCAACGAATGTTTATCGTTAAGTATTGGAGGCCAAAGAAATCGGATGGTAATTTAACATATCATGTCTAAGATAATTAGTGGGTTTCCCACTAGTTAGTGGGAGCAAACTTTCCCAACGAAAATTTGTAACCATAGGACTAGTCATCCGATTTCTTTCTATAAGTTTATGGTTTGAGGAAACCCATATTAATTATGGTGAGAATTTAAAAAGTTTCATTTAAACCATTTTTGCTCTAGTTCTTATATTATTTTAAATTATTTCAGATGTCTTCCATCATGAACCCACTCTTTATGATTCTTAAAGACAATAAGTTAGAATGACCTAATTATGTTGACTGGAAACGCAATCTTGACAATGTTCTTACCTCTCAGAATTACAAATTTGTACTTCTAGAAAAGAAACCTGATGAGCCAGCGGATGAAACTTTCTAAGAAGATTTCGATTATCATGAAGCATGGGTTAAGACTGATGACATGGCTAAATGTTACATTTTGGCGTTCATGTCAAATGTGCTTCAACACCAATACAATGAAATTCTGCATGCTTTAGATATGATAACAAGCTTAAAAGAGATGTTTGCCAGTCAATCGCGAGCCGCAAGGCAAGTTGCGATGAAAACGATAATGAATGCTGAGATAGCTGAGGGTACTCCTGTTTGTGAGCATGTCTTGAAAATGATGGGGTTCATTAATGAACTTCAGATTCTTGGTGCAATAATCGAAAAGGAAACCCAAGTTGACAGGATCCTTCAGACGCTACCACACTCATTCAATCAGTTCACGCTCAATTACAATATGAACAAAATGAATCTGTCCCTTTCCGAACTGATGAATGAGTTGATTGCGATTGAAGGTATCGTTAAGCCAAAAAGTAGTGTTCTCATTGGTGAAACTTATTCTATCAAACCGAAAGGTAAGATAGGAAAGAAGAAGCAAGGCAAAAAATTTAAAGGTAAATGTGGTTCTGGGAAACCAACAAAGTTTGTGAATCAGGAGAATAAACCAAAGAAAAAATGTTTCCACAGCAGTATCAAAGGGCATTGGAAAAAGAATTGCATGAAGTATCCGACAAAGAAAAATACCAACTCAGGTATGCCTGAATCGCTAGTTGTTGAAACATGTTTTGTGGAGAAGTCTATAGACACTTGGTGTTTTGACTCAGGAGCCACTGACCATGTTTGTAATTCCATGCAGGGGGTTCAAGGCAACAAGGAACTAATTGATGGCGAAGTTGACATGTATGTAGGATCGCAACATCGAGTTAAAGCATTAGCAATAGGATCCGTTGATTTGCAGTTTAGTGATGGAAGATCTTTAGTTTTGAATAATGTTCTTTATGTTCCAGATATGAGGAGAAATTTAATTTCAGTTAAATCCTTATGGAAACATGGATATTCTACTTTATTTGAGGATAAAACCATACTTCGTAAGAATGACAAGTTTATTTGTTTTGGTATAATAAAAGATGAATTATATTTGCATCACACTATTTCTTCCAAACTGCCTATTAATGAAACTAATGCCTTATCTAGTACTGTATCAAACAAAAAAAAATACCTTCTAGAAATTCTAAGGCATTTTGGCACTTACGTCTAAGACATATCACTCCTGATAGGATTGACAAATTGGTGAAAAGTGGATCTTTGGGTCCCTTGGCAGAGGAGCATATGCTAGTTTGTGAATCTTGTTTGCAAGAAAAAAATGATAAGAAGACCGTATTCTGGAAAAGGAAATAGAGTCAAAGAACCTTTAGAATTGGTACACACAGATGTATGCAGACCTATGAGCACTAGTGCAAGGGGAGGCTACGAGTATTTTGTGACTTTCACAGATGATTACTCAAGATATGGCTATTTATATCTAATGCGTCACAAGTCAGAAACTTTTGAGAAATTCAAGGAGTTTAAGACAAAAAGTGAAAAGCAACTAAGTAAACATGTGAAGATTCTTTGATCAGATTGAGGAGGAGAGTACCTCTCTAGTGAGTTTCGGAATTATCTTATGCAGTATGGGATTGTACCACAGTTATCTACACCTAGCTGTCCCCAACAGAGTGGTGTGGCTAAGAGGAGGAATAGGACTTACTTGATATGGTTAGATCTATGATGAGTTATGCTACATTACCTATATCTTTTTGGGGATATGCCCTACTTACAGCAGTTTATCTTTTGAACTTGGATCCATCTAAGGCTGTTGATAGCACACCTACTCAGTTATGGAGTGGGAGACAACCAAGTATACAACATTTGCGTATATGGGGTTGTACTGCATATGTGCGGAAGCAACAACTAGATAAACTAGAAACAATATCAGAAGCTTGTCTGTTCATTGGGTATCCAAAAGGAACTCGTGGAGGCATGTTCTATAGTCCTGGTGAACAGAAAGTATTTGTTTCCACACAAGTTGTTTATCTAGAGGAAGACTATGTGTAACGCCCCGAATTCGAAATAAGGCCGAATTCGAGATTTCACATGATCTTTACTTCACTTCGTACAATTTTACAAGGAAAATAAAACTTTTTCAACAATACATCAAAGTTCATTACATATTTTGTTTACACAGCGGAAGAATACAATGAAATACAACAATGAGAATGATATACAATTTATACATCTTTAACAAATAATAATTCAATAGCATCAAAATCAACTTTACCCCTTCTTGAATATGTCCATTTCCTGCATAATAAACTGTGGGCACGTCAGTTGATTACAACCGACGAAATGTTATACACGGCTATCCTCTCTATGCCGGGATTAGTATAACGATCTCCATACTTTAACAAACCACAGACATCTTGAAATGAAATAAAGTGTAGAAATGTGATTACTCTAAACATGTAAGTGTATGTCATGCCTTAATGCATAATGCACACAATTTTATACTAGGATGACACTAATGCACACTTGTTCGGATTCTATGCATCTCATACTACATAGGTCCGAGGGCAAGCGCCAACGTACTCCACAGTAAAGGGCTCAATCCCTCGCCATGAAAACTACCCAGTAATAAAACAAAGTTTAGATCATTCCACGAATATGGGTCCCAGCCCGCCGGCTATTATAACGGTTCCCTCATCGTGCGAATAATCCCGCAAGTGCCTCCTAGCCCCGGTATACGTATATACATTGGAGATGGCAAACTATTCGCCTGACTAAGCCAAGTCCCGGATTTAAATTAAAAAAAATCTGTCTCCCACAGAGCAACCTCAGTCCGCCGACTGAGTCTATAGCCACGGAGATCCACCGCCGACTATATAGAGGCAACCCACTTACGTTTGTCCAGGTTTACAACATCTTCACTTATGTTCCTAGTTATTTCTTAAGTTCAAGATATGAATAATTTATCATACCAAGAATTAGTTTTACCTCCTACCAGACTTAATCAACAAAAATACGAGATAGCTCCATGGACATATCTCCAAAATATATTCAACTCTTTTCAATTCAATAATGCCAGTACCCGAGTTCTCACTAACTCTAAATCACAATTTTTTCATGTACAAGAAACCATGGGTACACATACCCTTCAATAAACATGTCTTAAACTTAGATATTCTCATCTTCACAAATGATCAATGTCTCATTTAATACTACTCATGAATTCTTTAATCAGAAACCTTCAAAAATAATAATCCTCATAAATTCATGTAAGTCTCATTAGCAACACATCTCAATTCCATCAAATATTTATATACCAAATACTAGTATACTTTCCACAAAAGGACTTAATTATTCTTATTTCACAACTTAATCAAGGTCTTAATTTAGCACTAACCAATGTCTCATTTTAGCACGATTCAATGATTTATTTTTCCACTCTTAATTCTTTTCAATCAATGATTTTACTCATGCATTCATCTAATTTAAACTCATTATCAGTTTGAGTACAGATAGAAACATAAATTGCATAATCTCAACAAGAGAAGTAATTTTCTCATCAAAATATTTACTTTTCTTCTAAAGATAAAAATCATGTTCTTAAAATAATTAACTTAAGAACAAATCTCATTCTATCTAAAAATGTCTCTTTTACTTCTCAAATATACAGTAAAAATTCTTTTAAACGATTAAAAAAAAAATTTATTTCATTTTATAAACATTTAGGATTTTTCCCAATTTTTTTTTAAGTGCATTTAAACTCACTAAATTGCTTAAAACACAAAAAAATACAAAAGGTGGCCTGGGGTTTCGATCCCGTGAACCCACAACCAACGCCCAAGCACACAACGCTAACCAATAAGTCCATATGGACTTGTTGTCTAGATCTCAAAACGAACACCCTTAAAACAATCCCCGGGTTCATGTACTCATTTAAAATAAAACAAAAAATGTGTTTGGCTTACTAAGGCTCGAACCCAGGCCGAAACAAAGAAACATCTCACGCTCGGCCACTGGGCCAATTGTGTCCAACAGGTATAAGATCACTTCGTGGATTTTTATACTAACTTTATGTTATTCCATTCTACTTACAAAACTCGATTTCCTCAATTTGTTCAAATCTTTTGTTAGACTGAAATTTGTTCCTGTAATCTGAGTTTACTTTTCAACAGTAAAATTATAGATTTATAAATCCTATTTTAGAGAAATAAAATAGCTTCCAAATAGTTTCTTTGTCACTAATAAACATGAAAATTCAATTTTTGTCCAAGTAGCACAATTCTATGTCTTGTCTATAAATTCAATAGTACTAATTTTACAAAAATAATATATTCATTTGCTTTATTAAAAGAAGAAATCTCCAACCATTGTCCATACGATCAATAATTTCTTCATTCATGATTATTAGTGAAATGGAAAAATGATTGATTACTTCTTTGCTCATTAACTACTACATGATATAGTGTAAACATAACATGATTCACTATTCACCACATCCATAGTATAGTTTGTTCTATTTTATCCCCTCAAAACTATTCATTTACTTTCATTAGTATGCACATTCTAAAATTAGAAAGTAAGAGAACACCCACATCACATCAATTTGGACTATAATAATAATGTCATATTCTATGAATTAGAAAGTATAGATACCACCCACCTTTTGTGAAGCTTGACTAATGAAAGAAAAAAACACCACTTCTAGCTCTAAGGACTCCTAGCTCTTCTCCTCCTAGCAAAAGCCTCCAAATATAAAAACTCTCTTTCTCTCTTTCTTTTTCTTTCTCTTTCTCTTATTACTTGATTTGCTTTTGGTGTGAAGAATGAGAAGAAAATGGGTGGTATTTATAGGTCTAGATTAGGCACTATATTGCATAATTCTCACCCCAATAATTTCTCATTTTAATTCTCTATCTCTTCATTTTCTTAACTTCTCTAACTCCCAACTCTTCAAATATTATAACCTCCAAACTCCTAACTTTTCATCTCCCCACTCTCTAAAACACTAACTCCAAACTCCTCTCCTCTCCCATAAGGAATCCGGCCACTTTCACTTCAGAAATCAATCAGCACACCATTGTGCTGATTTGATTCCCAACATGGGCCCCCTCCATGCCTAATCCATTTACACATATTTACACTATATGTAATCAGCCCACTTGCTGTTGAAGCCCATGTAGGCCCCTCCATTACAAAACCCATTCATTTACAACATATACACCATCAGATCATATATACTTGTCATCTTATACACTATATTAACTCTCATATTAACTTTTAACTCTTAAATCTTATATACTATATATACTATATATATTATACACCATATATTATATTATTTAAATTATGGAATGTTGCACACACTCCAAAAATTATTTTTAAAACAAATACACTTAAATATGCGCACCGAAAACACGTGCATTATACGTATAATAATATTTTAATCAAAATAAGGGAAATGCATAGATAGTCGGAAATCAAAAATGGGTAATGAAAACACGTTACAAAATACACATGTGTAACACACAAGAACAAAATTGTCATTTCAAATTTTGCGGGGTGTTACATTATGTGATGAAATATATTTCACCAAGTGACTTGATTTTGCATGAGTTGTCAAATAATCCGACACCAAGTTCTGATAGTATAGATGCAAATTTACCTGATACTACTTCAAATTACCACAGAAAATTCTAATATTGCACCAGTACTTCGTCGTAGTGGGAGAGAAACCAGACTACCTAGCAGGTACATGCTTTTGGGGGAAGTCGCGGGGCCCATCCCTGATGAGCATGACTCAGATCCCAGACAGCACAAAGAGGCACTTAAAGATGTTGACTCAGAATCCTGGCAAAAGGCCATGAAATCAGAAATGGAGTCTATGTACTGTAACAAAGTCTGGAATTTTGTAGAACCACCTGCAAATATTAAACCTATTGGACGCAAGTGGGTATACAAGAGAAAGAGAGGAGTAGATGGGAAGGTTGAAATCTTCAAAGCACGATTAGTGGCAAAGGGTTTTAATCAAAAGGAAGGTATTGATTATGAAGAAAACTTTTTTGCCAGTGGCTATGTTGAAATCTATTCGAACTCTCTTATCCATTGCAGCTCATTTTGATTATGAAATTTAGAAATGGATGTCATGACCGCATTCTTGAATGCGCATCTTAAAGAAGAGATTTACATGACCCAAACAGTTGGTTTCATAGTTAAGGGTCAAGAGGATAAAATATGCAAGTTGGATAGATCCATTTATGGACTAAAACAAGTATCTAGGAGTTAGAACATGTGCTTTGATCAAAAGATAAAGTCCTATGGTTTCGATCAAAACGAAGATGAACATTGTGTGTACAAAAAGATTGTGGGCCAAGTAGTGGTATTTTTAATTCTTTATGTTGATGGCATTCTCCTCATTGTTAATGATGTAGGAGTCATGACAACGATCAAGATTTGGTTGTCAAAACAGTTTGATATGAAGGACTTTAGAGAAGCCAGTTATATTCTTGGCATTAAGCTCTTTCAAGATCACCAGAAAAGAAAAATTGGACTTTCCCAAGCTGCGTATATACATAAGATACTGGTTCGTTTTGGCATGTAAAATTTCAACAAAGGTCTTTTACCTTTTAGACATGGAATACCTCTTTCCAAGGAACAGTCCAAAAATAGCTGAGGAAAGAGAGAAAATGAGATCAGTTCCTTATGCATCGACAGTAAGAAGTCTCATGTATGCTATGCTTGGTACACGATCAGATATCTGTTACGCAGTTGGCATGGTCAGAAAGTATCAATTAGATCCAGGCTTCCAACATTGGTTAGCTGTTAAACACATATTGAAGTATCTCAATGCTACAAAAGATTATGTGTTAGTATACAGCAGTTCTGAATTGTCACTAAGAGGTTACACCAATTCTGATTACCAATCAGACAAAGACGCTAGTAAGTCTACTTCTAGATATGTTTTCACCTTGGGTGGAGGGGCCATCAGTTGGAGGAGTATAAGCAATCTTGTATTGTTGATTCCGCCATGGAAGCTGAGTATGTCTGCATCTAAAGCAGATAAAGAAGCAATATGGCTTAGACAGTTTCTTTCAGATCTTGGAGTTGTACCATTGGCATTGTCACCTATGATTTTATATTGTGACAACACTAGCGCAATTATACAATCCAAGGAACCAAGAAACCACAAGAAGGCAAAACACATTAAGCGGAAGTATCACATCATCAGAGATTATGTCAACACTAGAGAAATCGCTATAACTAAGATACCAACAACTAATAACATCGTAGATCCTTTTACAAAGACATTGCCGCAAAAGAGTTTTGAGTCTCATCTGGGCAGCATGGGTCTTAAGAGGGATCAGATTGTTATTTTTTGAGTGATTGTTAGTATGCCCTCAAAATTTTTCTTTAAACTGTATGTGCAAGTAGGAGTTGTAGGGTTATATGATTAGACAGAAATAAATTTATTTATTTGTCATTTTATTAGTAGAGAATTTTTTGGTTTATTCACAACTATTGATATTGTGCATCAACAAGGTCCATGTTGCATAGTAATTAAGTTTATGCACAAAGAACATATTCACAGTCGATAATAGAACTGAGCATTCTATTTGGCTGACTGTAGCACAACAAGTGAGAGGGTCGACTCGAACTTGTTGTGCTAGTTCGTTTAGTACGAATTAATGAAACAAAGAATGATTACACTTGTAAATAACTATAAGACAGTGTTATTGTTAAACACAATATAAACATAACCTCTAAATCCTGAGCATATAGTGAACTCGTTTTTTTTAATATCGCGTATTTTGATAAATCAAAGAGTGAAGCCTTCTAGACCAATGCCTCGATGCATTGGATGTTTCTTATTAGAAATACGAAAACATGTTTTTGTAATACGGAATCATATCTCTAAAAGAAAAGATATTCCCTTGTTCATTTAACGAAGGTTATAATCTGACAGTAAAATTCCATTAGTATATTTTACAGAAAAAATATTTTATTATAAACAAATTTTTTTTTTGTAAAAAATAAATTTTAGAGTCATTGTGAGATTGTATAAAAGGTTAAATGTGAAAACAATGTTTAAGTTACAAATATACCCATGGAGGTGGTATCACGAATTCCATTGGTGAGTTTGTGAATATCGGTAAAGAAGGGTGTCTTGTAGAACTATATTGTGACAGGGGTCTAATAATAAATTAGATTTTAGTTGGGGAGCAAAATACAAATACATAGTGAACTCACTACAACACACGATGGATTTACCGGCGTATATTCCCCGGCATTTTACCAATCGTGCCGGGGTAGGGTAAGATCAGGATTGGGTCGCAAAATTGTATAGTTATACACCGGCGGCCTCTACAAAATGCCAGTGAATTATAATATTCATCGACGTTTTTAGAAAAACACGCAGGGAAATAAAAAGCGACAATATACCCCACAAATCCTCTCACATTCACCGGCGTTTATTAATAAAAATGCCGGTGAATTTACTGGGATAAATCCCCAATCCTATACTGCAAAACCCTTACCTTTTTTATTTGTTTTTTTCCCCAACCCTAATTTTTTCGGGGTCGTTGCCACTGGGCCTCCATCCCTTCCTCAACAACTCCTCCGTCGCCGTCGCTGTGCCCACGTCGACGTCCACGCACTCTCTATCCCGCTCACTCATTTCTCTCTCATCGCAAGTACTCTCTCTCTCTCTCTCTCTCTCTACTTCTTGATTTTGTGATTTTGTGATGGTAATGGTTTGGAACTCAAGCAATTCTGTGATGTTTATGTTTGTGGGAATTTTGGGTGGTAATGGTTTGAAACTCAATTTAGAGGAGATCTCGATTTAGGAGAATTTTGGATGTTTATGTTTGTGCGATTCTGCGATTCTTTGATGGTAATGGTTTGGAACTTCACTGTTTTTGTAAGGAGGAATTATAGGGGAGATTAGAAACTCTATTTGCCAAAAATATGGCAATATACTTAGATTTGGAGTTTTGCCAAAAATGTGGCAATGAACACAATCACTTTCTGATTTATAGACTTTCTATAAGATTGGAAATACCACTATCACAACTAGGATGGTTTTGTTGATTTTATTTTTATCAACTGAAACTTTAGCATGATGGTTCAAGAGGCTTGGAAATCCTTTTATTCGTTTGTCAACAGATGCTTGTTTTGGTTTGCTACAATCTATACGATTGCAGCTACTTACAATAAAATTTCTCATAAATCTGAATTGACTTTGGCAATAAATTTGAAAGAAATGATAAGCAAGTTGGTGAATGCTATATTTGATAGACTTCCTCTCCAGTAAAAATCTGTTTCCGTGTAGTTGAGAATGCTGTGCGGCTAGTATGATTCCCATTATACTGGTAAATTAATAAACTAGCATTGAACATGAAGTTTATTACAGTTTGAGTGGCCTAAACAGAAGTGTCTCAAGTATTTAAGTCTAACCAGTCTAACTTTTTTAAGTGTACCTATATGTATATCTGTAAATGTTGTTGATTTTTCTTGTTGATTCTTGTTGGTTCCTTGTTGGTTCCTTGTTGGTTCTTCTTGTTGGTTCTTGTTGGTTCTTCTTATTGATTTTCGGCTAGGCTAGCTTCTTGTTGGTTCTTCTTGTTGATTTTCGGCTAGGCTAGCTTCTTGTTGATTCTTGTTGAAGCTAGAGAGCTTTAAGAAGTTGAACTAACTGGCTTGGATCTGAGGAGTTAGTGGACTTCGGAGCCAGGTGTTTCTAGCTCGGATTTTGCTAGGTTTTTGGAGCTCGATCATCTCCCATCTTGAAGCTTTATGTGAGGTTATATACAAGTTTATTTTACAGATGCATTTGATGAGATGGATTATGATGCATTTGGAGATGGGTTAGTTGCTTTTTTGTCTGAATTTGGAGATGAGATGGATCATGTATCTGAAGTTGCACACTATGATTTTTTGAGGAGCGACTAGTGATGGAAATTTTTTATTTAAACTTTATATACAATTATATCATGATGTCTACATGAGTATCAGTTTCTAACGTAATGTTCATGCTTGTTGCTTGGGTTTGAAAATGAGATTGTTCATGCTTGTTGCTTGGATTTTAAGTGATGATGAGATGGATTATGTAACTGAAGTTGCATACTATGATTTACAAAGGAGTGACTAGTGATAAAATAATCCTGTTTGAACTTATGTTGTGTGTTGTAATTGATAGTTATCTCATGAGTATTATAAAAGTACAAGTTTCATTTCAGTTAGTGACATTTTTACCTGAATTTGACAGTGAAAGTATTCTTTTCCACTCTTTGTAATTCAATAATTTGAACTCCATATTCTGGTTTTGATTGTAAGAGTGATATGTCAAACCTATAAAAAAAAATTTTAAAAATTTATATACCTACACCGGTGTTTGTAAAAACGCCCGTGTAGAATGATTATAGGGGAGTAGACGACAGTCTTGAATAAGCCATACACCGGTGTTTTTTCGACTGCCAGTGTATCTAACAGAAATACCGGCATTCGTAAAAAATGCCGGTGTAGACCCCCCCTTTTTTGCGACACCTTCTTCGGCGGCATTAGCACCGGCGATTTTAAAAACACCGGTGAATTATTCACCAGCGTTTTAAAACGCCGGTGAATCTAAAAAAAACGCCACCAAACCCATTGTGTGTTGTAGTGTCTGTATTGTAATTTTACCCCAACTATGATTTCCTAAAGTTCCTAACCCTAGGCTTTCATCTCTTCTATAAATATGAGAACAAGGGTTAAACCTTGTAAATTTTCTTGTGCCTCCTACCAGGATATAGAAGAAAAGGAGAGAAAGAACTACAGTTAGAATTGAAGGAGAAAAAGAAACAATAAATCAAAGCCTGAAGGTAAAATTTATTGATTTCTGTTCTTATTATTTTATTTGAGATTAGATTAGATATTAGATCATTGTGATCTTGGAAATAGGATAGAAAAAATTCCTAACACCTCCCGCTATTGATGATTTGCTCACTTTGATTTTCACTACACTTTGGTTCTTCCAAACTCTGATTCACTGCTTTAGATGGTGTAGCTTAAGGTTTTTTTAAATGTATTGAGTTTGGGGACCAAAAATGCTATTTATAGCCGAGCCTTCCATAAAGGCTCCTAGTTAATGTTGCTGTCACTCTTGAGGATTAGTTGTAACAAGCCCAGAAAACATGAGATTAACCACTCAGGAATTAGGGATTAGTAAACTTATGCAAAAAGTGCTTACCATAATGATAGAGCCCAAGAATTAAGGGAACTGAAGGTGCAGGTCGAGAAGGAGCAGGTCTAACAAGAACAATTAAGAAAAAAAACCAAAAACATGCCCCACAAATTATTTACTTGGTTCAAATCAAAATAGAAAGTTATTTATTAGGTTGGTCATGAATCTATCGAATTTTTTATATATACACCACTTTTCGAAACTATTTACAGAAAAAGAACAGTTGATAAAGTATTTGCATTCATGGACTCAACAACTAAACTCACCGTTCCCAACAACGAGTTTATTGTTAATTTTTTTATAAACTCGTCGTTCCTAACGACGAGTTCAGTTTAAAATTTTCAATGAAGACTTGCTGTTCTCAACGGCAAGGACATTTATATTAGACTCATTGTTGGGAACAGCGAGTTTAGTTCAAAATTTTCAAAGAAGACTCACCGTTCCCCACGGCGAGGACATTTATACTAGACTCACTGCTAGCAATAGCGAGGATGTAGAAAATTTCACAATGAAACATTCTATTGGACCTAGTGAATTTTCGGAAAAATACTCCATATAATATTTTTTTGAACTAAACTCGCCGTTCCCAACAGCGAGTTTAGTGAAAATGTCCTCGTCTTTGAGAACAACGAGTCTTCATTGAAAATTTTGAACTAAACTCATTGTTCCCAATAGCGAGCCTAGTATAAATGTCCTCGCCATTTGGAACGGTGAGTCTTCATTGAAAATTTTGAACTAAACTCGTCGTTGGTACGGCGAGTTTCTCAAAAAATTAGCACTAAACTACTGTATCCCAATGGCGAGCATGGAACAACTAAACTCGCCGTTGGAGGCGAGTTTAGTTCTTGAGTCCACGAATGCGAATACATTGGCAACTGGCCAATAAATGCAAATAATTTCGAAAAAATGCAGATAAGAAAAATTCGAATCTATTGACCTTCAATCTCACCTAAACCAACGAACGAAATAAATTGAAGGAGTTCATACAAATACACGGACTTATTGGTGGTGTTTCTCCAAATTAGAAATCCACATTTCTTTCTTTTTCAATCACATTTTGATTGAAATTAAAAATTTGAAATTTTGACACCCCCCCCCCCCCGGTTGTATTTTACAGTATAAGTTGGTAGTGTATAAGATCACAAAGATTAAACTATTTATTCACATTGATTCCAAACTATGAAAACAATATTTACAATGATTTCTTCTGTTTTCTTAATGTTTAATATCATATATATGTGCTATTGCCATGTAAGGGTAGTGATGGTAATCGGCCGGGTTAACCCGCGATCCGCCCACTCGAACTCGGCCCGCAATTGGGTGGTTCGGGTCGAATCCGCGAGTCGATCCGTGTCGACCTGGCTCGCCAAATTTGTAAACCAACCAGCTCGACCCGACCCGCGAACTTATTGACCATGTCAAACCCACCCGCTCGACCCGCGGGTTTGGACCCGTTTGACCCGAACGGGGCAGACGTTCGACCCGCGCGAGTCAAACGTTGGGTCGAACGGTCAGAAATAGACCAACGGTTTTTCCCCCTCTATAAATATCCCCTCAATTCAATCTATAAAATTCCACACCTTACACTCTTACTTTCTCTACTATTACTACTCAATTCAATCTAATTTCAATCAAGTTTTTTCAACAAAAAAACAAAGAACTAACAAGTGAAAATTTTCTATCATATCGAATTGTGTTGATTCAACTCTCAACTATGTCTACGTCAACTCCTCCAACAAAGAAACTCTCTCTCTCTCTCTTTCTCTCTCTCTCAACCACTGCCGGACTTCGTGACTACGTCAACTATATTTCTCAATCGACTACGTCTACTTCTACTTTTATTTTCTCTCTCATTTCTATATATGATTATCCGCAAAGTACGATATCAAAATTTCACAACCCTCCTATTGTCTTGATTTTTGTTGTAGTTCTAATTTTTTGTATCATATTTGTTTGTTGGTTTTTTGATTTTCTCTCTCTCAACCTCCTATTATTTTTTAGATTTTATTTTTTAACATTTACCTGCTAGATTGTTTTGTATTAACTTATATACGCTAGCAAAACACTAGAAATTAATTTTTTTTCACATACACTATTACATTGTCTAGATCACGAGGTAGCGGTCGTAGCCAAAGTGGACAAGATTCCACCGATACTTCACATCAGCCTCCAATAGTCCCACATGTAGAGCCCGAATTTATACCAAATCTTATGGTAGGATCTCACGATGTCCCTCCATACGACATAAAAGAAGAAATGCACAATGTTGACACACAAACAGAACAAACCAAACCCACTAGTAGTAGAAAAACTAGGAAGAAAATAAGTGATTGGCATAGATTTTATGACTATATCCCCGATAAGGGTAATTCTAGTGTAGGACATAAGATTTGTAAAACTTGTGACAAGAGTTATAAATGAAAAAATAGTAAGGAACATGTACAATTAAATGACACATTTTAAATGTATATAAAGATTTAGTACAGGACCAACAAAAAATCAACCCTAGGACCGGACAAATAGATAGTCAACTCTATGATCCCAAACTTGTTTGTCAGGAAATAGTCCTACTAGTTATTAATGATGAGCTACCTTTTTCCTATTCCGATAGTAAGAATGTATTTATCTTTCAACCAAAATGCACTAAATCCACATTTTCGAAGAATTCCTAGAAACACACT
Source organism: Hemerocallis citrina (assembly GCA_017893485.1). Classification (NCBI taxonomy): domain Eukaryota; kingdom Viridiplantae; phylum Streptophyta; class Magnoliopsida; order Asparagales; family Asphodelaceae; genus Hemerocallis; species Hemerocallis citrina. Next base: position 70,351,199 of record CM030361.1, read on the forward strand.
AAAGTCCGATTGTTTTAAACTTTACAACCAAATGATAGACGCTTTAATTGCACTCTTGTATTATTTAACTTGTAGAGTATCGTTAACTTCCGATTGTTGGAAAGGTTGTAACGATATTCCGATGATGGGCTTAACTGGTCAGTGGATAGATAGTGATTGGATGATTTAAAAGAGAATCATCACACTTACGGCTTTGTCGTATTCCCATAGTAGACTAGTTATTACAACTCGTATTTTAGAAGTTTGTGATTTATATCATATTCGTAATAAAAAATTCACTATTAGTTTTGGTAATGAATCTAACAACAATGCTTCGATTAGTACATTAAAAACACAATTAGTTCCTTCATGTAATGAATTTTTTCATGTTAGATGTGTGTGTCGTATTTTAAATTTATGTGTATAAGATACATTGAAAGTAGCCGATTCATATATAATTGCAATTAGAAATTGTGTATATTTTATTTCTTTGAGTGGTCCTATACTTCAAGAATTTAAAAAATGGTGTAAAGCTAGGGAAATACATTTTAGAAATTTCCTAAAGATGTTAAACACAGATGAAACTCTACTTTCGATTTACTAAATGTTGTTAATGAATACAAAGATATTATAAACGATTTTTGTCTTGCAAAAAACATGGAAAATTTTCAAATGACTCCCCCAATCATGGTATTTTGCCGAATCTTTATAACGATTTTTGGAACCTTTTAAAACCACAACTGTGAAGTTTTCTACATCTTATGATTCTACTTCTAGTAGTATATTTATTTCAACCATTACTATGATGCAAACTTTTCAAGCAATAATTTCGGACGAATACATTGGTCATATTGTTTTTCCCACATATACAAAATTTTTGAAGTATTTTAATCCTCCTCCTATGTTGTATTGTATTGCTACTGTTATGGATCCTCGTATCAAATTAGCGGGTACTAGAATTTTGATTGAAATGTTTTTTACTTTACTTGGAGATGATTCTGAGTATGATTGTAATGAATTTTTAGCTAGCTTTGAATCGACATTGAATACTTGTATGATTATTATGATAGAACTTTTGCATCTACTAATACAACTAGTATAGTTACTTCTTCTTCTTCTACTTCTAGAGGTAAGGGTAATAGTACATTAAAAGATGCCACTTTTAATTTACTTACTCGTATTCAATCAAAAAAACCTATGACTAATGCACCTAATGAATTACATTGGTATAATCAACAAGATAGTGAGAATTCTATTACTAAGATTGAACTGCTACAATGGTGGAAAGAACATGAAAAATCTTTTTCCTATTCTTTCACATATGACTAGAGATCTACTAACTCCTCGTGTCTCCACAGTTGCTTCAGAAAGTTTTCTACAAGTGACAGAGTTCTAACAGATTACATAAATCGCTTGAAGCCGGATTCGATGGAAATGCTCATGTGTACTGAAGATTGGATGAAGGCTGAAGACAGAACTCAAGAAAAAGCGGCATCTACATCAACAAGTAGAAGAAACTCGCCTGAAGTCCAACAATAAGATTATGAAATTTAGGGCGATGAGATCCCACAAATGAGGGTAAAACAGTCAAATAAAAATTTTCACGGAAACGAACGGAAACTGTGGAATATAACCCACAAAATGAGGCCAAAATAGTAAAATACGAAATCTCATGAAAATTGATCGAAAACAGTGTACTATATAGCCCACAAAATGAGGGAAATAAAAAATCTCACGAAAGTGGCCGAAAACTGTGGACAAATAAAAATTTTCACATAAACGGCCGAAAACTGTGGAATATAACCCACAAAATAAGGACAAAACAGTAAAATACAAAATCTCATGAAATTGATCCAGAACAATGTACTATAGCCTACAAAATGATGGAAATAAAAAATCTCACGAAGTGACCGAAAACAGTGGACTATAGCCCACAAATGAGGCTCAAACAGTCAAATACAAAATTTTCAGGAAAACGGGCGGAAACTGTGGCCTATATAACCCACAAAATGAGGTCAAAATAGTAAAATACGAAATCTCATGAAAGTGATCGAAAACGGTGTACTAAATCCCACCAAATGAGGGAAATAATAAATCTTACGAATGTGGCCGAAAACTGTGGACTATAGCCCACAAATGAGGCTAAAACAGTCAAATACAAAATTTCACGAAAAATAATTGGAAACAGTGGACTACAGCCCACAAAATGAGGGACAAAAAAATTCTCACGAAAGTGGCCGAAAACTGTGGACTATAGCTCACAAATGAGGCTAAGAAAGTCAAATACAAAATTTCACGAAAACAGCCGGAAACAGTGGACTGTAACTCAAAAAAAGAGGCCAAAAATAGTAAAATACAGAATCTCATGAAAGCGATCGAAAATAGTGTACTATAGCCCACAAGATGAGGGAAATAAAAAATCTCACGAATGTTACTGAAAACTGTGGACTATATATAGCCCACAAATGAGGCTAAAACAGTCAAATATAAATGAGGCCAAAACGGTCGGAAACTGTGGACTATAACCTACAAAATGAGGCCAAAATAGTAAAATACGAAATCTGAAGAAATTGTTCGAAAATAGTGTACTATAGCCCACAAAATGAGGGAAATAAAAAATCTCATGAAAGTGGCTGAAAACTGTGGGATATAGCCCACAATTGATGCTAAAACAGTAAAATACAAAATTTTACGAAAATGGCCGGAAAACCACAAATGAGGCCGAAATAGTACAATGCCAAATCTGAAGAAATTGATCGAAAACTGTGTACTATATTGCTCACAAAATGAGGTAATTAAAAGTTATCACGAAAGTTGCCGAAAACTGTGGACTATAGCCCACAAATGAGGCTAAAACAGTCAAATAAAAAAATTTACGAAAACGAACGGAAACTGTGGAATATAACCCACTAAGTGAGGCCAAAATAGTAAAATACAAAATCTCATGAAATTGATCGAAAACAGTGTACTATATAGCCCACAAAATGAGAGAAATAAAAAATCTCTCGAAAGTAGCTGAAAACTGTGGACATAGCCCACAAAATGAGGAAAATAAAAATTCTCACGAAAGATGCTGAAAACTGCGGACTACGGCCGACAAATGAGGCTAAAACAATCAAATAAAAAATTTCACGAAAACGGACGGAAACTGTGGAATATAACCCACAAATGAGGCCAATATAGTAAAATATGAAATCTCATGAAATTGATCGAAAATAGTGTACTATCGCCCACAAAGTGAGGGAAATAATAAATCTTACAAATGTGACCGAAAACTGTGGACTATAGTCCAAAAATGTGGTTAAAACAGTTAAATACAAAATTTCATGAAAAAAACTGGAAACAATGGACTTTTAGCCCACGAAATGAGGGACATAAAAATTCTCACGAAAGTGGTCGAAAACTGTGGACTGTAGCCCACAAATGAGATTAAAAAAGCCTAATACAAAATTTCACGAAAACGGCCGGAAACTGTGGAATGTAACCCACAAAATGAGGCCAAAAATAGTAAAATAAGAAATCTCATGAAAGTGATCGAAAATAGTGTACTATAGCCCACAAAATGAGGGAAATAAAAATTCTCACGAATGTTAACAAAAACTGTGGACTATATAGCCCACAAATGAGGCTAAAACAATCAAATATAAAATTTCACGAAAACGGTCGGAAACTGTGGACTATAACCCACAAAATGAGGCCAAAATAGTAAAATACGAAATCTCAAGAAAGTGATCGAAAACAGTGTACTAGCCTACAAAATGAGGCCAAAAACTGCAAATTAAAAGGACCGCTCTACTCAAACAACATGGCGATTATGTCTCAAAAAGGGCTCTCAACATGATGCAGGAGAATATTAGAATTTAAATAAAATCCACAACCCTTGCTACAACTTCGAAGAACTGGTGTAGTGGTAGGGTTATTTCACACTTGTAAGCTAGAAACTTGGAAGTGACAACAAATATCAAATAACTGCTAGGTTTCACGTAGGAGGTAATAACATTTAATAGTACCGAGTTTACTATTAAATTTCTGCATAAAATTACAATTAAAATGATCTATTTTTTGTAAAATTTTGAGTTTTATACTTTGTTCACATCGTACTCTCGAAGGTGAAGTGCAAAGAAAGCCCGTCTTAAGCCCTTCACTTGACCTCTGAAATTCAATTAGCATCTTGTCCATTTCAAAGTTCGCTACAAACATCTTTAGATATTCAAGAAATCATAGAACACATCGAGTTTTTATATAATATAGATAACTCATTTCTCAGAAGGATAAATATGTCTGATGCCTTAGTTTGGTAATACCTGTAATAACTAATTATTTTGATGCTCAATGCATTTGGCATTTCTAGTTTAGCGACAATGGTTCTATGGTTTATGATAAGTTAAAGTTCTGTGCTTAATTGACTTGTTCTTCAAAAGAAGTGAATACAAATGCTCATCTAAGAGTATCTGTAGTGGCTTGAATCCAAAATTTGGATATTTGACATTTAGAAATAAGAATTTGAGGTTGAAGCTTTAGTCGTTGAATCCAAAATATAGCTTTTTTTAATTTAAAAAAAAATGACGGACGATAGACGATGTTTCGTCATGTTTAAAATTTGATTTTCAATTTAAAAAAGTCACGGACGAGGAATCAAATATTATCCGAGAAAAAAAACGAGATATCAAATTTCGTCTGAGCCTATTTAAAAAATTAAAATAGTTAAATCCTAATTTCCAAAAAAAAAAAAAAAAAAAAACCCTCTATGCAGATGACCTCAGCGATTGGATCCGGTCCACAAATCAACGGCTAACTCTAACCCACAAATTCAAAATTCGAACAGCTCTCTCTCTCTCTCTTATATATTCCCAATAAATCCCAAATGACCGTTATAGCTCCTCTCTCTCTCTATCTCTCTCATCTCTCTCTCTCTGTCTATCGTTCTTAATCGCTGACTTCAATCCTCCGAAAAAGAACCCCCAAATCCCTCAATAGAATTTCAAGAGATCGAGACGAGAAGAAACCATGGGTGAGGAACCCAAAGAACTCTCAGCCCTTGAAGCGATCACCCAAGTATTCCAACGCCACTGTATATATCTCTTCCTCTTTCGTTCTAATTTTTAGATTTGATTTTTTCTTTTGATTGTTTTCAAATGGGTTTTTGTTTCTGATTCTAATGGTATGATTAAGTACGGATCTTGACGTTTCTTTTTTGTGTGTTGTGAATCCGAAGATGGATAGACCTTGCCCGAGAATGTATAATGTCAAGAAATTGGTACAGGTTCGATCTTCAGTTGAATTAATGTGTACTTTATCTGATTTTGTTGATGGGTTTTTTGACAATTTCTTTTTTCTGGGTTGTAGTTGTCCTTTGTGATCAAGATGAGGATTGAGCCAATTCTTTGTGATCAAGATGAGGATTTGAGCCAGTTCTTTGTGATCAAGATGATGATTTTGTTGTACTCGAGAGCGAGTCGATGGTTTCCTTCTTCGATTGCGAGTTCTTTTCCGTGCTTCAACTTCTTGGTATGGATATCATCCTACTACTTTTCCTTATCTAAATTCTTGAATTATTTGAATTCTTTAAGAGATGTATATGTAATTTGTTATTATGTTTGGTTTTGTTTTAGGGACCAAGTACAACAGCTAACTGAAGAAATGCCAACACCAGACTACTGAAGCTTCAATTTTGCAGGCTGTTTGCAAGGAGTTGAGCAACCAGTGCATGCAAGAGTGCGAGCCGGAATATGAGGCATTGAAGAAGTACACTCCGGAGTGCTTGGAAAGACAGCGTTTGTACAATGAGATAATTGAACTTAAAGGGAATATAAGGGTTTCTGTAGATGTCGGCCTTTAAGTTAAGAAGATATGTTGAAGTATCATACTTCGGTGGTAGAATTTGACCAGTCTCAAGATCCGGAGTTGTCAGTTGTTTGCTCTGACCATTCAAAGAAACGGTTCAGGTTTGATCATGTTTTTTCGAAAAAGGAAGACAAGGTACAAATACAAAGTTTATGTTATAGAGGGTTTCAATTTCTTGGTTTTTTGCTTAAATAAGTCCAACATCTTTTTACCATCAGTATATCAATTTATATGTTTAATCCCTTAATTAGCTGCATATTTAGCTCCACATTGTGTAGATTATATGCTGAATAAGCTAGTTGATCTGCAATATAGAGCTGTATTATTCGGTTATGTTTAAGCGTATCTAACATAGACACTTAGTGTTATTTAGTGTTTTTACATTCTTATAAAAGTTAACGTTACTCGTGTGTAATTTACGACAAAACCTGTGCTTATTAAATCAATCTCCTGATAACATTTTACATAAGTATGTTTAAATTAGAGAGTTCCTTTTTCTTCAATTAGGTTTTTAATGTATAAATGAGAGAGTTCCTTTTTAATGTATAAATGAAGGATAATTGATTGTCATAGAGAGTACCATCATAGTTTCTCTTGTTTAACTATATTCATTTTCAGCTGTTCATTATTACCATCGTTAAGTTCGTGAAATGTTTTTTTGCTTTAGTATATTGCACAGTTGCTATAGGTTATAAACATAAAGGAAACAATCACCAAACGAGGCATATATCTCTTTGACATTTTAGGGAAAACAGGAACTTATATTTTGTTATATATGCAGCATGATTATTAATATCTCAACTGAACCTTTTGGGAGCTACTACTCTATGAAATTACACTCTTCCACTTTGATGTATTGTTTCTGGTATGATCAGTAACCAGTTACATCAAATATAATTTGTCAACTTTTATTTTATCATAAAAAATGTCAATTTAGCTGCCATGAGTTTTGCTCCCAAAGCTGTGTCATGTTTGTGTATGTCAATAGCACTTCATAATGTATTATTGATCTTATTAATCTTTCTAAGGGAGTAGTTTTGTTCTGGTGGAAACTTCCTCCTTTGTTTTGCACTCAGAATTTGGTGGGAATTTTTTGCTTCTCAACACCTGGGATCTCCTAGCCAATCCTTATGCTGCTTGACCATTGTTATCCATTTTTTATTATCCTTGTTGTGATATAACCGATAAATCTCAAATCAACCAAATTTGATAGCCACTGTAGGTCCAATGGAGAAACATTTTATTTCTAAGCCAAAGATTCCCTTGAATACTATTTTGGAGTAAATAAAATTTATTTTGTGCCACATCAAAATTTATTTTTCTTATACTTGCTTACATCTGATGAATATTTTTGGCTAATAGTTTGGTTTGTCTTTATTGTATGTTACTCAGGTTCTTCATAACATTGCTGTGGCTGAATGCTTCCGTGATGGTTGTTCTGATCCAAGGAAATTTCTTGATGTGCTCAACAAAGTCAAGGTCAGTTGCCTATGTCTATAGGTCATGCATATCTTGCCTAAAGATTTGGTTGTCTTTGCATCTATTTCTCATGTTATTTCTTTTCAACTTGCTGTGTCAGTTAGGTCATTGATTGTGATATTTTTTTTGGGATTGACAAGGCATTTTTTAGGAATTAAAATTTAGTGGATTACGAGAAGAATGAGGGTGTATTTCTCATTGATGAAGAACTTTCAAACATATGTCACAGTGGTTTGATGACTTTCCTTTTAGACCTATTTGCAATAAGTTCAAAATGACTTTTCCATATAATAAATGCAAATTGATTCGGAGTATGATCCGTGAGTTATCTTGTAAAATTGTTATATCCCTTTTCTGTATTAATTTTTCGACATGTACCTTTGATTTCTCCGTTCAAGGATATCCCTTTGTTGAATAAATATTTTAAGTATGTACTATAGACTTCACTAGAACTTACAGTTGATATTTATTATCATATACAGTTGATGCTTGGAACTAATTTTTTTTTTATGTATTGATTTTTAGGAATAGGGAATTTACCATCGATGCCCCACTAACAACCTTCATTAACCAATCTGGCATCGCTCTCTCTCTCTCTCTCTTTCACTTGATTAAGTGAATGTATTCTGTATTGATTTATAGTTTCTACTTGGATAAGTAATTTTTCTCTGATGTCCCAAATTTGGAGTGAAAATCTCCTAATAGAGCATGCATCTAAAATCTCCTAATATTCTGTAGGCAGAGCTGTGTGACGGAATTTTTCTGTTGGGAAATCATATTCGTCTATTTGGCACAAAAAATTGAGAGAAACTTATGATTTACGATTAAACATTGTCTGAAAATTTGGTATTGGTATCAGGCTTCAACCTGTGATTTATTGACAGTGTGAGAGAAATCAGCTGGGAGTAGTCTCCAGTTGTGTGATTAATAGTCCATTCTATGCTAGCTACATGGTCTGGATGTTAATTAGATGTACTTCTAAGTTGAGGGAGTTTCGATGTAATTTTTTTAATTTTTAATCTGTGCTTTTCAGAAGAGTTAGTTAATTACAAGATTTTGCCAATGTTTAATATACCTCTCCTTATTCTTTATTTTTTGAACCAAACTTGACACTCAATTTTAACATACTTCTATCCATCCATATCAACTCATCATTAGGAATCTGGGATGATGTTTGTGTTAGGAACGAAGGAGGCACTATATATTCAATGCTGATAAGAAGAAAGCAGAAACAAAGAAGCAGAAGGTTATAAATGGTTAAAAAGTCTCTGAACATTATAGGATATTGACATCTTTTGCTTATTGTCTGGCTGCTTATCAGCATGCATGTTCTTTGCACAGTGAAGGAACTACCTATACAGTATGGCCGGTATTTGAAACCATGCATTAACTATCTTTCTCTTTTTCTAAAATCTGGTATGTGAGAGCTATAAATCTGGTATGATGTCATCTGCAGAATCAAAGCATGAAGAAAGTGGGAAAGTGCTGTGTATTCACAAAATAACGAAATGCCCATGAGCTAAAGAGAAAGTTTTAAGAGGACACTATATGACTTACTAGGCTTTATGATTCCCTGTGTTTGGCAATTTCGAAACATGTCTAGAAATAGGGTTAGCTGAAATGCATATAATGTCATGTTCTTGATTATTCTATTCAACAAATAATTAAGCTTGTTCTCTTATCTCATATGGACAGGTGCTGCGATGGCAAAGAATAAAGGAAAGATTTTAACTGCCATCGAATGAAGAAAAGATTTTAACTCGGAGGTGGAGACAGGAGGGAGAGGTATCGAGGAGAGTAAGCTTTAAAAATTGTGAACATATGAAAAGAACTACTAATGGGGCAAGGACCAATTGTATTGGATGAGTAATCATTAAGGGATTTGTTCGGTGGACCAATTGTATTGGATGAGTAATCATTAAGGACTTTTTTCGGTCTTTAGTTTTGCTGCTGCTGCTGTCGGGCCGCGACTATGTTTTTCATAATGTCGTTTACTCATTTTTGTGGGGGCATCGACAGTCGCTTTTTGACACTTTTATATGCATTGAGCTCGGAGTGAAGTTTGGCAATGAGGTCGAGCTTGGAGTTGTGGAGAGCTCGCCGACGGGTTTGGTAGAACTTGTTGACGGGGGAGGAGGGCTCGAGCTCGAGCTCGGCGACGACTGAGGGGTCGGCGAGGAGAGGAGGATGGGAGGGAGGTTGGCAAGCTCATCGATGGAGGGGGAGCTCGGAGACAACGGATTTGAGCGAGCTCGGCGAACGAGGCGAGGAGGTCGGAGCTCGACGATGGAGATGTGTGACCTCTACAATGGGTTCGGAGCTCGGCGAGAGTGATGGGACGAAGAAGATGGGTTCTCTTCGCATGGGCGGCGAGGAGAAAAGCTCGAGGTGGAAGTGGTAGCTCGTCATGGAAGGACTCGCGACGTGGAGGTCACGAGGGTGACGATGACTTGGCCGAGGGTCGAGGTAGAAGAGGGAGCTCGACGTTGTGGAGAGCGAAGCTCGACGGCCTAAGGAGTTTGGAGAGGGAGCGGACGTGGGTTTCGTTTTTTGTGCCAAATCCTGATGGAGAAGGGGACAGGCTTCGGTTCGGGTTTGGGTCCAAACGGGCTTCGACCCGACCCGTTAAACCCTCCCTAACTCCCTTCTTCCTTTCTTCTTGTTTTTTGGTGGTAGTTGTTTGTTCGGCGAATCCGAGCTGTTGATCGTGATTGTGGGGTAGTACACAAATGAGGCTAAAACAGTCAAATACAAATTTTCTGTAAAGAAACTGGAAACAGTGGACATAGCCGACAAAATAAAGAAAACAAAAATTCTCACGAAAATGGCCGAAAACTGTGGACCATAGCCCACACATGAGACTAAAAAAGTATAATACAAAATTTCATGAAAATGGCCGGAAACTGTGGACTGTATTCCACAAAATAAGGTCAAAAACAGTAAAATAAAAAATCTCATGAAAGTGGCCGAAAATAGTGGACCACAAATGATGCTCAAACAGTCAAATACAAAATTTTCACGAAAACGGGCGGAAACTGTGGCCTATAACCCACAAAATGAGGCCAAAATAGTAAAACACGAAATATCAAGAAAGTGATCGAAAACACAAATGAGGAAAATAATAAATCTTACGAATGTGACCGAAAACTGTGGATAGCCCACAAATGAGGCTAAAACAGTCAAATACAAAATTTTATGAAAAAAATGAAAACAATGGACTATATAGCCCATGAAATGAGGGACATAAAAAATCTCACGAAAGTGGCCAAAAACTGTGTGGACTAAAAAAGTCTAATAAAATTTCATGAAAACGGCCAGAAACTGTGGACTATATAACCCATAAAAAATTTGACTGTTATAGCCCACAAATGATGCTCAAACAGTCAAATACAAAATTTTCACGAAAATGGGCGGAAACTGTGGCCTATAACCCACAAAATAAAGCCAAAATAGTAAAACACGAAATTTCAAGAAAGTGATCGAAAACAGTGTACTATATATAGCCCACAAAATGAGGAAAATAATAATCTGACGAATATGACCGGAAATGCAGATGAGGCTAAAACAGTCAAATACAAAATTTCACGAAAAAAACTGGAAACAGTGGACTGTATATAAATTTCACGAAATGATGCTATAACAGTCAAATACAAAATATCACGAAAACGGCCGAAAACTGTGGACTATATATAACCCACAAAATGAGGCCGAAATAGTACAATACGAAATCTAAAGAAAGTGATCGAAAACTATGTACTATATAGCTCACAAAATGAGGGAAATAAAAATTATCACGAAAGTTGCCGAAAACGGTGGACTATAGCACACAAATGAGGCTAAAACAGTCAAATAAATAATTTCACGAAAACAAACGAAAACTGTGGAATATAACCCACAAAATGAGGCCAAAACAGTAAAATACGAAATCTCATAAAATTGATCGAAAACAATGTACTAGATAGCCCACAAAATGAGGGAAATAAAAAATCTCACGAAAGTGAACGAAAACTGTGGACTATACAAATTTTCACAAAAAAAACTGGAAAATGTATACTAGCCCAAAAATTGAGAGAAATAAAAAATCTAGCGAAAATGGCCGAAAACTGTGGACTATATAGCCCACAAATGAGGCTAAAAAAGTCAAAATTTCACAAAATGAGGAAAATAAAAAATCTCACGAAAGTGGCCGAAAACTGTGGAGCCCACAAATGAGGCTAAAACAGTCAAATACAAAATTTCACGAAAAAATGGAAACACTAGACCACAAAATGAGGGAAATAAAAAATATCACAAAAATGACCGAAAACTGTGGACTAGCCCACAAATGATGCTAAAACGGTCGAATACAAAATTCACGAAAATGGTCAGAAACTGTGGACTATACCCACAAAATGAGGCCAAAATAGTAAAATACGAAATCTCAAGAAAGTGATCGAAAACTGTAGCCCACAAAATGAGGTAAATGAAAATTCTCACGTAAGTTGCTGAAAACTGTGGACTACAGCCCACAAATGAGGCTAAAATAGTCAAATAAAAAATTTCACGAAAACGAACGGAAACTATGGAATATAACCCACTAAATGATGCCAAAACAGTAAAATACGAAATCTCATGAAATTGATCGAAAATAATGTACTATATAGCCCACAAAATGAGGGAACTAAAAAATCTCACGAAAGTGGCCGAAAACTGTGGACAAATACAAATTTTCACATAAACACCCAGAAACTATGGAATAAAACCCACAAAATAAGGCCAAAACAGTAAAATACGAAATTTGAAGAAATTGATCCAAAACAATGTGTTATAGCCTACAAAATGATGGAAAAAAAATCTCACGAACGTGACCGAAAACAGTGGACTATAACCCACAAATGAGGCTCAAACAGTCAAATACAAAATTTTCATGAAAACGAGCGGAAACTGTGGCCTATATAACCCACAAAATGAGGCCAAAATAGTAAAATACGAAATCTCATGAAAGTGATCGAAAATAGTGTACTAAAGCCCACAAAATGAGGGAAATAATAAATCTTACGAATGTGGCCGAAAACTGTGGACTATAGCCCACAAATGATGCTAAAACAGTCAAATACAAAATTTCACGAAAAAAACTGGAAAATGTAGACTAGCCCAAAAAATGAGGGAAATAAAAAATCTGACGAAAAGGGCCGAAAACTGTGGACTATAGCCCCACAAATGAGGCTAAAACAGTCAAATACAAAATTTCACGAAAAAATTGGAAATAGTGGACATAGCCCACAAAATGAGGGAAATAAAAAATCCTTCAAAATGAGGGACATAGCCCACAAACGAAAACTATGGACTATATACCCACAAAATGAGGCCAAAATAGTAAAATACGAAATCTGAAGAAAGTGATCGAAAATTGTGTACTATAGCCCACAAAATGAGGGAAATAAAAATTCTCACGTAAGATGCCGAAAACTGTGGGCTACAGCCCACAAATGAGGTTAAAACAGTCAAATAAAAAATTTCACAAAAACGAACGGAAATTATGGAATATAACCCACTAAATGAGGCCAAAACAGTAAAATACGAAATCTCATGAAATTGATCGAAAACAATGTACTATATAGCCCACAAAATGAGGGAAATAAAAAATCTCACGAAAGTGGCCGAAAACTGTGGACAAATACAAATTTTCACATAAACGGCCAGAAACTATGGAATATAACCCACAAAATAAGGCCAAAACAGTAAAATACGAAATCTCATGAAATTGATCCAAAGCAATGTACTATAGCCTACAAAATGATGGAAATAAAAAATCTCACGAAAGTGACCGAAAACAGTGGACTAGCCCACAAATGAGGCTCAAACAGTCAAATACAAAATTTTCACGAAAACGGGCGGAAACCGTGGCCTATAACCCACAAAACGATGCCAAAATAGTAAAATACGAAATCTCAAGAAAGTGATCGAAAACTGTGTAATATAGACCACAAAATGAGGGAAATAAAAATTCTCACGAAAGATGCCGAAAACTGTGGACTACACAGCCCACAAATGAGGGTAAAACAGTCAAATAAAAAATTTCACGGAAACGAACGGTAACTGTGGAATATAACCCACAAAATGAGGCAAAAATAGTAAAATACGAAATCTCATGAAAATTGATCGGAAACAGTGTGCTATATAGCCCACAAAAATGATGGAAATAAAAAATCTCACGAAAGTGACCGAAAACTGTGAACAAATAAAAATTTTCACATAAACGGCCAAAAACTGTGGAATATAATCCACAAAATAAGGCCAAAACAGTAAAATACGAAATCTCATGAAACTGATTCAGAACAATGTACTATAGCCTACAAAATGATGGAAATAAAAAATCTCACGAAGTGACCGAAAACAGTGGACAACAGTCAAATACAAAATTTTCATGGAAACGAGCGGAAACTGTGGCCTATATAACCCAAAAAATGAGGCCAAAATAGTAAAATACGAAATCTCATGAAAGTGATCGAAAACAGTGTACTAAAGCCCACAAAATGAGGGAAATAATAAATCTTACAAATGAGGCTAAAACAGTCAAATACAAAATTTCACGAAAAAAACTGGAAACAATGGACTATAGCCTACAAAATGAGGGACATAAAAATTCTCACAAAAGTGGCCGAAAACTGTGTACTATAGCTCACAAATGAGGCTAAGAAAATCGAATACAAAATTTAACGAAAACAGCCGGAAACTGTGGACTGCATATAGCCCACAAATGAGTCTAAAACATTCAAATATAAAATTTCTCGAAAACGGTTGGAAACTATGGACTATACCCACAAAATGAGGCCAAAACAGTAAAATACGAAATCTCAAGAAATTGATCGAAAATAGTGTACTACAACCCACAAAATGAGGAAAATAAAAAATCTCATGAAAGTGGCTGAAAACTGTGGGCTATAGCCCACAAATAATGCTAAAACAGTAAAATTCAAAATTTTACGAAAACGGCCGGAAAACCACAAAATGAGGCAGAAATAGTACAATACCAAATCTGAAGAAATTGATCGAAAACTGTGTACTATATCACTCACAAAATGAGGCAATTAAAAGTTATCACGAAAGTTTCCGAAAATTATGGACTATAGCCCACAAATGAAGCTAAAACAGTCAAATAAATTTTTTTACGAAAACGAACGGAAACTGTGGAATATAACCCACAAAGTGAGGCCAAAACAGTAAAATAGGAAATCTCATAAAATTGATCGAAAACAGTGTATTATAAAGCCCACAAAATGAGAGAAATAAAAAATCTCTCGAAAGTAGCCGAAAACTGTGGACATAGCCCACAAAATGAGGGAAATAAAATTTCTCAGGAAAGTTGTTGAAAACTGTGGACTACAGTCCACAAATGAGGCTAAAACAGCAAAATAATTTTTTTTACGAAAACGAACGGAAACTGTGGAATATAACCCACAAAATGAGGCCAATATAGTTGATATGGCTAAAAATGGGGTTAAATCGGAGCCATCCAAATCGAATGAGATAGTGTTTTCTTGGGAACTACGCCCTTCTCGAGATCCGTGCCATCATCCAACGGCTCCGATCGCCCCACGTCCCCCGGAACCAAAATTCGAGCGACAGGCGATCCGACCCCAACATCAAAGAGACCGGTTCGGATTCCGAGCAAGTGCCCATCTGAGCTGCGAAATGGAGAAAAACGACTTTCCCCTCAACATTCGTGTAAGATCTCGATCGGACGGCCCAGATCTCGCCAGCACCACAAAACGACAAGATAGTGTTTTCTTGGGAACTGCGCCCTTCTCGAGATCCGTGCCACCATCCAACGGCTCCGATTGCCCCACGTCCCCCTGAACCAAAATCCGAGCGACAGGCGATCCGACCCCAACATCAAAGAGACCGGTTCGGATTCCGAGCAAGTGCCCATCCGAGCTACGAAATGGAGAAAAACCACTTTCCCCTCAACATTCGTGTAAGATCTCGATCGGACGGCCCAGATCTCGCCAGCACCACTAAACGAAAAGATAGTGTTTTATTGGGAACTGTGCCCTTCTCGAGATCCGTGTCACCATCCAACGGCTCCGATCGCCCCACATCCCCCGGAACCAAAATCCGAGCGACAGGCGATACGACCCCAACATCAAAGAGACCAGTTCGGATTCCGAGCAAGTGCTCATCCGAGCTGCGAAATGGAGAAAAACGACTTTCCCCTCAACATTCGTGTAAGATCTCGATCGGACGGTCCGGATCTCGCCAGCACCACTAAACGACAAGATAGTATTTTCTTGGGAACTGCGCCCATCTCGAGATCCGTGTCACCATCCAACAGCTCCGATCGCCCCACGTCCCCCGGAACCAAAATTCAAGCGACAGGCGATCCGACCCCAACATCAAAGAGACCGGTTCGGATTCCGAGCAAGTTCCCAACCGAGCTGCGAAATGGAGAAAAACGACTTTCCCCTCAACATTCGTGTAAGATCTCGATCGGACGGCCCGGATCTTGCCAGCGCCACTAAACGACAAGATAGTGTTTTCTTGGGAACTGCGCCTACCTCGAGATCCACACCAAGATCCGACGACCCAGATCGCTCCACGTCACTCGGTAGTTCGAGCTGAGCAACCGGTGATCCGAACTACACGCTCGGCCACCGAGCTATACGCTCGACCACCGAGTAGACCATTCGGCCACCGAACCAATTGCTCGACTACCGAGCTACCCGTTCGACTACCGAGCCACACGCTCGACCACCGAGCAACCACTCGGCCACCGAGCTACATTGCTCGGATGCCGAGCAAGTGCCCATCCGACCCACAAAAGTGAAGAAAAACGCTGTCGAGCGATTCCAACCGTTGGATCTTCCAGAAATTCGCGCTAGGGATGATGGATGGTCCAGATCGCGCCACGTGCGCTAAACGACAAGATAACATTTTTTTGGTAACCGCGCCACCTCGAGATCCGCGCCAAGATCTGACGGCCCAGATAACGCCACGTTGCTCGGGATTCCGAGCCACTCGCCCTCTGCTCGGCTGCCGAGCAAGTCACGATCCGAGCTCCAAAAGCGGAAAAAAGCTGCCGAGCGACTACGACCATCTGATCTTTCAGAAATTCGCGCTGGCACGAGATCAACAGTCCAGATAGCGCCACGCCATACTTAGGTATTTAAAATTAATTTTTATTTATTTTAATCGTTTTATTTATTTAAAAATTGCGAAAAAATGATTAAAAATTCGGGAAAATTAATTAAAAATCCTGGAAAATAATTATGAAATTGGGGAAATATTTTCGAGCCCCCGAGTAAATAATTGTTGCCCAGGACAATCTGTTAAGACCCTCGAACGACTAATCGACACTTCGCAAAATGAAATAAATATTCCGAAAAATAAATAGAAATTCGTGTAAAAATACCACATGACCCGAATAGCTCAACAGCAACCTAGAGTGCAACCAACTTGAAAAATCACCATACTACCTACTTCAAAGATTCGAAACGTTCCATTTTGACTCCGATACAACTCCGCCAGCCATTAAAATAGTAAAACTACTCCCCAAAGGTTGATCAAACTCAGTCTTCGGGAGTGGGGGGCTCGTGATATGGCTAAAAATGGGGTTAAATTGGCGCCATCCAAATCGAACACAAATCTTAAAGCTTGGGGGCAAAATGGTAATTTCACCTACAAAGGGGTCCAAAGCGGGTACAGGGTCTCCTTCCCGAAGACCCATTAACCCGCAAATGGATCCATCCCCAACTGGGTGCGGGTTTCAACCCGCTGCGCACCCAGTCCAGCAAGATAAAATCAAGGCCCCTGATTAATCCTAATCAACGGCCCTGATTCACACCTATCTTTTCACTGGGAATTAGGGATTACATTCCTTATCTGATTACTGGGATTATATTCCTTATCAGATCACGAGGATTACATTCCTAATCTGATCCCTAAGGCGACTATAAATACCCCCCACCTACCACTAGTATGAGGTAATCAATCTTTTGCCCATTTACGCTCTTTCTTAATCATCCCTGATTACTGACTTGAGCGTCGGAGGATGCGTCGCCGGGATCAACCCCGGTGTATCGCACTTTTTGCAGGTGAAAGGCGGGAGTCAACGGTCGAACTCCAACGGAACAGGTTCAGGTTTGTTATTCAGATTTTCCAAGAACTCACAAATTCTATCTGTTTACCCCCACACCAGATTCAGCGGTAACAATAGTAAAATATGAAATCTCATGAAATTGATCGAAAATAGTGTACTATGGGCCACAAAGTAAGGGAAATAATAAATCTTACGAATGTGACCGAAAACTGTGGACTATAGTCCAAAAATATGGTTAAAACAGTTAAATACAAAATTTCATGAAAAAAAATGGAAACAATGGACTTTTAGCTCACGAAATGAGGGACATAAAAATTCTCACGAAAGTGGTCGAAAACTGTGGACTGTAGTCCACAAAGGAGACTAAAAAAGCCTAATACAAAATTTCACGAAAATGGCAGGAAACTGTGGAATGTAAAAATGAGGTCAAAAATAGTAAAATAAGAAATCTCATGAAAGTGATCGAAAATAGTGTACTATATCCCACAAAATGAGGGAAATAAAATTCTCACGAATGTTAACGAAACTGTGGACTATTATATAGCCCACACATGAGGCTAAAACAATCAAATATAAAATTTCACGAAAACGGTCAGAAACTGTGGACTATAACCCACAAAATGAGGCCAAAATAGTAAAATACGAAATCTCAAGAAAGTGATCGAAAACAGTGTACTAGCCTACAAAATGTGGCCAAAAACTGCAATTTAAAAGGACCGCCTCTACTCAAACAACATGGCAATTATGTCTCAAAAAGGGCTCTCAACATGATGCAGGAGAATATTAGAATTTAAATAAAATCCACAACCCTTGCTACAACTTCGAAGAACTGGTGTAGTGGTAGGGTTAATTCACACTTGTAAGCTAGAAACTTGGAAGTGACAACAAATATCAAATAACTGCTAGGTTTCACGTAGGAGGTAATAACATTTAATAGTACCGAGTTTACTATTAAATTTCTGCATAAAATAACAACTAAAATGATCTATTTTTTGTAAAATTTTGAGTTTTATACTTTGTTCACATCGTACTCTCAAAGGTGAAGTGCAAAGAAAGCCCGTCTTAAGCCCTTCACTTGACCTCTGAAATTCAATTAGCATCTTTCCCATTTCAAAATTCACTACAAACATCTTTAGATATTAAAGAAATCATAGAACACATAGAGTTTTTATATAATATAGATAACTCATTTCTCAGAAGGACAAATATGTCTGATGCCTTAGTTTGGTAATACCTGTAATAACTAATTATATTAATGCTCAATGCATTTGGCATTTCTAGTTTAGCGACAATGGTTCTATGGTTTATGATAAGTTAAAGTTCTGTGCTTAATTGACTTGTTCTTCAAAAGAAGTGAATACAAATGCTCATCTAAGAGTATCTGTAGTGGTTTGAATCCAAAATTTGGATATTTGACATTTAGAAATAAGAATTTGAGGTTGAAGCAGTAGTCGTTTGATATGGCTAAAAGTGGGGTTAAATCGGAACCGTCCAGATTGGGCACGAATCTTGAAACTCAGGGGTAAAACGGTAATTTCACATACAGATGGGTCCGAAACGGGTACAGGGTCTCCTTCTCACAGACCCAAACACCCCACAAACGGATCCACTCCAACTGGGTACGGGTCCCGACCCAAGACAAACCCAGATCAGCAAGAGGAAAATCAGGGTCACTCATCTGACTGAATCAATGGGCCTGATTTGCTCTCACCGGGAATCAGTGGTCAGTTTCCTAAAATAGATTGGGAGGATTTTTCTCCTGACAGTTACAAAGGAAATCAGGCCCCTAATCACTCCCATGGCGACTATAAATACCTCCCCCCTACCACTGTGACCAGGTAATCACTCTTTTTCCACCTTAAGCTCTTTCTTAATCACCACTGATTACTGACAAGAGCGTCGGAGGGTGCATCGCCGGAATCAACCCCGGTATATCGCACTTCCTTGCAGGTAGCGGCAGGAATCAGAAGGCTTGGATCAGCTATTCAGGTTCCCTACGAACTCACAAATCTCATCTGTTTACCCCCACACCAAACTCAGCGGTAACAGATTGGTGCCGTCTGTGGGAACACCACACGAATAGCCTCCGCCTCTTCCTCGTCAACTAGCCCTTCTCCAACCATGCCTCCCAAGAAGGTCAGGTCTAGGGGGTCCAACCGCGGACCCAATCCCGCCGACCAGCCAGAGGAAGTTCCCGTCCATCCTGCTCCGCAGCCCGAATATCTTCCTCCCCCGGCCCAACAGGGCCAGCCTCCTCTTCCGAACCAACAACCCCCAAATGGTCCTGCTGGTCAGAACCAGCGGAGGCAGAAGCAACCTCTCCACCCAGACCATGTCTCAATTCATAATGCCTCCTCGGACTCTATGGCTTCCCATCACCCCCGAGCCTCCGACCTCCGCAACACCGTTCTGAATCGCCAAAAGGATGAGGACCTTTGCAACCACCTAGATGAGAGGCGGGCCCAAGAGGGAGCCTCCTGCCAGCATCATGGTGAGCGATCTCCTCATCACCGAGACAGTAGGAGGTCTCCGGACCGAAGGGGCCGGGGGAAATCTCCCGAGCATCGCAGGAGGAGGCCGCACTCCCCTGCTGACCGACATCATCCTAGGGACAATGAGGCACCGATCACTCGTGCCGAGTTCCTACAGTTCCAGGAGACTGTCTTGCAGGCCCTCAACCTTCGCCCCAACAACCACAACGTCCAGAGGGTTCCAACACCCCCACAGGTTCCAAGTCCTCGCCACCGATCCTAGAGTCCTCGTCCGGCTCCCAGTCGCCAGCAGCACCACTATAGTCCTCGCCGATCCCAGGACTATCGACGCCGCAGTTCCCGCTCCCCTTCCTATGAAGAAGAGTCCAGGGGATCGTTTGATTACCAGCGGAGGGACGACGCCCTCTACCGTCATCTCCACGAGATGGAGAGGCGCATCGGTCGCATGGACAAAGAGGAGGAGTCGAGAACAGGGACAGTCCGCCCCAGCAGACCCCCCTTCTCTCGGACAATCATGGAGGCCCCCATACCGAGGGGTTTCAAACCTCTGCAGTTTGAAACGTACTCAGGGGAGTCCGACCCAGTTGATCATGTCGAAAGCTTCAAAACCATAATGCTGATCCATCAAGCTTCCAACGCCATGCTCTGCAAGACCTTCCCCGCCACCCTTAAGGGGTTGGCTCGGGAATGGTACTCCAGGCTAGCTCCCTCTTCCATCTTCTCATTCGAGCAGTTCGAAATGCTCTTCATAACTCACTTTGTGAGTAGCCGACGAACGGAGAAGACTAGCCTATCCCTACTCCACCTCCGACAGGAGAGGGGAGAAAAGTTGAGGGACTACGTGAGGAGATTCACCGTGGAGGTCAGGTCGATCGCCTCCCTCGACCAGTCAGTGGCGACCGTCGCGTTCCAGTCGAACGTTCTCAACTCCAACCTCCGATCGTCCCTCGCCAAGAAGCCCCCGCACAACTTCGCCGATCTTCTCCTAAGGTGCGAGAAGTACATTCGGGCTGAAGAGGCCGAGTGCCTCCCGAGTTTCGGAGGACCTGCCTCCGGCACGAAGAGGAAGACGACAGAGGAGGAAGGGTCCAAGAAGCTGCAGAAGGACAATAGCGGTCAGTGCCGCCCTCCCCCCAGGTTCGAGAAGTTCACTCCCCTCACCACCAATGTCTCCACCATCCTGATGGAAGTGGAGAAGGAAGGAGTTATACCTCCTGCTCCGCAGATGAACACCCCAGCCAAGAGGAGGAACAAAGAGAAATGGTGCTGTTACCACCGGGACCACGGCCACGACACCAATGACTGCCGGGCGTTGAAAAATGAGATAGAGGCCCTCATCCAGAGGGGGCAGTTGGCCAAATTTGTGAAAGCAAACAATCAGGGGGATCGTGCCACTCCGCCCCGGGGGGCTAACAAGCGCTCCGAGCGGCGCGGTGAGACCCCCGAGTCCGAGGAAGAACGGGTTCTCCACCTCATCCATGGAGGCCCCATGGGGGGCTCCTCCAACTCCTCTCGGAAGGCCTTCGTCCGAGAAGTCAACTCGGTTCACAGCGCCCCTCCCCCCAAAGGCCTTGGCATCCCGGTGACCTTCTCCGATGAAGACCTCGAGGGGGTCCGAACTCCCCACTGCGACGCACTTGTCATCGACCTTCGCATGGCGAACTTCAAAGTTCAGAGGGTCCTGGTGGACAACGGGAGCTCGGTGAACATCCTCTTCCTCTCGGCCTTCCGAGGGCTGCAGCTGTCCCGATATCACCTCAAACCGGCCGGCTACACGGGTTCACGGGGGTACCAGTAACTGTCGAGGGGGTTATTACCTTGGACGTAACTGCTGGGAAGACCCCTACTACCTGGACCGAGCCAATGGACTTTATGGTCGTCGACGTCCCGGCCGCATATAATGTCATCCTGGGCCGACCCGGCCTGGCTACCCTGGAAGTTGTCCCTTCAGTGTATCACCTTAAAATGAAGTTCCCTACTCAGTCGGGAGTGGGAGAGGTCAGGGGCAGCCAAGAGACGGCTTGGAAGTGCTATATGACTTCCACTGGGGGTCCCGTGCTCTCCCTCGAGACTCTAGAAATCCCCGAGCCAAATGTCCGACCCACGTCCGAGCCTGCGGACGAATTGGAAGAAGTACTCTTCTCGGAGGAGGACCCGAGCCGAAAGTTCCTCATCAGCAAGTCCTTGCCGACTGCCCTATGCTCCGACTTGGTGCAGTGCATCCGGGAGAACCGCGACCTATTTGCTTGGTCCGCCGCGGATATGCCTGGGATTTTCGAGGACCTCCTAGTGCACTGCCTCAGCGTCGAACCGGGGTGCAGACCGGTTCAGCAGAAGAGGTGTAAGTTCGCCCCCGAGCGACAACAGGCCATCAAGGAGGAGGTGGACAAGCTCTTGAGAGCTCGGTTCATACAGGAGGTGAACTATCCCGAGTGCCTCTCCAATGTGGTCATGGTTAAGAAGTCCAACGGCTCTTGGAGGATATGCATCGACTTCACCGACCTGAATAAGGCGTGTCCGAAGGATCCATTCCCTCTCCCAAATATCGACACCCTCATCGATGCCACCTCGGGCCATGAGCTCCTCAGCTTCATGGACGCCTTCTCCAGCTATAATCGGATCCGAATGTTCCCCCCGGACATTCCGAAGACTTCCTTCATTACCAACCAGGGCCTCTACTGCTATAGAGTCATGTCGTTCGGTTTGAAGAACGCTGGAGCCACCTACCAGCGCCTCGTCAACAAAGTCTTCCAAAGCCAGATAGGCCGCAACATGGAAGTGTACGTCGACGACATGCTCGTTAAAAGCATCCGAGGTACCGACCATGTGGCCGACCTCTAGGAGGCTTTCGGCGTATTGAGAAGGCACAACATGAGACTAAATCCGAACAAATGTGCGTTCGGAGTCTCCTCAGGAAAGTTCCTCGGCTTCATGGTGAGCCAGCGAGGGATCGAAGCAAATCCTGAGAAAATCAAGGCCATACTGGACATGGCCCCGCCCCGGAACGTCAAGGAAGTGCAGAAGCTTACGGGTCGGCTCGCCGCTATTGGGCGGTTCCTTTCGAAATCGGGGGAAAGGTGCCTCCCCTTCTTCAAGGCTCTCAGGAGGGCCAAGGGTTTCCAGTGGGGCGAATTGCAACAGAAGTCTTTTGAACAGCTGAAAGCATACTTGGTCAATCCTCCCCTGCTCAGCAAGCCCGTTCCGGGGGAACCCCTCTTCATCTACTTAGCTGCTTCCGAGCAGACCCTAAGTGCAGTTTTGGTGAGGGAAGAAGACCGGGCTCAGAGGCCCATCTATTACGTGAGCAAGGTGCTTCGAGATGCCGAGCTCCGCTATCCGAAGATAGAAAAGATGGCCTACGCCCTGATCATGGCGGCAAGGAAGCTCCGTCCGTACTTTCAGTCCCACTCGGTTGTGGTCCTCACCGATCAACCGCTGAAGCAGATCCTCCACAAGCCCGAAACCTCGGGCCGGCTTATGAAGTGGTCCATAGAGCTAAGCCTGTTAGGGTTATATACTGAAAGCATCACTTTTGTATTAACTTTATTTCCTTATTTTTTTGAATGAGAATCATATGGGCATATGTTTGCATATTGTGTTTATTATAATATTAATGCAAGTGTCTGATATTCTATAAGGTTGATAATATGGTGTGAGGTGACACACAGAAGATCATATTATCAGTTTCCTATGGAATATATAAATAGTTCACAACCTAGACGGACTTGGACAATCCATTGGAAAGGTTGTAGTGTAATCTGGTATTAGTCTGTCTTAACTATAGGTTTACACTAGTACACTTTGTGTGTATTGAACATGACCACTTGAGATTGTTCTCTTTGTACTGACTACAAAAGAGAACAAACACCTCTGTTATTATGGATGCTTATGCTCTTAATCCAGATATAATAACAGACATGTATATGCAGTGTGCATTACTTTGACTCATAAAAGAGTGAGATTCATTATGGATCAACAACCTCTATGAATTGGGTAATAGCATTGTATGTATGATGGGCTGTTGATTGTAAAAGGAATCCATGTCCCGATACGTCGGGTTGATGATGTCCCCTTAAGGAGCTCATAAGGATTGTCATGTAAACCCTGCAGGTGGATTACATCCGACATGACAAATAAAGTTGAGTGGTACTACTTAAGGATAAAAGATGTTGATCAATATAGTTGTCAGTAACTTAATTTGATCGACGGACATTCGATATCTTAACATGGGGAGTTGAACGAGCATATAATAAAAGGAGCCCATAAATATAATTTGGGATTAGGAAGGTAGTGCAACAATAGCTCCTTAGTGGACCGAGCTATTGTTAATGGGCTTGGGTTGTGTGTTCGGGCTGAACACAGGATACCCAGATTCGTTAGGAGACCTAACCCTAATTTCTCCTCATGGTCCCTGCCGTAGCCTTATATATATCTTCTATTTCTCTGGCCGTCGTTGACAATCTGAAATATAAGATTTTTTCTCATGATTCACGTAAGGAGAGAAAGAGAGATCTGCCAAGGAGAAGAAAGGTTGGGAGATCGTCGCCCACACGACGTCCAACCCGAGGAAGGAATACGTGCAGAAGATCTTGGGGTCGCTGTCGTCTTCTTCTCACCGCAGGTATAATTTGTGAACCCTAGATTCCGCTATATAGGGTTAGATCACATTTTTAATCTGTTAAATTTTTAACGATCGATACGCACACCAATCCGTAGTCCTGGGAATCATCTCAGTTCCATCAATTGGTATCAGAGCCGGTATTGGATCTGCGTATTGATTGTTACATCCATGTTGTCCAATAAAACTTGTGTTGTATGATAGTCGGTAGATGTAGATCTGTTCTAACTCGGTTTTGCAGGCATCTTAGATCCAACTATTATGGTCCAATGCATGTTTTGTTTGTGTTGTTGTTGTTTTGTGGATGTAATTATTGTGTTGTTGTTGTTTTGTGGATGTAATTAATATCACGAGGGTTGATCGTGCTTATAATTTTAATTTTTCAATCTAGATTATGTGTGAACTCCTTCGGGAGGCATAGGATTGATGTAATTTTAATTTTTCAATCTAGATTATGTATGAACTCCTTCGGGAGGCATAGGATTGATGTAATTTTAATTTTAATTTTAATTTTAATTTTAATTTTTTTGATCGATCGTGATGGCGGTGGTGGCTGTTTCTGACGCCGGAGGAGATGCTGTTTTTAGGCAGTCCGGAGATCGACAGATGGTTTTCGATGAAGAAATCGGCAGCCAAACCTAAAAAAAAAAAACTAGGATCAGATTTGGGTCGAACCCCGTATAGCTCCGTGCAGGGTCAGATTTGGGCTTCGCACAGTCGGGGAAGAATCAGGAAAGATGGCCATAATAGTTGGATATTTATTTTCAAATTTATTGCCATTATTGCTTGTTTTGATTATGCATGTTTATTATTTTGTGATGTTTTTTTTTGAAAAACTAGGATCACATTATTAATGGACAACATGGATATAAATTAACTAGTAGAAAAACCCTCATTGTTAAATAACTAAGTGGGAGAGGGAATTCATTTAACATGAATCCCACGATCTCCATTGCTGGTTTGTAGGTAATATAATTATACTTGCGTGTTGGCTTTAGTGCTTTCCTCCATATCGGATGAGTATAATTATGGATCATCAGTACAGACTTCCTTAGGAATAATTGTAGAAAGTTACCTAGTATGTGTTCACTTCTCCATCTGAAGGAACTCAATACAAGATAATGGACTTAGTATTAAGCAATGGTATACACTTAGATACAAATAATGGTATCCTCCCCATCGGAGTCACTGCTATTATTTGTAGGACCAGAGTAAGACCAACAGATTAATTTTATTTGTCAAAAAGTTGTGTTGACCTGATAGTAAAATTAATAGGAAAAACCTATTTGAACAAATATTGAATTTGTATACGTCCACACTATCGTGGCATGCTAAATTCATGGTGTTTAAGGTGTTGGTGAATTTTTTTTTATTGTTTTGAGGGAATCAATATTTAATTAATTCAAAAAGTTTTGCCCTACATAATTTTTTTTATGTGATTCTCAGGATTTCAAAAATGGGTTCTTTCAGTCCTCTTATGGTGATTCTTAAAGAAAACAAACTTACTGGCCCTAATTATATTGACTGAAAACGTAACTTGGATATTGTCTTAACTGCTGAAGAGTACAAATTTATACTCAATGAAGTATGCCCACCTAAGCCTGATGCTGACTCTGATGAAGAGGCCAAAGAGGCTTATAAGAAGTGGAATAAGGCAGATGAGATGGCGTGGTGTTACATTTTGGCATCTATGTCAAATGTACTGCAGCATCAGCATCAGGCCATGTCCACAGCTTATGATATGATGTACAACCTTAAGGAACTCTTCGGACATCAGAGTAGAGCAAGTAGGTAATTTGCTATGAAGAGTTTGATGAATGCATCTATGGCTGAGGGGACACCAGTAAGGGATCATGTTCTCAAGATGATGGGTCATCTAAATGAGATGGAGATCCTTGGTGCTGAAATCGATGGGGAAACCCAGGTCGATATCATTCTCGGGACTCTGCCTAAAAGTTTTGACTCGTTTTGCCTTAATTACAACATGAACAAAAGGTTGTATACTTTGTCAGAACTTGCAAATGAACTACAGGATGCTGAAGCTCTCTTCAAGCAGAATGCCCATGTTTATGTGACTAAAAAGGTCTCTACTTCTAAGCCGAAAGGTGGTAAGAAGAAGAAAGTTCAGAAACAAGTAAACTCAGCAAAGAAGGGCATGGGACCTCAAGGCGCTGTGAAAAAGCCGAAAGGCAAGTGTTTCAAGTGCAAAGGGTCAGGACATTGGAAGACTGACTGTCCACTTCTCAAACAAAAGAACAAAGAAGGTATATCTCATTTACTAGTTGTTGAAACATGTTTAGCGGTGCTATCTACCGGCACCTGGTGTGTAGATACAGGAGCCACTAATCATGTCTGCAATACATTGCAGGGGTTCCAGGAAACCAGACGGCTCAGTGATGGAGAGATATGCTTGTTTATGGGTGACGCTACAAGAGTAGCGGCCGTTGCAATAGGAGATGTTATTTTATCTTTTGGTAGAAATAAGTCTTTGACATTGAGAGATTGTCTTTACGCACCTTCACTTAGAAGGAATTTAATTTCTGTTTCTATGCTAGTTAAGGATGGATATTCAGTTTATTTTAATGACAATATTGTTATTAGAAAAAATAAGCATTTTATCTGTTCTGGTGCATTGGTTGATATTCTATATGTCATTAATCCTATTTCGCCCACAATGCAACTTATGGAAATGAATAATATGTCTTCTAACATAAATAAGAGAAAAGAACCTTCTTGTATGAACCAAACATATCTTTGGCACTTGCGATTGGGGCATGTTAACCTAAGAAGGATTCAAAGACTGGTTAAAGATGGACCTTTGAGTTCATTGGAAGTGGAGGCACTACCAGTCTGTGAATCCTGCTTGGAAGGTAAAATGACCAAAAGGCCTTTCAAGGCAAAGGGGTATAGGGCCAAAGATGTGTTGGAATTGGTTCATTCTGATTTGTGTGGGCCCATGACTGTCCAGGCTAGAGGTGGCTTTGAATATTTTGTCACATTTACTGACGATTATTCAAGGTATGGATATATTTATTTGATGCGCCGTAAGTCTGAGTGCTTTGAGAAATTCAAAGAGTACAAGGCAGAAACGGAGAAGCGTCATGGAAAATGTATCAAGTCATTACGTTCAGATCGTGGTGGCGAGTATCTCTTTGGGGAGTTTAGGGACTATTTGTCAGAGGCTGGGATTACATCCCAATTATCAGCACCTGGAACACCCCAACAGAATGGTGTAGCAGAAAGAAGGAATAGGACTCTTATGGAGATGGTTAGATCAATGATGAGTTATTCAGATTTACCAGATTCGTTTTGGGGATATGCCTTAGAAACTGCAGCTTATATTCTGAACTTGGTTCCTTCTAAGTCAGTACCAATTACTCCCACAGAACTGTGGACTGGGCGTAAGCCTAGTCTGAAATATGTTCGGATTTGGGATAGTCCAGCACACGTGCTGAATGGGAAAGCTGATAAGTTGGAATCTCGTACAGAAGTACGCTTGTTTGTAGGCTATCCAAGAGGAACGAAAGGAGGTTTATTTTATAGTCCTAAGGATTAGAAGGTCATTGTTAGCACCAATGCTCGATTCTTAGAGGAAGACTATGTGATGAACCATAAACCCATAAGTAGAGCTGTTCTAGAAGAACTGAGAGGTGAGACACCAAATACTTCAGTACCAACAGTATAGCAGGATGTACCACCAGTAACTGCACAACGTGTCACAAATGTTGCACCACAACCGATAGTGCCTCGTCGTAGTGGGAGGGTTGTGATACAACCTGATAGATATATGTTCTTGGGAGAGTCGTCAGACTTTGTCCCTGAGGAACAAGATTATGTTCCCTGTACCTACAATGAAGCACTCCAAGATAAAGATGCAGAGTCTTGGCAAAAAGCAATGATATCTGAAATAGAATCTATGGATTCTAATCAAGTCTGGGAGCTTGTAGAACCACCTATTGGTGTAAAAGCCATTGGATGCAAGTGGGTCTATAAGAGAAAAAGAGGATCAGACGGTAAGGTTGAAACCTTTAAAGCTCGGCTTGTTGCAAAAGGTTTTACCCAAAGAGAGGGTATTGATTATGAGGAAACCTTTTCGCCAGTAGCCATGCTTAAGTCTATCCGGATTCTTTTATCTATTGCAGCTCATCTTGATTATGAGATTTGGCAAATGGATGTCAAGACAGCTTTTCTTAATGGAAGTCTTGAGGAAGACATCTATATGAAGCAACCAGATGGGTTCATTGAAAGGGCCAAGAGCATCTCATTTGTAAGCTCAAGAAGTCCATTTATGGACTTAAGCAAGCTTCCAGATCTTGGAACATATGTTTTGATCAGGTTATAAAATCCTATGGATTTGATCAATGTCAAGATGAATCGTGTGTATACAAAAAGTGTGACGGAAACGTAGTGGTATTCCTAGTACTTTACGTGGATGACATCTTGCTCATTGGAAACAATGTGAAGGTATTATCTAACGTAAGGGTATGGTTATCCAAACAGTTTGATATGAAGGACTTGGGAGAAGTAGGTCACATCCTTGGGATCAAAGTTCTACGAGATCGCAAGAAAAGGATGTTGGGCTTGTCCCAAGCTTCCTATATCGATACTATACTAACTCGTTTTAGCATGCAAAATTCTAAGAAAGGTTTCTTACCTTTTAGGCATGGAATTGCTCTATCAAAGGAGCAGTGTCCGAGGACACCTAAAGAGATAGAGAACATGAAAGCAGTTCCTTATGCTTCAGCAGTAGGAAGCTTAATGTATGCAATGCTATGTACGAGACCAGATATCTGCTTTGCCGTTGGCATGGTTAGCAGATATCAGTCTAACCCAGGACAAGAGCACTGGACTGCCGTAAAGCATATTTTGAAGTACCTGAAAAGGACTAAAGATTACATGCTAGTTTACCAGGCAGATAGTTTAGTTGCCTTGGGGTATACAGACTCAGATTTTCAGTCAGATAGGGATTCCAGGAAATCAACCTCAGGTTATGTATTTACTTTGGGAGGTGGAGCCACTATATGGAGGAGTATCAAGCAAAAATGTATTGCTGATTCTACCATGGAAGCCGAGTATGTGGCAGCCTCTGAGGTAGCCAAAGAAGCGGTTTGGCTCAGAAACTTCCTATTGGACTTGGATGTGGTACCTAATTTGCCTAAGGCTATTACACTTTATTGTGATAATAATGGTGCAGTTGCAAATTCGAAGGAACCACGAGCCCATAAGGCAAGTAAACACATTGAGCGCAAGTACCACCTGATACGAGATTTCGTAAAGAAAGGAAAAGTTGCTGTGATCAAGATAGCATCAGCAGACAACCTAGCTGATCCCTTCACTAAGAGCTTACCAGCTAAGGCTTTTGATAGTCATGTTGAGGGAATGGGAGTCAAATGCGTAGCAGCATGGCTTTAAGTATAAGTGGGAGATTTGTAACAGTATACTGAAAAGCAATGCTTTGAGTATAAGTGGGAGATTGTTAGGGTTATATACTGAAAGCATCATTTTTGTATTAACTTTATTTTCTTATTTTTTTGAATGAGAATCATATGTTTGCATATTGTGTTTATTATAATATTAATGCATGTGTCTGATATTCTATAAGGTTGATAATATGGTGTGAGGTGACACACAGAAGATCATATTATCAGTTTCCTATGGAATATATAAATAGTTCACAACCTAGACGGACTTGGACAATCCATTGGAAAGGTTGTAGTGTAATCTGGTATTAGTCTGTCTTGACTATAGGTTTACACTAGTACACTTTGTGTGTATTGAACAGGACCACTTGAGGTTGTTCTCTTTGTACTGACTACAAAAGAGAACAAACACCTCTGTTATTATGGATGCTTATGCTCTTAATCCAGATATAATAACAGACATGTATATGCAGTGTGCATTACTTTGACTCATAAAAGAGTGAGATTCATTATGGATCAACAACCTCTATGAATTGGGTAATAGCATTGTATGTATGATGGGCTGTTGATTGTAAAAGGAATCCATGTCCCAATACGTCGGGTTGATGATGTCCCCTTAAGGAGCTCATAAGGATTGTCATGTAAACCCTGCAGGTGGATTACATCCGACATGACAAATAAAGTTGAGTGGTACTACTTAAGGATAAAAGATGTTGATCAATATAGTTGTCAGTAACTTAATTTGATCGACGGACATTCGATATCTTAACATGGGGAGTTGAACGAGCATATAATAAAAGGAGCCCATAAATATAATTTGGGATTAGGAAGGTAGTGCAACAATAGCTCCTTAGTGGACCGAGCTATTGTTAATGGGTCTGGGTTGTGTGTTCGGGCTGAACACAGGATACCCAGATTCGTTAGGAGACCTAACCCTAATTTCTCCTCATGGTCCCTGCCGTAGCCTTATATATATCCTCTATTTCTCTGGCCGTCATTGACAATCTGAAATAAAAGATTTTTTCTCAAAACTCGTGATTCACGTAAGGAGAGAAAGAGAGATCTGCCAAGGAGAAGAAAGGTTGGGAGATCGTCGCCCACACGACGTCCAACCCGAGGAAGGAATACGTGCAGAAGATCTTGGGGTCGCTGTCGTCTTCTTCTCACCGCAGGTATAATTTGTGAACCCTAGATTCTGCTATATAGGGTTAGATCACATTTTTAATCTGTTAAATTTTTAACGATCGATACGCACACCAATCCGTAGTCCTGGGAATCATCTCAGTTCCATCAAAGCCAACACGACATCTCCTACCAGCCCCGGACCGCTATCAAAGCTCAGGCCCTCGCCGACTTCATCGTCGAGTCCACCATTCCCGAGGTCAGCCATGTCCCGAACGGACCCCCCATTTGGACGGTTTTTGTGGACGGATCCTCCTGCAACGAGGGTAGCGGCACTGGTATCATCCTGAACGGCCCTGATGACTTCGTCCTCCAGTATGCCCTCCGCATGAACTTCAAGGCCTCAAACAACGAGGCGGAGTATGAGGCACTAATCGCGGGCCTCGGACTTGCCCGAAGTGCCGGGGCACAGCGCCTCTGAGTCCATAGTGACTCTCAGCTGGTTGTGAACCAAGTCTTGGGCGAGTACGAGGTGCGAGATGGACGAATGGGGAAGTACCTCGCCAAGGTCCAAGCCCTCATGAGCCGGTTCGAAGAGGCACTCATCCAACGAGTCCCTCGAGAGGAGAACGCACAGGACGATGCCCTCTCCAAGTTGGCCTCATCATCCCT
Source organism: Hemerocallis citrina (assembly GCA_017893485.1). NCBI lineage: Eukaryota > Viridiplantae > Streptophyta > Magnoliopsida > Asparagales > Asphodelaceae > Hemerocallis > Hemerocallis citrina. The sequence continues at coordinate 70,382,903 of CM030361.1, forward strand.
CCAAGGTCTCAAGCAGACCGTTTTGATCGTGGTCCTCTCAAGGCCGAGCATAGAAGACGAGACACCCGGCTCGGTGGAGTCATTGCCGGTCCTGCTGCAAGATAATTAGATGAAGCCGTTAGTGGAGTTCTTAAGGGACGGACTCCTCCCCGAGGACCCCAAAGAAGCACGCCGAGTCAGAACCAGGGCCGAGCGGTATGTCTTGATCGAGGGGATCTTATACAAGCGCTCCTTCTCGCATATTGACGGCCGACCATACCTAAGGTGCCTCTCCCCAGATGAGGCCGACTACGCCTTGCAGGAGCTGCACGAAGGCATCGGCGTAGCACATTCGGGGTCTAGGTCTTTGGCTCGGAAAGCTCTGAACTATGGATACTTCTGGCCGACTCTCCTCCAAGACGCCGAGCGACACGTTCGACAATGTGGCTCTTGCCAGAGACACTCCCACATTCGTCGCCTCCCCCAAGCCAACCTCGCCTCCCTATCAAGTCCTATCCCCTTTGCAATGTGGGGGATGGACTTACTAGGGCCTTTCCCTACAGCTCCGAGCCAGTTCAAGTTCTTGGTTGTAGCCATCGACTACTTCTCGAAGTGGATTGAGGCCGAGCCCCTCGCCACTATCACCGAGAACAAGGTGCTGCAATTCTTCTGGAAGAGCGTCATCTGTCGGTTCGGCGTCCCCCGTGTCATCGTAACCGACAACGGAACTCAGTTTATCGGGGCTGCGTTCCGAGCTCTGTGCGAGGACCTTGCCATCCAACAGCGCTTCTCTTCCGTCTCCCACCCACAGTCGAACGGCCAAGCAGAAAACGCCAATTGGCAGATCCTCACAGGTATCAAGAAGAGGTTGGACAAATGTTCCAAAGGCTTATGGGTCGACCAACTCCCCAACGTACTATGGAACTACCGCACGAACAAGCGGACGCCCACAGGAGAGTCCCCTTTTAACCTCACCTATGGGTCCGAGGCGGTGATACCCCTCGAGGTGGGAATACCTTCCCCTTGCCTCGCAGCCTACAACGAGGAACAGAACGCCAGAGACCTCAAGGCGAACTTAGATCTGGTGGACGAGCTGAGGGAAAGAGCATCAATACGCCAACAGAACTACCGGAGGAGAGTCGAACTAGCATACAACAAGAAAGTCCGACCCACCGATCTCAAGGAAGGGGACTTGGTTCTCAGAAAGCTAGCCATCTCCTTCCCTAATCAGAGGAGCAAACTGGCCCCGAACTGGGAAGGACCCTACAAGATCACAAAGGTTGTTCGGCCCGGAGCTTATCGTCTGGAAGATCTGGAGGGCAGAGAGATTCCGAGGACCTGGAATGCCGACCACCTCCTAAAATACCAAGAAAGCGCCCCGGCGCCTCTCTGAGTATCACGAGGTGTCGAACCATTCCTCTCCTCTAACTTGTAATCTATTTCTTAAGTTGTTGTATGTAAAAACGGTTCGCCGTCAATTATCAATGAAGAATGCTCTTTCATATAAATTTGTTGGCATCTCTCCGCCTTTATCTTTTGTTTTTTAATTTCAACCAATGGTTTGGAGTCCAATGTCTAGCTCGACTTTACTTCCCCAGTTAGCCCTTAGGCGAGCTAGAAGTAGATCGCCGTTCGGCACTGCTCCCACAACCGTTGAACTACACCGATGGTTCGGAGTCCAACACTCGGCTCGACTTTACTTCCCCAGTTCGCACTTAGGCGAGCCAGAAGTAGATCGCCGTTCGGAATTGCTCCCACAACTGTCGAACTACACCGATGGTTCGGAGTCCAACACTCGGCTCGACTTTACTTTCCCAGTTCGCCCTTAGGCGAGCCAGAAGTAGATCGCCATTCGGAACTGCTCCCACAACCGTTGAACTACACCGATGGTTCGGACTCCAACACTCGGCTAGACTTTACTTCCCCAGCTCGCCCTTAGGCGAGCCAGAAGTAGGTCGCCGTTCGGAACTGCTCCACAACTGTCGAGCAACACTAACGCTGGTTCGGATTACATTGTTCGGACAGACTACGCCCGCTCAAATCCTCGAGCCGAGCGGACGAGGGACCGACCCTCGTATATGGCGAAAAACCCTTCCGAGGCGAAGCCACCGTTAGATCATCTCAAAATGCGTGCTAGAGTATGATGAACGGACCTGACCATGCCACGTGTCCACAAAATGACAAGATAGTGTTTTCTTGGAACTTGCGCCTCCCTTCTCGTGATCCGCACCCTGATCATGATCCACCATCCAGATCAGGCCACGTGGCTCCAGCCTCGAAACAGTTACACCTCTGCCGAGGCACCGAGCCGCACCGGTACGTACCGAGCAAGATTCAGGACCACGGCTAAAGCGTGAATTTCGTGGCCAAGGCGCTCGACGAAGCAAACGCTTCTTGCGGTTCATTTCAAGCCAACTCTAGCTAAAGCAATTACAACACTATAACAAGCAAGCCAACTCCAATTTCATTAATATAACTTGGATAAATTTACAAAAAGATTACAACAAAAGACAGTTCGGAGTCCCAAAGACACAATACGACCCGTTTACTGCCTCCGCAGAAGGGGGACGCTCCGGTTCAGGGATACCTTGGGTCGGCGCTTCTTGACCTCCGAGCTCGTCTCTAAGCCGACGAATCGAGACGCCCCCTCGCCGCTGACCCTGACGGTCGCTCCAACCGAAGCACCACTTGAAGATACCGCTACTCCACTTTGGGCGTCGGCTGCTGTCCGACCTACGATGGAGGTTCGGCTCGTGAGTTGATAGAACGTAATCCCTCGGTCAATCTCTTCGCGAGTACACGAAGTACTCCGGACATTAGCCCTCACCAGCTGAGGTTTGAGCCGAGCAACCTCTTCCTCCAGTTCAACGATCCTGTCCTTCAGTGTGTCGTCCTTCACAATTACCTTGAACCAAGGAAGTTTTGCCGAACCAGGATACTCGGCGCTATCAGATATGACACGGCGCAAGTGGGTCACCTCGATACTCTTGTCGACCGTTACCCTTTGCAGCTGTTCTACCCTCCTTGCGAAATCATCTCGTTCGGCTAAAGCCCGGGCCAACTCTTCCTCCTTCGCAGATAGTTCGGTCTCGACTATCCGCAGATGGTGCAACTCGGCCAACAACTCGCTGTTCCTCTTCTCTACATTGTGCAGTATTCTCCTCGTCAGATGGACCTCGCCCTCGAGGCGATCTTCTCGGGACTGCTGAAACAACTCCGCACGGCGCCGAGCTGTCGCGATGATACGAGTTTGCTCGGCGATCTGAAATAAAAAAGGACAGCATTGAAGAACTACATGACCGAACCAAACACTTGAAGAACTACAAGTCCAAAACCAAAACAATCTTTTTCATTCATTCATCAGAGCGGTGGCCAGTCCGCAAAAGGCATTACACTTTTTTTTTTAAAAAAAACTACAAAAATTACGAGGAGATCAGGGGTCCACTTGCGTCGCCGCTTCGACCACAGGCGCATCGCCAGATGGCCCCTCGTTTCTCCCCTCGACCGGGAGGTCTGCCACCGAAGGGTCGGCTTCCACCTCCTCGTCATCGTCACCTTCCCCCTCGTCACCTTTGCCCTCCACCTCCTCGTCGCCCGAGGGTGACCCCGGCCACAGCCTGTAGCCGACCCGCTCGAAGCCGGGGACACGGTCCTGAACATGGTCGAGCGCCCTCTGATAGGACATCTCCATATTCTTGGCCATGTGCTTCTTCGTCTCGGCCTCGGCCCTAATCTGCGTGGCCAGAGCCTTTTTTTTGCCTTCAGATCGGCCAGAGACTTCGCCGACGCAGCCAGCTCCTCGGCTGCCTTCGCAGCTTTGGCAGACTCCTCATCATGTCGCCCCTTGGCTCTTTCCAGGTCGGCCACAAGATCGGCAACCCGGACTTCGAAGGCCTCAACTCGCCTCTGTTCGGCCTCGAGTTGCCGAACCGCCTTGACCTTCTCTGCCCTGTCTTTGTTGCTGGCGGCCTTCAGCTCTTTCTCCTGCGCAGCGAACATCTCAAGGAGATGGTCGAAGTGACAAGTGGCCTGTGAAGACAACGATAAGCGCAAGATACAGACCGAGCAGTAGACTTGAAGAAATCCACAATGAAAAACTTACCGATACGAGCGACCGAGCCACTTTGTAAGTATCATCGCCGACCGTCCCCGCCTTCAGTGCGGCTCTATCCTTCGGGGTCGCCAGGTGCTTGACGACCTGCACCGACATCTGCGAGTTTCCGAGGAATCCATCGTGATTCTTCACTCGCCAGTTCGGCACAAACAGCTGCTTGTGCTGCTCGGTCAGGAACTCCTCGGCCGCATCGGTCAACCGCGGAGCCTCGAGCGACAACACCGCATTAACATCGAAGGCTCCATCAACCGGGGCCGAGGCTATAGGCACCGAGGGCTCCTCGGCAACAACCACCGTCGAAGGCGCCTCGGTGGTTGGAGGAGGTGGAGTGGAAGTCGAAGCGACCTTGGGCTGCGGAGCTGACGAGGCAGCCACGGTCAGCCTCTTTCTCTTCCTGCCACCGGCCAATTTGGACCTATCGGCCATCATGGCGTTGAAATCTATCTTCATCGCTTCTGCATCAAACGAAATAAAAACTGAGTCAGCAAGACGAGCTAAAGACTTGGAACAAAAAAAAATGAGATGTCAGGAGCATACTCGGGTCGATGGGGCTGAGGCCAGACCCGAACAGCACCTCCTCCGTCAACTCGCTCCAACTCAACAATGGGAGGGCCATGATCTTCCTCGCCACCTCCTCTTCTGCCTCAGTCAATACGGGGTCGGCTCTCGCAAACTTGGGCACCTCCGGTTTCCATCGGGTCGGAATTTGCAATATTGGTTCCCCCCTAAATATAAAGAACTTTTCTTTCCAGCCATTAATTGAGTCCGGGTTTTCTATGATCTGAACGCCCTTCCTCGGCCCCAAGTAGTAACGGTGCTCGGTCCTGTGCATCCGGTTTATCCGATATAGGCCTCGAAAGACTGTCAGATCCGTCTCGACTCCCGCGTTTCGGCACTGGAGCAGGAAGGCGTTCACATGACGCCATGTGTTCGGCATAAACTGGGTCAGCGCGAGGCAAAACCATCCGAGGAGCTGGCGGATGAAAGAATGCAGCGAAAAATGTAGTCCGGCATTCAAGGAGTCGAAGTCGAACATGCACATATCCGACGACGACAACTTGGAATTCGCTCGCATTCCAGCACCGGGGACCATCAGCTTGTACTCCGGAGGGATGGCGAATCCCTTTCTGATTCGAAGGAGATCCCTCTCGGATAGCACCGAAGCAATCTCGTCGGCTTCGGTAGGAAGAGCCGGGTTGGGTTCTTCGTAAACTTTCGACTGGCCGAAGATCGCTTTCTCCAAGAGGTCGCCTTCGTACTGCCTAACCCCCGAATGCCCGGACAATACAGAAGGATATCGTCCCATCTCGGGGGCTTGCTTCGGGTTCTCCACGATCTCCTCGACCACGGGAGATTGGGTCGCAACCCTCCTCTTCTTCTTCTCCTTCCTCGCCTCGGTCACAGACGGCTCGGCGACCTGTTTCCCTTTCCTTCGGATCTCCGCCTTTCTCCTCTCCTCGGTGCCATCATTGCCCGAAGACGAGGCCCCACTCCCCGAGTTCACTCTTGACATCTCTAAAAAAAGCTAAGGCTAGTAGACTGACCTTTGAAGTGACGTTCACGGTCGGAATGTGCTTGCCGGAAATCACCTGGCCCACGCGACAGCTAGCGCAAACGCCTTGAAGCAAAAATCACCACTAGCAGAGAGCAGAGAGTAAAAGTGAAATCTTAAGAGTGAAAAGTGAAGAATGAGCTTGGGGGTGGGGGAATGATCTTTTATAACCCCAAAAGCGAGTTTGGGCTGCCTTGGGAATATAAAAAGCCCATTAAGAAGCCAAAACGCCAAAGCAGAGCGTTACGACGTTTAAATTTCAACAACAGGGAATCCTTAAATCACCAAGTCCGCAACTCGGCCACCGGTATGCCTAACCGAGCTACCGAATAGCTTGACTGGGCGACCGAGCCACCGAGTCTCTTCAAAACAGCTCCAAGCTACTAAGTATCCACACCTCGGCCGACGTCACCGAGCTTCCGAGCCGAGAGGACGAGGAACCGACCCTCGTATATGGAGAAAAATCCCTCCGAGGCGAAATTACCGTCGGATCTCTCCAGAATTCGATGGACGGTTCAGATTGTGCCACGCCCACAAAACGACAAGATAACGTTTTCTCGTGATCTGAACCCCATCCTCGTGATTCGCACCATGATGGACGCACCAGATCCGACCACGTGCACCTTCCGAACTGCCTGCCACCGGCCTGCTTAACCGAGCTACCGAACAGCTTGGCCGAGCAGCTGAGCTACTAGGCTCAGAAGAGTGAAACTAATAAAAGACGTGTCCGTCAAAATCTCTAACTCAGTGCCTCGGCCAACGGCACTGAGCCCCCGAGGCGAGAGGACGAGGAACTGACCCTCGTATTTGGAGAAAAATCCTTCCGAGGCAAAATTACCGTCGGATCTCTCCAAAATTCGTGTCAGAATTCGATGGACGGTTCAGATTGCGCCACGCCCACAAAACGACAAGATAACGTTTTCTCGTGATCTGAACCCCATCCTCGTGATTCGCACCATGATGGACGCACCAGATCCAACCACGTGCACCTTCCGAACTGCCTGCCACCGGCCTGCTTAACCGAGCTACCGAACAGCTTGGCCGAGCAGCCGAGCTACTGGGCTCGGAAGAGTGAAACCAATAAAAGACGCGTCCTTCAAAATCTCTAACTCAGTGCCTCGGCCAACGGCACTGAGCCCCCGAGCCGAGAGGACGAGGAACCGACCCTCGTATATGGAGAAAAATCCTTCTGAGGCGAAATTACCGTCGGATCTCTCCAAAATTCGTGTCAGAATTCGATGGACGGTTCAGGATGCGCCACGCCCACAAAACGACAAGATAACGTTTTCTCGTGATCTGAACCCCATCCTCGTGATTCGCACCATGATGGACGCACTAGATCCGACCACGTGCACCTTCCGAACTGCCTGCCACCGGCCTGCTTAACCGAGCTACCGAACTGCTTGGCCGAGCAGCCAAGCTACTGGGCTCGGAAGAGTGAAACCAATAAAAGACGCGTCCTTCAAAATCTCCAACTCAGTGCCTCGGCCAACGGCATTGAGCCCCCGAGCCGAGAGGACGAGGAACCGACCCTCGTATATGGCGAAAAAACTCGCCGACCATCCTCAGCCATTGGATCTTGACAAAAAGCACGCTCGAATGATGGATGGCCCAGATTGCGCCACGTACCTCGGCAAATTCCGAACCGAGGAGACGAGGAACCGACCCTCGTATATGGCGAGACACCCTGCCGAACCGAGGAGACGAGGAACCGACCCTCGTATATGACAAGATACAATGCCGAGCCGAGGGGACGAGGAACCGACCCTCGTATATGGCGAAAAAACCCACCGACCATCCTCAGCCGTTGGATCTTGTCAAAAAGCGCGCTCGTCATGATGGACGGCCCAGATCTTGCCACGTCCACTAAAGGACAAGATAGCGTTTTTTGGGGATCCATGCTTAGATGAACGGCCCAGATGACGCCACGTACTTCGGTTTATTCCGAGCCGAGGAACCGACCTGCCGAGCCGAGGTACCGAGGAACCGACCCTCGTTAACGAAGAAACTACCTGCCGAGGAATAGGGATCGTCTGATCACTCAGAAATTCGTGCTCGGCACTGATCAAGGGTCCAGATTGTGCCACGTCATAAATCGGTATTTAAAAACCAATTTTTATTTATTTAAATCGTTTTATTTATTTAAAAATTGCGAAAAATTGCTAAAAATTCGGGAAAATTAACTAAAAATTCTAGAAAATAATTAAAAATTTGGGGGGATATTTTTGAGCCCCTGAACGAACAATTATTGCCTAGAATGTACTGTTAAGGCCCCCGAACGATTAGTTAACACATCGCAAAATTAAATAAATAGCCCGAAAAAATAGATAAAAGCCGTCAAATACTCGATACGGCTACAGAACAGCATATGGCTTCAAAAAATTACCTTACTACCCACTTCGAGATTCAAAATCCTCCATTCAGACTCTGATACAACTCCACTAGCCACTGAAACAGTTAAACTACTCTTCAAAGGCTGATCACACTCAGCCTTTAGGAGTGGGGGGCTCGTGATATGGCTAAAAGTGGGGTTAAATCAGAACCGTCCAGATTGGGCACGAATCTTGAAGCTCAGGGGTAAAACGGTAATTTCACATACAGATGGGTCCGAAACGGGTACTGGGTCACCTTCTCACAGACCCAACACCCCACAAACGGATCCACTCCAACTGGGTACGGGTCCCGACCCAAGACAAACCCAGATCAGCAAGAGGAAAATCAGGGTCACTCATCTGACTGAATCAATGGGCCTGATTTGCTCTCACCGGGAATCAGGGGTCAGTTTCCTAAAACAGATTGGGAGGATTTTTCTCCTGACAGTTACACAGGAAATCAGGCCCCTAATCACTCCCATGGCGACTATAAATACCTCCCCCTACCACTGTGACCAGGTAATCACTCTTTTTCCACCTTAAGCTCTTTCTTAATCACCACTGATTACTGACAAGAGCGTCGGAGGGTGCGTCGCCGGAATGAACCCCGGTGTATCGCACTTCCTTGCAGGTAGCGGCAGGAATCAGAAGGCTTGGATCAGCTATTCAGGTTCCCTATGAACTCACAAATCTCATCTGTTTACCCCCACACCAAACTCAGCGGTAACATCGTTGAACCCAAAATATAGCTTTTTTTAATTTTTTAAAAAAATGACGGACGATAGACGATGTTTCGTCATGTTTAAAATTTGATTTTAAATTTAAAAAAGTCACGGACATGGAATCAAATATTATCCGAGAAAAAAAACGAGATATCAAATTTCGTCTGAGCCTGTTTAAAAAATTAAAATAATTAAATCCTAATTTCCAAAAAAAAAAAAAAAAAAAACCCTCTATGTATCGTTGTACTACAGACTACAGCCATAGTAAAAAAAAAAGGGCAGATGACCTCAGCGATTGGATCCGGTCCACAAATCAAACGGCTAACTCTAACCCCCAAATTCAAAATTCCAACAGCTCACTCACACACTCTCTCTCTCTTATATATTCCCAGTAAATCCCAGATGACCGTTATAGCTCCTCTCTCTCTCTCTATCTCTCTCATCTCTCTCTCTGTCTATCGTTCTTAATCGCTGACTTCAATCCTCCGAAAAAGAACCCCCAAATCCCTCAACAGAATTTCAAGAGATCGAGACGAGAAGAAACCATGGGTGAGGAACCCAAAGAACTCTCAGCCCTTGAAGCGATCACCCAAGTATTCCAACGCCACTGTATATATCTCTTCCTCTTTCCTTCTAATTTTTAGATTTGATTTTTTTTTTTTGATTGTTTTCAAATGGGTTTTTGTTTCTGATTCTAATGGTATGATTAAGTACGGATCTTGACGTTTCTTTTTTGTGTGTTGTGAATCAGAAGATGGATAGACCTTGCCCGAGAATGTATAATGTCAAGAAATTGGTACAGGTTCGATCTTCAGTTGAATTAATGTGTACTTTATCTGATTTTGTTGATGGGTTTTTTGACAATTTCTTTTTTCTGGGTTGTAGTTGTCCTTTGTGATCAAGATGAGGATTGAGCCAATTCTTTGTGATCAAGATGAGGATTGAGCCATTTCTTTTTTATCAAGATGAGGATTGAGCCAATTCTTTGTGATCAAGATGAGGATTTTGTTGCCTATGTCTATAGGTCATGCATATCTTGCCTAATGATCTATTTTTTGTAAAATTTTGAGTTTTATACTTTGTTCACATCGTACTCTCGAAGGTGAAGTGCAAAGAAAGCCCGTCTTAAGCCCTTCACTTGACCTCTGAAATTCAATTAGCATCTTTCCCATTTCAAAGTTCGCTACAAACATCTTTAAATATTCAAGAAATCATAGAACACATCGAGTTTTTATACAATATAGATAACTCATTTCTCAGAAGGATAAATATGTCTGATGCCTTAGTTTGGTAATACCTGTAATAACTAATTATTTTGATGCTCAATGCATTTGGCATTTCTAGTTTAGTGACAATGGTTCTATGGTTTATGATAAGTTAAAGTTCTGTGCTTAATTGACTTGTTCTTCAAAAGAAGTGAATACAAATGCTCATCTAAGAGTATCTGTAGTGGCTTGAATCCAAAATTTGGATATTTGACATTTAGAAATAAGAATTTGAGGTTGAAGTTGTAGTCGTTGAACCCAAAATATAGCTTTTTTTAATTTAAAAAAAAATGACGGACGATAGACGATGTTTCGTCATGTTTAAAATTTGATTTTAAATTTAAAAAAGTCACGGACGAGGAATCAAATATTATCCGAGAAAAAAAAACGAGATATCAAATTTCGTCTGAGCCTATTTAAAAAATTAAAATAGTTAAATCCTAATTTCCAAAAAAAAAAAAAAAAAAAACCCTCTATGCAGATGACCTCAGCGATTGGATCCGGTCCACAAATCAACGGCTAACTCTAACCCACAAATTCAAAATTCGAACAGCTCTCTCTCTCTCTCTTATATATTCCCAATAAATCCCAAATGACCGTTATAGCTCCACTCTCTCTCATCTCTCTCTCTGTCTATCGTTCTTAATCGCTGACTTCAATCCTCCGAAAAAGAACCCCCAAATCCCTCAATAGAATTTCAAGAGATCGAGACGAGAAGAAACCATGGGTGAGGAACCCAAAGAACTCTCAGCCCTTGAAGCGATCACCCAAGTATTCCAACGCCACTGTATATATCTCTTCCTCTTTCGTTCTAATTTTTAGATTTGATTTTTTCTTTTGATTGTTTTCAAATGGGTTTTTGTTTCTGATTCTAATGGTATGATTAAGTACGGATCTTGACGTTTCTTTTTTGTGTGTTGTGAATCCGAAGATGGATAGACCTTGCCCGAGAATGTATAATGTCAAGAAATTGGTACAGGTTCGATCTTCAGTTGAATTAATGTGTACTTTATCTGATTTTGTTGATGGGTTTTTTGACAATTTCTTTTTTCTGGGTTGTAGTTGTCCTTTGTGATCAAGATGAGGATTGAGCCAATTCTTTGTGATCAAGATGAGGATTTGAGCCAGTTCTTTGTGATCAAGATGATGATTTTGTTGTACTCGAGAGCGAGTCGATGGTTTCCTTCTTCGATTGCGAGTTCTTTTCCGTGCTTCAACTTCTTGGTATGGATATCATCCTACTACTTTTCCTTATCTAAATTCTTGAATTATTTGAATTCTTTAAGAGATGTATATGTAATTTGTTATTATGTTTGGTTTTGTTTTAGGGACCAAGTACAACAGCTAACTGAAGAAATGCCAACACCAGACTACTGAAGCTTCAATTTTGCAGGCTGTTTGCAAGGAGTTGAGCAACCAGTGCATGCAAGAGTGCGAGCCGGAATATGAGGCATTGAAGAAGTACACTCCGGAGTGCTTGGAAAGACAGCGTTTGTACAATGAGATAATTGAACTTAAAGGGAATATAAGGGTTTCTGTAGATGTCGGCCTTTAAGTTAAGAAGATATGTTGAAGTATCATACTTCGGTGGTAGAATTTGACCAGTCTCAAGATCCGGAGTTGTCAGTTGTTTGCTCTGACCATTCAAAGAAACGGTTCAGGTTTGATCATGTTTTTTCGAAAAAGGAAGACAAGGTACAAATACAAAGTTTATGTTATAGAGGGTTTCAATTTCTTGGTTTTTTGCTTAAATAAGTCCAACATCTTTTTACCATCAGTATATCAATTTATATGTTTAATCCCTTAATTAGCTGCATATTTAGCTCCACATTGTGTAGATTATATGCTGAATAAGCTAGTTGATCTGCAATATAGAGCTGTATTATTCGGTTATGTTTAAGCGTATCTAACATAGACACTTAGTGTTATTTAGTGTTTTTACATTCTTATAAAAGTTAACGTTACTCGTGTGTAATTTACGACAAAACCTGTGCTTATTAAATCAATCTCCTGATAACATTTTACATAAGTATGTTTAAATTAGAGAGTTCCTTTTTCTTCAATTAGGTTTTTAATGTATAAATGAGAGAGTTCCTTTTTAATGTATAAATGAAGGATAATTGATTGTCATAGAGAGTACCATCATAGTTTCTCTTGTTTAACTATATTCATTTTCAGCTGTTCATTATTACCATCGTTAAGTTCGTGAAATGTTTTTTTGCTTTAGTATATTGCACAGTTGCTATAGGTTATAAACATAAAGGAAACAATCACCAAACGAGGCATATATCTCTTTGACATTTTAGGGAAAACAGGAACTTATATTTTGTTATATATGCAGCATGATTATTAATATCTCAACTGAACCTTTTGGGAGCTACTACTCTATGAAATTACACTCTTCCACTTTGATGTATTGTTTCTGGTATGATCAGTAACCAGTTACATCAAATATAATTTGTCAACTTTTATTTTATCATAAAAAATGTCAATTTAGCTGCCATGAGTTTTGCTCCCAAAGCTGTGTCATGTTTGTGTATGTCAATAGCACTTCATAATGTATTATTGATCTTATTAATCTTTCTAAGGGAGTAGTTTTGTTCTGGTGGAAACTTCCTCCTTTGTTTTGCACTCAGAATTTGGTGGGAATTTTTTGCTTCTCAACACCTGGGATCTCCTAGCCAATCCTTATGCTGCTTGACCATTGTTATCCATTTTTTATTATCCTTGTTGTGATATAACCGATAAATCTCAAATCAACCAAATTTGATAGCCACTGTAGGTCCAATGGAGAAACATTTTATTTCTAAGCCAAAGATTCCCTTGAATACTATTTTGGAGTAAATAAAATTTATTTTGTGCCACATCAAAATTTATTTTTCTTATACTTGCTTACATCTGATGAATATTTTTGGCTAATAGTTTGGTTTGTCTTTATTGTATGTTACTCAGGTTCTTCATAACATTGCTGTGGCTGAATGCTTCCGTGATGGTTGTTCTGATCCAAGGAAATTTCTTGATGTGCTCAACAAAGTCAAGGTCAGTTGCCTATGTCTATAGGTCATGCATATCTTGCCTAAAGATTTGGTTGTCTTTGCATCTATTTCTCATGTTATTTCTTTTCAACTTGCTGTGTCAGTTAGGTCATTGATTGTGATATTTTTTTTGGGATTGACAAGGCATTTTTTAGGAATTAAAATTTAGTGGATTACGAGAAGAATGAGGGTGTATTTCTCATTGATGAAGAACTTTCAAACATATGTCACAGTGGTTTGATGACTTTCCTTTTAGACCTATTTGCAATAAGTTCAAAATGACTTTTCCATATAATAAATGCAAATTGATTCGGAGTATGATCCGTGAGTTATCTTGTAAAATTGTTATATCCCTTTTCTGTATTAATTTTTCGACATGTACCTTTGATTTCTCCGTTCAAGGATATCCCTTTGTTGAATAAATATTTTAAGTATGTACTATAGACTTCACTAGAACTTACAGTTGATATTTATTATCATATACAGTTGATGCTTGGAACTAATTTTTTTTTTATGTATTGATTTTTAGGAATAGGGAATTTACCATCGATGCCCCACTAACAACCTTCATTAACCAATCTGGCATCGCTCTCTCTCTCTCTCTCTTTCACTTGATTAAGTGAATGTATTCTGTATTGATTTATAGTTTCTACTTGGATAAGTAATTTTTCTCTGATGTCCCAAATTTGGAGTGAAAATCTCCTAATAGAGCATGCATCTAAAATCTCCTAATATTCTGTAGGCAGAGCTGTGTGACGGAATTTTTCTGTTGGGAAATCATATTCGTCTATTTGGCACAAAAAATTGAGAGAAACTTATGATTTACGATTAAACATTGTCTGAAAATTTGGTATTGGTATCAGGCTTCAACCTGTGATTTATTGACAGTGTGAGAGAAATCAGCTGGGAGTAGTCTCCAGTTGTGTGATTAATAGTCCATTCTATGCTAGCTACATGGTCTGGATGTTAATTAGATGTACTTCTAAGTTGAGGGAGTTTCGATGTAATTTTTTTAATTTTTAATCTGTGCTTTTCAGAAGAGTTAGTTAATTACAAGATTTTGCCAATGTTTAATATACCTCTCCTTATTCTTTATTTTTTGAACCAAACTTGACACTCAATTTTAACATACTTCTATCCATCCATATCAACTCATCATTAGGAATCTGGGATGATGTTTGTGTTAGGAACGAAGGAGGCACTATATATTCAATGCTGATAAGAAGAAAGCAGAAACAAAGAAGCAGAAGGTTATAAATGGTTAAAAAGTCTCTGAACATTATAGGATATTGACATCTTTTGCTTATTGTCTGGCTGCTTATCAGCATGCATGTTCTTTGCACAGTGAAGGAACTACCTATACAGTATGGCCGGTATTTGAAACCATGCATTAACTATCTTTCTCTTTTTCTAAAATCTGGTATGTGAGAGCTATAAATCTGGTATGATGTCATCTGCAGAATCAAAGCATGAAGAAAGTGGGAAAGTGCTGTGTATTCACAAAATAACGAAATGCCCATGAGCTAAAGAGAAAGTTTTAAGAGGACACTATATGACTTACTAGGCTTTATGATTCCCTGTGTTTGGCAATTTCGAAACATGTCTAGAAATAGGGTTAGCTGAAATGCATATAATGTCATGTTCTTGATTATTCTATTCAACAAATAATTAAGCTTGTTCTCTTATCTCATATGGACAGGTGCTGCGATGGCAAAGAATAAAGGAAAGATTTTAACTGCCATCGAATGAAGAAAAGATTTTAACTCGGAGGTGGAGACAGGAGGGAGAGGTATCGAGGAGAGTAAGCTTTAAAAATTGTGAACATATGAAAAGAACTACTAATGGGGCAAGGACCAATTGTATTGGATGAGTAATCATTAAGGGATTTGTTCGGTGGACCAATTGTATTGGATGAGTAATCATTAAGGACTTTGTTCGGTCTTTAGTTTTGCTGCTGCTGCTGCCGGGCCGCGACTATGTTTTTCATAATGTCGTTTACTCATTTTTGTGGGGGCATCGACAGTCGCTTTTTGACACTTTTATATGCATTGAGCTCGGAGTGAAGTTTGGCAATGAGGTCGAGCTTGGAGTTGTGGAGAGCTCGCCGACGGGTTTGGTAGAACTTGTTGACGGGGGAGGAGGGCTCGAGCTCGAGCTCGGCGACGACTGAGGGGTCGGCGAGGAGAGGAGATTGATGGGAGGGAGGTTGGCTAGCTCATTGATGGAGGGGGAGCTCGGAGACAACGGATTTGAGCGAGCTCGGCGAACGAGGCGAGGAGGTCGGAGCTCGACGATGGAGATGTGTGACCTCTACAGTGGGTTCAGAGCTCGGCGAGAGTGATGGGACGAGGAAGATGGGTTCTCTTCGCATGGGCGGCGAGCAGAAAAGCTCGAGGTAGAAGTGGTAGCTCGTCATGGAAGGACTCGCGACGTGGAGGTCACGAGGGTGACGATGACTTGGCTGAGGCTCGAGGTAGAAGAGGGAGCTCGGCGTTGTGGAGAGCGAAGCTCGACGGCCTAAGGAGTTTGGAGAGGGAGCGGGCATGCGATTTTGTTTTTTGTGCCAAATCCTAATGGAGAAGGGGACAGGCTTCGGTGCGGTTTGGGTCCAAACAGGCTTCGGTTCGGGTTTGGGTCCAAACGGGCTCCGACCCGACCCGTTAAACCCTCCCTAACTCCCTTTTTTCTTTCTTCTTGTTTTTTGGTGGTAGTTGTTTGTTCGGCGAATCCGAGCTGTTGATCGTGATTGTGGGGTAGTACACAAATGAGGCTAAAACAGTCAAATACAAATTTTCTATTTGACTGTTCGGATTGAGGCTAAAACAGTCAAATACAAATTTGTATTACACAAATGAGGCTAAAACAGTCAAATACAAATTTTCTGGAAAGAAACTGGAAACAGTGGACATAGCCGACAAAATAAAGGAAACAAAAAATCTCACGAAAATGGCCGAAAACTGTGGACCATAGCCCACACATGAGACTAAAAAAGTATAATACAAAATTTCACGAAAATGGTCGGAAACTGTGGACTGTATTCCACAAAATAAGGTCAAAAACAGTAAAATAAAAAATTTCATGAAAGTGATCGAAAATAGTCCACAAAATGAGGGAAATAAAAAATCTTACGAAAGTGGCCGAAAATAGTAGACTATATAGTCCACAAAATGAGGGAAATAAAAAATCTTACGAAAGTGGCCGAAAATAGTAGACTATATAGCCTACAAATGATGCTCAAACGGTCAAATACAAAATTTTCACGAAAACGGGCTGAAACTGTGGCTTATAACCCACAAAATGAGGCCAAAATAGTAAAACACAAAATAACAAGAAAGTGATCGAAAACAGTGTAGCCCACAAAATGAGGAAAATAATAAATCTTACGAATGTGACCGAAAACTGTGGACTATAAATGAGGCTAAAACAGTCAAATACAAAATTTCACGAAAAAAATGGAAACTATATCCCACGAAATGAGGGACATAAAAAATCTCACGAAAGTGGCCAAAAACTGTGTGGACTAAAAAAGTCTAATAAAATTTCACGAAAACGGCCGGAAACTGTGAACTGTAACCCACAAAATGAGGCCAAAAACAGTAAAAAAAGAAATCTCTTGAAAGTGATCGAAAATGAGGCCTACAAAATGAGGGAAATAAAAAAAATCTCACGAAAGTGACGGAAAACAGCGGGCTATAACCCACAAATGATGCTCAAACAGTCAAATACAAAATTTTCACGAAAATGGGCGGAAACTGTGGCATATAACCCACAAAATAAAGCCAAAATAGTAAAACACGAAATCTCAAGAAAGTGATCGAAAACAGTGTACCATAGCCCACAAAATGAGAAAAATAATAATCTTTCGAATATGACCGGAAATGCAAATGAGGCTAAAACAGTCAAATACAAAATTTCACAAAAAAAACTGGAAACAGTGGACTGTAATTCACAAAATGAGGCAAAAAAATAGAAAAATACTGAATCACATGATGTGATCGAAAATAGTGTACTATATAGCCCACAAAATGAGGGAAATAAAAAATCTCACGAATGTTACCGAAAACTGTGGACTATACAAAATTTCACGAAAATGGTCGGAAACTGTGGACTATATATATAACCCACAAATGATGCTAAAACAGTCAAATACAAAATTTCACGAAAATGGTCGGAATCTGTGGACTATATATATAACCCACAAAATGAGGCCGAAATAGTACAATACGAAATCTACAGAAAGTGATCGAAAACTGTGTACTATATAGCTCACAAAATGAGGGAAATAAAAATTATCATGAAAGTTGCCGAAAACGGTGGACTATAGCCCACAAATGAGGCTAAAACAGTCAAATAAATAATTTCACGAAAACAAACGAAAACTGTGGAATATAACCCACAAAATGAGGTCAAAACAGTAAAATACAAAATCTCATAAAATTGATCGAAAACAATGTACTAGATAGCCCACAAAATGAGGGAAATAAAAAATCTCACGAAAGCCCACAAATGACGCTAAAGCAGTCAAATACAAATTTTCACGAAAAAAATTGGAAAATGTAGACTAGCCCAAAAACTGATGGAAATAAAAAATCTGACGAAAATGGCCGAAAACTGTGGACTATATAGCCCACAAATGAGGCTAAAAAAGTCAAATACAAAATTTCACAAAATGAAGAAAATAAAAAATCTCACGAAAGTGGCCGAAAACTGTGGACTATAGCCCACAAATGAGGCTCAAACAGTCAAATACAAAATTTCACGAAAAAATGGAAACACTAGACCACAAAATGAGGGAAATATAAAATATCACAAAATTGACCGAAAACTGTGGACTAAATACAAAATTTTACGAAAACGACCGGAAAATGTGGACTGTAACGCACAAAATGAGGTCAAAACAGTAAAATAAGAAATCTCATGAAAGTGATCGAAAATAGTGTACAAAATGAGGGAAATAAAAAATCTCACGAAAGTGGCCGAAAACAGTGGACTAGCCCACAAATGATGCTAAAACGGTCGAATACAAAATTTCACGAAAACGGTCAGAAACTGTGGACTATTATACCCGCAAAATGAGGCCAAAATAGTAAAATATAAAATCTCACGAAAGTGATCGAAAACAGTGTACTTAAAGCCCACAAAATGAGGGAAATAATAAATCTTACGAATGTGGCCAAAAACTGTGGACTATAGCTCACAAATGATGCTAAAACAGTCAAATACAAAATTTCACGAAAAAAATGGAAAATGTAGACTAGCCCAAAAAATGAGAGAAATAAAAAATCTGACGAAAATGGCCGAAAACTGTGGACTATAGAACCACAAATGAGGCTAAAAAAGTCAAATACAAAATTTCACAAAATGAGGGAAATAAAAAATCTCACGAAAGTGGCCGAAAACTGTGGACTATAGCCCACAAATGAGGCTAAAACAGTCAAATACAAAATTTCACAAAAAATAAAAATAGTGGACATAGCCCACAAAATGAGGGAAATAAAAAATCCCTCAAAATGAGGGACATAGCCCACAAACGAAAACTGTGGACTATACCCACAAAATGAGGCCAAAATAGTAAAATACGAAATCTGAAGAAAGTGATCGAAAACTGTGTACTATAGCCCACAAAATGAGGGAGATAAAAATTCTCACGTAAGATGCCGAAAACTGTGGACAACAGTCCACAAAGGAGGCTAAAACAGTCAATTAAAAAATTTCACGCAAACGAACGGAAACTATGGAATATAACCCACTAAATGAGGCCAAAACAGTAAAATACGAAATCTCATGAAATTGATCAAAAACAATGTAATATATAGCCCACAAAATGAGGAAAATAAAAAAACTCACGAAAGTGGCCGAAAACTGTGGACAAATACAAATTTTCACATAAACGGCCAGAAACTATGGAATATATGCCACAAAATAAGGCCAAAACAGTAAAATACGAAATCTCATGAAATTGATCCAAAACAATGTACTATAGCCTACAAAATGATGGAAATAAAAAATCTCACGAAAGTGACCGAAAACAGTGGACCCCACAAATGAGGCTTAAACAGTTAAATACAAAATTTTCACGAAAACGGGCGGAAACTGTGGCCTATAACCCACAAAATGAGGCCAAAATAGTAAAATACGAAATCTCAAGAAAGTAATCGAAAACTGTGTAATATTAGGGAAATATTACACAGCCCACAAAATTAGGGAAATAAAAATTCTCACGAAAAATGCTGAAAACTGTGGACTACACAGCCCACAAATAAGGATAAATCAGTCAAATAAAATGTTTGATCGAAAACGAACGGAAACTGTGAAATATAACCCACAAAATGAGGCCAAAATAGTAAAATACGAAATCTCATGAAAATTGATCGAAAACAGTGTACTATATAGCCCACAAAATGAAGGAAATAATAAATCTCACAAAAGTGACCGAAAACTGTGAACAAATAAAAATTTTCACATAAACGGCCGAAAACTGTGGAATATAATCCACAAAATAAGGCCAAAACAGTAAAATATGAAATCTCATGAAATTGATCCAGAACAATGTACTAGCCCACAAAATGATGGAAATAAAAAATCTCACGAAGTGACCGAAAACAGTGGACTAGCCCACAAATGAGGCTCAAATAGTCAAATACAAAATTTTCATGAAAACGGGCGGAAACTGTGGCCTATATAACCCTCAAAATGAGGCCAAAAATAGTAAAATACGAAATCGCATGAAAGTGATCGAAAACAGTGTACTAACGCCCACAAAATAAGGGAAATAATAAATCTTACAAATGTGGCCGAAAACTGTGGACTATATAGCCCACAAATGAGGTTAAAACAGTCAAATACAAAATTTCACGAAAAAAACTGGAAACAGTGGACTATAGCCCACAAAATGAGGGACATAAAAATTGTCACGAAAGTGGCCGAAAACTGTGGACTATAGCTCACAAATGAGGCTAAGAAAGTCAAATACAAAATTTAACGAAAACAGCCGGAAACTGTGGTCTGTAACTCACAAAATGAGGCCAAAAATAGTAAAATACGGAATCTCATGAAAGTGATTGAAAATAGTGTACTATAGCCCACAAGATGAGGGAAATAAAAAATCTCACGAATGTTACTGAAAACTGTGGACTATATATAGCCCACAAATGAGTCTAAAACAATCAAATATAAAATTTCTCGAAAACGGTTGGAAACTATGGACTATACCCACAAAATGAGGCCAAAACAGTACAATACGAAATCTCAAGAAATTGATCGAAAATAGTGTACTACAGCCCACAAAATGAGGAAAATAAAAAATCTCATGAAAGTGGCTGAAAACTGTGGGCTATAAGCCCTCAAATGATGCTAGAACAGTAAAATTCAAAATTTTACGATACCACAAAATGAGACAGAAATAGTACAATACCAAATCTGAAGAAATTGATCGAAAACTGTGTGCTATATGGCTCACAAAATGAGGCAATTAAAAGTTATCACGAAAGTTGCCCACAAATGAGGCTAAAACAGTCAAATAAATTTTTTTACGAAAACGAACGGAAACTGTGGAATATAACCCACAAAGTGAGGCCAAAACAGTAAAATAGGAAATCTCATGGAATTGATCGAAAACAGTGTACTAAACAGTGTACTATACATCCCACAAAATGAGAGAAATAAAAAATCTCTCAAAAGTAGCCGAAAATTGTGGACATAGCCCACAAAATGAGGGAAATAAAAATTCTCAGGAAAGTTGCTGAAAACTGTGGACTACAAATGAGGCTAAAACAGCCAAATAAATTTTTTTACAAAAACGAATGGAAACTGTGGAATATAACCCACAAAATGAGGCCAATATAGTTGATATGGCTAAAAATGGGGTTAAATCGGAGCCATCCAAATCGAACGAGATAGTGTTTTCTTGGGAACTGCGCCCTTCTCGAGATCCGTGCCACCATCCAACGGCTCTGATTGCCTCACGTCCCCCGGAACAAAAATCCGAGCGACCGGCGATCCGACCCCAACATCAAAGAGACCGGTTCGGATTCCGAGCAAGTGCCCATCCGAGCTGCGAAATGGAGAAAAACGACTTTCCACTCAACATTCGTGTAAGATCTCGATCGGACGGCCCAGATCTCGCCAGCACCACTAAACGACAAGATAGTATTTTCTTGGGAACTGCGCCCATCTCGAGATCCGTGCCACCATCCAACGGCTCCGATCGCCCCACGTCCCCAGGAACCAAAATCCGAGCGACAGGCGATCCGACCCTAACATCAAAGAGACCGGTTCGGATTCCGAGCAAGTGCCCATCCGAGCAGCGAAATGGAGAAAAACCACTTTCCCCTCAACATTCGTGTAAGATCTCGATCGGACGGCCCAGATCTCGCCAGCACCACTAAACGACAAGATAGTGTTTTCTTGGGAACTGCGCCCTTCTCGAGATCCATGCTACCATCCAACGGCTCCAATCGCCCCACGTCCCTCGGAACCAAAATCCGAGCGACAGGCGATCCGACCCCAACATCAAAGAGACCGGTTCGGATTCCGAGCAAGTGCCCATCCGAGTTGCGAAATGGAGAAAAACCACTTTCCCCTCAACATTCGTGTAAGATCTCGATCGGACGGCCCGGATCTCGCCAGCACCACTAAACGACAAGATAGTGTTTTCTTGAGAACTGCGCCCGTCTCGAGATCCGTGCCACCATCCAACGGCTCCGATCGCCCCACGTCCCCCGGAACCAAAATCCGAGCGACAGGCGATCCGACCCCAACATCAAAGAGACCGGTTCGGATTCCGAGCAAGTGCCCATCCGAGCTGCGAAATGGAGAAAAACGACCTTCCCCTCAACATTCGTGTAAGATCTCGATCGGACGGCCTAGATCTCGCCAGGACCACTAAACGACATGATAGTGTTTTCTTGGGAACTGTGCCCGTCTCGAGATCCGTGCCACCATCCAACGGCTCCGATCGCCCCACGTCCCCCGGAACCAAAATCCGAGCGACAGGCGATCCGACCCCAACATCAAAGAGACCGGTTCGGATTCCGAGCAAGTGCCCATCCGAGCTGCGAAATAGAGAAAAACTACTTTCCCCTCAACATTCGTGTAAGATCTCGATCGGACGGCCCAGATCTCGCCAACACCACTAAACGACAAGATAGTGTTTTCTTGGGAACTGCGCCCTTCTCGAGATCCGTGCCACCATCCAACAGCTCCGATCGCCCCACATCACCCAGAACCAAAATCCGAGTGACAGGCAATCCGACCCCAACATCAAAGAGACCGGTTCGGATTCCGACCAAGTGCCCATCCGAGCTGCGAAATGGAGAAAAACGACTTTCCCCTCAACATTCGTGTAAGATCTCGATCGGACGGCCCAGATCTCGCCAGCACCACTAAACGACAAAATAGTGTTTTCTTGGGAACTGCGCCCGTCTCGAGATCCGTGCCACCATCCAACGGCTCCGATCGCCCCCACGTCCCCCGAAACAAAAATCCGAGCGACAGGCGATCCGACCCAAACATCAAAGAGACCGGTTCGGATTCCGAGCAAGTGCCCATCCGAGCTGCGAAATGGAGAAAAACCACTTTCCCCTCAACATTCGTGTAAGATCTCGATCGGACGGCCCAGATCTCGCTAGCACCACTAAACGACAAGATAGTGTTTTCTTGGGAACTGCGCCCTTCTCGAGATCCATGCCACCATCCAACGGCTCTGATCGCCCCACGTCCCCCAGAACCAAAATCCGAGCGACAGGCGATCAGACCCCAACATCAAAGAGACCGGTTCGGATTCCGAGCAAGTGCCCATCCGAGCTGCGAAATGAAGAAAAACGACTTTCCCCTCAACATTCGTGTAAGATCTCGATCGGACGGCCCAGATCTCGCCAGCACCACTAAACGACAAAATAGTGTTTTCTTGGGAACTGCGCCCGTCTCGAGATCCGTGCCACCATCCAACGGCTCCGATCGCCCCACGTCCCCCAGAACCAAAATCCGAGCGACAGGCGATCAGACCCCAACATCAAAGAGACCGGTTCGGATTCCGAGCAAGTGCCCATCCGAGCTGCGAAATGGAGAAAAACGACTTTCCCCTCAACGTTCGTGTAAGATCTCGATCGGACGGCCCAGATCTCGCCAGCACCACTAAACGACAAAATAGTGTTTTCTTGGGAACTGCGCCCGTCTCGAGATCCGTGCCACCATCCAACGACTCCGATCGCCCCACGTCCCCCAGAACCAAAATCCGAGCGACAGGCAATCCGACCCAAACATCAAAGAGACCGGTTCGGATTCCGACCAAGTGCCATCCGAGCTGCGAAATGGAGAAAAACGACTTTCCCCTCAACATTCGTGTAAGATCTCGATCGGACGGCCCAGATCTCGCCTGCACCACTAAACGACAAAATAGTATTTTCTTAGGAACTGCGCCCGTCTCGAGATCCGTGCCACCATCCAACGACTCCGATCGCCCCACATCCCCCGGAACCAAAATCCGAGCGATAGGCGATCCGACCCCAACATCAAAGAGACCGGTTCGGATTCCGAGCATGTGCCCAACCGAGCTGCAAAATGGAGAAAAACGACTTTTCCCTCAACATTCGTGAAAGATCTCGATCGGACGGCCCCGATCTCGCCAGGACCACTAAACGACATGATAGTGTTTTCTTGGGAACTGCGCCCGTCTCGAGATCCGTGCCACCATCAAACGGCTCCGATCGCCCCACATCCCTCAGAACCAAAATCCGAGCAACAGGCGATCCGACCCCAACATCAAAGAGACCGGTTCGGATTCCGAGCAAGTGCTCATCCGAGCTGCGAAATGGAGAAAAACCACTTTCCCCTCAACATTCTGTAAGATCTCGATTGGACGGCCCAGATCTCGCCAGCACCACTAAACGACAAGATAGTGTTTTCTTGAGAACTGCGCCCGTCTCGAGATCCGTGCCACCATCCAACGGCTCCGATCGCCCCACGTCCCCCGGAACCAAAATCCGAGCGACAGGCGATCCGACCCCAACATCAAAGAGACCGGTTCGGATTCCGAGCAAGTGCCCATCCGAGCTGCAAAATGGAGAAAACGACTTTCCCCTCAACATTCGTGTAAGATCTCGATCGGACGGCCCAGATCTCGCCAGGACCACTAAATGACATGATAGTGTTTTCTTGGGAACTGCGCCCGTCTCGAGATCCGTGCCACCATCCAACGGCTCCGATCGCCCCACGTCCCCCGGAACCAAAATCCGAGCGACAGGCGATCCGACCCCAACATCAAAGAGACCGGTTCGGATTCCGAGCAAGTGCCCATCCGAGCTGCGAAATGGAGAAAAACCACTTTCCCCTCAACATTCGTGTAAGATCTCGATCGGACGGCCCAGATCTCGCTAGCACCACTAAACGACAAGATAGTGTTTTCTTGGGAACTGCGCCCTTCTCGTGATCCATGCCACCATCCAACGGCTCCGATCGCCTCACGTCCCCCAGAACCAAAATCCGAGCGACAGGCGATCCGACCCCAACATCAAAGAGACCGGTTCGGATTCCGAGCAAGTGCCCATCCGAGCTGCGAAATGGAGAAAAACCACTTTCCGCTCAACATTCGTGTAAGATCTCGATCGGACGGCCCAGATCTCGCCAGCACCACTAAACGACAAGATAGTATTTTCTTGAGAACTGCGCCCGTCTCGAGATCCGTGCCACCATCCAACGGCTCCGATCGCCCCACGTCCCCCGGAACCAAAATCCGAGCGATAGGCGATCCGACCCCAACATCAAAGAGACCGGTTCGGATTCCGAGCAAGTGCCCATCCGAGCTGCGAAATGGAGAAAAACGACCTTCCCCTCAACATTCGTGTAAGATCTCGATCGGACGGCCCAGATCTCGTCAGGACCACTAAACGACATGATAGTGTTTTCTTGGGAACTGCGCCCGTCTCGAGATCCGTGCCACCATCCAACGGCTCCGATCACCCCACGTCTCAAAACGCTCCACGTCGCTCGGTAGTTCGAGCCGAGCAACCGGCGATCCGAACCACACGCTCGGCCACCGAGCTATACGCTCGACCACCGAGCAGACCATTCGGCCACCGAACCAATTGCTTGGCTACCGAGCTACCCGTTCGACTACCGAGCCACACGCTCGACCACCGAGCAACCACTCGGCGACCGAGCTACATCGCTCGGATACCGAGCAAGTGCTCATCCGACCCACAAAAGTGAAGAAAAACGCTGCCGAGTGATTCCAACCATTGGATCTTCCAAAAATTCGCGCTAGGGATGATGGACGGTCCAGATCGCGCCACGTGCGTTAAACGACAAGATAACATTTTTTTGGTAACCGTGCCACCTCGAGATCCGCACCAAGATCCGACGACCCAGATAATGCCACGTCGCTCAGGATTCCGAGCCACTCGCCCTCCGCTCGGCTGCCGAGCAAGTTACGATCCGAGCTCCAAAAGCAGAAAAAAGCTGCCGAGCGACTACGACCATCTGATCTTTCAGAAATTCGCGCTGGCACGAGATCAACGGTCCAGATAGCACCACCCCATAATTTGGTATTTAAAATTAATTTTTATTTATTTTAATCGTTTTATTTATTTAAAAATTGCAAAAAAATGATTAAAAATTCTGGAAAATTAATTAAAAATTCTGGAAAATAATTATGAAATTGGGGAAATATTTTCGAGCCCCCGAGTAAATAATTGTTGCCCAGGACAATCTGTTAAGACCCCCGAACGACTAATCGACACTTCGCAAAATTAAATAAATATTCCGAAAAATAAATAGAAATTCGTGTAAATATACCACATGACCCGAATAGCTCAACAGCAACCTAGAGTGCAACCAACTTGAAAAATCACCATACTACCTCCTTCAAAGATTCGAAACGTTCCGTTTTGACTCCGATACAACTCCGCCAGCCATTAAAACAGTAAAACTACTCCCCAAAGGCTGATCAAACTCAGTCTTCGGAAATGGGGGGTTCGTGATATGGCTTAAAATGGGGTTAAATCGGAGCCATCAAAATCGAACACAAATCTTAAAGCTTGGGGGCAAAATGGTAATTTCACCTACAAAGGGGTCCAAAGCGGGTACAGGGTCTCCTTCCCAAAGACCCATTAACCTGCAAACGGATCCATCTCCAACTAGGTGCGGGTTTCAACCCGCTGCGCACCCAGTCCAGCAAGATAAAATTAAGATCCCTGATTAATCCTAATCAATGGCCCTGATTCACACCTATCTTTTCACTGGGAATTAGGGATTACATTCCTTATCTGATTACTGGGATTATATTCCTTATCAGATCACGGGGATTACATTCCTAATCTGATCCCTAAGTCCACTATAAATACCCCCCACCTACCACCAGTATGAGGTAATCAATCTTTTGCCCATTTACGCTCTTTCTTAATCATCCCTGATTACTGACTTGAGCGTCGGAGGGTGCGTCGCCGGGATCAACCCCGGTGTCTCGCACTTTTTGCAGGTGAAAGGCGGGAGTCAACGGTCGAACTCTAACGGAACAGGTTCAGGTTTGTTATTCGGATTTTCCAAGAACTCACAAATTCTATCTGTTTATCCCCATACCAGATTCAGCGGTAACAGATTGGCGCCGTCTGTAGGAAATCAAATGAATAGCAACCTCCCCTCTTCCCATTGACCAGATCTTCTCCAG
This sequence comes from Hemerocallis citrina, assembly GCA_017893485.1. Taxonomy (NCBI): domain Eukaryota; kingdom Viridiplantae; phylum Streptophyta; class Magnoliopsida; order Asparagales; family Asphodelaceae; genus Hemerocallis; species Hemerocallis citrina. The sequence goes on from CM030361.1 coordinate 70,409,605, forward strand.
CCATGCCTCCGAGGAAAGTCAGATCAAGAGGGTCCAACCGTGGGCCCAACCCCGTTGATCAGCAAGAGGTAGTCCCCATCCAACCCGCTCAACAGCAGGGGCAACTTCATCCTCAAGCCGAGGACCCTCTTCAACAAGATCAGCCTCCTCTCCCGAATCAGCAACCCCCCAAGGGTCCCGCCGGTCCTCAGAATGCCGGTGCGGGGACTTCCCGTATGAAGCAACCTCTCCACCAGGACCGCATCTCCATACACAATGCCTCTACGGATTCCATGGCTTCCCACAATCCTCAAAATCCCGACCTTCGCAATACCGTCCTCAACCGGCAGAAGGATGAGGATCTACGCCGCCGTCTGGACGAGAAGCGGGCCCGAGAGGGAGCCTCCCGCCAACAACGTCCGGGTGAGCGATCCCCTCACCGCCGAGACTATAGAAGGTCCCCTAACCGGAGAGGGAGGAGAGAGTCCCCCGAGCAGTACAGGAGGAGACATCATTCCCCTACCGGTCGGCAACATCCAAGGAACGATGAGGCACCCATCACTCGTGCCGAGTTCCAGCAGTTCCAGGAAACTATTTTGCAAGCTCTCAACCTCCGACCCAAAAACAATAATGCCCAAAGGGCTCTTACTCCCCCCCGGGTGCAGAGTCCTCGCCATCGGTCCATAACTCCTCCTCCCGCTCCTAACAACCAACAGCATACTCCTAGCTATCGCCGTTCCCAGGGTTACCGTCGCCGTAGTCCCCGCTCCCCTTCCTATGAAGACGAGTCCAGAGGCTCGTTCGACTACCATCGGAGGGACGATGCTCTCTACCGCCATCTCCATGAGATGGAGAGGCGCATCGGCCGAATCGACCGAGATGAAGAACAGAGGGGTAGGGCCATCCGTCCAAGTAGACCTCCCTTTTCCCGGACCATCATAGAGGCTCCCATCCCGAGAGGTTTCAAGCCCCCGCAGTTCGAAACTTACTCGGGGGAGTCGGACCCTGTAGACCATATCAAAAGCTTCAAGACCCTCATGCTCATCCACCAAGCTTCCGATGCCTTGCTGTGTAAGACATTCCCTACCACTCTTAAGGGCTCGGCTCGGGAATGGTACTTCCGCCTCGCCCCGTCTTTCATATTCTCCTTCGAACAGTTCGAAACACTCTTCATCACCCACTTTGTGAGCAGCAGACGCACGGAGAAGACCAGCATCTCACTCCTCCAGCTCAGGCTAGAGAAAGGTGAGAAGTTAAGAGACATTTGTATGTAAAAAAAAAAGTTGTAAACATTTCATAGAAGTTGAAATGAACAATATATACAATTTTATTTAATTCTTAATCTCTTATACTTGTTGTACATTTATTTTTGGTTAAAAGAGGGAAAAATAATAATAAACTGGGCCAACTCGTCGACCAGCCCGACCCGACCAGGGTTCAACCCGAATGTGTTCACGGATCGACCGAGTCATTTTTTTCATTTCCCAACCTGGCCCAGCCCGGATATTGGCCCAACCCGAACCGAGCCTGCCTGATACCGGGTCAAACCCAAACGGGTTGGGCTCGGCTCGGCCCAGTGGACCCAATTGCCATCACTATGTAGGGGCGGACAATTATTATCCGAACCAACCAATCCAACCTGAACCGACTGGTTTTTAAGCGAACCAATTGGGGGTGTGAGTTAACCCGATTCTTGATCTTCAATAACCAACTTGACCGATTCAGTTGTTGGATGAGACTTTCAAATAACCGAAGAAACCGAACCGACCGTACCTCTATGCATTAGTCCATAAAATCTAGTTTTTCTTTAATTTCTTGAATATACAAGCATTTATTTCTCATTTTCTTGGAGATACAAATAGGCTCCTTTAATTTATTTAATCCAAACCAAGTAGTTGTTCTACCTATGCTTTGATTCTCCATATTCTTGTGTGTTATGTAGTTGAGAAATGTTTGATTTACAGTGTGGCCCAGCTTAATAGAATCATGAAATTGATGTAACATTTAGTAGTTACTATAATCAAGTCAATCAGAAATTGCTTTCTAAATCTTTTTTATTGTATTGAAATTCAATTAGGTATGGTTATTGGTGTTCCTTTTATAAACTAAGATTACAGAAGTATGCATGTGAAAAGCAATGTATCTCACCCATTTAAACGTCACCATCTCAAAAAAATAGTGTAAAATTCATTAACAACTTGTGATTTTATACATCTTCATTTTAAATTTATTTTCTGAACAACAGTTAACAGGTTGCTAGCAGGTTGTTTCTTAAAATTGAATGAAGTTGATATTTTAAATTTCAACGAAACTATGAATGATGTTGAAGGTGAAAAGCAGCATGTCAAACCGATCATCCAATTCAATCCAAATCGAGCTTAATCGGCTTTGATGGAAACTGATCCAATTAAGGCACAAATTGGTTGCGGATGAAAAAAATTATTAAAACAAGGGATCTTCTTTGAATCGGTGGTGGATGATCCATATTAGATTGAAAACCGACCGATGCACACCCCTATTGCTATGTATGGATATAGTATATTTAATTACTAGATAACCTTCTAACATTAACCCACCGTTGACATCCCTTATTTATTCAGGCTGCGCACTCTAATACCAACACCACAACGTCTGAAATTATGTCCCCGTAGGACCCACACCGCCTCCTAGCTGCCTGCCGCCCATCGCAAAACGCCTCCCTATTCTGCAATGCTGCTAGAACAACCTCCGGTTGCATAGCAGTCTACAAAATCTGCTGGTCCTTTGGCTGCTTTGACTCTGACAACATTGTTGCAATCGACCGTGCTATCGAGGATGGTGAAAATGTACTTATCTCCCTTCCTTCCTGTAGGCTCTGGCCCTGCCACCACCTACCACCAAGACCCTGGAGCAATTGCTGCATTTGTCAAAGTTGCACGAGGTGTAGTTTTGCATCTGCGGGGAATGCCGGTCCTGGTGAATTAATTACCGTAACCAGCATTGCTCCCTGGATCACCACAGTCGGCGCAGGGACCATCGACACAGATTTCCCAGCTGACGTAATATTCCTCGGTGATGGAACTGTCATCCCCCGGTGCTTCCCTCTATGTTGGGCCCAACCAAGGACGTTATCTTCCATTGGTTTGTGCAGAAAACGTAGCCAATTCTAGTGTGAGAGTTTGCATCCCCCCCCTCTCTCTGCATGCCCGAGTCGCTGGATCCCAACACCACACGTTGGAGAGTCGTGTTGTGCGAGGAAGGAGCAGTGCCACTTACCGTGAAGGGATTGGTCGTGAAGGAAGCTGGTGGGGCCCGAATGATTGTGGTTAATAACTTGGAATTCTTTTCCGACCCACCTTTTGAAATATTGACCAAAGTGACCAACTTTTGAAAATATTTACCCAACTGGTCCTATTTTGGACACGTCAGCATAAAACGCTATTAACAATAACGACATCTGTTATTTTGATGTCGTTGTTGTCAATAGAGGCACTTGCAAAAAAAATTCATTACCGCTATTGGAAGTAACGAAATCAGTATATCTTGTATTCACTTAGGAATTCTCCAACTTGAGAAATAAATTGTAAGTGAATATCGCTTATAACAGTGCTATTTCCAATAACGGCATAAATTAGCCTGATGCCGCTATTTACAATAGCGGTATCAGTGTAATCTACTGTGTACACCAAATTTTGTGCATGTGCGTCAACTTCAAGCTCGATTTCGACCATAATGCAGTCAGTATTTCTGGAAACTCAAAATATGAAAGTTGTAGATATTTTTCTATGTGTTCTATAGCATTTTGAACCATCTCAATCAGAATTCGGATTATCAAGTTATTTACGTAGAGATGTCGAAACTGTCCAGAATAAGTTATAGTTTCGATATCGCTTCATAATCTGGGCATAACTCTATCATCCGAACTCTGATTGAGATGATTTAAAATGCTATGGAACACCAAGAAAAAAATCTATAACTTTCATGTTTGGAGTTTTGAGAAATACTGGCTGCATCAAGCTCGAAATAGGGCATGAAGTTGATGCACCTGCACAAAATTTGGAGTACATTGTTGATTACACTGATGTCGTTATTGTCAATAGTGGCATCTGGCTAATTTATGCAGTTATTGGGAATAGCGGTATCAGTTATAAGCGATTTTCACTTACAATTTTTTTCCTCAAGTCGGAGAACTTCTAAGTGAATGTGCACTAATGTCGTTACTCCCAATAGTGGCAATAATTTTATTTTTTTTACAGGAGCCGCTATTGGCAACAATGACATCAAAATAACCAATGTCGTTATTGCCAATAGCATTTTATGCTGACGTGTCCAAAACCGGATCAGTTGGGTAAATATTTTTAAAAGTGGGTCAGTTTGGTCAATAATTTCAAAATGTGGGTCAGTACGGAAAAAGTTTCAAAAACTTGATGGATGGGGAAGGTGTTCCCACAACTGTCAACTGATGATCTATTTCCTGCAGTCGCAACCGGAACTAATGAAGGATAGCAGATACACTACTACATAGCCAGCCAGAGCAAACCACATGCACTACAACAATAAAGATCTACACCGGCGTTTTTTTTTTTTGGATTCCCCTGCGTTTATAAACGCCGATGTAGCTCCTACCGACATTTTTGAAAACGTCGGTATATACGCCGGGGAATTGAGCGTCGCGGTAGAGTATTGGTCTATACCGACGTTTTTTATCAAACGGCGGTATAGGTAAATACTTACCCCGGCGTTTTAAAAACGCCGGCGTAGAGGTATTTTTGTTTTGGGTTCTTTTCTAACAACACCTACCCGGCGTTTGTAAAACGCCGGCGTAGGGTTTTTTAATTTTGGATAAAATCTACCCCTGCGTTTTTAAAAACGCCGATATAGGTATATAATTTTTTTAAAAATTAATTCTTTAAAAAAAATTAAAAAAAAAGAAACTTTAAAACCGAGATGGAAATGAACTTGTTCACTTATGCATCACTATGATACAATTCTAATTAAAGCAATAAGAATTGGAAAAGACTTGGGAGGAAAATATTTTTAAAAATTACCCTACAAGTAAATGTAAGTAAATGTAAGTAATAAAAAGCCTAAATCACAAGCAAATGTGAGTACGACATAAAAGTTAATCACGATGATTGCTCTTAGCGCTTTATCATAGACGCCAAATATAAAAACACCGAATTACAATCTTAATATAAATTTCTCCTAATAATCATTATGGTATATTACCAACATCCTCGAGGACTATATGAAGTCTTTGGTCTATTACTTTGAATTTATAAGTTTCTATTGCACGTAAACTAATAGCTTTTGAAGGACTATCCTGGAAAAATCAAACGCATATCATCACAAAGAAGCAAACCATCCCCTTATACTACCAGCATCCTTAAATGTTACACTAAATAGAACAAAATATACCTCATATCTGATATAATTCCACATTGTGATGAAAGAACCTCCAATCTGAGCAGAACCTAAAAATCCTTTCTGAGTACTCGTAATCTATATAATAAAACACAAAGAAAGCTATCAAGTGGCTCACATTCAATCTATCCCAAAATCAATAGACCAGATCTACTCTCACAAAACATATTTTCCCGCCCAAATTTCAAACTCCCAAATTCAAACACACACACACACACTCTCTTTTTTCCCAAAATAAACCCCCTTCTCTTCTTTTTCACTGTCTCTATCTCTCTCCCCCCGTCTCCCTCTCTCTCATCTCTCCCCCTACTCTGGTTCCCGACCTTCTCCCCTGCCGTGTCCCCGTCTCCGACGCCAGCCACGACAGCCCGACCCTTTCCTCCCCTTCTCCTTCCGCCGACAACAGCAACCACAGCCACATCGCCACCCCCTCTCGGCATGTGTCCCCTCCCGATGTCGCGCAGCCCGTCACCGTTGCTCCCACCGTCCGCCGTCTCCGACGCCTGCTCGTAACCCCCCGTCGTCCTGCCTCCAAGATGCCAGCCACGGCAGCACACCCCTCTCCTCCCCTTCTCCTTCCGTCGACAGCAGCAACCACAGCCACAGCGCCACCGCCGGCAACAGGGGTGATGGGTGGGCCCCACTTGGTGGTGGGGATGCCGAAGAGGCAGCGGGCACCGCAAGATGGAGTGTGGTTCCTTCTCAAAGCAGCAGAGAATCAGTGAGTTCATCAATCTCTGGAAATCTTCACAATCGAAAGGCAATTATCTTTTTTCGATTGTTTGAAATGTTTAGCTTAGACTTATTGATTTAGGTATAGGAAGAAGCATAAGAGAGTCCATATTAAAGCAGTGAAGCATTGGTGTAGGCAAATCTTGATGGGTCTTCTTTATCTTCATAGTCATGACACCCTCCTGTTATTCATATAGATCTCAAGTGTGACAACATCTTTGTTAATGGCAACCATGGGGAGGTTAAGATTGGTCTTGCTGCTATTCTTTGTAAATCGCATGTTGTTCATTGTGTAGGTAAATATCAGGCAAATGTCTGAGTAGTGCAATTGATGGGTCTCTTTCATTTTTTACAAATAGTTTGATTTTGGTCTTGGATAGGAACCCCATAGTTTATGGCTCCCAAGGTTTATGAGGAAGAATACAATGAATTGGTAGACATTTATTCTTTGGGTATGTGCGTGTTGGAGATGGTTACTTTTGAATACCCATATAGCGAATGCACCCATCCTGCCCAAATCTACAGAAAAGTTATCTCTGTATGAATGGTTTTTCCTTTATGTAAGTAAGATCAATAAATGACTCAATACAATTCATTATTTTGTTTTATGAAGGATGCATATTTGGCCCAGGTTTCATGTTGCTGTGAGTGCGGATCTTGAAAAGGATCCGCCGGAGGTGGTGGATGTGAGAGTGCCGGTGACAAAGGAAATGAAGGGGATTCAGGCGGCATTGCTGGAGGCAATGGGAGCGTGTTTGAGGGAGTTGAGGAAGACGAATAAGGTTGACGTTTGATGAGATTGTGAGGAGGCAGCTAGATCCATTATGGCATACTGTGGGAAAGAAGACGAAGCAGTTGGTGAGCAATTTGAGGACGCTTCGGAAGTTGCTGGAGTATATTGTGAGGTAATGTTTGTGTGTTCGTTTGATTTGTTGATTGGGTTCTGAAATGTTTGTTTCGGTGGGGGTTAGGTATGATGCTGTGACTTATTTGAGGTATTTGGATACGTTAGGGTTTCGGAAGGAGTTAGGTCGATGTGGATGTTTGCAACGTCGAGCCACAAGATATTTGAGCTCGCGAAGATGCGCGTTTATCGTGTGGTATGAGCGGATGGCATGAGAGTTCCTACGGCAGTTAGTAAAAACAATAAAAAGAGAGAGATGAATGTTGGGAGTGAGAAAGAGAAAACAAAAGGTGGGTTTGGATTGTTTGTTTGACTTTATTTGCTGTGCTTAGTAATTTGATGAATATTGTTTGCATTGGTTGTGAAAGTGTGGTTGTAGTATAGTTATTTTTATCTGTGAGAATTGTTTTAATGTGCTATTCTTTGCAGAAATGAAGCTTCCACTTCGAATGTGCTAAATTCTACTGTTGGTGTAGTTTTGGAGGAAGTTCTGGAAGAGGCACCCAAGTGGAAGGTGTTACGTGTGATTAAGTGAGTTCCATGCATTATCATTATCATTGTAAACAACAATTTATCGTTTTTGCCGTTTAAAAATAAGGTCGTCTGTGAAATGCAACGCTCCATGAAAGATATAAATAAGGTTGTGTGTGAAATGCAACGCTCCATGAAAGATATAACAAAACATTATATTTGACGTAAATTCTACGAATCTATCTTATTTGTACTTATTTTGATCTCTGCTATTGATACTGTTTTGCATCTAATTTTGCATCTAATCCCGAAATTGATATTGTTTAGAAATTGATGAATATTATTAATCGATGAAGAGTTGCATTTCGTCGAGATCAGTAGTGCCAGCACACTCTGCACTAATTCGGGTTAGTTAAAAAGCAGCCTTTTTTTAGCCATTGTTAATAATGCAAAATTGCAACTTGATTAGTAAGAGTAAGTATAGTGATTTGATTGTAGTTTCTATTTTCAGAAAGTATAATTATTTTCTTACTATGCAAAACTGCAAATTGATTAGAATATATATTTGGTTTTGATCAACTGAAACGGCAAAATATCGAGCGGATCGATATAGGAAGGGTGCATGTGAAAAGCAAGGTTTTTCCACCTATCTCCTCCTCTAACTTTTGTAATATATGCCTTGATACGTACATCTCATTGTTGTGATTTTTGGATGAAAGTTGGGGTGGGGATATTGGAAGGCGTTCTGCAAGGTATATACCTTTGTTATAATGGTTAATGTGTTTGATCATGCATGTTCTCTCACTATTTAGCATTCTTGACAAGGATGGGTCTTCAGAGAAAGTATTGTTTAGTTTAACTTTAGGTGTGCCAGGCAATTAGGGAAAAGGATAAAAGTAGCAGTTTGGAAAAAGTTATTTTTGGCTAAACACACATTTAATTAAGTTTTCGAACACCTATTTTGAGTTTGAGTTTAGAAGTGCTTTTAGATCCAAAAACGCTCTCCAATGTACTGCTAAGCATAGCCTTATTCATGCTCTAAATTCATTATGTTCATTATGTCCTGATTGTTTTTGTAACAGGTGGAGTTGGCAGGAGTGGTGGGGACGGAGCCCATGGGGAAGATTGTGGTGAAGGATGTGGAGGCAGCTGCAGAGGTAGCAGTGGGAGGGAGTGGTGGGGCGGTGAAGGTGGGGGTGACTTTGCCGGTGGGGGTCGAGTTGGGGAGTGTGGTGCCATTTACGACAATGCATAGAGCGGTGAGTAGGAATATAGTGGATAGTTTGTCGGTGCTGACATTTAGAGTTGGGTATACAATTACAACGGATGCGCTTGATGAGCTTTATGAGAAGGTGAGTTTTTTTGTTTTTGTTTTGTGTAGTTTGTTTGAATGAGATAATGTGGAGGTAGGAGGGGTAGGCTTTTAGAGTTGTAGATCGACATTAGCATGTAGTTGCATAGACATGTATCCCAACACGATAGGTCACAAACATTTATATTGTCAGTACGTGAGTTCGATACAATCATACAAGCAACTTTCAATTACAAATGTCTGTGCTGCATTTGTAATTGAAAGTTACAAATGGAAACTTTAGATAACAAAAAATTCAAAGATAACAAAGATAAAATCAAATAGAATCTTTTGAGGAAGTATTACAAAAAATTTTAAAATAGCTAATAACTTAGAGTTAATATTGAAAATTTATGAGTTCACTAAACAAAAAAAAACTGTATCGAAGAGTATAATAATTTAAAATTTTTAGAGCATGGCTAAAGCTCTAGAGAGGTATGATGTAGGCTTTTAGAATTGTACTGGGGATTTAGTGGCGTTCCAAGAATGCATACCCGTACACATATAGTACTGGAAGCATTACAAGCTTCACCTGAGAAAATTAGTTGGTCGAACAGAAAATCATCAATAGCTCCATGGTTGTAATCAATGCTGGTGCCTGGTACTAATGATTTTGTCCAAAATTACTTTTTTCACTCAAACAGATCGAAGCAATTCACAGATCCGCAGTACGAAGACTACTTGGTCTCATTAATGTCTGGATACATCAAGGTTTCAATATCTAACCCCTTCATATAATCTGGCATTTTTGACGTAATGTGATTGATTGACTACTAAAACATTTTGTTTGAAGTCTTGAAGTTCAATTCGAAATGCAAAGATTAGATCAGAAGAGAGAGGAATCACACCGTCAGTGGATGTAAGTACAGATATCTTCATCTGCGACTTTTCCTTTATCATAATGGTTCATAGAGATTTATGTTGTTTCCCCTCAAAAGAAAGATTTTATGCAATTTTATATGTCCAATTTGTTCTCTTTCTTCAAGTTAAATATTTGTTCCTTAAATGACTTCTAGATAAATGACTTTGTTTCTTTCTGTACCTATAGAATCTCGCAGTATATCTGAAAATATCTGAAAAGAAAGTGAGAAATGCTACAGAGGTACTAAATCCGCAACAAATATTTTGTGCAATGTAATTATTCCTCTCCTTTTATTAAGTATTCTATTGTTGAAAAGCAGGTTGTGAGTAAAGTATTTTCTTTAGATAAGGAAGTCTTTTCCCTCTCCCAATGGCCTACAGGGTGAGAGTCTTCCCAGTGTAAGTTTAGGAACTTTATGTATTTAGAAATAAAGTAAATCTCTGTGCAAATGTATATTAACTGAAATCTATCTTCCTTCTACTGGTGTAGTACATCGCAGATAACAACCTTGAAAATATCCCTTGGCATGAATTTGAAGAATGGTCCCTCAAGGTAATCAAAGCAAGTTTTAATATATATTGCATTTGTTGAAGAGATTGAACTTTCATCATGAACTTATGAGGCAATTTTCAGTAAATTTAAATTTGTCTTCCGGAAATGAACTGTAGATTATTCTAAAACCTCATTAATATTCTAAAAAGTTGGACCAAAATAAATCATTAATACATTGGTAACAAAGTAATTCATATAAAGTGTACACCTCATAATTATCTCGCTGTAGAACATATTGACTTTCCTTGAATCTGTATCCACACATATTCTTAACAAATTGGTATTCCATTCAGTTAGATATGTCCTTGCAATTAGAAGAATAATTTAGAAAAAAACTGTATATTCACCGAGATTTCTGTAATTGCTCATTTCAGGATGAAGTTAACAAGCTTCTAGGCACAACAATTAGTAAGCGAGAGCGAGACATTATAAGGCTCTATTTCGGTATTGACAATGAATGTCATACGTGGGAGGATATAAGTAGGCAGTAAGTACTTCTCATCTATATAATAAAACACAAAGAAAGCTATCAAGTGGCTCACATTCAATCTATCCCAAAATCAATGGACCGGATCTACTCTCACAAAACATATTTTCCCGCCCAAATTTCAAACTCCCAAATTCAAACACACACACACTCTCTCTCCTTTTTCCCAAAATAAACCCCCTCCTCTTCTTTTTCACTGTCTCTATCTCTCTCCCCCCGTCTCCCTCTCTCTCATCTCTCCCCCTACTCTGGTTCCCGACCTTCTCCCCTGCCGTGTCCCCGTCTCCGACGCCAGCCACGACAGCCCGACCCTTTCCTCCTCTTCTCCTTCCGTCGACAGCAGCAACCACAGCCACATCGCCACCCCCTCTCGGCATGTGTCCCCTCCCGATGTCGCGCAGCCCGTCGCCGTTGCTCCCACCGTCCGCCGTCTCCGACGCCTGCTCGCAACCCCCCGTCGTCCTGCCTCCACAACGCCAGCCACGACAGCACGCCCCTCTCCTCCCCTTCTCCTTCCGTCGACAGCAGCAACCACAACCACAGCGCCACCGCCGGCAACAGGGGTGATGGGTGGGCCCCACTTGGTGGTGGGGATGCCGGAGAGGCGGCGGGCGCCGCAAGATGGAGTGTGGTTCCTTCTCAAAGCAGCAGAGAATCAGTGAGTTCATCAATCTCTGGAAATCTTCACAATCGAAAGGCAATTATCTTTTTTCGATTGTTTGAAAGGTTTAGCTTAGACTTATTGATTTAGGTATAGGAAGAAGCATAAGAGAGTCCATATTAAAGCAGTGAAGCATTGGTGTAGGCAAATCTTGATGGGTCTTCTTTATCTTCATAGTCATGACACCCTCCTGTTATTCATATAGATCTCAAGTGTGACAACATCTTTGTTAATGGCAACCATGGGGAGGTTAAGATTGGTCTTGCTGCTATTCTTTGTAAATCGCATGTTGTTCATTGTGTAGGTAAATATCAGGCAAATGTCTGAGTAGTGCAATTGATGGGTCTCTTTCATTTTTTACAAATAGTTTGATTTTGGTCTTGGATAGGAACCCCATAGTTTATGGCTCCCAAGGTTTATGAGGAAGAATACAATGAATTGGTAGACATTTATTCTTTGGGTATGTGCGTGTTGGAGATGGTTACTTTTGAATACCCATATAGCGAATGCACCCATCCTGCCCAAATCTACAGAAAAGTTATCTCTGTATGAATGGTTTTTCCTTTATGTAAGTAAGATCAATAAATGACTCAATACAATTCATTATTTTGTTTTATGAAGGATGCATATTTGGCCCAGGTTTCATGTTGCTGTGAGTGCGGATCTTGAAAAGGATCCGCCGGAGGTGGTGGATGTGAGAGTGCCGGTGACAAAGGAAATGAAGGGGATTCAGGCGGCATTGCTGGAGGCAATGGGAGCGTGTTTGAGGGAGTTGAGGAAGACGAATAAGGTTGACGTTTGATGAGATTGTGAGGAGGCAGCTAGATCCATTATGGCATACTGTGGGAAAGAAGACGAAGCAGTTGGTGAGCAATTTGAGGACGCTTCGGAAGTTGCTGGAGTATATTGTGAGGTAATGTTTGTGTGTTCGTTTGATTTGTTGATTGGGTTCTGAAATGTTTGTTTCGGTGGGGGTTAGGTATGATGCTGTGACTTATTTGAGGTATTTGGATACGTTAGGGTTTCGGAAGGAGTTAGGTCGATGTGGATGTTTGCAACGTCGAGCCACATGATATTTGAGCTCGCGAAGATGCGCGTTTATCGTGTGGTACAAGCGGATGGCATGAGAGTTACTATGGCAGTTAGTAAAATCAATAAAAAGAGAGAGATGAATGTTGGGAGTGAGAAAGAGAAAACAAAAGGTGGGTTTGGATTGTTTGTTTGACTTTATTCGCTGTGCTTAGTAATTTGATGAATATTGTTTGCATTGGTTGTGAAAGTGTGGTTGTAGTATAGTTATTTTTATCTGTGAGAATTGTTTTAATGTGCTATTCTTTGCAGAAATGAAGCTTCCACTTCGAATGTGCTAAATTCTACTGTTGGTGTAGTTTTGGAGGAAGTTCTGGAAGAGGCACCCAAGTGGAAGGTGTTACGTGTGATTAAGTGAGTTCCATGCATTATCATTATCATTGTAAACAACAATTTATCGTTTTTGCCGTTTAAAAATAAGGTCGTCTGTGAAATGCAACGCTCCATGAAAGATATAAATAAGGTTGTGTGTGAAATGCAACGCTCCATGAAAGATATAACAAAACATTATATTTGACGTAAATTCTACGAATCTATCTTATTTGTACTTATTTTGATCTCTGCTATTGATACTGTTTTGCATCTAATTTTGCATCTAATCCCAAAATTGATATTGTTTAGAAATTGATGAATATTATTAATCGATGAAGAGTTGCATTTCGTCGAGATCAGTAGTGCCAGCACACTCTGCACTAATTCGGGTTAGTTAAAAAGCAGCCTTTTTTAGCCATTGTTAATAATGCAAAACTTCAACTTGATTAGTAAGAGTAAGTATAGTGATTTGATTGTAGTTTCCATTTTCAGAAAGTATAATTATTTTCTTACTATGCAAAACTGCAAATTGATTAGAATATATATTTGGTTTTGATCAACTGAAACGGCAAAATATCGAGCGGATCGATATAGGAACGGTGCATGTGAAAAGCAAGGTTTTTCCACCTATCTCCTCCTCTAACTTTTGTAATATATGCCTTGATACGTACATCTTATTGTTGTGATTTTTGGATGAAAGTTGGGGTGGGGATATTGGAAGGCGTTCTACAAGGTATATACCTTTGTTATAATGGTTAATGTGTTTGATCATGCATGTTCTCTCACTATTTAGCATTCTTGACAAGGATGGGTCTTCAGAGAAAGTATTGTTTAGTTTAACTTTAGGTGTGCCAGGCAATTAGGGAAAAGGATAAAAGTAGTAGTTTGGAAAAAGTTATTTTGGCTAAACACACATTTAATTAAGTTTTCGAACACCTATTTTGAGTTTGAGTTTAGAAGTGCTTTTAGATCCAAAAATGCTCTCCAATGTACTGCTAAGCATAGCCTTATTCATGCTCTAAATTCATTATGTTCATTATGTCCTGATTGTTTTTGTAACAGGTGGAGTTGGCAGGAGTGGTGGGGACGGAGCCCATGGGGAGGATTGTGGTGAAGGATGTGGAGGCAGCTGCAGAGGTAGCGGTGGGAGGGAGTGGTGGGGCGGTGAAGGTGGGGGTGGGGGTGACTTTGCCGGTGGGGGTCGAGTTGGGGAGTGTGGTGCCGTTTACGACAATGCATAGAGCGGTGAGTAGGAATATGGTGGATAGTTTGTCGGTACTGACATTTAGAGTTGGGTATACAATTACAACGGATGCGCTTGATGAGCTTTATGAGAAGGTGAGTTTTTTTGTTTTTGTTTTGTGTAGTTTGTTTGAATGAGATAATGTGGAGGTAAGAGGGGTAGGCTTTTAGAGTTGTAGATCGACATTAGCATGTAGTTGCATAGACATGTATCCCAACACGATAGGTCACAAACTTTTATATTGTCAGTACGTGAGTTCGGTACAATCATACAAGCAACTTTCAATTACAAATGTCTGTGCTGTATTTGTAATTGAAAGTTACAAATGGAAACTTTAGATAACAAAAAATTCAAAGATAACAAAGATAAAATTAAATAGAATCTTTTGAGGAAGTATTACAAAAAATTTTAAAATAGCTAATAACTTAGAGTTAATATTGAAAATTTATGAGTTCACTGAACAAAAAAAACTGTATCGAAGAGTATAATAATTTAAAATTTTTAGAGCATGGCTAAAACTCTAGAGAGGTATGACGTAGGCTTTTAGAATTGTACTGGGGATTTAGTGGCATTCCAAGAATGCATACCCGTACACATAGAGTACTTGAAGCATTACAAGCTTCACCTGAGAAAATTAGTTGGTCGAACAGAAAATCATCAACAACTCCATGGTTGTAATCAGTGCTGGTGCCTGGTACTAATGATTTTGTCCAAAATTACTTTTTTCACTCAAACAGATCGAAGCAATTCACAGAGCCGCAGTACGAGGACTACTTGGTCTCATTAATGTCTGGATACATCAAGGTTTCAATATCTAACCCCTTCATATAATCTGGCATTTTTGACGTAATGTGATTGATTGACTACTAAAACATTTTGTTTGAAGTCTTTAAGTTCAATTCGAAATGCAAAGATTAGATCGGAAGAGAGAGGAATCACACCGTCAGTAGATGTATGTACAGATATCTTCATCTGTGACTTTTCCTTTATCATAATGGTTCATAGAGATTTTATGCTGTTTCCCCTCAAAAGAAAGATTTTATGCAATTTTATATGTCCAATTTGTTCTCTTTCTTCAAGTTAAATATTTGTTCCTTAAATGACTTCTAGATAAATGACTTTGTTTCTTTCTGTACCTATAGAATCTCGCAGTATATCTGAAAATATCTGAAAAGAAAGTGAGAAATGCTACAGAGGTACTAAATCCGCAACAAATGTTTTGTGCAATGTAATTATTCCTCTCCTTTTATTAAGTATTCTATTGTTGAAAAGCAGGTTGTGAGTAAAGTATTTTCTTTAGATAAGGAAGTCTTTTCCCTCTCCCAATGGCCTACAGGGTGAGAGTCTTCCCAGTGTAAGTTTAGGAACTTTATGTATTTAGAAATAAAGTAAATCTCTGTGCAAATGTATATTAACTGAAATCTATCTTCCTTCTACTGGTGTAGTACATCGCAGATGACAACCTTGAAATATCCCTTGGCATGAATTTGAAGAATGGTCCCTCAAGCAAGTTTTAATATATATTGCATTTGTTGAAGAGATTGAACTTTCATCATGAACTTATGAGGCAATTTTCAGTAAATTTAAATTTGTCTTCCGGAAATGAACTGTAGATTATTCTAAAACCTCATTAATATTCTAAAAAGTTGGACCAAAATAAATCATTAATACATTGGTAACAAAGTAATTCATATAAAGTGTACACCTCATAATTATTCTCGTTGTAGAACATATTAACTTTCCTTGAATCTGTATCCACACATATTCTTAACAAATTGGTATTCCGTTCAGTTAGATATGTCCTTGCACTTAGAAGAATAATTTAGAAAAAAATGGTATACTCACCGAGATTTCTGTAATTGCTCATTTCAGGATGAAGTTAACAAGCTTCTATGCGCAACAATTAGTAAGCGAGAGCGAGACATTATAAGGCTCTATTTCGGTATTGACAATGAATGTCATACGTGGGAGGATATAAGTAGGCAGTAAGTACTTCTCATCTTTATAATAAAACACAAAGAAAGCTATCAAGTGGCTCACATTCAATCAATCCCAAAATCAATGGACCAGATCTACTCTCACAAAACATATTTTCCCGCCCAAATTTCAAACTCCCAAATTCAAACACACACACACTCTCTCTCTCTTTTTTCCCAAAATAAACCCCCTTCTCTTCTTTTTCAGTGTCTCTATCTCTCTCCCCCCGTCTCCCTCTCTCTCATCTCTCCCCTACTCTGGTTCCCGACCTTCTCCCCTGCCGTGTCCCCATCTCCGACGCCAGCCACGACAGCGCGACCCTTTCCTCCTCTTCTCCTTTCGTCGACAGCAGCAACCACAGCCACATCGCCACCCCCTCTCGGCATGTGTCCCCTCCCGATGTCGCGCAGCCCGTCGCCGTTGCTCCCGCCGTCCGCCGTCTCCGACGCCTGCTCGCAACCCCCCGTCGTCCTGCCTCCACGACGCTAGCCACGATAGCACACCCCTCTCCTCCCCTTCTCCTTCCGTCGACAGCAGCAACCACAGCCACAGCGCCACCACCGGCAATAGGGGTGATGGGTGGGCAACAGGGGTGATATCTATTAAAACTAGGACTAAGGTAATGTTTTTTGTTCCTATTTTGATACCTGCTGCGATGTGACTGGAACCTGATGTTCAAATCTATATGAGCAGAGTAAGAAATTTGCAAATGACAAATAACATGTTTTGGGAGCATGTTTTGGGAGCAGAGTAAGATAAACATCCAATCGATGTCTTTAAATGATACAAAATCAACTCTGTAAGTGCTAAATAGCAAATGGTAAGTGAAGGTCGCTACTTTGGAATGCTCCTTCCATCTAAGGTATTTCTTGCCTCCGCTGCAGTCTGTAAGTTCGTGAACTGGATTAATGCCTATACATAAAAATAGATCTCAAATAGGTTTGAGTTCTTCAACTGCGTTCAGAAGGTTTTTATAAAATAATCAAATGCAATTAACCTAAAATCTTGCAGCCTTTTCAAAGGTAGCAACTTTGTAAACGAATTCAAAGGCAGAGAACACCTGAAACAAAGTTGTAGATAGATAAGTATTAAGCAAAGCAGTAGCCATACTAGGGACAATATAATTCAGTCCCTGAAGACATCAACACATCACTCTAGAAGCGCAGGATGGCACCTGCAGTTAGATAATGACATTTCTCAAAACTCCAATGGCATCACACATGCTATATATACTTAAAAAGAAGAATATGATTCACGTGACCATATCTATTCACTGCCTTCAACAGAGTAAATTTCAATGAGGAAATTAGCCCAAAAAAAGGATCATATGCAATTGTTGTCATAAATACAGACTAGATTAAGACATTGTCTTCTTAGGTCCTGTAAGTAAACTAAAATTCAACAAGACAATGATTTTTGTTATATGAAAAAATTGAAAATAAATGTATTTTGAAGCATGAACAAATAGATATTCTATAGTCGCTAATAGCTAAAGAGGGACTTCAAAAAGATCAAATAAGACAAGATAAAATATCAAGAGAATTCCTGATAAATTAAGGATGTAGAATTTCAACCTTAAACAGCTTCCTCCTTTGTGGTTTAGGCTTCATGTGAAGTACCATATTCTTCTTATTTTAGATTCCCTTTCTGCTAGCATGCCTAAAATCATGTATCTTTAGTTCAGAGTTTTTGGCACTCAAGTAAAATATAGTGGTCAAATACTCATGATTGCAATTCAAAAAAGTGAATTATGTTTTAAAAAGAGATGCAATTTCTTCAGTGGGTAATGGTTTATCACATATTCTTCCGTGGGTAATGGTTCATCACATTAAAAAAGTGAATTTCGTTTTGAAAATAAAAAGGCAATTAAATGTATGTCAACATAAATTTGGACTTTACTGTAATCCTCATAGTTTATGGTGTGATACTGAGCCATAATTAGTGTGATACTGTAATCCTCATAGTTCTAAGTTAGATAGTGAAGAGAATTAGGAAAAAACATGTGTTCTGATCCATTTCAATGCTTAAATTTACATGTTTTATTTGTTTGATATTATCTAAATTTGAATTAGTCCCCTAATAACCTCTTTTAATTGTGTAAGTCTTTGAGAGTATTTCGAGTTTCACCTTTTTTGAGTGAAGCTTGGGATCAGAGATGTGGTGGAGCAACTGAGAACAAGCAAACCATGAGCATACATGAAGCTTGGGATGAGGCCTAGGTGTTGCATCTAATAACAAGCAGAGCTTCAACATCAGGATTATGTTTTGATACTTGAGCAAAAAAGCAACATGTAGTTAGAAGCACAACAATGCAGCTACAGGCTCAATGTGGTATAATTATTGTATTTGGTTCAAGATGGACGGATATAGTCTTTTTTTCATTTAGTTGGTTGGTGTTTAGTATGGTGGAGGATATAATAGTTGTAATAATTGTAATATTTAGAATTTTGGGAGATGACGTAAGTAATGTATATAATGATGATATAATATAGTTATGTTAATACCCGTACCCGCAATTTTGTGGAGTATTGGGTTCTGTGTTTGGTTTTTTAAAGGTTTTTCGAAGGTTTTTCAAATAATTTATTACATTTTCAAACGAATTTTTGGTTTTTATTTTGTATCTTGCATTATATTCTGATTTTTCCCCCCAGAGCCTTATATATATGATGCCTGTGTGATGTTGCTCGGTTGAGCCTGGGGAGGATTGATATTTATTGCCTGGGATGTCATATATTTAATTGTTAGCAGAATTCCGTAAGGAATTTCTGTAAAAGAGCTAATATTTTAGGGAAGGTTTTGTCAAAAATTTTACTAAATTTTCTAAAATCTATTATGTTTTCAAACGATATCTTGGTTTTTATTTTGTATCTTAGTCATATGAAGATTTTTTCTTCCCAGAGCCCTATATATATAATGTCTATGTGATGTTGCTTGGATTGGCATGGAGAAGAATTATATTTCTTGACTGTGATGATAAATTTTTAATTGTGAGCAGAATTTCGTAAGGAATTGTTGTAAAATGGCTAATATTTTAAGGGAGGTTCTGTCGAAATTTTCAGAAAATTTTCTAAAATCTATTATGATTCCAAACTATATCTTGGTCATTTGGCTAGCGACATGTAAAATGGCTAATATTTTTTTTTACAAATGAAGTATCAAACAGAGACAAAGCATGAAGTGTCAAAGTTTGTAAGCTCAGAACTAACACAAACAGATCATGAAGTATCAAATTTTGTAAGCTCAGAACAAACACAAACAGAGCATGTAGTGTCAAATTTTGTTAGCTCAGAACAAACAGAAACAGATCATGAAGTGTGTAATTTTTTAAGCTCATAAATAACACAAACAGAGTCTGATGTATCAAATTTTGTAAGCTCATAACAAACACAAACAGAGCATGTAGTATCAAATTTGGTAAACCCAGAACAAACAGAAACACATCATGAAGTATCAAATTTTGTTAACTCAGAACAAACAGAAAATGAACAGCAGAAACTGAACATGAAGTATCAAATTGTGTACGCTCAAGACAAACATAAGCTGAACATGAAGTTTCAAATTTTGTAAGCTCAGAACAACAAACCAAAGGAGAGAATCAACCACCAAAAGTCTTAAATGAGAATCAACAATATAATTTCAAAGGAGGCCTGTATATAGTAGATGATTGTATTAGAAAGGTGGTTGTATTTGTTTACAATCAGTTTTTTTTTTCCTGTCATGGTGCATATTTTTAATTAATGTTCTCACATTTCTTTAAAAAAATCTAGCTTTTTGAAGAATTGGATAAGTCAATATTTAGATATTTAAGGGCAATAAAGATAAATTCCTAAAAAACTGAAACAATTTAACGAATAATTGTTAAATATGTATAAAGAGGTATAGTCATTACTTTTGATATTAGCATATATAATGTATAAATTTATATGCAGTTCATCCAACCAAATAACTCCAAATAAATTTATATGCAGTTCCGAATACGTGCCGTAGGCACGTGCCACGGGCATACCTAGTAAATAGAAAAGTTAAATCCACAAATAAATAGAACTTGTAATAAGATGAACCTACATATATATGGAAAAGTTACCATACTCTTGTGGATTGGAATGGCTGACCCAAAGAGATCAAAATAAGTATCTGATATTGAACAATAACTTGATGAGAAGGCGAGAGAAATGTGGTACCTTTGATGTGACTGCTTGCCAAACTAAAGCTCAAACTCTTCAACATACCCAAATTAATCATGCAATAAGCATGAACATGCAGTACTGCTCAAAGAAATCAAATAAATACGAAACACAAATATATACCTGTAAGATCATTCAAATAACAAACCCCTGATCAAACTTATATACGTTCAACATCGATCTCTAATTCTCCGTAACATTCAGAATTCATAATTCATCTTCTAGTTACTAAACTAATTATATGACGTCTTATCTAATTGACTATAATTAATTTACTTCCTCCTTGCATAAAAAGAAAACAACATAAAACCTTGAATTAACTTTATATATACTATGAAATTTACTTCCTCTTATAGGTGGATTATGTAGTGAAGTATAAGAATGATCTCTCCCCATACTTGAGGAAATGTGAAATACTTAATTTCTTGAATATGCACGGATTCATTACAGAGCCCCCAGAATCAATTAATGCCTGATATATGTTGGATATATGGGTATATTCTCTATATATAAGTATTGCATGTGTATATGAGTAACACGTGTATTGAACGTACAATTGATTGGATATTAGAACGCGGGTTTGTGGGCTTATAACCTGATACCCAAATCAGTATTTATTCCATAAATACTGGCTTGTGATAGCAGTCTAGGTATTCCAATTCTGATACCTAGGGTGAATATCTCAAGCAACTTAGATCTAGATATTAACCCTAATTCCCAATTGTTAATTTCTCACAAAACCTAACAATCTTGAGATACTTTTAATCAATTTGTGAGATTAATTAAGAGAGAGAACCCCTCTTTGGATCCCGTCGGAGCCATCGTCACTGAAGATCGCTAACGCCACCATCGTGATCGGCGTCGTCTCTCCGCCGCAGTTCGCCGCGAGTTGTCGCCCTCTTTCGTGCGAGGCCATCGACGATCAGTCGAGGCAGTCGACTCGCCATTAGATCCGGCCATCGAAGAGCTTGCTTGTGTCGCTCTCATTCGTCCCCTCGTCGATTTGGGATTCATGATCAGATCCCGACCTTGCTCCGACAAACAGCTGCTGACCTCATCGATGCTCGCACTCGGGCTCTCATGGGCAGTCGACCCCCTCTTCTCCGGCCACCTAGGGTTTTGTGTGTCAAACCCGATTGCAGCGAACCCAACCCGCAAGCCCATCTTCATCCTCTCTTCTCTGACTTGCTGAGTAATCAAATCCGAACCCGATCCATTAAGAATTTTGGTGAAGGAGATGGGAGAGGAGTACTCTTGTGTGGTCCCCAACTTCGAGCTTCATCCATGGTTTGTTATGGAAAGGTCACCGAATTGGTTGAGTTTTTTGAGGCATTTGTTTGCGACTACGCCTTCTACTGCAGTTGGAAGCCTCAGAGGAGCTTGCAGTTTAGAAGCACACAAGGTGTTCGATGCTGGGTCTCTTTGGCGTAGATGGTTTGTTGTTTGGATTTGTTCCCAAACAGACATGATTCTAATCAATTGAAGGGAAGGAGATGGTAAAAGATAAGTTCTTTACTTTTCTCATATTAAATTTCTGTTAAATATTTTGCTATGTGCTGGAAGTTCAAAACATTCGTTTTAAGTTTATGTTTTGAATTATAGAATTACTATGATACTAAGTGGTTAAGTTCAAGACAGTATTAATCATTTGTTTAATTAAATACAAGTTGAACAGTTGTTTTGGCTATATGCTAAAACCAAATATCTATTTTTGATAAGTTAAACTATATATTTTGACTATAAAGTTTGGATCTGAAAATTAAATTGTTGCTAGAATTAAACAGTGTCAATCATTCGTTTAATTGGCTAATCTTTAACAATTTGATGAATGTAGGAACTTCAAAGTTACTTACAAATTGTGTATTGGAGACGATGGATATGCATCACGGATGAATAAGCCTGCACTACGCAGGCTTCTCCGTCAAATTTGGAAAACACTCCTAACTTGAAGTGTTGGTATGATCTACTATAATCTTTCTTAGTATTTTTCATGTGATGAATGTGTTAACGTTTTATGCGTTTGATCATATGATTGAGAGTTTTAGATCATAGTTATTCTCGCTTTGAAAACTAGCATGTTTAGGGTTGTTAAGTATTTTATCATACTATGTGTATAGATATTTTGACAAATCCATTGTTTGCAGTTTGTATGAGATCATATATTTACTTCTCTAATAAAATAAAATAATTTTTTTTGATGTATAAAATATATAACAAATGTCTGTAACTTAGGAGAGAGCATCTCTTAATATGGGATATGACTCTATTAGTTACGTTTCGTTCTTTCTTGTTCATTGTACTGTGTGTGCAAAGTTGAATTATAATATGTTAGTCATTATCTTATTTAGCGTTATGAAGATGATGAAGAACGAATAAAGGAAAGAACTCTTCGCTCAATATGTTTGAGCAAGTGGACATTGTTAGAACCATTAGAGAAAGCAATCAATTTTGTAAAATGTGGTAGAGTAATTTTGTATTAACTCTTATAAAGTGCGTATATTGTCAATCGCATGTATAAGTTGAGTTTAACAAATGAGACAATTAATAATAATAGTTCTAATTGTGTTCTTGAACATAACATAATTGGCTAGGATTTGAGAACTATATATTCAATTGTTTGTGAGGAAATGCGATCTAATTAGCAAAACTATGGGAGAAATGGAGTTGAAAGTTACTGAGTAAAAAGCTTTAACATCCAAGTTGTTTTGAAATTTAGAATCACTATGAACTATATATTAAATTGTTTGTTCTTATTAAAACTTATAATTCTACTAAAAGACACTTTTTGAATTCAGATTTTGATCACTAGAAAATCATTTTGTATGGTCTCTAGGAGTTCATAACTTTTTGAATCAATACATTCTGATATTTGTGATCTCAGTAGCTTTGTGACTATGTGAGATAATTGTTGGTCAGAAGTATTTAATCGCTTCTGTGGATGATTAATATAAGTTTGTCATATATATGAAGAATGAAGCACTTGTTATTCTTAATGAATTAAAATTATAGTTACATGCTAAAAATCAAGGATTCAGATTTGATAGAGGTGGTGAATATGTTTTAACAACTTTAGAGAAGTTTGTATACGGCATAATCTCTACTGCACTCTACTTACAACAGTCAAACGGTATTGATAAAATTCTGTAATATTGACCGTTGTTTGTCTTGTGTGATTATGAGTGGTGTTGTATTGTTAATCATATCTCTAATGTGTTACTACACTCTAAATTGAATACACCTTGTAGATCATGGCATGAAAACACAAATAATTTTGTTAAAACAAAAATTTATGTTGTGATACTTCTGTTAGAGTACATAATCCTAGAAGGCCTAAAGTAAGACCTACAACAAATATTTGTGTGTTTAGAAAGTGCAGAATGTAGTTCTGTGGATAGATGTTAGATCTATCTAATTTGTGTTAGAAGAATCTAGACTTGTAGAGTCCTTTGAGGATGTGTTCATCAAAGATAAATATATGAAATGATTTAGTCCTACAGACACGGTCAATAATTCACAGTTGGAATCAAGAACCAGCCTTACTGACACTTAAAACTTCAATAGCAAAATGAGCTAAGAAAAGTCTTTAGTAGACAATGAGATGAATTTGTGTCATACAATAATACTTTAATTTAGTTGATCTGCCGAAATGGGCTAAAACTATAGTAAGTGGGGTTTTTGTAGAAGAAACTTAATTTTGATTGTTCAGTAGCAATTTTAATGTATTTTAGTAGCTAACAGATTGACTGAGAAAGATGGGATAGATTTATTTGATGTCTACTACATATTTGTCATATTGCTACAATAAGTATTCTTCTTACCCTTACATCTATTGAAAATTTTGTTATTCATAAAGGATATTTAAACGGTTTTGTACTAAAAGTTTTGTACTTGATATTTTGTACTGAACAGTTTTGTACTGAAAAGTTTTGAACTAATATGTTTAGTGAACAAAATTTACAATTTAGTAAAATTATTGAATGTTCTTAAAACATGTATAGCCGACGAATAAATAATTTGACAAATTTCTGAAAGAGCCTAGTATATGAATCAAGTAATTCAGATCAGTGCCTTCAACTTTGTGGTGTATCAAATATAGTGGCTATTATTTACTTCTTTTTGTTGACATGGTTGTTCTTGGAAGTAATCTCTCTATTACAAATGAAGTTAAAATTGTGCTATGCAAAGAATTCAGCATGAAACACCTAGATATTGTGACACCATAGGTATAAGGGTGAGTTTCGGTTGGCAAGGGATAACCCTTAATCAAACTCATCAAATCAAAATATGTTTCAAAAGTGAGGATATAGTGATTGAAAGTGTGTTTTGAAACACCTTGTGATTATGATAAAAGGTTGGCACCTAATGTTGGTGCAACTATGAGACAGGTAGATCATTCTAAAGGAATTGACCGTCTCATGTATACAAAGATCTGCACTAGAATAGACATAGCCTTTGAGGTAGATATGATCTGCAGATTCACTAATAATCTTACACATTTGAGTGCCCTTAAGAGGCTAATGAGATACCTGAATGGTATTCAAGAGTTTGCTTTGTGCTACTCTAGTCATTCTTCGAATGAATGGCTGATCTGATGCATTATGATGCTAAGAATTTAGTGAAAGTCGATAACTAGTAGATATGTGTTTATACTAGGAGAAACAGAAATATTATGAAAATTAAAAGGCAAACAGGCACTGTGCTATCATCCATGAAATCAGACATCTATGTATTATCCTCTGCGGGGAAGAGGCTGAGTGGATTGAAGAACTTGTTACTAGTCATCCATTAAAAAGTTTAAGTAACTCTCTAATTCTATTTTGCGACCATCAAGCTATAATGCACTGTAGCTCATAACTCACTTTATAATAGTAAGAGGCGTATATTACGGCTGAAAGAAGTCTAGTTGAACTTTCTCATAATTAACGTGCAAATGAAATAAAATATGGCTAATGCTCTTGCTAAGAGACTCGAAAGTGATCTAATTATCAAAACTGTGGGGGAAATGGAGTTAAAGCTATTGAGTTAAAGCTTTAACATCCTAATTGTTTTGAAATTTAGAATCCAATTGGAGCCATAGAGAAGTTCAAACTTAAGCATCAATTTTAGGCAATGAACATGTTTTTGATAATTTTGATGATTCCACATAAATTCTACAAATATATAATGTCATTTTAATTTTGATGGTATTATATATCTAGGAAATTTTAGAATAATCATATAATTCCAATACGAAATATGAAAACTTATCGATGTGTTTCCGATGTTTAGAATGTCGTTATATCATTCCAATTTTGATGATATATCTCTTTTATGGATTCTTGTTTCATTTCAATTTTGATGATTTAGAATTAACCATAATTAATTTGACCATTCTATCATTCCAATATGAAATATAGTATAGTTCTTGTGTAGAAACTATAATAGTTCTTGTTTTTTATTTAATTAAAGAAACTTGATTGTGATGCTTGCGTTACATTTTTGCTAAGCTAATTATGAATTGTACTAAGTTCTTTTGTAGAACTAGATATTTTGTGCAATTCGTTGGAATTCTTAGAGATGTATCTCTTGATATTCTTGTTTCAATAAGCTAGCAAAGATGGAGGAGTTGAATCTGTCAACATAGATTTCAAAAATAATGATTTGCTCAAAATGAAGGAGTAAACATAAAGCAGTGTGCAAGGATAGAGTTTTAGTTTATTTCTTTCGAGAATAAATTAATCACTTGCTTGGTAAAACTTCTGCTGAGTTTAAGACTCTTGTGTTTATTGAGCTTAAAACTCTTATTTTGTTCTTGAAGTTTATTTGCTTTGTTTGATTTTGAAACTATGATGATGAACACATTATTATTCACTTTTTAGAGCAACAATCTTAATATAATTAGACATTTAAAAGCTCTATATGTGGTATTTATGCTTCTTTTCTCTTTCTCTGCAGGAAACAGCCTATAAACAGCAAAACGAAGCAAATCCAGGATGATACACAGGAGACTGAAGAGGCAGTCGACTGGTCATGATAACAGGCGACTGGACAGAGGAAATCAAGTTTTACACAGCTGCTCGACCAAGTCGACTGTTCCCAAAACATCAGTCGACTGGGCGGATGAATCATGAAAATACTGAAGTCTCGACACAGTCGACTTACTCCCAAGGACAGTCGACTGATAGGCGGCGGAGTACACAAATCAGATATTCGAAGATTCACCTGCATCTAATTTCACATCTATTTGAATCCAGATTTATGCAAATCAAATCTAGAGACTGGGGGTTTCCAAGTGGACGTGGTAAACAGATAAGGAAGGAAAGGAGAAAAGAGAAAGATATTAATCATCAAATCAAATAAAGAAGGATCTTCCTGAAAAAGGGGAAACCCTAATTCTCAGCCGTGTTCTATAAATATCAGAATACCATCTCCAGAACGGCGCTCCTCCTCTCTCTCCACTCCACGACTCCATCAACGATCAGATATATCTCTGGGAAGCGACTCAATCACCAAGTTCCTGAACAAGCATCAAGAGCATCACTCCATAATCATCGAAGAAGGGGAGAGAAGACCCAGCAACCAGAAGGCAGTCGACTGTGTGACAGACAGTCGACCATATTGCCGGAATCCATTAGTTTATTTCTTCTTCTCTCTTTATTCTTTTATGTTGATCATGTATTCAAACTTGTTAAGCAATAAAGTTATATTTATGTGGAACTAATTTTATAGTTGGGTAGATCGAAACCGTAGTTATGTAGTGCTATATTCTTCTGAGATCTTCTAATTACTTATTGATTGAATCTGGTTGAATTGACATAGATTAATGATCATCAAACTTGGATCTTGAAGTCTGAGAGCAGTCGACTGAGGTGAGAGCCAGTCGACTGACATACAGCACGTGAGAATATCAAGTTTATGTTATCATTTATCTAAATCTGTTATATGAAGCATATTGAGACGACCGAATCTCGTGCCCATAATTTGTGACAAAGGAATCTTTAGGGGTTCTTGGTTCAATCAACTTAGAGGATCTAGATTTGATACCAATTTCTAGAACTTTAAGTGTTTGTTCGTTTCCACTGATCTTATGTTTTCGTTAAGAACAACTTAGTAAATACTAGGCTGACTGCTTGATGAAAGAAACGAATTAGAATAGATACCATGCCTAATTCTTGGCTTAGGGAAACAATACTTTAAGGAGTAGATACCATGCCCTTGAAGTGAACAAACATGAGTAATTGGGAGTAAGTTCAGAAGGTGACTTAGCATTACTAACTATTGGTGGAGATCAACAACCCAACTATTCAAGAGATATTTGTGATTCAACAATTTCTTCTTAGTTTTAATCTTTTTATTCCTTTTAGACTATTAAAACAACTCTTATTCATTTTTATTATTAGTTTTATTAATTAGTAAGTTGAAGTCTACAATCTCTGTGGGATCGACCCTTGCTATTACTACGATTCGATTCGTGCACTTGCGAGGTTTTTATAATTTGTATCTAGTTTATCTATTAATTTAGGTACTAGATTTCCAACAACAAGTTTTTGGCGCCGTTGCCGGGGATTGTTTAGTATTTTAACTTACAAGTCAGTAGAATTTTATTAGTTTTTTTTCTTTTCTTTTATTAATAATTTTTCTTTTAGGTTACAGGACTTCGGTGAATGCACGGTAGACGATCACTTCGACCAGAACTACTACCAATTGACGCGGAAACAGAACGCACTTTGCACAGATTAGGTAAGTCATTTGCAGCACACCAGTCGACTGCCCACCCGAACCAGTCGACTGATCAGAGACCTAGTACACATACAGCAATGGCAGAAGAAACACCCAATCGCGTACCAATGCAGGACAAATTCACTCCTAAGAATATTGAGCAACCTTCCTGCATCTCTTTTCAACCTAATGCCACAGGGAACATGCACCTATCTCCTCATTTACTTAGTATGGTTCCCCACTTTAGTGGCGGACCAGATGAAGAGCCTCATCTTCATCTGCAAGACTTTTTCGATCTTTGCAGGACACAAAGCGTCCAAGGGCTTACTGCTGAACAAATCAGGTTAATCTTGTTTCCTTTTTCTTTAAAACTTAATGCTAAGTTGTGGTATAATTCTTTGGAACCAGGATCAATTAATTCATGGGAGCAGTTGGCAACGAAATTTTTGAAAGAGTTCTTTCCAGCCCAGAAAACCAAACAGCTAAAAAGGGAGATTCAACTCTTCCAACAAAAAGATGGAGATCTATTCTTCGAGGCATGGAAGGACTTCAAAAGCAAGCTTCTCAAGTGTCCTACTCACAATCTGCCTAAGGATGATCAGGTACAAGCTTTTTATGAAGGTTTAAATGACACTAACAAAGCAATTGTTGATGCAGCTTGCAATGGAATTTTGATGAGGAAAAGTGGAGAAGAAGCCATTGAACTATTTGAAGAACTCAGCGAGAACTCCCAACAATTCTCAACAAGAAGGGGACCTTCGAAAAAACAGGGAGTTTACGAGATCTCTAATAATAATAACATTCAATTGGAAATGGCAAACATGAATAAGAAAATTGATATGCTTGTTAATGCAATGTCAACGATGGGTGGAGTTAAAAATCAAACAAATGAAATGTGTGCAATTTGTTCTCATTTAGATCACACAACTGATACATGTCCCATGTCTACTTTTACAGATCAGGAGCATGCAAACTATGTGGGTCGAGGAGTATTTCCACCTAAGAACAATCCATACTCGAACACATATAACCCAGGATGGAGGAATCATCCAAACTTCTCATGGAGCAATAGTCAAAATAATCAAGGGAATCAATTCACACAAGGACATGCAAGGAACCCTCAGATGGGAAGTGGGTTTGAAAGACCAGCTCCAGAACAGAAGAAGTTGGATTTTGAAACCACTGTTCTTCAATTGCTCCAACAACAACATCAAACAAGCAACCAACAAGGACAAGCAATTCAGAAGTTGGAGACACAAATTGGCCAAATTGCTAAAGAGTTAAGCAAAAGAAAGGCAGGTGAACTTCCTTCACAAACCATACCAAACCCTGGAGGTCAAGAACAGCTCCAAGCAGTCACAACCCTAAGAAGTGGTAAGATAATTGACAATAGGGATGGAACACACACAGACAAACCAGTCGACTGTTCTTACAAGACAGTCGACTGCACAGACAAATCAGAAAAACAACCATCAAAGGCTTTGGGTTCAAGTAAGGTAAGTGAAAAAGTAGGGACAGTTCCACCACCATTCCCTCAAAGGTTAGTCAATAAAAAGAAAGAACAACATTTATTTGACGTCTTTGAAACTCTCAAAAAGGTAGAAATTAATATCCCCCTACTTGACGCTATTAAACAAATTCCTTCTTATGCCAAATTTTTGAAAGACTGTTGTACTCACAAAAGAACATTTCAGGTTAAGGAGGATGTAGCCTTGACAGAAGAAGTGAGTGCTGTTCTATTAAGAAAACTACCACCTAAACTGAAAGATCCAGGTAGTTTCACCATTCCCTGCAAAGTTGGTGAACACTTCTTTGAAAAAGCACTGCTAGACTTGGGGGCAAGCATCAACCTTCTTCCTTATTCTGTTTACGAAAAGCTTGGATTGGGGGAACTCAAGCCAACATCCATCACTTTGCAATTGGCTGATCGCAGCATCAAAAGACCTAGAGGTATTTTAGAAGATGTCCTAGTTCAGGTAAATGATTTTATTTTGCCTGCTGATTTTGTTGTGTTAGATATGGAGGAATCTTCAATGTCATCATCTCTACCAATCATATTAGGTAGGCCCTTTATGAGTACAGCTGATATAAAAATTTGTGTTAAAAAGGGCACTATAAGTATGAAGATAAACGGAGAAAAAGTGGAATTTAAAATGTTTGATACACTAAAATTACCACAAGACGATCATGAATGCTATAATATTGATGTGGTGCAGGAGATTGTTGATCAAACATTTCAGGTACATAGCGTTGAACCACTACAAGCCACAATCACTCAATCTCTAACTTTATCTCATGTTGAACAGGAATACGATGACTGGGAGATTGCAGAGACAGTACATCAACTTGAAACTCCACAGTCACATTCAGGTAAGCTTGTGCCTGCTTTTGAACAGTTGGTATCTGATAAAATTTCTATTTCTTCAGATCAGGCGACTGACAAACAGAGTAAGTCGACTGGTATTCTAACCAGTCGACGGAATCAAGATGCCCAGAACAAGTCGACTGCTGACATGGACCAGTCGACTGTACAGAAGCGCCCAGACATAGAACTCAAGCAGCTGCCCGATCATTTGAAACATGCCTTCTTAGGTGAGAACCAG
Source organism: Hemerocallis citrina (assembly GCA_017893485.1). NCBI lineage: Eukaryota > Viridiplantae > Streptophyta > Magnoliopsida > Asparagales > Asphodelaceae > Hemerocallis > Hemerocallis citrina. The sequence goes on from CM030361.1 coordinate 70,440,113, forward strand.
ACACTACCAGTAATAATTGCTGCCAACTTAACTGCACAAGAAGAAGAAAAGCTGCTGAAGGTACTGCAAGAACACAAAAATGCAATAGGATGGACCATTGCAGACATCAAGGGAATAAGTCCATCCAAATGCATGCATAGAATATTGCTTGAGAACGATGCAAAACCTAGCAGAGAGGCACAGAGAAGGCTCAACCCCAACATGAAGGAAGTGGTAAGAGCGGAAATTTTGAAGCTACTAGATGTTGGCATCATCTACCCTATCTCAGATAGCAAATGGGTAAGTCCTATACATGTAGTTCCTAAGAAAAGTGGAGTTACAGTGGTAACAAATGAAGAGAATGAACTTATCCCAACAAGAGTAACCACAGGATGGAGGGTATGCATTGATTATAGGAAACTGAACAATGAAACCAGGAAAGATCACTTCCCTCTTCCTTTTATTGACCAAATGTTAGAAAGATTAGCAGGATATAGTCATTATTGTTTTTTAGATGGTTATAGTGGTTATAATCAAATTGCTATTGCTCCAGAAGATCAAGAAAAGACCACTTTTACATGCCCATTTGGTACCTTTGCTTACAGGAGGATGCCGTTTGGATTGTGCAATGCTCCAGCTACATTTCAAAGATGCATGATGAGCATATTTTCAGACATGGTGGAGAGGTTCATCGAGGTATTTATGGATGATTTTAGTGTTTTTGGATCTTGTTTTGATGAATGTCTTAACCATTTGCAGCTGGTGCTTAAAAGATGTGAAGAATGCAATTTAGTGCTGAATTGGGAGAAGTGCCATTTTATGGTACAACAAGGTATTGTGTTGGGACATGTGGTGTCCAAAAGGGGAATAGAGGTAGACAAGGCAAAAATTGACATCATATCAAAACTACCCCCTCCCACTACAGTTAAGGGTATTAGGAGTTTTCTAGGACATGCAGGGTTTTATAGACGATTTATAAAAGACTTTTCAAAAATCTCCAAACCCCTTTGTGACTTGTTGGCTAAGGATGTTGAGTTTGTATGGACAGAAGAATGTACAAATGCCTTTAATACATTAAAGAATCTTCTCATTTCTGCACCTATAGTCATGGCACCAGATTGGAGCCATCCTTTTGAGCTCATGTGTGATGCAAGTGATTATGCCTTAGGGGCTGTTTTAGGTCAAAGGATCAATAAGAAACCACATGTTATTTACTATGCTTCTCGAACTCTAAACGATGCACAGCTAAATTATTCTACAACTGAAAAAGAAATGTTGGCTGTTATATTTGCTGTAGAGAAGTTTAGATCATATTTAATTGGGTCTAAAGTTATTGTTTTCACTGACCATGCTGCGTTGAGATATTTATTGGCTAAAAAGGAAGCTAAGCCTAGGTTGATCAGATGGGTGCTGTTGCTTCAAGAATTCGATCTTGAGATTAGAGACAAGAAAGGATGCGACAATGTTGTGGCAGATCACATGTCCAGATTACTGCACGAGGATGAGAGAAATGTGCCCCCGCTGAATGAAAATTTTCCAGATGAACAATTATTTGCAATAAATATTCACACCCTCGGGGCAGTCGACTGGTCCCTCAACCAGTCGACTTATCTCTCTGAACAACTACCCTGGTTTGCTGATATTGTAAATTTTCTAACCGCTCATGTTTTTCCTCCAGGTATGACACATCAGGAAAGGAAAAGATTGGTGGATCTGAGCAAACACTATTATTGGGATGATCCTTATTTATTCAAATTTTGCTCTGATCAAATTATAAGAAGATGTGTGGCAGACGAGGAACAAAGGAGTATTCTACAACATTGCCACCAATATGCTTGTGGAGGACATTTTGGGCCAAAGAGAACAGCACTTAAGGTATTGCAATCTGGTTTTTATTGGCCTAAAGTATTCAAAGATGCTTTTTCTTTTTGCAGGACTTGCGACAAATGCCAAAGGACAGGCAACATCTCTTCTAGAAATCAAATGCCACTACACAACATACAAGTAATCGAGCTTTTTGATGTTTGGGGAATCGACTTCATGGGTCCATTTCCTAACTCATTTGGTTATTTATATATACTTGTTGGTGTGGATTATGTGTCTAAATGGGTCGAGGCTGTCCCCTCACGAACTAATGATCACAAAGTTGTTGTCAAGTTTTTGCAGGAGAACATTTTCACTAGGTTTGGTACACCACGAGCAATAATAAGTGATGGAGGGAGCCACTTCAATAACTACCCAGTTGCTTCTGTAATGAAGAAATATGGGATTACACATAGAGTGGGAACTCCATATCATCCTCAAACCAGTGGGCAGGTGGAGATTAGCAACAGAGAGATCAAGAGCATCTTGGAAAAGACAGTCAACACAAGGAGGAAGGATTGGTCGCTACGCTTGAACGACGCCTTATGGGCCTACAGAACCGCTTTCAAGACACCCATTGGCATGTCACCATACCGTTTGGTCTTTGGAAAAGCTTGTCATCTGCCGGTAGAGTTGGAACACAAAGCTTATTGGGCTATCAAAAAGTTCAATTTTGATATGAAACAGGCAGGTGACAAAAGGAGATTGCAAATAAATGAGCTTGAAGAATTGAGACACGATGCATATGAAAACGCCAAACTATACAAGGAAAGGACTAAGTTATACCATGATAAACAACTAGCAAGGAAGGAGTTTTGTGAAGGACAAAAGGTATTGATCTATAACTCAAGATTGAGACTCTTTCCAGGCAAGCTCAAGTCAAGATGGTATGGACCATATATTGTCACAAAAGTCTTTCCACATGGTGCATTGGAAGTTCACAGCGAAGAACGAAATCAAACATTCAAGGTGAACGGACACAGGGCGAAGCCATACATAGAGATGAGTCTAGAACCGCAAGAGGAAGATGTGAATCTTCAAACCATTCAATACATTGCATGAACTCATCATGTCTAGCTGAAGACATGAAACACAGCGCTTATTGGGAGGCAACCCAACTTTCAGGGGAGTATTTACACTTTCCCTTTATGTTATTCATTATTATTCATTTTTCTTTTTATTTTTCAGTCTTTCCTCACTAGATGGTTACACATGCCTATATCTTATGTTTTGTGCGAACATTGAGGACAATGTTCCATCTAAGTGTGGGGGTGTTAGTTAGTTATATTTGGAATCTTTTGAATTTTTTTAGTTAGTTATATTTGGAATCTTTTGAATTTTTTTTTTAGGATAAACAATTTCTTATAAAATAAGAGTAAGGATACGTATTTACTTTAGGATTGTTGAGTTTCATAATTCCCTACAAAAATTGTGTGCGTCATGCGATTATATATAATAAACAAATGTGATGCTTTTTCTGATAATTATTCCCTTTAGATCTAGTCCTAAATCGAGTTTAAGTAAATAGAGTGATACAATATATGTATATATATTTGAATAAAGTCAGTCTACTCCAATGTTTTGAGGGCTTAGTAACTAGGGGTATTCATCACCAATGTTTACCTTTACGTCAAACGGCAACTTGAAATATGAGTATGCAAAGCACTTTAATGTTTGTGACTTGTTGAGTAACCGGATGGATACATCACAAATGTTTCGCATTCGCGTCAAAAGACAAGTGACAACTTTAAAGAAGAGAACAAAAAAAAAAAAAAAAAAAAAAAAAAAAAAAAAAAAAAAAAAAAAAAAAACTCTAGTTTGCTACTGGATTTGTAGTAGAGAAAAGGGATAATCACAGACTAAGTAGATGCATACTACAACTACATTAATCGCATGACATATATGACTAAGTTTGGGATTTATGAATAGACAATTGCACTGGAGAAAGTGGGTATGTTTAATTTTACTTTATCTGAAATTGTTTGTAGTTTTATATTTTTCATTTTGATGTCCACATAATAAGAAATCTTGGTGGTTGAGTCTATTATTATTATTATTCTCCCTATTCATAATTCTAGTTTGCTTGAGGACAAGCAAAAGCTAAGTGTGGGGGTATTTGATGAACACATTATTATTCACTTTTTAGAGCAACAATCTTAATATAATTAGACATTTAAAAGCTCTATATGTGGTATTTATGCTTCTTTTCTCTTTCTCTGCAGGAAACAGCCTATAAACAGCAAAACGAAGCAAATCCAGGATGATACACAGGAGACTGAAGAGGCAGTCGACTGGTCATGATAACAGGCGACTGGACAGAGGAAATCAAGTTTTACACAGCTGCTCGACCAAGTCGACTGTTCCCAAAACATCAGTCGACTGGGCGGATGAATCATGAAAATACTGAAGTCTCGACACAGTCGACTTACTCCCAAGGACAGTCGACTGATAGGCGGCGGAGTACACAAATCAGATATTCGAAGATTCACCTGCATCTAATTTCACATCTATTTGAATCCAGATTTATGCAAATCAAATCTAGAGACTGGGGGTTTCCAAGTGGACGTGGTAAACAGATAAGGAAGGAAAGGAGAAAAGAGAAAGATATTAATCATCAAATCAAATAAAGAAGGATCTTCCTGAAAAAGGGGAAACCCTAATTCTCAGCCGTGTTCTATAAATATCAGAATACCATCTCCAGAACGGCGCTCCTCCTCTCTCTCCACTCCACGACTCCATCAACGATCAGATATATCTCTGGGAAGCGACTCAATCACCAAGTTCCTGAACAAGCATCAAGAGCATCACTCCATAATCATCGAAGAAGGGGAGAGAAGACCCAGCAACCAGAAGGCAGTCGACTGTGTGACAGACAGTCGACCATATTGCCGGAATCCATTAGTTTATTTCTTCTTCTCTCTTTATTCTTTTATGTTGATCATGTATTCAAACTTGTTAAGCAATAAAGTTATATTTATGTGGAACTAATTTTATAGTTGGGTAGATCGAAACCGTAGTTATGTAGTGCTATATTCTTCTGAGATCTTCTAATTACTTATTGATTGAATCTGGTTGAATTGACATAGATTAATGATCATCAAACTTGGATCTTGAAGTCTGAGAGCAGTCGACTGAGGTGAGAGCCAGTCGACTGACATACAGCACGTGAGAATATCAAGTTTATGTTATCATTTATCTAAATCTGTTATATGAAGCATATTGAGACGACCGAATCTCGTGCCCATAATTTGTGACAAAGGAATCTTTAGGGGTTCTTGGTTCAATCAACTTAGAGGATCTAGATTTGATACCAATTTCTAGAACTTTAAGTGTTTGTTCGTTTCCACTGATCTTATGTTTTCGTTAAGAACAACTTAGTAAATACTAGGCTGACTGCTTGATGAAAGAAACGAATTAGAATAGATACCATGCCTAATTCTTGGCTTAGGGAAACAATACTTTAAGGAGTAGATACCATGCCCTTGAAGTGAACAAACATGAGTAATTGGGAGTAAGTTCAGAAGGTGACTTAGCATTACTAACTATTGGTGGAGATCAACAACCCAACTATTCAAGAGATATTTGTGATTCAACAATTTCTTCTTAGTTTTAATCTTTTTATTCCTTTTAGACTATTAAAACAACTCTTATTCATTTTTATTATTAGTTTTATTAATTAGTAAGTTGAAGTCTACAATCTCTGTGGGATCGACCCTTGCTATTACTACGATTCGATTCGTGCACTTGCGAGGTTTTTATAATTTGTATCTAGTTTATCTATTAATTTAGGTACTAGATTTCCAACAACATATGACAGATTACTTCAGTTGGTTTAGTCATTGTGAACTATTCTGTTGTGATATGGTTTGGAACTATTTAATTATATTGGTTTAGTCTTGATTGAACTATTCAGATTTATAATTATATTGGTTCTTATGAAACTATACTTTTATGATGCTTGTCTTATATTACGGACTGCTCTCAGCCAGTCAGTTTTATACTGAACTGATGAGATAATCCTGTACTTTATATATTGAAAATATAGGAGGAGATTGTTGGATATATGGGTATATTCTCTATATATAAATATTGCATGTGCATATGAGTAACATGTGTATTGAACGTACAATTGATTGGATATTAGAAAGCGGGTTTATGGGCTTATAACCCGATACCCAAACCAGTATTTTGTTTCAAAATACTGGCTTGTGATAGCAATCTAGGTATTCCAATTCTGATACCTAGGGTGAATATCTCAAGCAACTTAGATCTAGATATTAATCCTAATTCCCAATTGTTAATTTCTCACAAAACCTAACAATATATGCTTGTTAATACTATAATAGATGATGACCTGGAAATAATGTTGAAATAAACAAAAATCGCAAGCCATGCACTAACTGGTGTGTCCAGTAATTTAACTACCCTCCTGCTTTCCTTAATGGTGGGATGACCGACCATCCCCTCAATACGAGGCTAATGTAACAAAATCACAACTACATGAAAACAAAATTGAAAATGAAAATCATACAATAAAGCTAAGCTAAGTCCAATTCACCTCACAAAAAATACATACAGTATATAACAAACTATAATTAGATAGAAAGTCTCTCACAAGTCGCAAATGGAAAGCAAACGTATCTCTCATTATAATTATAGCCTTTTTTTGCCTGTCATGTCATTGTAATAGAACCTTTACTCATTCTCAAGTAAATTGATATGATAATGACATATATCTGGAATTTTGGGTTACAATAGTTTGAAAAAAGAAAAAAAAAGATTTTTCAGAGGATATAAAATGCTAAAGTGAAGAAAAAAGTTTATAATCACAATCTATGGTTTGTGAAATTGTTTCAACTATATTTTGGGGCATTTGTAGAAGAGGTACGTGTAGATAATGGGTGGTTTTCCCAACAATTTAGCATGTTTTCATCGCTAGACTAGATGTCTACAGTTAGTGTCATTATTTGAGGAGGGCGAATGTGTGTAGGTTGATTAATAGTAGACATCACAGAACCCATTTGAGTTTTAAATTTTTTTTAGCGATGGACCAAATTGATGACAAATCAAGTGAAGTATTAGTCGATGAAAGTAGAAGGCCAACATCCTAGTGGAGATAATCAAAAAAAGGAGAATTAAGGTATTTATCAATTAAAATGAATATAATAGTATATTAATTAGTATTAAATTGTGTTAGGGTATTTTCAGTAAATTAGCCTTTAAATGAGAATGGGTTTCCTTAATCACTATAACAAGATGAAACACTTTCTTAACTATGGGGTAAGGACACTGGAACAAAAAAGATAGTAGTGGTCCACTAGGTTTGCTAATCAAATTTAATTATGACAAGGAAACTATTGAAAAAAGAAGGAAACAATATAGTGTAACAAACTCACTCTCCAAGCCACTACTAATTGATGTTTCCAATTTATATAACTATGAGAGTGTAAAGTACCTTACTGGACCAACTATGTTTACTTCTCAGCTCTGCCACCCAGTCAATGAATCTTCGTCAAAGGATACACAACCTAATAAATCACTAAGAAAATACTTGATTAGGAAATAACTAGAAGAAAACATTAATAATTTCTTGCTAATTAATTGTGTATTATCAGTTTATCACCATGGTATCTACAATAAACAAATTCAAGGGACTAAATTTAAAAACATAACAGCGTATCAAACGCAACAATATTCCCAACACAACAATATCAACACTATATATATATGTAAGTGGGAGGATGTCCAGATAACTTACAATATACCCAACGCAACAATAACAACAACAAATACTTTTATTTCAAATTTCTGCAGTTGGTTACACAAATTCTGAGTGCATTCATCTCTTTTTAAGTCCACCCACCTAAATCTTTGAAATCCACTGAAATACCTAGAGAGGTAATCACCATTAAGTTTGATGAATTGGATCATCTTCAAGTTTAGATAAGAGATCATGATCAATGTATGCAGCTTCAGTGGAAAGGAACATATTGTCCTTGCTAAAAAATCTGGCAGTAATTAGAAAAAACTATGACATAAGGTTATTCAACAATTAATCTCATACTAGCTCTAGAAATTGAAATTATGACATTTATAAAGTACATTTTCAATATGCATCTAGGAATTGAAATTATGACAGGACTTTAGGGTTTGAAATTCCTTACTTGATTTGATGGGATTAGGGCTCATTTCTTGAGGCCAATGCCGTTTGTGAGAGGGAGAGAGAGAGATTGGGGGAGGGGGACGGCGGGGAGACGGAGACAGCGACGGGGGACGGAGGGCGGGGGGCGATGACGATGGAGGTGCAGTGGTTGGGTGAGAGGGAGAGAGAAAGGAGATTGGGGGAGGGGGGACGCGACCGGGGATGGGGGGTGGGTGAAAGGGGCAGGTGACGGCGATGGGGGAAGGGGCGACGGCGAGGGAGGGGGACAACGATGGGGGAAGGAGAGAAGTAAAATTAGGGAAAGAGTAAAATGGGAAGGGGGATCACTTATCGGTGATCTACCCTGGCGTTTTTATGTAAAAACACTGGGGTATCTCTCACCTATTCCGACGTTTTTCTAAAACGCCGGGGTAGAGTTGGATTTTTTGTCCTCTCAAATTGTTGGTTTCTACCATGGTGTTTCTACCAAAACGTCGGGGAAGACCTCTTTTGTTGTAATGATGACCGGTTAGTCTTTCGTGGCATCCGTACCGGTGTCAAGCCTGCTCCAAAAATGGCAGCCATCTCCAGTAGAGAGCCAAACTACGAGTCTGCTTATATCATCAAGCCTGATGTCATTGCACCAGGTGTTGCGATCCTAGCAGCTTGGATAGGGCTTGACACAGACCCACCACGGACAGTCGACATCATGTCCAGTACATCTGTGTCGTGTCCCACGTGTCCAGCATCACAGCCCTACTTAAAGGGGCCTATCTCGACTGGTCACCTGCAGCAATAAAATCTGCTATCATGACATCATCATATACAATTGATAGTTTGGGAGACGACATTACCGGTTAAAGCTCCGACAACAAGGCAACCGAGTGGGAATTGGTGTCGGGACACATGGACCTTGCAAAGGCTTTACATCCAGGCCTAGTATACAACATTACTGTGATTGCCTAAATCGACTTCCTTTGCAACTCAAATTACACTGTAAAGGACATACAAACAATTTCTCGCAGTCCGGTAAATTGCTCACAGAAGTCTGAATTTTGCAGAATGTGGGTTTGAATTACCCATCGATTTCGGTTTAGAAGAACTGGGTGTCAGAAAGCTTGAACGGACAGCTATTAGAATGTTTACGTATGTAGGTGAAGGTGAGGCTACTTACAATGCAACTATTTAGAATCCTCAGAAAGCTGTAATCCAGGTTGAGCCTCCGAAACTGGAGTTGTACAAGAAAGGAGACATGTGTGGGTATGTTCTTAATGTTAGGGCTGAGAATATGGTGGGATTGAAAAGCGGGAGCTAGAAAACAGAGTTTGGGTCTTTTATTTTTTATTGTGGGTATTTTATTTGAACCATATTGTCTTTAATTCCATCTCTTATTGAACTCAAAACCCAATTACAATTGATTCTTGACCCAAAACCGCTATTATTGGATCCTAAACTATTAACCCAACATCCTAATTGCACTTTATAAATACAATCCTATTGCAAACCCTAATTAGCCGTCATTTCTCTCTCCTCTCTTTTCCTCTCTCCTCGAACCCCAAGCACCATCCCCAGCCACCATCTCCGACGACCCCCCTAGTCGTCGACCCCCTTAATCCCCGTCGAGCCACCCAGTCGACGTCAGCAACACCAAACCCCGACACCCCCTTGTTGTCCCTGTTTCCGATTGATGCCACAGGGCACCAGTCGACCATGCTGTCCCCGTTCGCAGCGCTCATCGACCGTCATCGATTCCCGCACCCTCTCCAGTCGTCGCTCGCCACCGTCCAGCCAGACCGCCGCCATTACTTTTGTTGTTGCTCTTTGTGCACGTGATTTGCACGTATTATTTCGTGAGTTCGTGGGTTTGTTCTTCCGGGATTCTCATCCCGTTATTCTTAGTATTCAAATTAATCGTCTATAAGGCAAGTCACTTTCCTCTTGACTGTTAATTGAATCAAATTCAAGTTTTTATTGATGTTCTTGCAAGTAGATCCAACTGATTCATCGTATTGTATGTTGTTCATCTCTTTCGTTGAGTATATTAAGGGTTTACACGAGCTAATCCCAATATTCTTGACTTCGTGTCTCTATTGACTCCAAAGATCGAATCTTTCATGTGTTCATATAGAATTAATAATAGGGTTGTTCATATAATCACAACACAATTAATATATTGTAGAAATAATTGCTAGCTTGTATGTTTGATTGATCGATTGATGTTTGGTTGATGATAAATTAATGTATGTATCTGTTCTTAATTTTATTTATCATGTTTTTATATCCATCTTGTTGATTATGAAGTTTATTGACTAATTGAAGTAGAACCTATCATGTTTAATTAATTTATTCCATGAAAAATACCCAAAAATCTGTATGTTGTTTGCTGGCTGTATTTTTCCTGATATTTTAGACCCAGTAAATGATCTTAAAATAAATAACTTTCTGAATAAGAGTTGTAGCCTTATATTTCTAGTTTCCAGAACATCTTGAGTCGCTGCCGAGTTGTGTGATAAAAGTTATGATCGTTTTACTACAGCTGTGTTTTTATTTCCCGAATTTCAAATTCTTGTATGTTTCATATTTAATATGTTAAAAGGTTGATTTAACATTAAAATATTGCCATGAAAATTTCCAGAATGTTACTTAACATGTTTAGGAGTCTAAAAAATATTTTTAATAAATTTATTATTGAGTTTTTGCTGATTCTAAAAATATAACAACTTGATGTCGAATTTTTGCCTGAACTTGAAATCTGTAAAGAATGATGTGTTTGACCTAGCTACTGTTGTCAGATTTTGAACTTTAAATATGATTTGAAACCGTGTGGAAGTCTAGTTTTCATAATTTCTGAAGGTTCTAGTTTTCGATTTCTATAGCAGCGGAAAATTACATTTTTGTATAGAACACTCTTGCTGTCCAGAATTTTATTTTCCAGTTTTTAATAGACTAATTATTCCTGTATCGTAGTATCGCATGAATTAACGTATGTATGTTGCATTGTATGATCCTAATGTCCTATTGCCCTAATTCTAATTGTCATATTTAATGTTACCATCCTATTGTTTCCTTACTGTTACTATTATTCATCCAATGTCTCAAATTGCATATTGTATTGTTGCATTAATAAAATAATTAACAAGTCGGTGTTTAAGGGATTGACTTGAGTAGTGAATAATATAGTGACTGTGTCGGCCAGTGTTTATCAATTGATTGTGGAGCGGTGACTACGGCACCCCAATCTTTCGTGTATTGTATCAGTGTATCGTATCATTGTATCGTTGTAGTGAATCTCATAATGTATCGTGCAATAATATTGTGATCGTATCAGTGATTATATTACCGACACATGATCTATAAAGTTCACCACTAGAGTCTAAATGAAATTGATTTTATGCATCGAACCTGTAGAATGAGACGCAGCAGTACGTGCATTAGTTAGGATTAAAATGATAAATAGACTTAAGAATTGACACAACATTGACACTGCATATTGTACATCATTATTCCTATTGATATCGAATATTGTCTAAGTATTATTGATATTGACCATTGGCCATTGGATATTGTTATCGATTATTGAATCATTGTTTACAATTATTGCATCGATTATCTTGATATTAATTATTGCTATTGTCCCATGTTATTGATTCTTACTGATCCATTGAATTCATTGCTATATCGTTATTCCATTGTTCCTTACTTTCTCTACTTGCTGTCCATGACTTGCTCTAAGAACACTTTTTCTCATCTTTTTAGATGAAGTGTTCACAGGTAATGAAGGAGAATTGCCTACTGGAATTGGAGAACAAAGATTTTGAAGATTAATGCTTTCTAGTTGCTTATTGTTTTATTGAACTTATTGTATTGAGACTTATTAATTATCTGTGATTGGATTTATTATTGTATTGGGCTTATGACCCGGATTTTATTATTGTTTCCAAATATTGGTTTATTGTATTTAGATATTTCATATTGTTTCATTCCAAGTATTATTGTTCATGAGATTATTATGATTGCCTACACAATTGTTCTGTATTGATTATATTGTTGAGTTGATCAGATAAACAACTTATGAGTGAGTTAGTCATTTTCTGGGCCAATGTCATGTGCTCGTATTCTGTATTTTTGGGAAGCAGAATGTGACAATAACTTGAAATTAACAGAAAGTGGGGTAGAAATTGGCTTACAATCTTGCATATTGAAGCGCTACATGATTTTGTTGAAGTAGCTCTTCTGGGAAAGCCAAATCTTCCTGTTACTTCTGTCTCGGTGAATCTGCATCCCTAGAATCTTGTTTGCTGGTCCCAAGTCCTTCATGTCAAACTCCCTAGCCAACTGTGCCTTCAATTCTTGGATTCGATCTTGGTTGGGGCCTGCTACCAACATGTCATCCACAAACAACAGTAGGATAATGAAGTCTTCATCACCATCAAACCTTTTGTAGTACGTACAATGTTCTGAACTGAGTCTGCTGTATCTAAGGCTAATTATGAAGGAATCAAATCTCTTGTACCAACACCTCGGCGCCTGTTTGAGACCGTACAAAGATTTGTTTAACCTGCAAACCAAGTACTCCTTGCCTGTTTCAGCAAAACCTTCTGGTTGGAACATATAAATTTCTTCTTCCAGATCTCCTTGAAGAAAAAGCAGTCTTCACATCTAACTGCTATAGATGTAGGTCAAACGTAGCATCATCAAGACTACTCTAAATGTCGTGAGTCGAACCACAGGTGAAAATATCTCATTGAAGTCAATACCTTCTTTCTGAGCATATCCTTTTACCACCAATCTTGCACGATACCGCTCCACTTGGTCATTACCATCACACTTGATTTTGTAGACCCATTTGTTGCCGATAGCCTTTCTTCCTTGTGGTAGCGTAACAAGATCCCACGTCTTATTCTTGTGTAGAGCTTCAATTTCTTCATGCATTGTTGTTATCTACAGGGATACATCCGAGCCTTTGATTGCCTCCTCGAAGGATGATGGCTCCATGTCCTCTGTTAAAAGATAGTATGCAACATTGTTCTCCGTAACATACTTCGAGTGCCATGATGGCGGTCTTCTCGCACGAGTTGACATTCTGGAGCCTCTGACTCGACCGGTTCTTATACCTCGTGCTCTGGTGCTGCTCCAGAAGAAACTAGATCTTCATCTGGTTTATCTTCCACGAACTATAGTAGTCTCTGGATTCTACTTTGACGTGTTATCACTTCCATCTTTCTTTTGTAGCTGATCTTCTACAAAGATTACATCCTTGTTGATAACAACCTTGTGGGTAGTGGAATCCCACAGGCGATACCCCTTCACACCGTCAGCATACCCCAAGAACATGCACCTTCTAGATTTTCGATCCAGCTTCGTTCTTTCTTGGGTATTGTACATCACGTACACAGGACATCCAAGCCAATGTAGAGTAGAGTAATTTGCCGGCTTGCCAGTCCACATCTCCATCGTTGTCTTCAGCTCAATTACCGTTGATGGCGACCGATTTATAACATAACAAGCGGTTTTGGCTGCTTCCGCCCAAAAAGAGTTGGGCTGACCTGCAGTCCGCAACATAACTCTCATCCTTTCTGCAAGAGTCATATTCATCTGCTCTGCCACGCCATTTTGCTGAGGTGTATATGGGATTGCAAACTGTCTTGTGATACCTTTTTGCTTACAAGGTGCAAGAAACTCGCCATCTGTATACTTCCTTCCATTATCTGTCCTCAAGCACTTGATCTTCTTTCCAGATTCAAGTTCCACCTGCGCTTTGAAGTCTTTGAACACTGGAAAGACATCTGACTTCTTCTTAATTGGATACACCCACAATCTCCTGGAGTAATCATTAATGAAAGACACAAAGTACTCTGCTCCTCCGAGGGACATTTTCGGTGATTCCCATACATCAGAATGAATCAAGTCTAGAATGCATTTACTCCTGGCTTCAGATCTGATGAACTACAATCTATGTTGCTTACTTGTAACACAATGCTCACAAAATGGTAGATTCACCGATTTGAGCTGCTTGGAAGCAGCTTCCGGTCGGAGAGAATCTTCAAACCGCATTCAGACATATGGCCTAGTTTGAGATGCCACATTATTGTCGACTCTTCTTCCTTGTTGGTCGATGCGACACATGCATCAGCTTTCAGCAGTGTTTCTCCATTAAGCATGAATAGATTTGTTGCGATCTTTTCTGCCTTCATGACCACAAGCGCGCCTTTGACAATCTTCATGACCCCATTTTTGACATGGGTCTTACATCCAAGGCAATCTATTTGTCCCATGGACAATAGATTTTTTCTCAATCCCTTCACATGTTGTACCTCCTGGATGGTGCGAACAATACCATCAAATATTTTGAGCTTGATAGTACCAATACCAGCGATTTCCAAAGCATGATCATCACCCATGTGTACAAGACCTCCTGAGATTGGTTCATATGTGTGGAACCAATCTCTCTGGGAAGTCATCTGTCATGTTGCTCCTGAGTCTAATAACCAAACGTCAGAGAACTGCTTTCTACCTCCAACCACCGTTGTTGTCTCGCTGTATAGAACTTCACCATCATATCAAGTACTCACCACATTTTCTTGAGCATTTGATGACTCAGAGTCTCCGCTCTTCTTCTTGAACCAACAATCCTTCTTGAAGTACTCTTTCTGCCACAGTTGTGGCACTTATAAGTCTTCTTAATTCTGGACTTTGATCTACCATGATTCTGACTTCCACTGGGGCCAAGTTCCGTTGATCTCCCTCTCATCACCATCAAAGCTTCTACTTGCTGCGAACTTCCCTGCATGTTTTTCTTATTCTAGCGCCTGGTTTCTTCTTCCAAAATAGCAGCTGCAATTTCGTTGAAAACTCGATAGTCCGTCAGGATATTGTTCGTCAGGTTGATGATGAGTTGATCATACGAGTCAGGTAAACTTTGAAGTAGAAGCTCCGCACGTTCAGTTGTCTCTATTATGCAATCCATTGATGTAAGTTCCAAAAATATAGTATTCAGGGTGTTGATGTGGTCGGTCACCGATGTCGATTCTGCCATTCGAAGAGTGTACAATCTTCTCTTTAAGAAGATCATGTTGTGAAGTACTTGGCCTCGTACAACCTCGTCAGAGTATCCCAAATCTCCTTTGTTGTCTTCTTTTCAGCCACACTGGATAGCACACCATCAGCTAGTGCTAAGTGTAGATCGGTAATAACATTGCCATCCATCTCATTCCACTTGCCGTCATCGGTGATCTCCACGGACCTATCTCCAATTGCTACCAAGCAATTGTCATTCCTTAAGATCGCCTTGATTTTTATTTTCCACAACGAGAAACTACTCCCGTTAAATTTCTCAACATCGAACTTTGTTGTAGTCGACATTTCTGCTTCATACCCCGCAACCAAAGCTCTAATACCACTGTTAGAAAAGTTATGGGCAGAAGCTACCACACAACTAAAGTGAAATTGAGAAAAATGGCAAATAAGCTGGACACAGATATTTTACGTGGAAAATCCCCAAAGGAGACGAGGTAAAAACCACAAGTAAGGTAATGTAATTTTAATATTTAAAGTATGGATTACACCACCTTCTCTTTAAATATAAGGAGAATACAATTTTCACTCTCTCTTATAATAAGAGAAACACTCTCTGACAAATTTGAAGAAAAATATAAGTATACAAATTATCTCTAAGGGGACACAATTTTATCCATCATGAGAACACTCTTGTACTACTCTATTTACTTAATCTCTCACTCTTTCTTTTCCTTTAATCCTCACTCTTTCTCTGCTGCATTCTATTCCATTTTCTTGACCCCTATTTATAGAGAATGAAGATGAGAATGAGTCAGAGAGTCGCCATCTCTCACCATTCCTTGTCACTCCCATTTTTCTTTCATATGACAATAGCGTGGGGTTGCCGACTCTCCATTCTTCCAAAATAGGCTAACCTTAGTGAGAATTTTGCCGTACTACCCCACTTTTTGAAAATATTTAGCGTTCTGCCCCACTTCCCAAAACAATTAGCGATATGCCCTTGTTTAGGACACGTCAGCAAGAAACGTTATTGGGAAAAACGGCATAGGTTATTTCCATGCCGTTCTTCCCAATAACGGCATATGTTTGAAAAAAAAATTGCATGCCGTTATTTGGAATAACGGCATAGGTTGTTTTGTTTTTCGAGAGCTTGTAGTCTCCACTTAGAGAAAAAATTGCAAGTATGAAAAACCTTATAACAGATGCCGTTATTTCAAATAACGGCATTCTCAATACTGATGCCGTTATTTGGAATAACGGCATCAGTTATAAATTTTTTTAATAAAAAAGTAACTTATTATTCATCCTCTCTGATGAATAAGAAAAAAAAATTATAACTGATGCCGTTATTCGGAATAACGGCATCAGTTATAATTTTTTTATTTTTTATTTTTTCACTTTTTATTAATTCTTTCTGTTTCCAAACAACGGCAAGAGTGCATATTGTTATATAACTGATGCCGTTATCTCCAATAACGGCATCAGTCATTTGAATGCCGTTATTCAGGATAACGACATTGTTTATAAGTTTTTTTCACACTTAGAACTTTTTAAACTTAGAAGATTCATACTTGTAAGACAAATATACTGATGCTGTTATTCCAAATAACGGCATGCAATTTTTTTTTAAACAAATGCCGTTATTGGGAAGAACGGCATCGAAATAACCTATGCCGTTTTTCCCAATAACGTTTCTTGCTGACGTGGCCTAAACAAGGGCATATCGCTAATTGTTTTGGGAAGTAGGGCAGACTGCTAAATATTTTCAAAAAGTGGGGCAGTGCGACAAAATTTTCAACCTTAGTTGACATTTGGTGGGGCCCTTGCCCACCTTTGTTGACATGTTCGGGGGCACGTCAAGCCGAATTTTTTCCCAAAATGACCCTTTTTGCAAAAGTATTGCCACAAACGACCTGTTTTTTTTTAATTCCACAAACGCCCCACTCGCTTTTTGAAAAAGTGAGTGTGGTATAAACCCTCACGCTTTTTCAAAAAGCGAGTCTTAGGTTTCAGAAAATTGGTAACCTAAGACTCGCTTTCCGAAAAAGCGGGATGGTTTATACCACACTCGCTTTTTCCAAAAGCGAGTCTTGGCCTTCTTTGCCCAGCAACACTCGCTTTTTGAAAAAGCAAGGGTAATTAAACCACACTCGCTTTTTCAAAAAGCGAGTGTCGTTTGGGACTTAAACCCCCCGCCCCCAAAACAGATCTCACTTCTTCTCTCTATTCTTCAAGACTCGCTTTCGAAACCCTAACCCATTGCTCGTATTCTTCGATTTCTGGCCTATTTCATCAAATTAGCCGTCGATTAGCTCCTAAAATCTTCGCTTTCTCATCCCACTCCAGTTGCCCACGTTGTGTTTGAGTTTTCTTTTCGATTTTTTGGGTGATTGTGGTGGATTAAAGAAAAAGGGGTGGAGCTCGGTGATTGCGATTTGGTGGTCTTTTCTTTTGTGTTTGTGGTGATTGCGGTGGCGTTCCTCACAAAGGGGTTGAACGATTTGGGGGTGTATCTCGTGGTTCAATTCTTGCGTGAAGATTGAGGTATATTTCTCGAACTCAATATTTTCTAATGTTGTATATGACTATTAGTAATGTGTGTAGAGTTTGTGAAAATAGGATCTCTGTGTGTAGATTGGGGGTGTAGAATTTGTGAACGATTGGGGGTGTAGAATTTGTGAACGATTGGGGGTGTAGAATTTGTGAACGATTGCGTGAAGATTGGGGGTGTAGAATTTGTGAACGATTTGCTGGTAATGTGTGTAGATCTCTGTGTTGAACGATTTGTTTGTAATGTGTGTAGAATTTGGGATTTGTGAGTAAAAGTATAATTGGACCTGTATAATGTAGAATATGTGTAATTTGTGAGTAAATGTAGATATTGTGAGTAAAATTAGGATATGACTATTGGTAATCAAAACTGTGAGTTGTATTTGTGAGTTGTAGATTTTGTGAGTAAAATTAGGATATGACTATTAGTAATATCTCCACCTATAATTTGTGACTATTTGTGAGTTGTATTTGCATTTCAATTCTCTTTTGCTTCCGTGAATATTTAAATTTCTGAAATAATTTTGGTATTGTTAATAATGATTGCTCGCTCCTCATTGTAGGATACTCTTTTTTTTTGAAAAAATGCCACGGAATAAGGGACGTGTGGAGGCTGGTTCTAGTAGTAGAGCCAATCGTGGCGATGGACCACGTACATCTTTTGGCCCACCTCCACGCAGTGGACGTGGTGGTGGTCATCGTGGTGGCAACGAACGAAGTAATGTAAGTTTATAATTTTTTTTGCATTCGATTTGTTTCATTATCATATAATTGATTGATATATTTATTTGCTGATGTAAATGTTGTTTTGCAGGTCCCAAGTAACCAAAATGTGGTTGGTACTTCGTCGCCTGCCCCTTCTTCATCTACGGTTCCCCTTGTTGGTCCAGGTCCCCTCGACCCCGCTCTTCTTACGCTTCAGTCGCACCATCGCTCCAAAGATGTGTGGGAGGGCGATTCGAAAGAGTGTACCTTCCGTGGGGGTCATCCACTCCCTATGCACCCACGGATTCACCAAATATTATGGGATTGCGGTCTATATGGTATTGTACTGATGAGCGGCATCAAGTGCGATCGGCCTCTACTAACAGCACTCCTCGAGAGATGGTGTCCTGAGACCCACACCTTCCACTTGTCAGTTGGGGAGATGACTATTACGTTGCAGGACGTTTCAGTCATCACAGGCCTTCCGGTAGATGGGCAGGCGGTGACCGGCTCTATGGACTTCGACGCTCCATACTTAGTAGAACAATACTTAGGTGTCGAAGTGGAGACTGGTGCAGTAGTTGGGAAACAGATTCGGTTGAAGTGGTTGAAGGAAAAATTTAAAGACCGACTGACAGATGATTCGACTGAAGAGGAGGTCCAGATGTACTGCAGGGCGTACATCCTTACTCTTTTTGGAGGTGTACTATTCTCTAATTCAAGCGGCCATTCCGTCCCCCTCATGTACCTCCCGCTTATTGCAGACCTTGGACGAGTCGGCCAGTATAGTTGGGGTAGTGCTGCCTTAGCATCCCTCTACAAGAGTTTGTGCTTGTGTGCCCTCGGGTTCGTGCAGATGAATGGCCCGATAATTTTGCTTCAAGTGTGGAGCTGGGAGCGTATCCACGTTGGGCGTCCTGTAGTTAGAAAACAATCACCCAGCTGGATCCATCTCCCTGAAGACCAGTACATGCTTCCTCCTCTTGGTGTGTACTGGTCCGGTAACCTAACCTGGACTGCCAACCCGAACAGATGCCTGACCTACTACCGTGATGAGTTGGACAGGTTGGCAGATAACTGCGTTGTATGGATGCCCTACACGGAGGAGCGTCTAGCTCGACTACCGCCCAATGACCTGTATAGGCGAGATCTTTGGCTGACAAAAGCACCGCTCATCAACTTCAACACTGTCGAGTTCTATTTTGTTAGCAGAGTACTACGACAGTTTGGTCTCCAGCAGTCGATTCCAGTAGCTGAGCCTTTCAATGCAGATATCCATAAAATTACCGGAATGGGTCGTACGCCAGGTCACAATTGGGCGGAAAGCTTCTCCACATATGTCGAGAGATGGAACTTACAAAGGTTTGATGAAATCATCCGCAACATACCTCTATTCGAATTAGCAAACCACGAGAACTATATGAATTGGTATCGGAGGATGACAAGGCGGTACATCTCTCCGACAGGGCAGACTCCAGCCGGCGTGGTGATGCCTATATGTTGACCGGCAGCAGAACCGGTAGATTTACACTCCATGCATTTGCCTATGTTTCAACCAAAGGCATCGGCTATTCGCACGATTGTAAGTTTTTTAGAAATTTTTAAGTCTTTTATTTTTTTTGAACTCTAACTACAAAAAACAACTTATTATATTTTGTAGATGGCCCAGACTTGGAGTATGGGCAAGAAATGTGCAGCGGTGTTGAGTAGTAACGTAGCCGATGCGGTGAAGGACTTCGCACGCGATATGCTGACGTCCTGTCGAGCACAGGCAGATGCTGTGGGGGAGGGGGCGACCTTGGATGCAATCTTAAACACTCCCGCACATCGGACTAATACACGCAATAGACGAATAAAGAAAGTCGCCAGTAAACCACCGCGTCGTAACATAATTGAATAAGCGGATGAGGAACAAGTAGAGGAGGAGGAGCAAGAAGAGGAAGGCGAGCCATTAGAGGGTATTACACAGAAAACACCATCACCCCGAGCGAAGAGGCAACGGAAACGACCCGATATGTTTACCCCGGACCCGTGATCAGCGGTGTTGTGTAGTTGAATGTTGTTAGATTTGTTTAGTCGAATATTGTAATTAACTTTTGAATAGTGCATTGAATGAAATTCAAATTTTAGAATGGGGTGTGTGCGTGTGGTGATCTTGATTGTTTAAGTTTTCCTCTTTTTTTTGTTTTGTTGTTAGATTTTTTTTTTGTTTTTGTGCGTGTGGTGATCTTAAGAATGTAGATGGATTGAATGTGCTTTTTCTTGGGATTGTGGTGATCTTGATTGGCTTGAATGTTAATGGTATGAATATGGAGATGGTGGAGATGTAAGTCGTGTAACTGTCCCACCAAGAGTTGATGCAATGGTTTTTACTGCATACAGAGCAAGACTCGCTTTCTGAGAAAGCGAGTCTAGCTATAATGACCCCGCTTTCTCAGAAAGCGAGTCTATCACTTTGGAATTCCAGAGCTGTCGAAGCCTCTGGGAATCAAGCAACATAAACAGTCGCTTTCCCAAAAACCGCAATGTTTAGTACTAAACTCGCTTTCTGAGAAAGCGAGTCTTGGTTCTGTATCCTTTTTATCTAGCAGATCCAAGACTCGCTTTCTGAGAAAGCGAGTCTAGTAATTTCATCCACGGCTTCTGAAAAAGCGACTGTCAAACCAGTGAATTTTGATTCTCTGGTTTTCTACAGATCGAAGACACGCTTTCTCAAAAACCGCGATGTTTATGACTAGACTCGCTTTCTGAGAAAGCGAGTCTTGGTGCTGTATCCTTTTTATCTAGCTGATCCAAGACTCAGAAAGCGAGTCTAGTCATTTCATCCCCGGCTTCTGAAAAAGCGACTGTCAAACCAGTGAATATTGCTTCTCTGGTTATCTACAGATCGAAGACACGCTTTCCCAAACACCGCAGTTATTTACACTAGACTCGCTTTCTCAGAAAGCGAGTCTTTGGCTTGTTGAAAAACAACTACAGGTATAAGACTCGCTTTCTGAGAAAGCGCCATAGTTTGTATAAGACTCGGTTTCTGAGAAAGCGAGTCTTCCCTATGTTAATGAAATTTATTTTTTAGATTACGATACTCATAACGCAACAAACACACAAGGACATCAAAAACGAAAAAAACGAAATTTCAAAATAAAACTTCATCGTTTTTATCGACATAATTTAGTACAATAACAAAGTCCAAATTAATAATTACAAGCATACAATATTTAAGTGTGCTGAGTTCCACTATTAGTGCATCGTCGCTTATTGTGTCCTTGTAAACCACATTTTGAACATCTCATCCCCGTACCACGACTTGACCTATCTCTCACATCCATGTCATTGCGGAATCTGGTAGTTCTAGGCCTGCCCTTCCTTTTACATCGCAAAGTGGCATCAGGTACTAGTTTTGGTCCATCAATAATAGGCCAATATGCTGGATCTAGTATAGGCTGAAACACTGGACCGTATGTTTGTGCTAATGAAGTAACGGTGTAAAATTTATCAACGAGATGCTTGTGATCGATTGCACGATATGCACAAGCTGCCAGTACATGAGAACATGGGATATGGTATAGATGAAATTTCATACATGTGCACGTCTTCGTTCCCAAATTCACAGTGTGCAAGTTCCCACCCTTCCTTTCTCCACCCACCATGCGTATACCCGTTCTCACGGAAAAAACTCCCGGTTGATGATGGAACATTGTCACCTCATGTCCGTTAGCTCTCTCACGGCGACTATCAAGCAGTTCATGTACTTTTCGAGCAAAAATCCTCCCTTCGGATAAAAGTTGAGTTGCTTCTTGTCGACGAGTAGTAAAATAAGAGTTCAGACGTTCGAAGATCGTCTCAACAATCGCTGTCACTGGCAAACTACGGACTCCTTTCAAGACTGAATTGAACACTTCTGACAGGTTCGTAGTCATTATCCCGTATCTTCGACCTTCATCTGCATAAAGTGCCCATTTCTCAACCGGCTTCTCTTTTAACCAATTAGCCGCCTCCACATTTACGTTCTCAAGTTCAGCAAGTTTGGCCATGAACTTTTTGGGTTGGCGTTCACACGCTATAATTTACGCCTTCTTACGCAATGCCTTGCTACCAAATTTAGTAAAGAAATTTGTAGCAAAATGGCGCATACAATAACGGTGATATCCACTTGGTTCGTTCCAAGCTCCATTTTGTAACTCCATAGCATGCATTATACCAGCGTGACGATCAGAAATAACACACAACTCAGTGCGATCGGTGACATAATATCGGATGCAACTCATGAACCATGTCCACGTATTTATACTCTCTCCATCAACCAATGCAAATGCAAACGGAAATAAACAATCATTCGCATCTGGGGAAACAGCAATTAGCAAGCAACCCTTGTACTTACCGTACAAGTGAGTTCCGTCAACACTGATCACCGGTCTGCAGGACTTGAAACCTTGAATTGAAGGACCAAATGCCCAGAATACACCCTTGAATGTTTCCTCGCCAGGGCCAGACTCATACTTATCCCAGTGAACAACGGTTCCTGTATTTGCAGCTTGAATTGCTGTGAGTAGAGCAGGCAACTTTGTGTATGCTTCTTCGAAGGTACCATACAACCTCTCGATCGCTTTTTGTTTTGCTCGCCAAGCTTTCTTATAGGAAATCTGATAATTATATTATATTTTAACAATCTCAATAATTGACCTCGGTGATAAAGCGGTATCCTTTTTCACCACATCAACAATCAGATTACAAACAATATTGTAATCAATTTTAAGGTGATCTTGATTCAGCGTTGGATTCGTACAAGTGTGTGGCCCAACTATCTTCTTCACCACAAAATTCGTCCCGCCTTTTGGAACCATTGCTCGTAATCTCCAAGGGCAGCCACCATCACTTACTCCGGGGGGCCCTTGCACGATCTCCTCAATGGTACGTTTTCTAGGTGCCATTTTGCATTTAACAGTGTACAGTGACGGTGTAGATTTCAAAGTTACGAATTCACGATGTTTTTTGATAGAATACAACTTCACTGCCTGTTGAATCGACTGCTTACTTATAAACTCCTGTCCAACGTACAATTCGTCTACATTGGACGAACCAGACGACTCTTGTGGAACTAGGTGTACTCTAGCACCTTCAGCCATCTCCTCAGTAACATGCCCGTCAACATTACCGTAGCTATAAGTACCTCTGGCTTCATTAGAACTGTTGTTCGTGGGATTTACATTTGCACCACTATCATCATCATCTTTGTCTACGTCATCAGTGTCACCACTATCAACATCTTCATCGTCTGTTTCTTCATCTTCTTCATCATCTTCTAATAAGCTGTTGTTACAGACTGCATTTTGAAAGAGTTCAAACATACTGTCATTTGGAACAGAGTCAGGAACCGAGCTAGGTTGGCGTGGCAGCTCAACATTTACAGAATCCGGAATTGTTGTATTTGTGAAGGTGTTCTCTTGTGAGGATACCGGATTTGGTTGTGAAGATTGATCGGGGTTAGGCCTCGACTGCTGTGTAGGTACTACCCGTATGAAGCTTGCACTGAGGATATCATGTGGCTGAGCATTCACAACTCGAATTTGCTGAATATATAACTCTACTACAGACCAAGCACAATTGGGATCAAATGTCCTAGCAATCAATGACTTCAGCGCATTATCAGTAGGTACGGGCACTGTCATAAAATACTGACCATCTCATCTTCCTGCTGCGTATCGAGCTAAAATTTTCAAATTCCATTCATTCCTATCCCAATTAGTAACTTCATAGATTTTCTCAACTAATTCTTCAAATGTGATGGTACGGGGTACCCAAACTATTTCCGGTTCCAAATGACTATAACAACAACCAATCTTTGGATCACGAATTATTTCACCACCAAAATATAACCAAATAGGAATCTCCAAATCCATACCTACGTTAATTTATACCAATAAGCGAGTTATTATCTACCCATAAAGAAAACCTAATTAAATTAACAAAATAATGGGGGAATAAACATCATACCTCCACAATAAAGTTGTTTTCCTTTTGAAGTATACCCAAATTCCAACAAATTAAACCTCTAACGGAAGATGGGTTTAAGTTGTCCAAAGCAATTTTGTGGGTTATTCAACAAATTACGAGGGTATTTTGACGAATTTGAGATGAGAGATGGGTTAGGGTTTCGCGAGCGAAGAGGAAGAGAAAGAATAGAGAGAAGAAGTGAGATCTGTTTTGGGGGCGGGGGGTTTAAGTCCCAAACGACACTCGCTTTTTGAAAAAGCGAGTGTGGTTTAATTACCCCCGTTTTTTCAAAAAGCGAGTGTTGCTGGGCAAAGAAGGCCAAGACTCGCTTTTGGAAAAAGTCAGTGTGGTATAAACCATCACGCTTTTTCGAAAAGCGAGTCTTAGGTTTCCAATTTTCTGAAACCTAAGA
This sequence comes from Hemerocallis citrina, assembly GCA_017893485.1. Lineage (NCBI taxonomy): Eukaryota > Viridiplantae > Streptophyta > Magnoliopsida > Asparagales > Asphodelaceae > Hemerocallis > Hemerocallis citrina. Next base: position 70,464,775 of record CM030361.1, read on the forward strand.
CTCGCTTTTTGAAAAAGCGCGAGGGTTTATACCACACTCGCTTTTTCAAAAAGCGAGTGGGGCGTTTGTGGAATTAAAAAAAACAGGTCGTTTGTGGCAATACTTTTACAAAAAGGGTCATTTGGGGAAAAAATTCCGTCAAGCCATCATTCCCAAACTCTTGCACATGAATGGAGAAGATTAGAAGAGTGTCCGAATCAAAAACCCCATCTCTTCAAGTCAGCACCAAAACAGAAAGAGAAGGAGTAGTGCACCAAAAAATACAAAAGAGAGAGAGAGAGAGAGAGAGAGAGAGAGAGAGAGATGGAAGGGATATTACATCGAACAGTTGGTGTGCGAGGTATAAAGATGCACGTCGCCGAGAAAGGCGATGGCCCAGTTGTTCTGCTTCTCCACGGCTTTCCCGAGCTCTGGTACTCGTGGCGCCACCAAATTGTCGGCCTTGCAGCCAAGGGATACCGTGCAGTTGCGCCGGATCTTCGTGGTTATGGCGACACTGATGCGCCGGAATCGGTTGGTTCTTACACTATGTTTCATCTTGCTGGGGATATAGTGGCGCTTATTGATGAACTGGGTCAGGACAAGGTAAATATTTTGGTAGATCTTGTCATATAATATTATTATTGGTATATCATGAGTAGTCCTAAATTGATCAAATCTTGATTTATGTAGTTTTTGTTTTTGTTTTTCTCTTCTCATTTTTTTTTGCAAATCTTTACTGTTATAACTCCAAAGAGTAATGCTTCATCAACTACTAATTTCACTACCATTTTTTTCACTATTTTAGGTGATACATTCCCCACCTACTCTCTCTTCCCCCACCTGCTGGACAGTGTCATCTAAGATAGTGAAGAACAATATAGTGAAATTGGTCTGATTTAGTTTAGGGGTCGAGTCTTATTTTAGCTAGGCTAATGTTGTGGTAGTCAAGTTATGCTCATTTGGAAGTATAGAATGGAGTGTGTGTACATCATTACTTAGAGGTGGCATTCAGTCCTCCCGGGCCGGGCCGGGCCGAAGACCGGCGGGTTTGACCCGGTCCCGGACTAAGGCGGGCCGCGCCGGGCCGGGCTTTTGCTGGAATATTGAGGCCCGACCCCGGTTCTTGGTCCCTAGCTTGGGGGGGGGGGGGGGGGGGGGGGGGGGGGGGGGGGGGCGGGCCGGGCCGGGCTAATTTTCTTTTTTTTTAAAAATTTTAAATTTTTTTTAAAACTTTTTAAATTTTGTTCACAATTGTTAAAATCTATGCATATAGATAAAAGAGATATTCAAAAATTATATTTATGAATTACAAAGTGTAATATGTAATCAAATAATTGAGTAAAATTTCATTTCATTCAAATAACTTCAAATTACAATACGAGAAAAACATTTGTATTTAGATATCGAGATGGCCTCTATTTAGATTGAAGAGAAGGCAGTGGACTATTGTCGTGCACTTCTACTTAACCTAAATATAGAATCTTATCCCCTTAAAATTTTTCATTTATTTACAATACATTATACAAATTACATTCTACTAGTTCTTCACTCATCGCTACTTGTTGATCCGTTTTGTGATTCTTGTAAATCTTGAGTCATCTCTTCCGCTTTCATCCAATCTTCGGTGCATACCAATATCTCCAAATTCTTTGACGTCAAGCGATTCCTGTTCAGGCTAATAATCCTGTTGCCAGGAGAAAAAGCACTTTCCAATCCAACGGTTGACACCGGTACAGTTAGCAAATCTTTAGCCATGCGAGAAAGAATACTAAAAATATTTTTATTAGTTTTCCAAAAAGAAAACACATCTACTGCATCTTCAATGGGAGGTTGTGCATTATACCAATTTAACTCGTTTGGTGAATTGGTTCTTAGTTTTTTTTTTATTTTAAGAGATTTAAAACACTACTAGTGGCAAAGACCCTTTTCCTTTGATAACATAGAAGAAGAAGAAATAACATTTTGTGTTTGTGTAGTGTTAGATAAATAAATTCTATCGTAACTATCATATAAACTATTCAAAATATTTTCAAATTTTGTAGTGAAAACATGATTAAAATCATCAATTTCTTCGTGTGGAGCATAAGTATAAAAAATCTCAATTCAATTTTTTGTACCATCTAACTTAATCATGAGATTCATTACACTAGCAACACAATATAATATAGGAAGCGGATGAAAATATTTTAAAATTTTAATATAAGCGCCATAAACCATTTCTCCAATGAAAGGATCATTTACCAAATCTTTAATTATTGTCATCATAGTGACAATTGTAAGTAAAATACCACTAGATGTATATGTATATGTTTTTGAAAATTGTAAAGTAGCATCATTAAAAGGTTCTAAAAATTTGTACAAACTATCGGCAAAAAACCAAAAATCATCATCTAACATACAATCTTGCATACCCATTGCAATACAAAATTCTCTAGGATTAAAACAATAGTGAAGAACAACACTTAATCAATCAAAAGTAGAATTCCAACGATGTCTAACATTTTTAGGAAAACATTTAAATACAATTTTCCTAAGTTGACAACAATCATGAAAAGCTGGATATTGGACCACTCAACGTAATAAAATGAACACAATTTCTCATTGCCTATATTTTATCGTGTCTATATTTAAGTGCATCTTGTACACAAAGATTTAAAATATGACAAGTACACCTAACATGAAAAATTTCCGGTTCTAAAAGATTAAGTGTAATTAGCAAACTAGCAATTGCCTTAGTATTATTAGAGGCGCTATTAAAACCAATAGCAAAAACTTTATCAAAATACCAAAATTGTTACATGCTTCCATGATGTATGTGACAATTATTTCACCCTTATGTGGGTACCTAACAAATCTGAATGAAATTATCCTTTTTTGAAGTAGCCAATCGGAATCTATCCAATGACATGTTACACACATCATTGGTACGCCGTTCACTCTTACACACCCATCCGATGTCAAAGAAATTCTAGTGTTTAGTGACGTAAGTGTTGCTACTAAAAAATTCTTAGCCTCATTGTAAACCAATTTACAATCACCCTTTATTACATTTCTAGGATTTTTTTTATAATGGGGGTTTAATGCGGTTTGTGCAAAGATCTTTACATTCCTACTTTCACCAAAAGAATAAGGTAATTCATCTCTAATTACTAATTTAGTCATTTCTCTATGAACGATATCGTGATCGTAGCTATGATTATCTATTTGGCCGGTTTTATGGTGTATTTTTTTGTTGTGTGAGGTTCTCTTTAGAAAATTTGGGTTGATATTTACTTAAGTGTCGTTGAAGTGTGCCCGTTCCCGATCCTAGTTTAAACTTATAGGGTGTTTGACACGTCTTACAAATTTTTAATCCTACATTCTTATCATTTTGTGAAGGGACATTGTCAAAATATTTGTGTACTTCGGATGTGTTTCCTCTTGTTTTACGGGTTTGAGATGGGCCTTGTTCCGATGGTAGTAAAGTGTTTCTTCACTATGTCTTCTACTTCTACTTGATCCGTGTGTTTCATGAATATCGGAATACTATTATAATTGTAAAGTGTTTCTTCACTATCTACATATGGAAGAGGAATGGAAGGAATGCGACAAGTACTAGTGGACTCTTGGCTACTATGTCTACCACGTGATCGGTTAGATGTCATCTAAACTAGTGTATGTTGTAAAAATTTTAGTGTATGTTCTAAAAATTAATTCTAATGTATGTTTTAAAAATTAATTGTAGTGTATGTTTAAAAATTTTAATTCTACAAAACAAGTAAAGATAGATAAACTAGTATATGTTATATACATTAATTCTACAAAGCAAATAAAACAACAACTATAAAATGATTATTCTAGTGTTTGTTTACCAATTTATCCAAAAAAATCTAAAAAGAAGAAGAACAAGAAGAACAAGAAAACCCAATTTAATTATAAGAAATAAATGATAACAAACAACAATGATAATTCTAAAAATTATATAAATACGAAAATACCATTTGAGAGTAGAATGTAGATTGAAGAATGAAGGTAGAGAGAGTTGAGAGTTTGTAGTGTTGTTGATTGTTGTTGGATGTTGTTGATGTTGAATCTTGAAAGAGAGTAGTTGAATGTTGTTGATGTTGAATCTTGAAGGAGAGTAGTTGAATGTTGTTGATGTGGTTGATGTTGAATCTTTTTTTTGAGGTAAAAGGTGGAATAATGCCATCCCGTTTCATTAATAAGAAGTTAATAAAACAACCCCGGTGTACCGGGAGGGAAACAAAAGTACAAACCAGAAAACAAAATACAGTACAGGAAATAAAACATAAACCCCCAACAAAACCCTGGGGGGTGGGTCTAATCCTCCATACATCAAAACCAATCAGGAGTACAGTAGGCCAGAAACGAATTCGCAGAGACTGTAGCTATTGGGAATCTGATGAATATGAGTGGCGTCGTCCCTTAGTCCAGTGTCGGCCCAAAGTCTACCTTCTCATCATCAAACTCCTCCACCTGGAAGACTCTGGCAATCCTCCCTCTCGCTCCTGTGGCGGTAGCTGTAGCCCAAAAAGAGATAAGATGCATGATATGAGTAAGGTTACCGGAAATACTACTACATGAAGCACGAAAATAAAAATTATTTCTGTCAAGCCATAACACCCATGTAGTTGCCGCAATGGCAATTTACCACGCATCCTTCATTTCGTGGCGAATTGATGCGAATTTGGGACCGATCCACAAATCCTCATAATCGTTGGGGTAAGTCACTTGTACCTAGGGCTCTTAAAACCTCTACCACAGTCGCCTTACTCCTTGGGCATTGAATAAAAAGATGATTCAGGGTCTCCGTATGTAAGTTACAGAACCCGCAGGCAGTCGCAATCTGGGATTGTCTTTTGGCCAGGTTCTCTCTCGTAAGGATTGCATTATTGAGCACTAGCCAGAAGAAGACTCTGACCTTCAGTGGTGCTTTCGCCTTCCACAGCACCTGTGCCCAGCTGGGTCGGCATCCCCGGAAGTGAATGTGATGATACAGGGATCTGACCGTGAAAGCTCCCTTGGTCTCTAATCCCCATCACAGCTGGTCTGGTCCCTGGGCGCACATCGTCCCGGTCCGTGTGATGTGTGTTTGCAATTCTAGCAGTTGTTGTTGTAGACCTGGGGTAAGAGCTCCTTGAAACGACGGTCTCCAATTTCCCCTCTTCCAGGTCTCTGTCACAGAAATATTAGGTCGATTCGTTTTGGCAAACAGCTCCGGGAAGGTGTCTTTCAGTGTATGAGCACCACACCACTTATCCCACCAGAATCTGGTGGACCGTCCATTTCCGATATTCGATGTAACTGCTGAGTTGAACGGTCCACTTGCTTCGGTGATTCCTTTCCAAAAACGGGAGACCTTAGCCGCTACTCGAAAGCCCAGGCTTCTCGGACCTTTTTCCCGTAGGTATGGTTGAATGAAATCCTGCCAGCCTTCCCCACCGTGGTGGAAAACCTTCTACTACCATTTCCCCAAGAGGGCAAGATTCATATCTCTAAGGTCGATGATGCCTAGACCTCCATGCTTTTTTTTCATGCAGACAATACTCCATTTGATCAGGTGGTAGCCTCCCCTATTCGAATCTGCCTCTTTCCAAAGGAATCTTTTACGGATTCGGTCAACCCTTTGGATAACCCACTTTGGAAGCTCAAAAAAGGACATGTAGTAAATGGGCAGATTAGACAATACTGAGTTAATGAGTATCACTCTGCCTCCTAGTGATAGCGATTTTCCTTTCCACCCAGACAGTCTGTCCTCCACCCTATCTATTATTGGCAACCAGTCCGACTTAGTGAGTTTCCCTGGTCTGAGTGGGAGCCCTAAATATTTGATTGGAAACTCGTTCGTCATACAGTTTAGTATGGTGGCATGTTCTCGGGCTTCTTCATCAGAGAGAGTAATGGGAATCAGTGCACTCTTGTGAAAATTTATCCGGAGACCTGACCATGCTTCAAAACAGTGGAGGGCCCCTTTAAAGCAGACGGTTTCTGACCTAGTCCCATTCCCAAATAATAGGGTGTCATCAGCATATTGGAGAATCGTACACCCTTGAATGGAGGTGCTACTGGCCACCGGCTTAATCCAACCTTTTCTCCGACAATTATCTAGCGTTACCCTTAGCACATCTGCTACAATAGTGAACAAAAGTGGGGATAACGGATCCCCTTGCCGGAGTCCCTTCTTGCAGGGGAATGATGGGCCTGGCCGCCCATTCACCGCTATTGCCGTTTTACTAGTCTGTAGCCATTGTTTGATCCATCTTACCCATTTGTCCCCAAATCCTCTCCCTCTGAGAGCTTCCAGTAAACATTCCTAGTCGACGGGATCGTATGCTTTCTCAAAATCCAATTTTAGAAGGAAGTTCTTTGAATTGCTCATATGACAGTGGTGGATAACTTGTTCAGCAGTCGCCACACAGTCCAGAATACATCTGCCCTTGATGAAGTCCGTCTGGGTTTTGCTGATTATGCTATCCATTATGCTCCCCAGGTGGATGGCCAGGACCTTTGTGATGATCTTCACCGAATAATTAATAAGGCTAATCGGTCTGAAATTCCCCACACGCTTAGACTCCTCCCGTTTGGGTATCAGGACAACTTCCGCAAAATTGAACATGCCCAATCTGAGATTGTTATGAAAAAATTCCTCCATCAGTGTCATGACGTCCCCTTTAATTTCTTCCCAGAACACTTGGTAGAACATCATTGGAAAGCCGTCGGGCCCAGGTGACTTGTCCGCGCCTTTTTGGTCGATGGCCTTTTTCACTTCCATTTCCAAAAATGGTTCCTCTAAAATGGAGAAAGTTTGCGCTGAATCATTCTGGTACGCCTGCCAGTAATCCTCCCTCAAAGGGATCCTGAAGTCATTCTTTCTTCCAAAGAGGCCCTTATAGTAGTTCTGGAAGGTTGTGGAGATCACCTTTTCGTCATGTAGTGTTCCCGACTCCGTCTGAATTGAGAGGACGAGGTTGGATCTACGTCTGGCGTTAACCACACGGTGGAAGTAGGCCGTATTCGCATCTCCCTCTTTGAGCCACAAAATTCCTGACCTTTGTTGCCATTTGATCTCTTCCAATTTATAAAGATTGGCGACATTTTCCCGGAGCTCTAATAGCCTGCTTCTTTCATCTTGTGACAGGACTCTCGTCTCTTCCACCCTCTCTAACTCATCGATTCCTTCCAAAAAGGAATCTTTTGTACGCCAGATGATCGAGAACCTAGATCGGTTCCAGCGTCACGGCCGCTTTCTCAATCTGCGGATTTTTTCACACCATCAGGATGCCGCGTCCCTGCCTGCAGTTGGGAGCGCCCAATTTTCCATCACCATGTGATGAAACCCCTGAATTTCTAGTCAGGCCTTCTCAAATCTGAATTTTCGTGCCCTATGCGCTCCGCGTACCCTCACATCGAGTAGGATCGGGGTATGGTCCGACGTGGGTCTAGGAATCGATCGAGCTGTAGCTAATGGGAATTTAGCTTCTCATTCCATCGATACTAGTATCCTGTCCAACTTGACCATAACCGGAGCCGCTTGCATATTAGACCATGTGTATAGTCTGTCATTAATTGGGATATCAATCAGCTCTAGTTCTGTCATCACCCTATTGAACTCCTCTGTGTGTCTGTCGCTGGGGCCTCTTCCCTTGTGCCCAAACGCAAATCTAGTGATGTTAAAGTCCCCCCCAACAATCCAAGCTCCAGGCCAACGACGTCGGATGTTGACCAGTTCTTGCCAAAAGGCATCTCGCTCTGTAGCCACATTCGGCCCGTAAACGACAGTCACCGTCTGCACCCAATCGTCGGACCTTTGTTTCAGTTGGATGGTCAAGGAGAACGTTCCACTGTATACCTCAGTGCAGGTGAGAATATCCGAGTTGAACCCAATAGCAATCCCTCCTGAGGCTCCTGCTGATGGGCATAACACCCATTCCTCGATTCTACTACCCCCAATCCTCTTGAGTTTGAGCCCATGCTGAAGTTTGGTCTCCTGCAGTCCTACCACTTCCACCTTGGAATTGCTAATAATGTCCCTGACCATATCTCTCTTCCCTCTATCCCCCAGCCCTCTAACATTCCAGAATAGTGTATTCATTGGGGGATAGTGTCAGGGGTGATCGTTGGTGTGGGTGTGGGGCCGGCTGCATCCTCGGGGATGTCTGTCGACCCAGCGCTATCTCCTAGAGCGTTCTCATAACAAGTCTTAACCCTTTCCGTTTCCCAACCCCTAATCTTATTGAGTAATAAAGCATTGCGCTCTGTGTCACACACCTCTAACCCACATGTTTTAGCTAGAAAAAAAACTTCAGCATCTGACATGAAATTTAATATAGTAGCTAAAAAACTTGTCGTACCTCCGTTGTCGAATTTAGCAGCTTTGGCTGCTGCCGCTACCTCGAGATAGTCATCCAAGGACTCCACATGAGCCCTCTTGGGCGACCGGTGAACTTTGAACTCAATCGTCCTATGCGACGTGCCAGAACTATCTCCAAGAGCTGACTCTGGAAGTGTGGACAAGACCATCTCAGGCGATATCTCCCTCTGGGTGTTAGCGATGAACTCTAGATCCTCTGACTCCTCATCTGTGAATGAGAATTCTTCGTCTAGATTTAGCCGCCCTTCTAGGTCCTCCTCACTATCTGTGCGTTGAATTGCCCGTTGTAGATTAGGCACTCACATTGCGGACTCCTCATTGAGCCCACAGACTGGCGAGCCAATAGTAATAGTGGTGATCTCCGTTGCGGTCCCCTCGGTGGGCCCGCTACCAGTCTGACATTGTGTCTGGTTGTTCGAAACTCTAGAGTTGCTAGTCCCAGGGACCATAAGATGCGTTTTGGACCCCTCTTTGGACCCATTAACGCCTACAAATTGCCCACAAACTAACCCACCACTATTAACCGCTTCTGCTGAATAACCCTTCACTCATCCGCGGCTTATCACACCGCTCTCCTCGAAACGAGCAGTCGTCGCATTCAATAAGGGGGCGGTATGCCTACCGCAGTCGCCAGATGTCATAGGGGGATTGGATTGTGTGGCGGTGGAGTCAGACTGCAGCGGTAAAAACAAAATGAGGGGCGTTAAAGTCGAGGGGTCGATATTAATCTCTTCTCCCTTCCTCACCCTGCCACTTCCTTCTTTCTCCTTCAGCGCCAAACCCCTTTCACAGCTCCTTTCTTCACCGTTGTCTTCTTTACCCCATTTACCTTTCCTCAAGCCATGAGCGTCACTCTGGAGCTCCTTTGGGTTCTTTTCCCTGTGGACGCTCAGCTCTGTGCTCTTCGCTTTCCCCAGAGTCATCTCTGACTCTTGTCGCCTTAGCTCCACAGACGCCTGCTCTGGATCTTTTGCTGAAAACCATCGCTTTTCTACCCACTCCCTGGTAGAAAGCGTTCTTTCGCTTGTCTTGTTCCCCAGTCTGGCGCTTTCCTTCACCAACCCTTGTCTCGATGCCTGCATGTCGTTACAGCAAGTGTTTTTGCTATTTTTGTGGTCTGTAGACCTGTCCCTCCCCTTTGAGCCACAGTGTGCTCCTCTTCTGCATGCATGGTGTTACGGAGTTGGTTTTTGCCACTTTGGGGGCCTGCAAGCCCTGTCCCTCTTCTCTGCTCCTCAGCCTGTGCCTCCTGACTTGCATGCCGCTTTTGACCACTTTGAAGGTCTCGATTGCCGTTTTGGGTAATCTGTTGTTTCTCCTTTTTCTGATTTACTCCTGAAACTGTGAGGTTTACCAGATCTGGGCGTTGATCATCTTGGCCGTTGGATCCATTGGTCTGGCTTCGCATCCGACCATCGGCGTCCCGCCGTGATCCAAGTCTCTCTGATCCCTCCGCCGTGGTCGCTTGAAGCGCTTCCATCTCTCTCGCCGCCTTGGTGACCTCTCGATGGGCCCTCACCACTTCATGGCTCCCATCTAGAGAGAGCTCCCAAGTTGGCGATGCAACATCCCTGTAGCTTCGGCCGTCTCTGAGCGAGGCAGTAGGCGTTTGGGACGTGATGGAGGTATGGTCTGTCTCTCTATCTGTGCTTTTGTCAAGGACAAAGCGTATGAGATAGGAATCATCATAGGAGAACACTTTGGCGAATCTTGGCATCAAGGCTATGTCTTTACTTCTGATCAGCATCCTTGCCGATACTATATCCGATCGACGAACGGTTTTCTCGTCGATTTCTTCCACAGTTCCGAAGTCGGAGACCATCTCTTGCAAGACCTCCTTCTTCCAAAAATGTAAGGGTACATTGTGAATCCACACCCAATATCTCTCCCCTTGAGGTTTCTCAGCACCGAAGCTTGGTGTCCATGCTTTGAAATCCATCCTGAAATGCCCAAAATCCACTGTGCCTGCTCCGGTGATCTCTATCATCTTTTGCGGTGAAGGGAAAGAAACCAAAAACTGAAGGGGGCACATTCGCTTGACAATCCAGTCACGGTGCGCCTTCATAGGCCATCTCTCGTTCAGAGCTTGGAGCACATGGGCCTCCGATGGTCTTCCGGCAGTCACCCGTGCTATTGCGCACCACTGACTAACCCAAACTTCCTCCTTTTTGATTGCAGCGAGGCTGTTTGCCAACTTGATCGTTGCTGGGCTGTCAGGTGATCTTCCCCTGTACACTCGCCTCTCTTCGTCATCGTTGGTGGTGACGACATTTGTGCAATTGTAAGACATATGGCCCCACATCATACATCTCAGGCATCTTACTTCTTTGGTGCACTCCGTCCGATAGTGTCCCAACTCGCCGCAGTTGAAGCACGGAACTGGTTTGCGCTTTCCCTTTCTCAGTTGCTTTCTGAATTCAGTTGGTGCTGGCGGTGGGGATTTGAATTTTCTTTTTTTTCTTGTGAACCACTTCCTGCCACTCCTCTCCTTCTACCCCAATCGGAGGCAGTCCCTCACCCTTCCCAGGTCCATCGTTTGGACCCCTTCTTTGGGCCCATACAACGGTGGACCTTGGAGGGTCGATGGTCAGCTTCCTTGGCGGCAGTTGGTGGCGATTCCGGGGGGGGGGGGGGGGGAATCAGGAGGTTGTAGTTGTTGTTGTTTGTTGGGTTCCATTGGTGGTGTGGTCGCCTTTGGAGAAGAATGTTGTTGCATTGTCTCTGTTGGTTTGGGTGGTGTGATGGAGCGTGCTTGCTCTCGGTGGTTGTGGTGATGCTGGTAAGGGTGACTTTGATGCTTTCTTGGTTGAGATTTGTGAGTTGTATCCCGGTAGCTCCTTTCTTTATCTCTTGCGTGAGAATCCCTAAGGTTGTGTATGTGGTGCACTTCTGTGCTGTTGTGCTTTTGAGCGTGATGCCGGCCCACTGGTGGGGTTCTCTCACGCCCAAAGTGGCTTGTAGGAGGACCCCCTCTTTGGGCCCTCCCTCTCAAATGCAACTCATCCATGGGGCGATGATGACCTGAGCCACTCCCCTCCTGCCGTTGACGTGCATTTCGATGTGCCCGCGGAGGGGAGAGTGCGTTTCTGAGCCCTGAGGGTTCACCCTTACCATGGTAGGGTTGTAGTGTAGGGAATGGGTTTGGGATTGTTGGTTGGAAAGTGGGTTTTGGAGGGTCGGCATTTTGGGGTGGTGGTGGAGTTGCATCGGAGTGGGGAGGAGGGCGGGGAGGTGAAGGGGCAGTCGGAGTGTGGCGGACCCTCTCTTTGGGTCCGCACCCACTCATTTCTAGTTCCGTTAGCATCATCTGTGAGTGTAACAAGGCGAAAAACTTGAAGATGGGTTCAGAAGCAATGGAGAAGAGGGTTCTTGAAGATGGGTTCAAAGGTTAGAGAGGTGGGGGGAGGAAACAGCATTGTTTTCGCCTGTTATGTGTGAGAGATAGTAGTTGAATGTAGTTGAATGTTGTTGATTGTTGTTGATTTGTTGAGAAAGTTGAGTGATAGTAGAGAGAGTTGAGTGAATTTGTGAAGAGAATTGAATAAAATGAAGTTGTATATATAGAATATATATTTCTTCAATTTCCCAAAATATCCCCCCAAAACTAGCTAGTATAAATCCGTTGGGGGGTATTTTGGTAATTTTACATACCCTTTTTAATAAAAAAAATTCGGGAAAATAAAACCCAGTAGCAACAACGATCGGCCCGGGAGCCAGCCCGGACCGGCCCGGGCCGGTTCAATCCGGTCCCGAGCTAGTGCGGGCAGGGCTGTTGGCGGGCCGGGCCGCTACCGGGTTTTTTCCCCTTTTTGTGAACCGGACCGGCCCCTATGTTTGGGGTGGTCTGACCCCGGTTCAGCCCGGGTTTGGGCGGGCCGGGCCGGTCCCAGGCCAGCCCGGACCGAATGCTACCCCTAGCATTACTGGCGTAGTTTTGAAGCCGGTCTTATTCAATTCTGTGAAGCTAACCAACACAACACGTAGAGTACACTTGTTTTTATTCATCTTTTACTTACGATGGTCTCATATGACAAGCGTTTGTATGTGCTCATAAAGGTAGTTAATTATATCTTTATCTGTGTGATTTTGTGTGTGAAGCCACACAACGGAAAGCCTTTCAGAGTCAAATTATAGAGCTTTAGCAAATTTTTCTGTTTAGGTTTTCATTTTTTGAAGATTTTTTTTTCTGATTATTAGGTTTCCATTTGGTTTTGTGTCTAATAATAGTGAACTTTTTTTAAAATAAAAGCAATTGCTTTCTGTATTAAGTTGCTGCCATATTCAATAAAATTATTTTTGTTTGTTGTGGTGGCATTTGAAGTCATAGATGTTCATACTATTGTTGCAATAAGCTATATTTATCTTATTCCTTATTTTTTTCACTTTGCAAAATGTTCCTTTTATTTTATAAAGGTGTTTGTAGTTGGCCACGACTGGGGTGCGCTTATAGCGTGGCATCTGTGCATGTTCAGGCCAGACAAAGTGAAGGCTTTGGTGAACCTAAGCGTTCCATTCCTTCCTCGGAACCCAGCCGGGAAACCTGTACAGAGCATGACGGCTCTCTATGGAGATGATATCTATGTTTTTAGATTTCAGGTACAGTTTGTGTTTTCATTCAAGCTTCTTGTATTTTTAAGCACAGTATTAATAGTAGCTATTTGTCTTTCCACCGTTAAGAGGTTCGGATTAAAATTGTTTGAGCAACTCGTTAATTGTCAATCTCTTGCCAATATGATTCTGTGTTCGTTGAAAGGTTAATCCGAGTTGAGCAAGTTCCAACTTTAGTTTGTTAGTTATTTGTTTCCTCCCGGCTTTAATTTGAGCTGTAGATCTCACTCACTCTGAAAACAGACTATATACACCTATAATAAATAAATAGACTTCTACTCTGCGTAGAGTGGGTATAGAAGCATTTGGTAGTTACTTTATGAAGATTTTGATTTAGTGCCGATTCTTTTTCACCAATTTTAGATTTTTGCAATTATCCATCAGTAATGCGGCTCGACACAATATCTATTTATTTGTGTTCTTATCTAGTTTCAAGTACATGTCATTAATACATTCTTCCTTGTATGCTAGGAACCTGGAGATGTGGAAAAAGAATTTGCTCGTCTTGGTACTAGTTTAGTCCTCAAAAAGTTCTTCTCATTTCGTGATCCAGGGCCCATATTTATACCCAAGAAAGAAGGTTGGGGATCACCCGTAGATCAAATTTCATTGCCCTCATGGCTCAACGAAGAGGATCTCAACTATTTCGCAAGCAAATACGAGAAGACTGGTTTTACCGGGCCAATCAACTATTATCGGAATTTTGACCTGTAAGTTTGTTTCCATCTTTTGGTTTAATTAAATTAAATGGTAGCATCTGAAATTTATTGTCAGGAAGTCATCCCAAACTCCTGCAAATCTGTGTCTGACCGATTGAGGGCATTTCGTCCAAGAATGACTGCACAACCCCTACTTAGTACCTAGCCAGTGGCTATCTTCGTCCTTCTACAGCGGTGTCATATATGACTAGTATAATGCACGTGCGATGCACGTCTATAAAGATGTGGTTCTTTATAGGTTGCATGCATGCATGCACAATTTATTCATTTTGATATTTGCATGCATGTGTTAGACCTACTGGTTTTGATAAGAGGAAACTTTCTTATGAATAAATTGTGCATGCAAGTACATGCAAATCTATACTATTAATTATTTTCTCAAAACTATGCAGACAGGCATGCAAAGCTATGCATGTTAATTATTTTTTCAATACATACAAATTACATTTCTGACCTTCGATATTAACCCTTATTTTTTTTTAGCTTTTTATGTTTATGAGGGCATGATAGTAAAAAGCCGCCAAAATAGGACTTTGCTTAATAATGGTATAGATATAAGTTAAAGTTCGGTTAGGATTATATATATCAAAATTTCAAGTTCTTTGGAGGTTATATCACAAAATGGAAGTTATTAGGTAGTCCATTTCAGAAATTCCTCCATACAATTAAGCGGGCATTCTATAGTAAGAGAGCGCCCCATGGTTTTAATATATTCTCATTAACGGAAGAGGGTGTGATAGTTGTTATCCTGCACTGTATAATAAAAAATAAAATAAAATAAAATATTTGATGCTGCTAATTTCTGGTGTGGGAGCAACAGATGATGAATACTTGTAGTAGATGGAAATCTCATATCTCAGTTGTCGATCTGATCCTGATGAGAGGCTAATAGGCTAATGTTTGATTGAGATTTTTGGATTTGGTGGCGGTTACGTTGGTTGTCGGCTATTGAAACCTACAAAAAGCCTGAACACTTGAAGTTTTTCATGCGACAGATGCTCTGACGATCAAGCCAACATCCAGAGGAGTAAATTAGGGTTTAGTGGCAAAAGATTGATTACCTGGTAAAAGATGAGGGGGGCTGTATTTATAGACCCTTGGAGAATCAGTTAAGGACGGATTTTTCAGCTGTCTAATCAAATTCCGCGGATTAAGGAATCTGATTGGATAATTAATCCGCTGATTTTATGGGGATTTAATCACTAACTATAAGTAATGGGGCAACATTTTCCTAATGGGCTGATGCATAGTAGTGGGTCCATGGACGGCCGTGAGCTGATCCTGGACCTGGCAGCTATGAGATTGCTTTCCTGACCTCATGAGTCTCGAGATTCGTGCAAGAATCGTGCGGTGTTGATTAGTTGTGGTTTCCCCCCTCATCAATAATCTCATCAATAATCACTCTTGTTCTATATTGCTTTATCATATTATGTTGTGGTGCAAGTTATCATAATATGACACTTTTTTCACAAATATGCAGAAACTGCTAACCCACAACAAATGGTCAATTTTTGAAAGGGTCCTTAAAAGTTGTGTTCTCCAAAAAATTCTAATAGCCAATAACATTGTTCATCTGATCAATCTCATTAAATCCCTTGTATCTAAAACTGAAAATCATAAATTACCCAAGTAATTATTGTCCTTAATAGAAACGATCATAGGTTCCTATCTAAACCAAATCCTTTACATGCTAAAAATTCTGATCTCTAATCTCTAATTTCTAATCTCTAATATAATAATGGGAGAAGACCTTAGTGTCATTTGTAAATCTACCAACGCTTGCATTGCACATGCATAACTAATATGAAGGAGGTGTCAGGTTCGAGTCATCACTACGTCAAATTTTTTACTTTAATTTTTTTAATATATTAAATGTGCATCACACGTGTAAATTACTATCTATTTATCTATCTAACTATCTATCTATAATATAATATATAATCTCTACTATTTAATGGGAGAGTTTGTCACCAAACAAACTCAATTTGTAATCAAACAAACACATGCATTATAACCCAACAAATACGTGCAATGCACATGTATAACTAATATAAAGGAGGTCTTGGGTTCGATGCCAGACAACGTCGAATTTTTTTCGAAAAATATATATATTTATAAAGATATGCATCGCACGTGTAAATTACTAGTTTTTTGTTAATGGCAGAAACTAGGAATTGACAACACCATGGGCAGGAGCACAAGTTAATATACTAGCTAAGTTCCTTCGTAGGCGACTTGGATTTGGTTTACCACCACCCCAACATCCAGGACTACATACACAAATGTGGATTCAAGGAAAAAGTTCCATTCCTCGAGGAAGTAATCGTCATACCTGAAGTTAGCCACTGGATCAACCAGGAAAAGCCACATGAAGTAACCGAGCATATCTACAGTTTCATCCAAAAATTCTAAATCCATTTGTGTGTATTATTAATTGTGAATCCAACTCTAATTATCGATGTGACCTTTTTTTTTTTTTTTTTTAAAGACCTTGCTTGATTGCCATGATTAATGTATTAGGAATGAGGGCGAGGAAGATGAGATATCTTAATTTGTTTAAGGGTTATGACAAAAACCCATTACTTATTCATTTTCGTGTATTTCTTGATCGCAGGAATTGGGAGCTGACAGCACCATGGACCGGGGCACAAGTTAAGGTGCCAGCTAAGTTCATTGTAGGTGACTTGGACTTGTGTTACCACGCCCCCAACATCCAGGACTACATTCACAAAGGCGGATTCAAGAAGGATGTTCCATTACTAGAGGAAGTAGTTGTCATGCCCGGAGTTAGCCACTGGATCAATCAGGAAAAGGGACCTGAAGTAACCGAACATATCTATGACTTCATCCAGAAGTTCTAGATATTCCAACTTATCATGAGATATGTACTTTTACTTGCAAAACTCTCAATCTCTTTCTATCAGTGGAACTCTGTTTCGCTCAAAAATAAACATTGGATGTAAGAAAGATAGGTCTGGCTGTTGTGTTTTTCTAATTACCGGTGCACCAATAATTTTTTTTTTTTTCTTTTTCTCGTATCTATCAAGCAATCATTCACCCATCGGTATCGATCAATTTTATCTCACAAGAATGTCAATAGCAGCTTTATGAATCACATCCATGTCATTTTGATGTTTTAGTTTCTGGGGTTGATCAATTATGCACCAAAAAATGGAATCATGCGGTACAATTCATTCTATATATTATTGTTCGTCTGCTTGAATCTTCATAACAGGTGTCAAACTAAAACTCGCAGAGAACACAAAACTAGTGCCATCAACTTTACCGGGGATTTTCAAGTTAGAAGTTACAGAAATTTCCTTTTCGCTTCTTCTCATCGTCTTTGTTAGTTCATAGACTTGAACGAAATTTTCGAGCATGTTCACAGGTTTAAGTACAAGTTGATGGTATCATGAGCTTTGATAGAGCTCAGAAGAGGCATAAAGCCACAATTATATCCTCTTACAATTACTTTAAGAGTAGTAGTAACTAGATATCATTAATTAATATGAAAATAAAATTAGCAAGGTTGAAGAGAGGCCTTACATGAGGAGAAGAGCCTAAGCTTGGGGTAGCCAAGGATGACTTGCCTGTATGGATGCCCTTTACTTTTGGATTTGGTGGTTACTTTTAGTTAAAAGCTTGGTCTAGTTCAAGCGTAAAAATATGCATTTGAGCCGAGGTTCTTTTGTGGGTTCATAGCATAGGCAGTCTCCTTTGCTATGCTGCGTGGTTCTTTGTCACCCTCATGCCAGGCCTACATCCATCTCTTCTGTTGATTTTCTATCATACAAGAGAAAGTGACTTATTCAGCAATAAAGATATCATCGAACACTTGATAGGCACTAGAGCACGTAACATGCACGTTTGACTTAACATAGATCTATTGACAACATGGCAACTACAAGGGTGGAGAATTTTGTTGTAGCTCACGGACCAAACCCAAGTAATCTTTTTTTTTTGCATTGCGTCGAACACATTACGTGCTTGAGGAGCTCGAGTACTTTAATGATATCATCTCAACAATCAATCTCTAATCTCTAATATTATAATGGGAGAAGCATTAGTGTCATTTGTCAATCTATCAACGCGTGTGACACACGTACATAACTAATAAGAATGAGGTTTCAGGTTTGATTCATCACTACTTTAGCGTTTTTTATTTAAACAAATAAAAAAAATTATTAAGACGTACATCGTCTGTGCATAACTAATATAAAAGAGGTCTCAAGTTCGAGCTCAGACTACTTCAAATTTTTTACTTTAAATATCTATATAATAAAATACAAAGAAAGCTATCAAGTGGCTCTCCTTCAATCCCCCAAAAATCAAAGGCCTAGATCTAACTTCACAAAATCCCTTCCCCCCCCCTCCCCCCCCCCCCCCCCCCCCCCCAACCCTCAGATTCAAATTCCCAAAACAACCCATTTATTTATTTAATTATCTCTCTCACTCTCTCTCTTTATATATATATATACTAGGTGTGCCCGTTGACACGTGCCTACGGCACGTCTTCAGAACGGTTCACCTTATTTGATTATATAAAATAGTTTTTGAGGTTTAACAAATTAATAGAAGTAGCAAACATATTATATGAAAAACTTTTAGGGGTCCAGCAAAAAACATATTATATGACTTTTTTTATTTTTTGGAATTATTTTAAAAGTTTTTAAGATTTTAATTTTTTAATTTTTTTTTTATTTTTAAAATTTTTATTTTCTTAATTTTTTGAATAGAATAGGGAGGGAAAGAGAGAGAGAAAAAAATTAAATAAATATAGGAGTTGTTTTGGGTGGGGGATTTGAATTTGAGTTTTGGGGGGAAACTTTTCGGGTGGAAAATATGTTTTGTAAGGTTAAATCTGGACCTTTGATTTTTAAGGGATTGAATGAGAGCCACTTGATAGCTTTCTTTGTGTTTTATTATATATATATATATATATATATATATATATATATATGTGTGTGTGTGTGTGTGTGTGTGTGTGTGTGTGTGTGTGTGTGTGTGTGTTTTATTATATATATATATGTGTGTGTGTGTGTGTGTGTGTGTGTGTGTGTGTGTGTGTGTGTGTGTGTTATATATATATATGTGTGTGTGTGTGGGGGGGGGGGGGGGAATATGGATTAAATGAGCAAGTTGCTCATACCTTTTTTTCCCATATGTGGAAACATGGACTTTTATTTACAACTAATTATTGTCATACTATTCAAACTTGAGCTACATAATTGTTGATTTACTGTTTACAAGACTTTTCATATGATTTATCGTTCTGAAAACGTGTCGTAGGCATGTGCACACTGGCAAATCTAGTATATATATATTAATACGTGCAGTGCACGTGTAAATTACTAGTATCTTGAGAAGGCCTTAGAGCATCTCCAACCATATCAACTAAAATGGGCAGCTAAATTGTTCAAATAGTATTTTTGTCTAGTGAATTTGGCTAGCCATTTTGCTTCATCTCCAACCGTGCCTCTTGCTCTCCTTTTTGCCTCTTCATATTTATGGCTAGGCAAAATACCTAACCGTTGGAGATGCAAAATGAGTGTGACTCTCCAAATATATGGTTATGCCTCTTCATTTTGGCTAGGTGTTGGAGATGCTCTTATTATAGATTATCATTGTGTTTTTGAATACTATCCGATTTATGGGTTCAGGTTTGGTCTAGGGATAAAATAATCTCTACTATTATAATGGGAGAAGGGGTTAGTGTCATTTGTCATCGTTTGTCATTTTGTCAACACGTGCAGCGCACGTGTTGGCTTTTTTTTTGTCCTTTTCATTCCCCCTCCCCATTTTTCCACGTGCAGCGCACGTGTATACTACTAGATTTTTTTTTGGGGTTCTTTTCATTCCCCTCCCCATTTTCCACACGTGCGAAAAAACACGTGCAGCGCACGTGTTGGTAGATTTTTTTTGTCTTTTTCCTTCTTTCTCCACGTGCATCGCACGTGCATGATACTAGTATATATAGATAGAATATAAGTGTAAAACACTCAGCTGATATAGTAGCAAAGGTCTTTTATCATACTAATTCCACCGTGTGCACATGTTTGGTGGCACATCAAGTCGTCATCCCAAACCCAACCACCCTGGCCCTTGCACATGAACGGAGAAAGATTAGAAGAGTGTTCCAATCAAAAATCCCATCCATTCAAGTAAGCACCAAAACAGAAAGAGAAGGAGTAGTGCACCAAAAAATACAAAAAAAAAAAGAAAGAGAGAGAAATGGAAGGGATATTACATCGAACAGTTGGTGTGCGAGGTATAAAGATGCACGTCGCCGAGAAAGGCGATGGCCCAGTTGTTCTGCTGCTCCACGGCTTTCCCGAGCTCTGGTACTCGTGGCGCCACCAAATTGTCGGCCTTGCAGCCAAGGGATACCGTGCAGTTGCGCCGGATCTTCGTGGTTATGGCGACACTGATGCGCCGGAATCGGTTGGTTCTTACACTATGTTTCATCTTGCTGGGGATATAGTGGCTCTTATTGATGAACTGGGTCAGGACAAGGTAAATATTTTGGTAGATCTTGTCATATCTTCTATACTACTATCATGGGAGAAGGACTTAGTTTAATTTGTCCATTTACCAACTCGTGCAACATACGTGCAGAACTACTGTAAATGAGGTTTGGGCTACACCTGAATTTTTACTTTTAAAAAAATCTATATTTATTAAGACGTGCATCGCACCTGTAAACTACTAGTAATATTATTATTGGTATATCATGAGTAGTCTTAAATTGATCAAATCTTGATTTATGTAGGTTTTTTTTCTTCTCATTTTTTGCAAATCTCTACTACTATAACTCCGAAATGTAATGCCACATCCTGACATGGCAGTCCTAATCAAACACTATCAAAGCATCAGAACTCTATAAATGCGTTTCTCGAGAGACCCTAAACCTTATGAAATTGAACCCCGAGTAATTAAACCTAAACCATAATTAATTATATAATAGTTAGGGTCTGATTTCGTTTAGATTTTAGCTAGGCTAATGTTGTGGTAATGCTGATTAGGACTGTCAGATCAGGTTATGCTCATTTGGAAGTATAG
Source organism: Hemerocallis citrina (assembly GCA_017893485.1). Lineage (NCBI taxonomy): Eukaryota > Viridiplantae > Streptophyta > Magnoliopsida > Asparagales > Asphodelaceae > Hemerocallis > Hemerocallis citrina. Next base: position 70,485,514 of record CM030361.1, read on the forward strand.
AATGGAGTATGTACAACATTACTGACGTAGTTTTGAAGCCGGTCTCATTCAATTCTGTGAAGCTAACCAACACAACACGTAGAGTACACTTGTTTTCAGTGGCGGAGCCAGAGATATCAAAATGGGGGTCCCAAAAAATTTTTCTGGCATCGACATGATTGTTACCGAAAATTCCTTACATTATTTTTGTTTTGAAAAATTAAAGTAAATGGATCAAAGTAAAATTATAATCAAAGTAAATATTTGAATTCATGTTCTTAGTATCATGTATTTTTGACACTTGTACAGTTATACTCTAAATTTGGTAAAAGTAATGCTAATCAATAATCATACGACACTGTTTACACTGTTATAATACTAGAGGCTAGGTAAGAGATACGACCCAAATGAATAGATATACTTGTAACTTGTGTACACACTGACTTTTTATTCAAAATTTTATCTAAGGATCATACAAATCAAATAATAAACATTACTGTTAATTTTTAGCCCAAAGCTTATCACACTATTTGAGCCTTTAAGAGGTGAATTGGGTTTGGGGGTCCCAAAAAAATTTTAAATGGGGGGCAAATAAAACTTATGGTCTATATAAGGGGGTTTTACAAAATTTTTGGGGTCCCAATTGTCCCCCCTAGGCCCTTCCTCCCTCCGCCCCTGCTTGTTTTATTCATCATTTACTTACGATGGTCTCATATGACACAAGCGTTGTATGTGCTCATAAAGGTAGTAAATTATAACTTTATCTGTGTGATTCGGTGTGTGAAGCCCCACAACGGAAAGCCTTTTAGAGTTAAATTATAGAGCTTTAGCAATTTTTTCTGTTTAGGTTATCATTTTTTTGAAGATTTTTTTTCTGTTTAGCTTTCCATTTGGTTTTGTGTCTAATAATACTAAACTTTTTTTTATATTAAAAGCAATTGTTTTCTGTATTAAGTTGCTGCCATATTCAATAAAACTATTTTTGTTTGTTGTGGTGGCATTTGAAGTCATAGATGTTCATACTATTGTTGCATTAAGCTATATTTATCTTATTCCTTATTTATTTTTCACTTCGCAAAATGTTCCTTTTATTTTATATAGGTGTTTGTAGTTGGCCACGATTGGGGCGCACATATAGCGTGGCATCTGTGCATGTTCAGGCCAGACAAAGTGAAGGCTTTGGTGAACCTAAGCGTTCCATTCCTTCCTCGGAACCCAGCCGGGAAACCTGTACAGAACATGACGTCTCTCTATGGAGATGATTACTATGTTTCGAGATTCCAGGTACAGTTTGTGTTTTCATTCAAGCTTCTTGTATTTTTAAGCACTGGATTAATGGTAGCTATTTGTCTTTCCACCGTTAAGAGGTTCGGATTAAAATTGTTTGAGCAACTCGTTAATTGTCAATCTCTTGCCAATATGATTCTGTGTTCGTTGAAAGGTTAATCCGAGTTGAGCAAGTTCCAACATTAGTTTGTTGGTTATTTGTTTCCTCCCGGCTTTAATTTGAGCTGTAGATCTCACTCACTCTGAAAACAGACTATATACACCTATGATAATTAAATGGAATGCGTAAAGTGGGTATAGAAGCATTTGGTAGTTACTTCATGAAGATTTTGATTTAGCGCCGATTCTTTTTCACCAATTTTAGTTTCTTGCAATTATCTATCAGTAATGCGGCTCGACACAATATCTATTTATTTGTGTTCTTATCTAGTTTCAAGTACATGTCATTAATACATTCTTCCTTGTATGCTAGGAACCTGGAGATGTGGAAAAAGAATTTGCTCGTCTTGGTACTAGTTTAGTCCTCAAAAAGTTCTTCTCATTTCGTGATCCAGGGCCCTTATTTATACCCAAGAAAGAAGGTTGGGGATCACCCGTAGATCAAATTTCATTGCCCTCATGGCTCAACGAAGAGGATCTCAACTATTTTGCAAGCAAATACGAGAAGACTGGTTTTACCGGGCCAATCAACTATTATCGGAATTTTGACCTGTAAGTTTGTTTCCATCTTTTGGTTTAATTAAATTAAATGGTAGCATCTGAAATTTATTGTCAGGAAGTCATCCCAAACTCCTGCAAATCTGTGTGTGACCGATTGAGGGCATTTCGTCCAAGAATGACTGCACAACCCCTACTTAGTACCTAGCCAGTGGCTATCTTCGTCCTTCTTCAGCGGTGTGTCAAAATCTTCATGAAATAAGTTAAAGTTCTGTTAGGATAATATCAAAATTTCAAGTTCTTTGGAGGTTATATCACAAAATGGAAGTTATTAGGTAGTCCATTTCAGAAATTCCTCCATACAATTAAGCGGGCATTCTATAGTAAGAGACGTCCCATGGTTTTAATATATTCTCATGAACGGAAGAGGGTGTGACAGTTGTTATCCTGCACTGTATAATAAAAAAATAAAATAAAATAAAATATTTGATGCTGCTAATTTCTGGTGTGGGAGCAACAGTGGGAGCAACAGATGATGAATACTTGTAGTAGATGGAAATCTCATATCTGAGTCGTCGATCTGATCCTAATGAAAGGCTAATAGGCTAATGTTTGATTGAGATTTGTGAATTTGGTGGCGGTTACGTTGGTTGTCGGCTACTGAAACCTACAAAAAGCCTGAAACACTTGAAGTTTTTCTTGCGACCGACTCTCCGACGATCAAGTCAGCATCCAGAGGAATAAATTAGGGTTTAGTGTCAAAAGATTGATTACATGGTAAAAGATGAGAGGCCTGTATTTATAGACCTTTGGAGAATCAGTTAAGGAAAAAAAAATCAGCTCTCTAATCAAATCCCGCGGATTAAGGAATCTGATTGGATAATTAATCCGCTGATTTTATGGGGATTTAATCACTAACCATAAGTGTCAGATCAACATTTTCCTAATGGGCTGATGCATAGTAGTGGGCCCATGGACGGCTCGTGAGCTGATCCTAGACCTGGCTGCTATGAGATTACTTTCCTGACCTAATGAGCCTCGAGATTCGTGCAAGAACTGTGCCGTGTTGATTAAGTGTGGTTTTCCCTCATCAATAATCATTCTTGTTCTATATTTCTTTATCATATTATGATATGTGGTGCAAGTTATCATAATATGACTTTTTTCCACAAATATGCAGAAACTGCGAACCCACAACAAATGGTCAATTTTTGAAAGGGTCCTTAAAAGTTGTGTTCTCCAAAAAATTCTACTAGCCAACAACATTGTTCATGTGATCAATCTCATTAAATCCCTTGTATCTAAAACTGAATTTCATAAATTACCAAAGTAATTATTGTCCTTAATAGAAACGATCATAGGTTCCTATCTAAACCAAATCCTTTACATGCTAAAAATTCTAATTTTATTAATGGCAGAAACTGGGAATTGACAGCACCATGGGCAGGAGCACAAGTTAATATACCAGCTAAGTTCCTCGTAGGCGACTTAGATTTGGTTTACCACCACCCCAACATCCAGGACTACATACACAAAGGTGGATTCAAGGAAAAAGTTCTATTGCTCGAGGAAGTAATCGTCATGCCTGAAGTTAGCCACTGGATCAACCAGGAAAAGCCACATGAAGTAACCGAGCATATCTACAGTTTCATCCAAAAATTCTAAATCCATTTGTGTGTATTATTAATTGTGAATCCAACTCTAACTATCAAAAATAAATGTATCCATTTCCTTCTGGCCGATGACATCACTGCCTATTTTCGTTGCAAAACTTCATCCTTACTTTCTATGCAATTCTTTATCTGTTTGATCCAATCCTTAGTTGGATCTAGCTCAGCTGCAACCATGCTCAGAGTGTAAGCTACAGTTGGGGAAAATATCTGAAGTCCAAGAGTAATAATTTGTCCTTGTTGTGTCTATATGTAATAAGCTTGTAATCTTTCACTTAGGTCCTTGTGGTAGATGTACTTGCTAAGCACGGAAATTAGTTGTAAGAGCAGGAGTGGTTGGAGATGGGCCCCACTGTAACCGTGTTCACCTTTCTTAATTCAGCACGTGCAATCCATGTAAATAAGTATAAATACCCAACCTCTGTAATAGAGCTGATCATGAATAGATTTCCAAATTGAGATATAAGTCTTTGTTCATCATCTTCTTCCTTCTTTCTTCTTGATCCGGACTAGGGTTTGTAGAATCGAATGGAGAGACGATGGCACGCTGCGATTCCAGTCGCCACGAGAGGCCGAGCTGGAACAATGGTATCAGAGCTTCAAGGTCCTGCGATGGCGACGGCGACGACCAAAATCGACGGTGAGGTTGAGGGTCCGACGAATCTTGACCATGGATTTCGATCCAAGGTCGGTTCAAAGGACCCGACGACGAGGAGTTCCACTGATTACGATGTCGAATTCCATAAGTCATCCGATCTTGAACGGCGATTGATCTTTGAGTCTCGTCACCGACGTAGGAGGTCGGGAATTCATCATAAAGGTCTCGTTGATGGTGGTGATGTTATTCTTTACCTCGACCTTTCACAGAACATCAATTTTCTGACCAAGTCTTCAACCAAGAAGTTGATCAAAAACTCGAAGAGAGATTGGTGCGATTGGAGTTAAAGCTAGATCGATTGCTTCAAGATTCATGCCGCACTCATCATTCTCGACGATTAAAGGAATGCTGGAAGTCTGAAGATAGTGAAAGAAAATTGGTAGACATAGATGGTTCTTGGCAAACACCAACTGCTCGACGAAATTTTTGTGAGAAATTCACATCAACCAAGAGATCGCAGATTGGTTATTTTCCACCCCATCTGCGACATGATGCTTCATCGACTTAACCATCACCTACGAGATCACGGGATGTGAGGGTGCAACCAGCAATGAGGTTCAGGCAACGCACACCAAGTGTTGGGTTAAATTCCCATGAGAAGTCAGAGTTGTTAAGAAATGATCCAAGGCTCACGGTCAAGGTTTCAAAGCTCGCAGCCACTGATTCGGTGCTCAATTGTGATACTGAGAAGTCTCAAGGAGAAGAGAATGTTGTCATATCGACTAAAATAGTTGCATCCAGGACAGGAAGAGAGCAAGGATTGTGTTCAAAAGCAGGGGAGAATGAGGTTTCAAATTCTAAGTCACAACCTGGCCAATGATTAAGAAGGAATTAATATCTCAGTATGGGCCTACTGAGTTGAGTGATCTTGAAGCTTCATCGTATCAGCTACATCTAACAGGGTTAGTATATGAATATCAACGACAATTTGTCACATTCAGTCATTTGGTTATGTCCTTGGCAATGTCTTCTCTTGTGGATTGCTTTATATCTAGGCTGAAGGAGGAATTGCAACAAGGAGTGAGGTTGAAACACCCAACCACGGTGTTAGGAGCTTATAAAGAGACTATGATTAGGAAGACATTTCTTAATGGTTATAAGGGAAGTGGGTGGCTTAAGGCTCCAGTGAAGAACTCTTTAGTTGTTACAGTTGTCTATCCAAAGATCACCACCTCAAATCCCACCACTCAGATTATTAAACCTGTTGTAAATATCCATTTTGGTATGAATCCTTTAGTTGGTGGATACTCTGCTAATGCCAATCTCAAACACCCTCAGTGTACCAAGTACCTGCAGGATAAGGAGGAGAAAGGTTTATGTATCTACTGTAATGAGAAGTGCACTAAAGGTCACAAGTGTCAAATTTGGATGCAAATTGTGGGTGATGCTATAGGATACAGTTACATTTCTCACTCCTTGCCTATTGTCATGGTTAACATACCCGATAGAAGTTGGAGAATTTGCATTCACAGAGATCTTAACAATATTACTTTGAAAGATAAGTATCCTATCCCTATCTTTGATGAACTCTTGGATGATTTGTTTGCTGCCCAAAGTTTCAGTAAGATGGATTTGTGGAGACATATATTGGAGTTTTTTATAGTATTATGTTGTACAACAAAGCAATGTCTGAACATGAACAACAACTTTGGGAGGTATTGGGTGCTCTTGCTGAGTCTCATGCTATTGAGGTTGAAGTAAAGCATGGAAGTAAGGTTGATGAAATTTTTGTTGCAATATGCCATAGGAAGGGAGCTTCTATTATTTGGATGCTGCAGACCTACCTTGATGCTGCATGTTTCCAGAGAGCATTGGCTTTATATATAAAAACTTATATAGATCAAAAGAGGTATCCAGTAGTCTCTGTTAATGGACCAACGGTTCACAAGCTATTCCTTATATTCTAAGGTACATATCAAGTATCTTCAAAGGTTAGTTCAGCTGCTTACAAGCTGTTATTGCTTGAAAACTCCAAAATACAAGATGAATTTCCTGTTTCTCAGCTGAACACTCATGTGGATAGTCTTTCAGTGTTCTCTACATCAACTGAGCCTATTAGAAAGATTTTAGGTTTAAACCGAGAAGTGTTGTGGCAACATGAAGGGTATCAATGTCAAAAGAAGGAATTGGTTGAGAATAGAAATGCTTTTAAGAGGAGGTGTGCTGATATGGTGTGGTGTATCTTATGCCTACAGACCACTTAAAGTGGCCATTAGGCAAGTGCATGCAGTGTTCAAGTTGGATCAGTTCAAAGAGTTCAGGACATCTCTTTTTGAAGGGGGAAGGATTGATCCAATCCTCAGTTGGATCTAGCTCGGCTGCAACCATGCTCAGAGTGTAAGGTGCAGTTGGGGAAAATATCTGATATATCAGTCCAAGAGTAATAATTTGTCCTTGTTGGGTCTATATGTAAATAAGCTTGTAATCTTTCATTTAGGTTCTTGTGGTAGATGTACATGCTAAGCACGGGAATTAGTTGTAAGAGCAGGAGTGGTTGGAGATGGGCCCCACTGTAACCGGGTTCACCTTTCTTAATTCAGCACGTGCAATCCATGTAAATAAGTATAAATACCCAACCTCAGTAATAGAGCTGATCATGAATAGATTTCCAAATTGAAAAATAAATCTCTGTTCATCATCTCCTTCCTTCTCTCTTCTTGATCCGAACTAGGGTTTGTAGAATCGAATGGAGAGAAGACGGCACGCTGCGATTCCAGTCGCCGCGAGAGGCCGAGCTGGAACACTGTTACATTATATAACACTAGTAATTTACACCTATGCACGTTTTAATAATTTTAAAAAATAAAAATAGAAACTCTGATGTGGGGAGGATTTGAATCGGAAACCTTCTTTATATTAGTTATGTACGTGCGTTGCACATATTGGTAGAATGACAAAATGACAAATGACACTAAGACCTTCTCCCATTATAATATTAGAGATGTTTTTGTCAAAGACAAACACTTGATGCAACAAGAATAGGTTGGTTACCAATTGCAAAAGAGCTTTCTAGATGGAGACATGGAGCTAGAAGATGCGAATTTATGGATTAAGCCTGCATTTGTACTTCTAGGCTTAGACATTATGAGATATTGTTTATGCGTAGATTATATGTAATGAGATATTGTTTATGCGTATATTATATGTTTTATCTTTCCAGTAATTTTGGATATATTCAAATATAATTTTTAGCCGGCCAAGTACAAAAGTATAATTTTAGCCGGCCAAGTTCAAAGTTACAGAAATGGTGATGCATCCAAAGAATATCACAATCAAACACCTCTCTTCATATATGCAATAAACTGAGCAAAAGAGAAGGGTGAAAGGAAGGAAAGAATAATGGAGGGGATATTGCATAGAACAGTTTCTGTTCACGGTATAAACATGCACGTCGCCGAGAAAGGCGATGGCCCGGTCATTCTGCTCCTCCATGGCTTCCCCGAGCTCTGGTACTCGTGGCGCCAGCAGATTGTAGGCCTAGCTGCCAGGGGCTACCGTGCAATTGCTCCCGATCTTCGTGGCTATGGCGATACTGAGGCACCAGAATCAGTTGCTTCTTACTCTATTTTGCATATAGTCGGCGATATCGTGGCTCTTATTGATCAACTCGGGGAAGAGAAGGTAACAATTTGGCTGTGCCCTTTTTAGCTGATGTGTTTGTTTGTGCTGTTGTTTTGAAAGAAGAAAGTTTGGGGGAACTGGGTATGTGTCCTCAATATAATTGTCAAGTAAACTAACTGTATAAATATATCTTCATTTCATTTATAAAAAAAATTTAACGAAATAACAAAATAAATCACATTGTTGTAGTTATAGTGCGGTTACCATGTAACTCAGGCAGGTTATTTTGGACTTGGCCGTTCCTCAGTAGCTCTTGCTGCACTAGAATGTCCACTCGTGCAATTCATATGTTTTGAAGTACGACAAATCGTTATTTGTAAATCATGGTTGGTTTAAGCTGATTATTCATGTATTAAAATCTAGTTATTAAGTACAATTGGATTTAAAGTTATTTACCATTCTACATGGACTGCTTTGTTTTGATAACATTGAACTTCATAAACGTTAATATCATCATTTACTTTTATTTCGAGAAGGTGTTTGTAGTTGGCCATGATTGGGGCGCATCTGTGGCGTGGCATCTGTGCATGTTCAGGCCTGACAAAGTGAAGGCCTTGGTGAACCTTAGCGTTGCATTCTTCCCTCGCAACCCAACCTCGAAGGTTGTACAGTATTTTAGGTCTCTCTATGGAGATGATTACTATGTTTTGAGATTCCAGGTACATTTTGTTTTTTTAATATAGTTGCTGATGTTTTGTTCTTTCGGCAGTTAGGTAATTACATTGTGAAGGTGTCAATTTAATGTGTATTCTTTCACTAACTATAGCTTCATATTTATATTTTTTGTTAAAGCATTCTGCATTCTATGCTAGGAACCTGGAGAAATAGAGAGAGAATTTGCTCGTCTCGGTACCAGTTTAGTCCTCAAGAAAGTCTTCGCATTTTGTGAGCCTGGGCCCTTTTTTATACCGAAGAAAGAAGGTTGGGGTTCACCTGATGATCAACCTGCATTGCCCTCTTGGCTCTCAGAAGAGGATGTCAACTATTATGCAAGCAAATATGAGAAGAATGGTTTTACAGGGCCAGTCAACTATTATCGAAATATAGACACGTAAGCTCGTTTACTGACTTTGCTTTACTTAATTATGGTAGCCTCTGAAAGTTTCACTCTACCAGACCGAACCCTTTCAAACTTGTGTGTGACCAAGTATTTATTTGAAGACCTTGTTTGATTGTCATGATTATCGTATTGGGAATGAGGGCGAGGAAGATGAGGTATCTTCGTTTAAGGGTTCAAGACAAAAAAACCATTACTTATTCCTTTCCGTGTATTTCTTGATCGCAGGAATTGGGAGCTGACAGCACCATGGACTGGGGCACAAGTTAAGGTGCCAGCTAAGTTCATTGTAGGTGACTTGGACTTGTGTTACCACTACCCCAACATCCAGGACTACATTCACAAAGGCGGATTCAAGAAGGATGTTCCATTACTAGAGGAAGTAGTTGTCATGCCCGGAGTTAGCCACTGGATTAATCAGGAAAAGGGACCTGAAGTAACCGAACATATCTACGACTTCATCCAGAAGTTCTAGATATTCCAACTTATAATGTGATATGTACTTTTACTTGCAAAACTCTCAATCTCTTTCTGGCAGTGGAACTCTGTTTCGTTCAAAAACAAACATTCGCTGTAGGAAAGATAGGTCTGGCTGTTGTGGTTTTCTAATTACCAGGTGCACCAATAGTTTTTTTCTCGTATCTATCAAGCAATCATTCACCCATCGGTATCGATCAATTTTATCTCACAAGAATGTCAATAGCAGCTTTATGAATCACATCCATGTCATTTTGATGTTTTAGTTTGTGGGGTTGATCAATTATGCACCAAAAAATGGAATCATGCAGTACAATTCATTCTGTATATTATTGTTCCTCTGCTTGAATCTTCATAACAGGTGTCAAACTAAAACCCGCAGAGAACACAAAACTAGTGCCATCAACTTTACCGGGAATTTTCAAGTTAGAAGTAACAGAAATTTCCTTTTCGTTTCTTCTCATTGTCTTTTGTTAGTTCATAAACTTGAACGAAATTTTCGAGCATGTTCACAGGCTTAAGTACAAGTTGATGGTATCATGAGCTTTGATAGAGCTCAGAAGAGGCATCAAGCCACAAATATATCCTCTTACATTTACTTTAAGAGTAGTAGTAACTAGATATCATTAATTATATGATGAGAATATATTCCTCATGAAGGATGTCCAGTATATATATAGAGGCAATCATAACAAGTAAGGGGAGTATGAAACTAAAATTAGCAAAGGTTGAAGAGAGGCCTTACATGAGGAGAAGAGGCTAAGCTTTGGGTAGCCAAGGATGGCTTGCCTGTATGGATGCCCTTTACTTTTGGATTTGGTGGTTACTTTTAGTTAAAAGCTTGGTCTAGTTCAAGCATAAAAACATGCATTTGAGCCGAGGTTCTTTTGTGGGTTCATAGCATAGGCAGTCTCCTTTGCTATGCTGCGTGGTTCTTTGTCACCCTCATGCCAGGCCTGCATCTATCTCTTCTGTTTATTTTCCATGGACGACACAGTTTCAAAGCCTACAAAGAAGAAAGGAAGGAATGTAAATTGGTTTTGTTATTTCAGTTTACGATAAACTTCTGGCACTATTATCACCATTACTGACTAGAACAAAAATCAATATACAGTTAGCGTACATGGTGTTATTCACAAATCTTGAACCATCTCAAACCAACCAAGTTAATCAACCCAGTAAATATCAAATATGAAATTTTTTATATTAACTAAACTTTGAAGAAAGGAGAAAATTCATCATTTGCGAACGAGCTCATGACTTGTATCAAGGTTTTTTAACGACCGAATAAAATAAAAGAACCAGCCAGAGCATACCATTTGAATTTAAAGGTGGAGCTTTCAACACCTGCTAATAAAAAATAAGCAAAAGCAGAAAATATACAATTCCTTTTCAAAATAAATAAATAAATAAATCCACGTGCCACATTTATTTTCACAAACACACCGAATATCATTCGTCTGCCCAATAAAATACTCCTCATCGACTAGCCGATCATTATGCACTCAGCAACTAAAGTACAAATATGTAAGTCAAACAAATTCCCTCACTTCATTTATTTGTTTCCAGCACCTTTTAACATCCCCCATTAAATTTGATTTAAAACTAACAACGGAATGGGGAAAAAGCTCAAGAATTTTATTCGAAGAAAATAGAGGAATTCCGTCAACTGCTTCATGCTTTCTGGCGCTTTCCTACATCAAACTGGACGTCGATAAGCCCTGTTATGCCCGCTGTGATCTTCTGCCCTGCCCTCACTGGACCCACGCCTTCAGGGGTGCCTGCATGAGGGAAATGCTATAGCATCAGTATAGCTGAATACAATGGATCTAATATGGATCTAAACATACATATTCGTATGCTCTTTAGTTGAGCGGGTTGTTTCAATATCCAAATGCAAATCAAAATAAATCTTCCCTTAAATAATTTCTCAATTGGATTAGAGACTTTAATCAATTGGCATTATCATTAAGGAAGACCCTGATCATGGCATAAACACTAATGAACACCTATTCCTTTTCTTGTAATAGATTTAAAGAAATATGAATTTGAATGCAAAGAATAATGATTACTTCAAGAATATACATACCAGTTAGAATGACGTCTCCTTCGTAAAGTGTCATAACAGAACTGATATGACTGATTAGGAAAGGGAGCTTAAACAGCATGTCCTTGGTTGAACCTTTTTGCCTGATTTCATCATCTACCTGGCAAAGGAAATATTGCTTCTTCAGAAATGCTTCTTAAGGAAGTTCGAGAACCTCTTTCACAATACATTTGAACTGAAATTCCAACATGAAAATTTAAGCACCTTCAACCATAACTCGAGATTCTCTGGGTCTTTGACCATTGAGGTGCGCAGCTGTAGATAAAAATGAAGAATAAGCAAATAATTAAATAACTACATAATAGAATTAGTGCATTGTACTTAGACCCAACATCATTAGTTATTATAAAAGTACTCTTATCTTGTGAGAACATAATTAGGTACAAACTATTCAGGTCAAAAATAATTGGCAATATATAGTTTACATAGAACCTAAATGATGATCAGTAATGTACTAGCCACTTCATCAATGTTTATTTACTTTATCTTACAACAATTAGAAGATCAATAAAACATGAGTTACTTCCACTGTGCAGACCATACCTATATTTGATAAATTTTAGAATTCTGCATCTGAATATCTTCCAAATTATATTGCAATATTGCAGTTTTAAAATGATAGATCAAAAAATATAGTAGGGGATAAAATATTCCCAGTTTCCCTATCATCAGTAGAAAAATTAGCTCTGAATGAATACAAAGACTATCAATGAATTACTTACAACTTCACTGATTGGACAGAAGGTGTCTTGCCCTTTGGCTCTAGTCCATGGAAGACCTGCTTTCTGTATGCAACAAAAGAGACATCAGTGATTATAAAATTAGTAGTGCCATGCAAGTAAATTATGGATATACAGCATAACAAAAGATAGTACTAGTCTTAGGAACAAAAGAGTACAATGAAATAACTTCTTTGAATAACTGCCTCTTTTATTAGCAGCATCTGCAAATTGCTAAGAAAAGCATAATAATATTTGAAGCTTCGTGTAACAAAAGGGAGTTTAGAACATGATTATAAAGATCGATCCCGATCCCGATCCCGATCCGATCCGGTGATTCTGGGACGTTGTTCAAGAGACCGTTCCGATACAACCCCTAAATCTCGGGATTGGCAAGATAACTCGGGGCCGCGATCGGCCGAGTTAGCAATTGGATCGGATGGATTGGCCCGATCCCAACCCGAAACCACCAGTCCTTTGATTAAAAAATTCAAATATTTGAATTTTCTATTCATGTGAATCCTTTAATCCAAGCATTGAAGATGTTATTGTGTAATGAACATATTTTCCAGTCTAGGTTATTTTTTTATTTTTCACAGAAACTAATTAAAATGTTCAAACCTTTGAAAACATTAAATTTGTAAAAGAAATTATTTAAATACATCAATTTATTTAAAAATTTTATGTTTAAAAAAATAGTTTAATTATAGAAAACATTAATTTGTAAAATGCCCGATCCCAAAAACCTGATACACCAATCCGATATTACCGATCCGGCCAATATGGATACTAATCCAAATATTTGGAAAACCCCAATCCCGGGTTTTAGAAGCTCTCTCCTCACTAGCTTATAACTCTGTACCTAGAAATAAATGAAGACCTGCATACCTTGGCACTTGATTGGAGATCTCTAGATGTCATATCCAGTGCAAGTGCGTAACCTGAAGTGTTGACAAAATAAAATCAATAAATCTTATATCTGTTATGCAAATTTCAAGAATCCATTTGGGGAAAGGAAAAAAGGGAATAACATGCTCAATAATTTAAATAAGAATAAAAATATTCACTTCCAGCTATTAATACTATTAAGATGTAGTCATTTTGAACCAAAATTGCAAAAGTACTCTGGTGCTGCCCAGTCTGCCCCTATCATACATTAGACCTTCTCTCAGTTTCATTTATGGGAAAAAACTAGAAGACCTTGAGACAGTAAACACAAACTGAAGATCAAAACAATCAACCATAGATTTAAAAATTTTCTAAAAGAGAGCTCTGCATGCAAATTTTGATCTCATAAATATAAAAGAGATGCAACTAGCTTGATTTGTGACTACTAAACTAAGATGGTGTTTGATGGTAATGGTAGAAAACCTATTTGCAGTCGGGAGTTTCTTCACCAACATCTCTGAAATACAATTAAACAACAATTTCACGTTCCACTAGACCAATATGAGGTACATGAGATGTAAAATACCTATTCAATTTAGTACAGTATGAGTATCAATTGAAAATGAGGTATACCTAAATAACAACTGTGTTAGAATATACGACAAAAAGGAGGTAACAACTAGTAACTAAATCAAGACTGTGCAAGAAAATACCGACGTAGAAAAGTATTGTTTTGAGAACAAAAATCTTTAGTGGCTTGGTATGTAATGCATATAGATGCTGCTTAGTAATTTTCAGGTCGTTTTCTTTTTCAGTTAGGGATTTTTCACAATTTAGTTTCCTGATAAATGTGTAATATCAATTCAGTCCCTCAAAAAATGGTAATATAAATTTCATCCCTAATTTTTGGTTGTTGCTTCAAATAGTCCCCCCATACATAGGTACCAAAACCATTAGGTAGTTGAACATGTTATTGAATTTAAAAGAAATTTAGTGAATTACTCTTATACTCCTATAATATGCACTAGTTTTTTCTTCCAAACATTACCCAAAGGCACTTATTTCAAAAATAGGTCATATACTAGCTACCACTATTTGAAGTAACGGCAATAAAGTTGTTGGACAAGATTGATAACAAAAAAAAAAAAACAACAAACATTCTAAGAGATACAACAAACAAAAATTTTGTAAATTCCTATTAACTTAAAATTTCGGCCAAAACCAAGTGTTAGCTAACAATTTGAAGTATGTTGGACTTATTTGAAGTAACTGGGACAAATTAAGACCATACAGTAATATTAGCATTTTTTTAGGCACTAAATTGGTGAACTGGATGACTAAAATGAAAAGAAAAAAAAATGCTTTTAGGAAATATCAATATATGTAATTAAGCAGTAATTAGCCAAATAGGTCATATTTTGATGAAGAAAAAGATCAATAATTTAATATAATGGTAAATCACTAAGTCGTTGCAAGAATAATGCTAGACGCTCATGCCATATTATCAATAGGATCTATTTCATAGGACAAGAGTACTCTACTTTATGACAGACACTGACAATTCTGAAATGCACTGAAATAGAATGTCCTTTCATTGAAATAGAAAGCAGAAGATAATTCTAGTGTAACTCATGAAAGGACATTCCAGTATGTCATCACCAGGTTCAATTAACCTATATGGGAGTAAGAAATTAACTTGAAACTCTTTTATATTCATGTGTTAAAGAATCATTAAGAATGACATCCAAGGCCGTAGAAGAAACTTTAACCTCTTCATTCTGCATTTACAAAACAACTTAACTACTTAACCCTACCTCTAATCAGCAACTTAAAACTTTCTAACTTCATTCCTAATTAGAAAACACATGTACTAGTTTCTCAGATAAAGAGCCAGTTTTGCTCAAACATAAAAGAACAGAGACGGAAGTTGGGTTTCTGATACCTCGATTTCATTTCAAACTAATAATGATACACATAATCAAAACATAAAAGAACAAAGTGTGGAACTTGAACAATGAATTAGATTGTAAAATAAAGTGACGAAGTTGAGAATACCAAATTAAGTAGAGATTCAAGCACTAAAAAAAAACAATCAAAGTGGTAGGACACGTTATTCAATTGCACACATGAGCAGCCAGCGCTGGAATTTAATTGCTGTCAGTTTAATCCTAACACTCGCGTAAACAACCATTGTGTCAAATATCTCCCTACAACTAAAATCTCATCAGATTTATCTTCAAAGCAACCTATTCAATACTTTTCACAACAACTACTACATCTCCCCAATCAAATACCAATTATCGCATTCTCCATAACCACATCAACTAAAATCCATTTCGCTCCAACCCTACTCGACTCCAGTCCATGAGCTACAATCCTATCACCCTCCTCTTCACCCACAAACATCAGCAATCATCTCTTCCCACTTCCAAACCACCTCCCAACCTTTTCACTCACTCACTTGCCTTTCTAAATCTTTACAAAACGAACAGCATCAAGATCTAAAATTACCTTACAAACAAATACTTTTAAAAACTATATTTTCCGCAACAAAAAAAACAGCAAATCAATAAAATACAACAAAAAAACAAAAAAAAGATCCTAAAATCTCAAACTCGAGAACCAAACTACCTCCAACGTAATCCATGGCGACCGACTCCGGCACGTCACGTGCCTTCTTACTGATCACGAGCGCCAGCTCCACCTCGTGATCCAGCGTCTCGTGCGGGTGCGGGATCTCGATCGTCCCGCCGTTCGCAAGGTACGATGACGTCGGCTTCAAGAACAGCACCGGTTCCTAAATTAAACAAAAGAAAGAATAAGTAATAATTTAAGAAAAGGAATCATTAAAATTAGGGTTAGGGTTAGGGTTAGGGTTTTGGGATCGGGTTCGGACCTTGGGGACGGCGTTGCCGAGCTCCTTGGCGTGGGCGACGTAGTTGCGGCCGACAGCGACGATCTTGGTGCCGACGGTTAGGAGCTTGCTGGGCATGGCGGAGAGTTGGAGGTTGATCGAGAAGGAAAATCTAGATTGGAGAAAGGGAGTGGAGAGAGTGAGAGAGACGGGGAGACTCAGACTGAGTGTCTATCATTTTGTAGGCGGCCAAAAATGACTTTTAAAAAAGGGATTTTATTTTCGGGGAATAAAGTATTGGGGAATAATTGAAGAGATAGTGAGGACCTCTCACACTGATAGGATATTTTATTTCACATCTATATAATAAAACACAAAGAAAGCTATCAAGTGGCTCTCCTTCAATTTTCTTAAAAATCAAAGGTCCAGATCTAACATTATAAAACATATTTTTCCCCCAAAAATCAAATTCAAATCTCCCACTCAAAACAACACATATATTTATTTAATTTTTCTCTCTCTCTCTCTTTCCCTCCCTTTTATATTTAAAAAATTAAGAAAATAAAAATTTTAAAAATTTTTAAAAAATAAACAAATTAAAAAACTAAAAAAATTTAAAATTTAAAAACTTTAAAAATAATTCCAAAAAAAAATGAAAATCATATAATATGTTTTTTGTCGGACCCCCAAAAGTTTCTCATATAATATGTTTGCTACTTCAATTAATTTGCTGGACCTCCAAAACTATTTTATATGATCAAATAAGGTGCACCGTTCCGAAGACGTGCCGTAGGCACGTGTCAACGGGCAAACCTAGTCTTCTATAAAATACAAATAAATAGCGATTACATTATCTCTAATCTCTACAATTTTTTATTACTGGTATTTTTAATTTTTTTTTTTAAAAAATTTTACGTGCGATGTGCATTTTGATAAGAGTTGGAAGACTTTCACGTGCGATGTACGTGTTAAGAAATAGTTTTGGAGCTAGATGTGTATTGCACGTAATTGGAAAAAATATTTAGAAGGAAAATTTGTACGTGCAATGCACGTGTTTATTAGGGTTAGGGTTATGAGTCATTCAATTTGTACGTGCAATGCACGTGTTTATAAGTATAATTTAAGTTGTACGTGCAACATATATGTATGTTTAATGTTAAAAAATATTATAAAATTGTTTTGTACGTGCGTTGCACGTTTTAAATATGTGAAATTTTTTTATTTGTTTGTTTGTTTTTTTTTTTTTTTTGAGGGAAAAGGTGGAATAAGGCCACCATGTTTCATTAATAAGAAATTAACAAAACAACCCTAGCATGCTGGGACAAGTTACAACCTACAGACCGAAAAAAAAACATGAAGTGACATGACCAGTACATATAATCAGCTCTTTATTTGTTTGTTTTTGTTGTAATTAATGAGAGAGTTGGAGTTGCACATGCAACGCACGAGTTTGTATGTTGACAAATGACAACCTCAACTCTCCCATTATAGTATACTAGTATTTTACACGTACTATGCACGTGGGGAAAATTTTGGAAAAAAAAATTGAAAAGGAAAAAATAAATAAATAAATTACACTGTAGACCCATGAGTCATCACCCCTTTCCTATTATATATATGAAGATAAATAGAAGAGATGTAGAGATATATTTAAACATGCGTTGCACGGGTTGGGATATGGACAAATTACACTAAGGCATTCTCCCATTATAGTAGTAGAGATTAGATATTAGAGATCAGAGATTAGAGATTTTTTTGTCACCAAACAAATCGTGCGTGGCATGCACACATCAATCTCTGTTTATTAACACGTGTATCACACATGCAAATCAAACTTTTCAAAGTTTTCAAACAAACAAACATTTTTTAAATATATTTTTCACCAATCAAACCCATGCATCTCACGCGCATCTCCATCTCCATTTATCTCTATTTATTAACACGTACATCGCATGTACAAATTAAAGTTTTCGAAGTTTTTATTTAAATGTTTTGGGAATTACGGGTTTAACTCCAACTTTTTCAAATAAAACAACATTTCTCATCAAACAAACCCGGACACCGCACGTACAACTCCAATACTATTTATTAACACGTGCATTGCACGTGCAAATCAAAGTTTTTTTTTTTTCAACATCCTTTAAAACTAAGAGTATCGCCCATTCAACTCCAATTTTTTTAAAAAAAATTAAGACATTCATCGGGCGTGCTAATTACTACCAACTTACGTATATCGCACGTTTAACTCTAAGTCCTTATTAAACTGTGCATCGCATGTGAAACTTACTAGTCTCTAATCTCTAATATTATAATGGAATAGTTGGGATTATCATTTGTAGACATTCAACCATCTAATTTCAATCATTCATCTTTATGTTGGTGTTATATTAACCATTCATTTATTCAAGTGTTGTTAGTTACCATAATACCACTAAAGTTCAAATTTATTTACAACATAATTAATTACGAAAGTATCACTCATATAAAATAAAAAGTTTGTACCACTATGAATGATTTGTAAAGAGTATGTATGAGTAAAGGGATATCTCAAGTTTGAAACCAGTTTACGTCTCTTTATTTACTTTATAAAATAAATAAAAAACTGATTAGAACGTTGCATGCTTGTACATGTTACAAGTAATGCTTGTACATGTTACAAGTAATCTTTAATGAGTGAGGATAAAAATTATCATCTGGACCTACTTACTACTCATGGGCCTCACAAAGTCGTCAATTTCTATTTGGGCCTACTTTGATATTACGTATACCGCTTTATCATTTCATTATATGTATACATATATATTTGTATAGCCACTCAACTGCATGTGAAAAATAAATGAATAAATATGAAAGTCCAAAGACTCTACAATAGACTTGTAGAAAGTGGGACGCAAGACAGAGAGAATAATTCTTTTAAGCGGGGGGTATGAGTTTAAAAAAGAAGGCTCACAAATTTTTAGTGAAGTTTGGGTTTGAAGGCCCAACACAAACTCAGCTAACAATCTGTTCTGAACAAGACCCGTTGACCCGAGAACTATCTATATACAAGGCCCACCTATAGTCGGAAACATGTTAACCTATACACCCTGCTTAAATTTCACTAAACTATACCTCTCATATTTATTTTTTGAGGATGTGTGTATTCCATCCTGACTACCAATACAGTTTAATTATATTATTCTTCATAATTTGATATATATTTATTACCGCATTCATCTACTTAAGAAAATTGAAAATAAGATAAGTTAAGGGTGTGAGGATGCTTAGACCAATCAAAGAAGGGATATAACGGTTAAACTGATCAAAATTTGACATCATTAGTGTTAAAACAGTGAACTGTAAATTTCATTAAGATCCTGTAGATTTTTTTATGTTTTTTTTTTTTTTTTGTGAGTGGCACGCTTACTCCTAGGTAGGTGTTTGGGAATAGAGTTAAATTATGATACTTGTCGAGTTATCTCACATAATTCCTGTGAGATAAACTCTGGTTGTTTGGGGGTTCTTTTTGAAGTTTGAGATAAACTCGGATTAACTTAATTATTATAACATAAGTTGAGATGACAGTAGTCACACTATAACCTTACCAAATTTATTTCCTAATTCCGGCAGTTATCTTTTTAAGTCCAAACTCTTCTTTGTAAACAAACCCTGGAATGAAAGGATTCTGAGAAAGGTTTGGAGTTCTCCCTCTATCCTCGTATCACTAGTGAGATGGTAGTGTTAGTCGAGAATCATAGAGGTAAAAATAAGATTTATCTTAAAATCTTCATGTTTTTAACTAACACTTTTAACTTTGGTCACTAGGTTCTTTAGGTCAGGTCTGTTCACTACTTCACTAGCAAGCGTAAATACTGAATAAAAAAACAATACGGAAGCTCACCACAATCTCTCTCCCAAGTTTAAGGAGATCATGAAAGGGCACACTTCTCTTTTAGAGCGTCTGTAGTGGTTTGTTTAAGTTAAAAAATAGGTATATGGATATTTTGAAAATAGCAAATAGCTCAAACGCTGCAGTTGTCTATACTTAAAAAATGTCTTTTTCTTGGACGAAACGGAAGATCATATACCGTTTGAATATCTGCGTCTTTTTTAAAATAGTGTGAAGGCCGTCCCGTAATTATATATAAAAAAATAATAATAATACAAAATAGGTGAAGGACGTGCTGTCCAACACAAAAACCAAATGTCCATTTTTCACTCTTCCCCAAACGGAAGAACATCTTCCGATTTCCATTTTTTTTTAATAATTCAACTGGAAATTATTTGCCGTCCACTCATTTCATAATTAAAAAATTTGTCTTAGCCGGCATATCATATACCGTCCGACACTAAGACGGTAAATCATCTTTCGATTTCTAAAATATACATAATGTCATTTTCACTGCCAAATATAGACGTCTAATGTTCATCCGAAACTAAAAAAATGGGTATATAGACGCCGACTACAGAGAGTTTTTTTTTCTTCAAAATATCCAATTTTTTGAATATATAGCCAACGAACTACTGATAATCTTAGAGAAACCAATTACTCAGATTCACTACTTCACATGGTCAATGAAGAACTACTTTCCCTTGTTGGAAACACTCTTGAATCCTCACAGTCAGGCTTCTTACATTGTCAGTTTTCAAGCTGCACAAGACCGTCAATTTGTTTCCTTCCAGTTCCGTCCGAAGAAAGAACACATGGTTTTCATTTTTTTTAAGTTACTAAAGGTAGCACATGTGTCTTCAGTTACAGGTCCACTTCCATGAGCTTAAATGTCCCAATTTCTACAGCTTTCACAGCTCAACACTCACATGCACCATGTTTCATTTCCTCTTTTGCCTTGTACAATGTGTTCAATTTCCTCAACAAGAGAAAACATACGAATATATTATTGTTTTAGAATTGCAAGGGCAAGGGCAATATACAACAACAACAACAGTCTTTTTTCCAACTAATTGGGATTTGCTACATGAATCCTAGTTTTTCATTCTTCTCGGTCTATCGCAATATATCTTCTATATGACAAGGGCAATATATATGTAATAAATAATTCCAGAAAATAATAGAGGGAAAAAAGTTGAAGCTAATGAGAAGGGAAAGCGTAGACTACTGTGGACTACTGACAGACAACAAATCATGCTAAAAAAAAATTCATCCAAATTTATTTGAATCTTCAAGATTCGCTTCATCGAATTTGTAGATATCATCTTTAGGATAGCGAAAACAATTCTGGTGGCAGATCATGGCAGATCAGGAACAACCTCTCACTCACTAGCGAACATGCCAACTACTAAACGACTAACTACTTATTTGGTGGGTATTCAAAAAGAAACTCTTTATAGACACATCTTTCCTACCAACTCTCCCCTACCAACTCCTCAAAACCCTAGATTTGAAAAATCTGGGGCGGCGGCCAGGGCTTGCCGCCGCCGCTCCGTCGCCCACCCGTCGTCCCTACCTCCCCTCGCTCTCCTCCCTTAGATAACCCCCGAAGTGATTCAGCGCGCTCGGCGCCGTCGCTCCGCCGGCGCGCTCTGTGCCATCCATCCGCAATCGCTCCGCCAGCGACCCGTGCCTCCGTCTCTGCGACAGCGCGCCTCCGTCGCCTACGCTGCCCTGCCGTCGACGACGTCTCTGCACCTCGCCAGCGCGCCTTCGTCGACCCGGGCCTCCGCCACTGCGCCAGCGCGCCTCCGTCGCTGAAGCGCGTCTC
Organism: Hemerocallis citrina; assembly: GCA_017893485.1. Classification (NCBI taxonomy): domain Eukaryota; kingdom Viridiplantae; phylum Streptophyta; class Magnoliopsida; order Asparagales; family Asphodelaceae; genus Hemerocallis; species Hemerocallis citrina. Next base: position 70,507,187 of record CM030361.1, read on the forward strand.
CAGCGTCCCCGCCTCTCGCTGAAGCACCATCCAACCGAGACGACGACCAAGCATCGATCCGAAACGACGATGCTCAGATCTGTGACCCTCTTGATCATCGGCACCGTGAACAGCGCCGTGAGCCGATGACGGCGACTGGTGTCCAGATCCACTTTGGATCTGGTCGACTGGTTCCCCCGGCGACTGGTGCTCAGATTCTGTGTTGATGTTGGCGCGGTGTTGGTGTTGGTTTTGGTGTGAGAGGTGTGGAATGGGTGACATCGCACGATTGTGGAGCTTGGACCCGAGATGGAATCTTTCCATGATGTGCGACGTCCACGGACTGCTGCCGCCCCCCTCCCCCCCCCAGATCGCTAAGTTCATCCAATGGTGCGCCGCCGCACTTCGACTGTAGAGTGTGTCGGTGCGCCTATCGTGGATGTTGGTAGTACCTCATTAGGTTGGGGCTTGGGCCCGCAGATGGGTTCCCCCCCGTGAGGTATCCTGTAGAATTTGTTGAGGTGAAGATGTATCTGTTTTTGTTCAGTAGTGGGGTAGTCGCACCCTGAATTCGACACCCGTTAATCAACGGCCGCAGGTTTCGCAACAGCGCCATCACTACACCCTCATCAATAAACCTGCAATCTACAACGTCCACCGCCCGTAGGGGCGTTAGGAGAAGGTGATGCTTCTGTTAGTTGTGATTATTTCGAGTTTTGCGTGAGAGAGAGAATGAGAGGGTGAGAGAGTAAAGATGTTGTTTCTCTCTATTCTGTGCTGGTGTCTGTTAGTGTTTGTGAAAAATCACTATAGAGAGTAAATGCACATGAGAGGCGAAGATATCCTTTTCACGACTCTCTCCTTGTCGGTGTTCGTGGTTAGAGTGACCAAGTGTTTTGTTTGGTGAGAAATTGTTGATGAGAGCTATAGCGTGATAGAGGTGAGTACCCTCTCCACGGCTCTCCTTTTGGGTGCGACTCCGATTGGGCCATGTGTGAAGTTGCGTTGGTGAGGTAGAAAGATGGGAGCGGCAAATTTTCAAATCCCACATGATTCGCTTCAGGTGGGTGGGCGCGTGCCGTGGAGGTGGGTGCTCGAAGCTTGCTTGACGGACATACAATTAGTTGGTCCTCGTAGTTTAGAGTGAGAGCTGATTATATGTACTGGTCATGTCGCTTCATGTTTTTTTTTTTTCTGTCTGTAGGTTGTAACTTGCCCCAGTACGCTGAGTTTGTTTTGTTAATTTTTTATTAATGAAACAGGGTGGCCTTATCCCACCTTTTCCCTATAAAAAAAAAACAATTGCATTATTTAATATAAATAATTTTAATGTGTATTTTATATGTTTGATTTAAAAAACAATTGCATGTTTAGTTTTTTGTTTTGTTTTTGGAAGTATAAACAATTGGAAGGGTTAATATGTGGGAGAATGAAAGGGGGGAGTGGGCAGGCATATTAGTTCTACCCTTTTGTAGAAAGTCATACTTGCTTGTTGAACTTTGGACATGACAAAACACTTGTGATTTTGGTGGTTAGAGCCTTACAGGATTCTTGTTCTCAGCTTTTACATCAAAAGCCTCTAACAATTAGATATTTATAACTTGCATCCTTTTAAGTTTTACACAATAGGACATGCTGGTTTATTTTATTCTCTGAATAAGAAGTTAAGAGCATGCTCATATTTACAAGGCTGCCTTCCTCAAGTCACAATGTAGGACTCAAAAGAGGACAATCCAAAGCTTTAGCCTGTTTGGTCTGAGAGAAAGCAGCCAAAGTTTAATGGTAGTTTTCTGCAAATTGCCAGCCAAAGGATTGTCAACCTACCAGGTCTAAAATTTTCAATATTTAGTTGCAGGTAGCATTGGTATAAATATCCGGACCCGATCCGGATCCGGATTGGACCGGAATCGACCAGATCTATAAGGATCCGGATCCTAAAATAAGACCTATTACAGTTTCGAGTCCAGGTCCGGATCTGCTCAAATAAACCCGACACGAATCCGTTAAAAAATACCCAAAAAATATGGAATTTGAATAATAATAGAGTTATAGGAAAATACATGTAAATAGTAATTGTTGAAGATAAATATGTAAATATAATATTTATTCATATAATTAAGTTTATTTTAAATAGGAACCAGACCAACGGGTAAGATTATTTTAAGTAGGAACCGGACCCGGTTCTTATGGGTCGGGTTGGGTCCAAGTCCAATTTTTTGACCCGTAGAGTATCGGATCCGGATCCGATAGTGTAGGACCCGAACCGATAGGATCCGATACCAGCTCTAGTTTTTTTTTTTTTTCCTTCTTTTTTTCTTTTTGTTAGAAACTCTTCTTTTTGTTATGAACAAGGCCTAAAGCCACAGACACTCTGAACGAAGCGGTTTACCACTAGACTACTAAAGCACTTACTGCATAAAACAATTAACTTATCTACTCATAAGTATTTCAAGACCGTCACTCTAATTACTCTACTACTATAGCTTTAGAAGCTTGTTAATTTGAAATCAATATCTTCTACGCTCTAGATTTATTAGAAAGATCATTAACCAACTCATGCACAATAATGTAGATCAATTTTCTCTGAGTGTTTAAAATCTGTATATTAGAAAAACAAGAACTTTTTCTTAATGGGGAGACATGTCACGGAGCCAACATTCACAATGAATACATGATTTGGTGCACTGTTGTCTCCATGATTGGACGCGACCAAAGATAGCAACCCGAACACTACATTTGGTAGCAGTACAGAGCAGCTTACATTACTGAAAACAGAAAGAAAGCATTGCCAAACTGGGGATTAGTCCCATAATTAGGAACCCCTTTCCTCTCTTTAATGATCATTGATCAATGACTAGTAGCAGCCTAATCAATGTTCCCATTAAGAAATGCAGAAGGGGCTGGTTGCTTACCAGTAAAACATTCACCTGAAGTTACGGGAGAATTACCACATTTCCAGTGTTCAATCAAAAAGTCACTTATTTAGTGCAAAATTAATCATGTAACACCTATAATTCTGTCTCAAAAACAATTAGCACTTTACGCCTACAACTTCGGTTAAATCACAGAGAAACATGGTTGTTAAATGTGCAATGCAAGTTGCAACATTCGAATTGAAGAAACGAATTCTGATAAGAGGAATGACAATACAGATCTGAGATCCCCTTCAAATATCATTCTTAACCTTCCCATTTATATACATTATTATGAATGTATGTGTGTATATGTATGCATCATTATTTAGAGAATGTCATGTAGTTAGAGGATTCAAACACAGATTAACTGCCACGAAATATGACAGACAAACTATTTCGATGCCAAGAGAATACATGTACACCTAGCTTTGGTGCTAGAATAAATGGAGTCCCGTATCTCCACAACTGAATCTAAGCATCTCAAGTTCTGGGAACGAAGTATCCATGCATGTAATAATATTAACTTTTGCATCCAAATAAAATCTGATAAAGAACTAGAATACCAATTAAAACATACGCTATGCATGCGCACAGAAAGAAGAGACAAGTTCTGTACGGGCATCAAACTTTTGGATGAAATACTATAGAACCTAACTTCGAAGTTCAAATACCATGATGCATACCTTAATGACAATTGTAGCATCATGGTATGCGCGCATGCAATCGATCATACATTGTCCTCTGAACGCATGTAGTCGTGTTAGATGCATACAAACATACACCCATGAGCTTAAACGAAAGATGTGCATTGTCCTTCAAACACGTACATCCCAACAAGAAGGTACACGAATCCGACAACCTACAATCTCCTTGAGAGAGAGATGTCCATACTGCACATGTAAAAGGGTTTCATTCTGTTTTCGTAGTAACAGTTAAATGGGTTGAAGGGCCCACTTTTGCCCAATATGCCACCCCATATCTAGCCCAAGCAATCCAACGTGGGCCTGGGCCCACAGCCCATGGTGGTACACTGTTCCTACTCCCTTGAGCATGGTGTCAATGTGTGCACATGAACACAGACTGGCCTCAAACTTGAATGCAATCATATCTGATAGGGTTAGGTTTTAGTACTAGTCGAAACTAGGGTTTGAGGAATATCAACAGGCTTGTTGGTCCCCATATTCGAATCTTTAAAAGATGGTTGGCAAGTCCGCCCTTTTGTCGACGATCTTCATCTACAAAGAAACCATTGTTTAGGCTTAGCATGACTCGGTCTGTCTTGTCTTTGGCTGTCATTGCCGAAGAATTCCTACATCATTGGTGGGTCTTGGAGCACATGGGTCCAAAGTCCTACCAAGAAGGCTGAAGAATATAGGCCGTGTTAGGGTACTACAACCTTCAGAAAAACAATTACAACAACAGTAGTTGCAACTGGAAGTTTCAACAAACTACTCAGACCTACTTATTCAATGCAAGATAATAGATCTTCCAGCTATTATCCTACATTCATCTAACATGCAAGTTTTGATTTGAAGCAACTCATAATCACAAGCACTTTGCAACTAGACTTGTAGCTGAAATTCAAAATAGAAAAGAAGATGAAGATTTTGCTGTGTGGTTGTACTTAGTTCATTCTCAGTGAGCTAAACACTTGCACGTTGCAACCATAAAGCACCGGACATGACATGGTTGATTGCTTGATCAAAGCAGCCCCACCTGTTTGAACTCGCAATTACCTAACAATTTTTCGGTATTTATGGCCAGCATCGCCCTAATGTTGATACTCTGGAATGGACGTGTCAACACACACAGATCTGAAGAGTCTTTATCTAAGAAAAGGAAGAATCCGATATACCACATAAGAAATTTCATTTCTATCCTTATCATCATTGATTGAACCAATATCTGATCATGTGTATATGTACCTCGACATCTTCCAGATGCACTATTTCCGAAGCATATGAAGTTTCAAATTCTGGAACTTTCAAAAAGATTCTTCTCTTATTCCAAACCATATGCTGCAAAACAATTTTTGTTCGGAAAACCCAACATGACTTTCAAGTGTTGGAGAAACAGAGCCATAGAGCTTGCATGGTCCCATTATGAGAAGAGAACAGTTTAGTCCTAGTAGGAAAATTGGACCAAACTTCACTCTTCAATGTCCATCTCTTTCTGATGGGCCCACCATTTGGCCCCACATGTCAGTATAATAGGGTGCCGTAAGGTTGGTGTTGTGAGTGTTAAAGCTTGAGATCTGGAGCAATCTCTACAAGCAACTGACATATCACAATGCAACTGTGTAAACAATTTGTCACTCTGCTTTTAACATAGAAAACATACCCTACATTCTCCTTCTGGAGAAAGAAAACATCATCCTATCATCAACAAGCACTATAGGTTTCCTTATAGGAAGCTCTTCTAGCCGTTCAAATTGATGATTTGAAACTTTAAGATGCTCGTCATATGTATGGTCTCATTGCATCTTGTTAAGATTCCCTCTTTCTTATAAAATCAATTTACCCCTTATAAATTGCCCCCTCCCTCCTTCCATCTAACATCCAACCTCAACTCCTCTCTAAACTTTGGAATATTGCGCTTCAACAAAAGATAATTAAAATGGGAAAACAAAGCCAGAAGTACCTGACAATGGCAGAGGTACATGCAATCCAAACACCCTTTAATATCAATATTTTTTTTCTTTATCTCTTCATCTTTCACTTTCATTTTTGAGTATTCATTAACAGTAGAACAATCCTTTCGCAGGTCCTGGAAGAGCTTAACCGAATGAAGGACATAGTGTTACCCATGGTAGCCATCAATATCGCCGCCTACATCAAATCCATGATCTCTGTCGCATTTCTTGGGAAACTTGGGAGCCTAGAGCTTGCAGGTGGGGCACTCGCTATAGGCTTCACCAACATCACTGGTTATTCAGTTCTTTTAGGCTTGGCATTCGGCATGGAGCCAATCTCTTCTCAGGCCTTTGGTTCTGGGAACTTTCTGCTGCTTTCAGAAAATTTAAGGCGGGCAACTCTCATGTTATTTGTTGCTTCTATCCCCATAGCTCTACTCTGGTTTCAACTCTATCCTATCCTCTTGTTGCTCCAGCAAGATCCTTCTGTCGCTTCAGTGGCAGCAAGATATTGTCTTTTCTCACTCCCTGATCTTATAGCAACGTCTCTGCTCCTACCGTTACGGATTCATTTTCGATCACAGGGCCACACTTCACCTCTCCTGTACTCTTCCCTGCTTGCTTCTCTACTGCACCTCCCTCTGACTTCCACCCTGAGTAAGAAACTAGGAGTTCCTGGCGTAGCGATTGCAGCTTTTGTCACCGACTTCAACAACCTTCTATTCCTTCTTGGTTACACAACCTTGACAAGAACAAAAACTGTCAATGATAATGAGTACTTATACGCTCCCTTACTATTGACAAACACTAACTCCCTAAGAGAGAATTGGGGCCCACTTATCAAACTAGCCATGCAAAGCTGTCTATCAGTTTGTCTTGAATGGTGGTGGTATGAACTTATGACACTAGCCTCTGGCTACCTTAACAACCCTACAGTTTCACTGGCAACATCAGCAATCGTCATCCAGACGACATCATTGATGTACACGCTACCACTGACTCTTAGCACCGCAGTCTCGTCCAGAGTTGGCAATCAGCTCGGTGCTGGGCAGCCAAATAGGGCACGTGCAGCAGCTGCAGGAGCCATGGGCTTAGCAGCAGCAGGGTCATGCATTAGCCTGGCCTGGGCCATATTGGGCCGTGAGGCATGGGGAAGAGTGTTCACAAATGATTTTGAGGTTCTTAAATTAACGAAAGTAGTGCTACCAATCATTGGGTTATGTGAGCTCGCAAACTGTCCACAAACCACGGGATGTGGAGTGCTTCGTGGCAGCGCAAGGCTTGCGATAGGTGCTCAGATCAACTTGTATTCGTTCTATGGAGTAGGGGCACCAGTGGCATTGTTGTTAGCTTTCGTTCTTGATATGGGCTTTGTTGGGCTATGTCTCGGGCTTCTAGCAGCCCAAGTGGCATGTGCAATGTCGATTTTAGTTGTGATATGGCAGACAAATTGGGAAAATGAGGCAATAAAGGCAGCAAATTTGGTTGGGACTGGAGAAGAACCCATGGAAGTGAAAAAAGAAAGCATAATCACCATCGAAGCATGAAAGACAAATAGAAAGAAGACATAATCTCCATCTAGGAGGAATGAACGAGAAGGGAGAGACGGATTTTTGAAAGACTGTAGGCATGCATAAAGTGACTAAAGAGCAAGACGTTCACGCGAGAATAAAATGAATTTATCATGTAAATGCATATAGATTTAATAATATATGTTTTATAGTTGTGCAATGCACTATATTTTGAATTTGCATGACCTGGATGTTGGGAACACTCGGGCTACAGAACTATAAATGGAGCATATACAGAATGGGTATACGCTTCACTTATTTGATCTCTTGCAAGTATAAAGATAGAGAAATATATACCAGTCAATATTTTGATAAAATCAACTATCATATCAATACCATTGAAAATGACTAATAATTTGGAAGAAAACCAAGTTCGTCCAAAGATGTACTTAATTGTTCAGGGAGTTATAACCATTTGTACTTTGTTCTGCAACCATTTGTGCAATCATACAAACACTAATAAATAGCAATCTCAAGAACCACAAAGAGAAAGTAAAAGATATAATGAGGAAATATAACATGCAAACAGTAAGCTATATAAGGCTCAAAATTGGAGCAAGTAAATTCATATCCTAAATCATAGCATAATAAGGTTGGCAAGAGTATAAAGGTAGCTGCAAAAGCAAAATCTGAAAATATTAGCAGATAATTGTCATGTTGCTTTCATTTGTCTTCTCATATGTTTCAGACCTGACTGGCTAATGCAAATGCTTTGGTTAACTTTTAGCTAATTAAACCTCATCTCTACGTTTTAATACTTTCACATCGGCTTCTTATCACTATTTCAAGATTCTCCCGGAAAGTCTCATTCATTTTATATGAGATTTCCAGTCAAAATTGAAAACCAAGTCTGTCACGCATTTACTCTTCACCTTCAGGTTCCAATTTTACCTCACATCGCCCTCAATTTCCATTTCAGCTGTACACACAGCTCTTACTGATAAGCATTCAAACAATGACTACAATAACTAAAACCTAAGAAATTTCATATTCATTCAAGTATATCACTATAAACATAAGGCAGATAAGCAATCAAGAAATGTTACCACAGCTTTGATCTCCAAATAATTCAGTACTCTTGGTTTTTGGATACAAGCAGTTTATTAATATAATCCAAATGAAGAAGCATCAATTCCAAATCCACCATTACTCACTAATGTAATGTCTACCTAATCAGAATCTTAAGCAGGGGTTAAGACAAAGAAGAAAATGAAATACTTGAAAGTGGGCAAACTTCATCATATAGCTCATTCTTTGTAGTTTTCCATGAAAGACCTGGAGAATTAGCTGAAGTTGGAGTAGTGTCACCCACAGTTTCCATTCATAGTTGCATAGCTTGTTGTCTTTTCATTTTGTTTTTCTTTCTCAAAAACTTCAATTCATTTGTGACCCTTCAACACTAGCCGTAACCTACAGGTGGTTATTTTGGAAGTTTATTAAACCAGCTAGTATAACATAATATCCAAATTGGCCCTTTCTCTATATACACCTAAGCATGGGACTGACAGAGATACTATTATTGTGAGACTGAGAAGAAGCAGGGACGGATTGATATTTTGGGGGATTCTATTTACTTTTAGAAACATCTATTCCTTTGCTTTACATAGCAGGGTATCTATCTAAGCTATACCTATTAAATATTGCAACCCACCAAAATTTAATAACTTAATAATTTCATAAAATTAATTCAGATTGTTACATGTGATCTTTGGTTGTTAATTTGATTTCAATAACTTAAGTGTTTTTATTTTATTTTATTTTATTTAAAAGATCGACTGTAAGAATAAAAATAATTAAAGAAATTAACCTTACTAAAAACGTTATGCAACACATGAGAAGAAGATCATGTAGTTATTACTATGCAAGTTTTTTTTTTTTTTGGGTCATCGTTTTGATAAAAGGATAGAATCCTAAGGAATTCCAGCTAGCTAGGTACTATGCAAAGTTATGTTTCAAGCAGGAGGACAGAAGATGCAAGATGTATTGCGAGCAAATGAGGGGAGTGGTTTCATCGTTTGAGGCGGTGGCAGGGGAGGGATCAGCCGCGGTGTACTCAGCGCTGGCATTGAAAGCCATGTCGAGACATTTCCGGTGCTTGAGAGATGGGATTGTGGGGCAGATTCGAGCGACAAAAAAGGTGATGGGAGACAAGGATCAAGTGGCACCTGCAGGGACCACAAAAGGGGAGACGCCGAGGCTGAAGATGCTGGATCATGACATCATGATGGTGTATTGATGACCATTGAGGGTATTTTTGTCCAAAACAGTCCTGTGCACATCACATGACCAGTTAATAGGCAGCTCTATCATTATAGATAGTTTCTCGGCATCAAAGAGAAAGTTCATGAGTTGCACGTAATAAAGCAAGTTGATGGTAGTTTTCTGAAAGCACATCAAATTTCATGGCAGTATTCAGTGATCTAGATCTTACTGTATATGAACTGCATCATGTCTTGTATTCTCTCCTATGATCCAAATCTCAAGATTCACGGTTCAAGGAAACCAAGAGCCTATTATCCTTACAGATTAGATGTAACTTTCCGCTCAGAGTTAAATCCATGCAATTAAGTTCACAGCTCTTATTCATATCTTCCACTCTTTCCTTTAAATCTACAATATCTCATAATAAATAAAATAGTAATGGCTTTTCTGACAGCTCAGCTTAATGCTATAACCCAGAAATTTTGGAACAAAACAGTAGCTTCTGAATACAATATCATCTTCTAAAAGTTTTTTTTAGGCTGATTTTGGAAGGTGCGGATTGCAGAACCAAAAATAATTAAGTTCTGAACTTTTTTTTCATAAATAATTTAATAAACTGAATGTAAAGATGGCACAAACCAGAGTTAGGCCAGAAAAATACAAATTGTTAACATAGACAATCATAGTTACGAGAATAGGAAGTTAGTCCTGTATATAGACTAACCTCTTTTATGAGGCAATTGTAGCACATTATCTCATCATTTTCTTTTTTTTTTTTGCATTTAATTCTCTCTGACTAGGTTCACAGTATCTGAATCCCACACACTCAACGAATCCAGACAATCACAAGCCCAACTGCATTTATATTATGAAGAAATTAGCAATGTACCTAGATTTATACAGAATCAGAAGGACAAATCTTATTGAATAATATTCATTTTTTCATAATGAATGTAACAATTTTCTCCTAACAATTTAGTATCCGCGGAGATTAAAAAAAGGAAATTACACTGAAAAAAATTTCACTAGAAATATTGCAATTTGAAGGTTTAACAGCTTACCTAGACACAGCGTTCTCGAGACAATGGGCCCAATTATTCAAGTCGTTCCATCTGCATCAGCAGAAGCAAACATATATAAGCTTCCACCTTTAGAAAATTTACAAACTTACGTAGGAGGGAAAAAAACTTAAAAATTTTGGAATTTAGCACAAAAAATAATTCTAAAATTTGGAAAAGAAAAGAACATAAGTACCATTGACAGCTATTCAGGGGAAAAGAAAAGAAGACATGAAAGAACAAGACTTGTAAAAAAAATATTCTGGAAATCTATCACAAAGTAAGCCATTCAATAAGAATATAACTTTTTCCCTTTAGCTGAATGGTGGCAACTCAATACATTTCAAATTATGTTTTATACAGCGAGATGCAGAAGTCCACTAACCAAAATAAGAAAAGAAGAGAGAAAGAAGAAGATAAAGAAGACAGCGGAAAAACATCTGCAGTTCTTTTCTCTTTCATAGTGATCATAAGAAATCTTCGCTTCCTAAAGAGTTTCATTCAGGCTACGAGGAACATTACCCTATGATGCATGCATAGAGATGCAAAATAAGAATGCAACATGAGAATCTTATGCAGATACAAACATTTTTTTTAATTCATAAGATAAAGCGTGCAATGGCATTAATATAATACTTTTAAGTCCTCATTTATAACAAGAATATGTATGGCTAGAGAAAAAGATGGCATAGATAAAGTATTAATACAACAAGCCTACATGATATATACATTCACTATATGTGAAAGAAAATATTTTTTTTAAAATTAAAATAATACACATGAAGATATTAAAGCTGTAAACTTTTAGAGGCTACATATAAAGTAAACAGAATTGATTATTCACCAAAATTCGTATGTTTGAATCATAAATCCCAAACCCATATTCAACTTTTGAAAAAACTATTTCCAAAACCCAAAATCTAATTTATCTTGCTAAATTCTTCACTTGGGCCCTCATCTTCAATTCCCAACAAAGTAATAAGGCATCCTCAAATCTTTCAAAAGTTTCCAATAGGACCAATGAAGATTGGTGAGGTTGTGGAAGCATTGACGGATTACAGTTTACCATACCCTTTTTTCCTGATGTACTTTGGTTTATATTTTGCTATCTTCATTTTTCTTTAATTTGTTCTCCACTGGATACAATTAATATCCTCATAACCTTTTGCTGATAGTCTCAGATATCAGACCAAGTATGCGCATACAAACTTAATATTAATTTATGCATATTTGCTGGATAGTCTCACCTATTGGAGATTGGTGAGGTTGTGGAAGCATTTGACGGATTAGAGTTTGCTATACCCTTTTTCCATGATGTTCTTTGGTTTATATTTTGCTATCTTCTTTTTTCTTTAATTTGTTCTCTACTGGATACAATGAATATCTTCATAACCTTTTGCTGGATAGTCTCAGAGATCGGACCAAGTATGCACATACAAACTTAATATTAATTTATGCATATTTGTATGTTCCATGTAGGAGAAATAACACCTAGACATGTCAGCCAAGATAGCACAATGGAACCTACATAAAAGCCAGACATAGTATTTTCAAATAAAATACCTACTCTAAGGATGAATATTGTCTATAAGTGAGCATTTATAACAAGAATGCAACTGCAAACCAAAGAATTGTCAATAAATTATTCATGAATAATATTTCTAACTTTTTGGTACCAGGTTCAGATAAAAGTTCCTTTTTCTTTGATACATCCACAATATGTCTATGTCCTCTAGTACAGGATAAACATTAGGATACATCCATATAAGTATCCAGTTACTCCACCAACATCGGATACGTATCTCATACGGGAATTTCTAATATATCCAGTATTTGTGCAACAGACAAACTGCCTCGGTAAAATTTTATAATGTCCATATATAATTGTTGAAGATGTTATATTTGAAGCAAAAAACAACTCAGCTTATTGACAAAAGGAAATACATTTGTGAACATTTACCTTCCAAAGGCCATCATTTAGATAGTGCATGTTATCAACGCCAATTCCCTTGTTGATAGCCCTTCTGTACATAAAAGAAAAAGGAAATATTTAATGAGTTAGAAGATAAAAACAGAAAAATCATCTACAGCTTATCCAGGAATAAATCAGCTATGACATCATGTAATATAGCAAACCCCTTTCAAAGCCCATTAAGCCATATTTACAAGAAAAAGCATACAAGTGTAGTTGCATTCTCTTTATGGTGTAACTAGGGCTGCAATCGAGCCGAGCCGAGCCGAGCCGAATACCTTCAGGCTAGAGCTCGGCTCGTTTACGAAACGAGCTCAGTTTTGAGCTCGAGCTCGGCTCGAGCTTTGACCAAGCTTTGACCGGGCTTTGACCGTATTCGAGCCAAGTAGCTCGCGAGCTTAGCCTAAAAAAAAAAACAAGCTCGAGCTCGGCTCGTTTACGAAACGAGCTCAGTTTTGAGCTCGAGCTCAAGCTCGGTTCGAGCCGAGCTTTGACCGAGCTCGAGCTGAATAGCTCACGAATAGCTCGATTCGTTTGCAGCCGTAGGTGTAACCATGTAAGTTCTAAGTCTAGCTTCAGCTGAAGGCAACAGGGATATTTTGTATTAGTTAACATATGAGTGGCTTTTGGTTCCTCATAAAGGGCTATGATGGCTCTAGGACTGGATATAAAATAGTGATCCATAATTTGAATCCTTATACGGACGTTTCTACTTTCACATGTTTACTTATGTATCTGAGTACTATCATCCTTATCCCCTCCCTTTCCTCAAATATTTCATGGAATTAAATGTGGGACGCTGTACCTTTTCAGCTTTCTTTTTGTGTAATACATTTAACATTAACTCCGCCAAAGTACATTTTGGGCTTAGTCGCAGACCCAGACTGGCACTGGCCTCCTAAGTTTCAGAGGATATGAAGTCTCAATTTCATATATTCGAATATCAGCAAGCAAAATTACCTTTCTCTCACTTGAAGAAAGGGAAATAATATTTGGACATTTTGGTTACAAGATGCGTAGTCAATTTTACGTCGGTGATATACAACTTGGCAAATGGACATACGAAGTTGAAGATTTGGTAAGTTAAATTTCTAGTGCATAAAAATACTTAGGTACCTAATAAAAAAACTCAACACCAGAACACTGAATTTAAGTAGATACTCTAATGTAAGAACAAAAAATGCATGCAACATATATTTGTATAATTACATGTAATAGAAGAAACTTACATGTCTTTTGCTGACATTTTAGTGAAACCAATTGCCAGAGCATGTTGCTTGCCTTCAGCCATAATTGCCTGAAATTGATATGTTGCATAGTTAGACAAACCATAAACTTTTGAAACGAATACACCCCACTTTTTACTTCCCTCCAGTGAAGTGTGGATTTACATTAATTTGTGTTTAAGCTAATCAACTTGCTTTCCAAATTCAACAATGAAAAATTAAATGGGCACAGATCATACATCTATAGAAAGTAGAAACAGACAAAAAGGTCTGGTGAGAGATAATTTGCAATATGTCAATAAGGTCATCTAATGATTAGTATTGAGTATGATCAGTTATTGCTCACTTTTATATGCCTTGTTCCAATATAAAGCACATAACAAAAAAAACTGTTCTACACTTTAAAGCAATGAAGTTCATGCTATATTATAAACTAAGGAAGATTCCCAAGGAGACTAATAGCTTATTAGGCAGATTGTCCAAAGCAATTCTTGGTAGTTCAAAAGTACAAGTAATGCTTATACATGTCTATACTCTGTAAGTGTGAAATAAGTCAACAATCCTACAACTGGACGAAAGCTTTGAGGTCCTTGTGAGGGTTGAGGAATTTATACATAATTCTAACACCAACAGGTGCCCATTTACAGGGAGAGACCTAGATATTATGCAATCTTTTTCTTTCCTGCATTAAACTAATAATCCCTTGGAAATATGTGCTACTCACAAACTGAACCTGGTCACTCTGATAGTAAGTGATATAACCCACTGCACCAACATTCTGATGACGTGATGAGGATTGATAGATTTAAATTAATATTCTAACAACGTTAGCACGGGAGTTTAAGATTATTTAAGAGTTTAGCAGGAATAGCACATGCATAATGCATCAATTATTTACGAGCAACTTTATACCACGGGAGTTTCTTCAAGGACATTATCATCTAAGGCACCGCCAGGAGAAGTAAGGCCAGGACACATTATGTTGGCACCAGAAAGGACAAATCTGATTGCACCCCTATCAACTTGTAACTTCTTCATTACATCTGGATCTGACCAAATAAAAATTAAATAAGATCACCAAAGCATATAAGATATTTAGAAAGAGAAATACAACATTCTATGATAAGTCAATCGACAAAATACAACATATACAAGACGAGGTGGAGGATTTATTGCTTACATTGATGAAGAAGTCTCAGTGTTGGCATATAAGGACCATCACGAACATTGAAAAACAGCGGCACATTGTTCACCACAACAAGATTCAAGTGATTTTGGCTATTAACAAAACAATTGTCAAATTATTAGGATCTTCACCATAAACATTCAAAGGCAAAACTTAGTTCTATCTATATATCTGAAGAGTGTAGTTTTAGATCTAGAACATTCACATAGACAATTCTCCAAGGCGGTATTAGTAAAGTTGTGCATCAGGTCAGGTTCGTGTTTCTTGGAAGTTCCATACCTTCCCAAAACTGACAGGTGGTTTTATAACTCCTAATTACCCACCCGAACCCAGAGTTTAAAAAGGGGCACGCCTTTGCACCTTAGGCCCCCAAGAAATGCAGAATCCAGGACCCTCGCCTGTGTATTTAACCAGGTCATTTTCAATCAGGCAAGGGTCAAGCGCCAAAAAGGCGTAGGAGGCTCAAGCAAGAGGCGAAACTTGTAAGAGGCATCGCCTTTCAGTTTTTTATGTTTTGTTCTTTTGGTATTGACAATAACCATAATTTTCAGTTTTACTTTATTTAATTAGGTGTATGTGAAGACAAAACATTTGAAATTGAGGGTAGAATATACAACGAATATAAAGTTTCAAAGAGATACAATTTCTCGTCCCATCTCGCCATTATGTTCATTTCCCTTGTCTCAAACATCTACCGTTCTGTTCCTTATGACTTGGTTAGTTATATTTGTGAAACAATTGGTATTTTGAGTACACTAGATGTCTTTTTAACTTTTAATTTAGGTCATTATATATTTGTTATGTGAGTGGCTATGTGCAGTCTTTTCTACTTGATAACTTAGATAATTTTAAGTTAATAATACCTTAGCAGGATTCTCCATACTCCAAATTATAATTTCGTATGATGTGTACTTCGTACATGTTGCATGCATTGGAATATTTGTTTTGACTCATTATTTACATATTTGGGTAGTCCTCTAGTTAAAATTTGAGTCGATTACTACACACTACAAATAACACATTATTTATTAATATATCCATCTTTTGGTGCCTTTTTCACTTGGGTGACCGCCTCTTTGGGTGCCTCTTGCCTCAGTTGATAGTGGATTCTAGCGCATTGACTTCACCATCCACATTTAAAACTCTGCCCGCACCTCACCCCCAAAATTTCAAAACCCAGCCAATAAGCCAGAACCAAAACCATATGAAAACCCAAGTTTTATAGTATATTAATACATTTTATCGAAGGGAAATATTGCAATATTACTTGTTTTGGAAATCATTAGTACATGTAATGTTCATGATCATGAAATATGGCACTCCAAAGAATAGTTGGGCATCTGAATATTCATGACTATGGCTATCTTCATCTGAACATACCAATGCACAAAAATCATGCTTAATTATTGGTAAATAAATTTTGGTAGTGCTTCAATATCAGCCAAATGAAAAGAAAAATTGTACAAGAAAAATATATAACCTACCATTTTGCAACAATGAGAGGTGATTTCTTGGGAAGAAGATCATCCATCAAAGGCTCAAGACCAGGGTACTATATCAAAAATAAAAGCTTATCAGGAACATACAATATCAACAATACACTCTCGGTATCGCAAACTATCGGAAGAAAAAAAAAATCAGTGTCAACTAAAATACTAACCTCATCTGCAATGCTTTGCCGAATCCTCCTCTGTACAGATGCTTTCACTTGATTTTGCGCAGATATATCCTCAAAGGTAAATCTAGAAATCGAACCAATTCAAAATAATCAAATTTCAAATCTCTCATTTCCAACGCATTCATCAAGATCCAGGAATATCCATACGTCTTCCTAAATCTAGAGCACCATGAAGCCGCTCAAATAGTTGATTAGACCAGACTCTCAAATTCCAACCCAATCTAACATGTCCTCAGTGGCCACTGTTCTAAGAACCCACAAAAGCACAACATTTAGCTTCCACTTTCTCTATTACTTTTGGAGACACTCCAAGTCCAAAATTCCACACAAAATACCACCTTCTTAGTTAAGTTTGTAGTTATCTTTGATGCTAACCTTGTTCAGTGCTCTACTAGACAGGGAGCTTCTTAATATTTTTCCCCAAATTTTAATATTTCTACATACATTTTTCTTAATATTTTGAATTGAAGATTAACCATAGCATTTTTGTCAGTTAAAACAATTCTTCCGTGTTCCGTACCATTGAAACTCTAGTTTTCCGGTCCTACCACACAATTTGAGAATTCAAACCGATATAACAAAACAAGATGGATAATGCTGATGAGATATGATTTTGCCATTTTCAATATAAATCTTTACCTGCAAATAACCAACAACCTACACAACGTCTAATAACGAAAAAAGCATAACGACAACGACAAATTCTGACATTTTTCTAAAAATTTGCATAACATACACACAAATAAATACTTAAAACAGAAATCACTTTTAACTCATTTTTCTAATTCCGAATCAAAATGTAAACGCTTTCGTAGATTCCTAATAAGATTAAGGAGTATGAACCCTAATCTAAAAGGAACTAACTGATCCCAGTTGTGGGACTTCGTATGATGCTTGCAAAATATACTTGAAACACTGTAAATTATACGGGTATCCCGAAATTCGGGAGGAGTTAGTACTAACTGGGAGTTGACTAAATCTGGAATTCGCAAAAATGTTGTAAGTTACTGAGAAAAGAGCGAAGAATCGGAAAACTCACTTCTTGAACATCTTGACTGATTTGAGTTCGCCAAAACCCTAGGTTTGTTTGTTCACGAAAGAAAAAGAGGAGACATAAGGAGAGGAAATTTTTAATTAACCCCATGTTGGAGTTTTAATTATAATAAGGCACTTTTTCACTATTAAGCATTAAGCAATCTCCTTGGTTTGTAACTTGTTCGATCCATAGTCGTTGAGGGTCAAAATATATATAAATGAATAAATAAATATAGCAAAGTTATGTTAAATGCTATTTTTTATTAATGCGACGACACTTTAAATCCCTTCCGAGGAAAAATTCGTCCTCGAAATACAAATAAAAATTTACAAAAAAATATAAAAAACTACAAAATTTTTCTAAAAATTACGAAAACATTACAAACATTTACAAAAAGTTACAAATAATCCCCTACAGGGTGGGGCCGTCCGAGGGAGAGATGGGTTATTTTGGTTTTTTTTATTAGAAAATTAATTTTTTTTAGTGGGACGGCACTTCAAGTGTCGTCCGAGGAAGAGGTGGATTTTTTTGGTTTTTTTATTAGAAAATTTTAAAAAATTTGGTGGGACGGCAAGTGCCGTCCGACCATTTAAAAAATAATTTTTTTTGTGCGACGGCACTCGACAATTAAAAAAATAATTTTTTTTTTTTGTGCGACAGCACTTGAACCGTCTCTCATATATGCATATTTCTCATTTCCTCTCTCATTTATGGCAATCTCCTGTAGCGAATTATGTATATTATGCATATTTGGCCAACATCTGCGACCAAATATGCATATTATGCATATTTAATAAACGACTGCAGATACTCTAAGCAGTGTGAGGGCACAACATTACTTACAGAGTTATATGACAAAATGAAGTACTATAATATTCAACTATCTATGTGAGGTCAATTTATAAAGTAAAATTTGTGTACAGAGACTATATATGCATCATTTTATGGCACTAAACCTATTGAATTTTCGACTTTTAACAAATATTGTGTCCTACACAATGAAAAGTGAATATTGTGCCTTCTTTTTCGTCTTTATCTTGTATTAACTAATTTCTATTATATAATATGACAATATATGAGAGAAGGCTAAGGCTACCTTTTTTTTGCGGCTCATCAACCTCCAGCTAGAATTTGATAATAAAAGAACATTTGATAACAACAAATGAATTTCTTGATTTTTTGCTTCTGGTATCTATATACTGTAAGTGTCTAAGTAGTCTTCGTGACTATTTTCGCTTATGAAAAAAAGACTAAAAAACTGCAATTTTCAAACTCCGGCTTGAACGATTATCGTCTGTTGTTATATTACCACTAAATTTGAATAGCCAATGGGAGCATATGCCAGGAGCCAAAAACTCAAGGGGTTTTTAGTAAAAACATATCCTATGGGCTTCATATCATAAATTGAGTTATTGAAATTTTCGAATATTTTCGTAAGATTCACATTCATTTACCAAGACTCTCTCAGAGCGCCCACAGTAGCTTACTTACTCGACCTCCATCCTTAGCGCTTGCATACAGCTCACTGCCTTCAAAAAATAATGCATCTCGGGTTCCAAATCCATCACCTTCGACCCACAAACCCGTGCCCATTGACATCATGGGCAACTTCCTCTGAAAACTTTTTAGGTACGTCAGAATAAAATCTGAGAAGAAAGAAGACAGGCACCAATAGTTTAGCTCTGATTCAATGTATACATACATACATACATAATCAAGATAATGGATGATGGGACCAACTCCTACACTACGACATGTAGAAAAAAGACAGTTAGGGGGAAAAAAATTTTAATGTTCACAGATTTGGACGGCTGAATTTGGCTTGAATTTGGATTAACACTGTAACGCCAAAAGACATTCGAAAAAAAATCTATATAACTCGGCGGAAATCTACTGTAGCAGTTTTAAATTATTTATCTATTATCTTTTTTTACACTATTTAATAAAACGATTTTAGCTAATTCTCTCCATTAAATTCCTTCCTTTATCCTTTCTATTTTATACTACAGTAACTACATCTAAACAAATCATTTTTTTAAAACTTGTTTTCACAATTTTTTTCTACAGTGTTCTTCAGAGTTTTGAAATATTTTATAACCAATCGAATCCCCCTAAGAGCATCTGTAGTCGTTTGCTATATATCGATAATATGGATATTTGGCTAAAAAAATTGCTGCAGTCGTTTGCTATATATCCATATTATTGATAAATTGCTACATTAGATTGCTATATTTGACAATCCGTATAGCTTTTATCCATATATGAGTGACGGCACTTCAAGTGCCGTCGCTTGATTTTTTATAAATTTTTCCAATTAAAAAATCTCCTAAATCCTTCGGACGGCACTTCATGTGCTGTCCTTTGTTTTTTTATTTTTTTTTTAATTAAAAAAATCCCGTCGCTCCCCCAAATCCTCGGACGGTACTTGAAGTGCCGTCCGAAGGGTTTTGTAATTTTTATTTTTTCAATATAATTTTTGGAAATATTTTTGCAATTTTTTAATTTTTTTTGCAATTTCTTAATTGATTTTGTAATTTTTTGAATTTTTTTTGTAATTATTAAAATGTTTTTGTAATTTTGGAAAAGTGCAAAATGTGTAAAAAATCCAAAAGCTCTTGGACGGCACTTCATGTGCCGGCGTCCTTTTCGTTTTTTGATTTTTTTTTTTTTTTCTTTTCCGCCTTTTCCGACGGCACTTTATGTGTCGTCCCTCCAATAAAATAAACTATTTTTTGTTTTCGCGTTCCGACGGCACTTCAAGTGCCGTCCCACAAAATTTATTATTTTTTTTAATTTTTTTTTTTACTCAGACGGTACTTCATGTGCCGTCGCTTATTATATTAATATAGATTGTTAAAAATATAGTTTTAAACGACTGCAGCAAAATTGAGATTCCTATTTTTATTTATTTATATATTCTTATTTTTACGTTCAACGACTACAGATACTCTAATTAACCAAATACTATTTGCTAGTTGCCCTTACACTGTATATGGGCTCTGGATCTGTATGGTCCCTTTTCAGATTTCAATCATGCATCGCTAAACTATTATTATTTCTAAGCTCAATTAATTAATATTCTCCTAATCTCTTTTCTTTGTTGTGCCATTCTCCATCACCTACATAATTTTTATTTTGTACGGTTCACCGGTTTAACTTATGTATAGCACATTGGTGGTGGTTAGAGCATACGGTAGTTATTGACTATATACATCAAAAATTTAAAAGACCGAGCTGTAGACGTTAGCTATATACTAAAAAATTGGATTTTGGATAAATAGTACACTGCTATATTTGAAAGCTGATATGAATATATGAAAAAAATAGCCGAAAAAGATGATCTTTCGTCAGTTCAATCAGATGAAAAATAATATTTCGTCGTTATATTTTTTAAAAAAACATTAGACGAGAAATGATTTCTTTATTTTTATAATTCGATGGACGGGACATTCCTTTCAAAATAAAAAGAAAAAATCGGCAGACGAAAAATGATTTTAAAAATTGATTCCCCATCCCACCCATTTCTATGAGATGTGGTGAAAAAATTTATATAGACTACAGCCTATAGATATTTCTATGTATACAGATTAGGTTTTAATTGAAATTAATTAAGAATTAAGATTTATTTAAAATTTAATAAGATTTAATTGTGATTCATTTAGCAGTAAATTAGGAATTAATTAGGAGTTAAAAAATTTTTAAAAAATTTATCCGGTGGGAAATTTGTTCCCATCCGTTGTTTCTTTTTCTTTTTTTTTAATTAATGGACAGAAAATTATTTCTCATCCGTTCGAATTTTTTAAACTAAAACCTAAAATTAAAATTTCAACGGCTACACCTCAAACCCATATTTTCTATTTTTATTTATCAAATACCTATATAAAAAAATTGCCTATGCAGCCTGTTCATTTTTTTCTCAAGGAAATACAGCCTGTTTTTAACCTCACCCTAACCTGCAACACCCATTTTCTTCAGTGCCAAAGTCGCTGAATAGGGAAGCGGATTAATTTTCTATATCCTCAGATTTGTTGTTATACTTTACGGCCGTAAAATTTATATGGAAAAAGCTAATTGAGGGGGTGGTTTGACAAAATTGAGATTGTTGAGGTGACTTGGTGAGTAATGCACGTGCTTGGGTGAGTGTAGCCTGTGTAGATGAGCACGATGATTTAATCGAACAAGGACATGTTAAATTAACAAATTGCGGATGGAGATTCCACATTTGCAGTGCTACTCCAACAGCAGACAAGAAAGGAAAGCACTAGTGCCAAAATAGGGGGATCCCACCGGATATCTTTTGACCTGTAGTGAGGGGCCCCACTGCAGCACAAGGAATCTTTTTTATGGTACACCATTAATGGGTTAAAACAGTGGGTCTCGATATTGATCCCAAAATATATGTAGCATAGGATTCCTATAGATTAGTATGCAATTTGTCTATCTTTTAGTCCATAATCATAATTATTAAATAAAAAAATTTAAGAAAAAGGTGGAATATTACCACCCGGTTTCATTAATCAAAAATTAACAAAATATACAGGCTACGCACGAAAAATAAAATATGAAGCAACATGATCTGTACAAACACCAGATCCCTCCAACAATCCTGGAGGGTAGGCCGACAAACCGATAGTCAACGCACTATTGAGGAGGACAAACCTACTCTTTAAATATTGTAATGGACCCCATCTTGGGCCCAAATACAAAGCTCGGCCCAGCAAGATTGTATGTACGTCATTTTAGCTTCGTACACTGCCTCCACGGCACGTGCACACCCACTAGAAACTAGTTAGGCGGGATTTTATCAACCACTGAACTTTGTTGTCTCATCAATGGGGGGACCCTTTCTTCAGACCCAAGCCCCGCAGCCGTGCTGCAACAAATAAATATACTTACTCTCGTTAGGCGGGATTAGACACCCGCCGAACCCAACCTTCTCCTCTTATCCTCCCACCATCACGCAAACATCACACTTATCCCAACCAAAAGCACCGCCTCCAAAGAGAGAGTCGCTATCAGAGAGAGAGCCGTGAAGAGGATACCTTCACCTCTCTCACGTTCTTGCTCTCTCAAGCGATTTCTTACCAAGGAAACTCTCTCACTCACCCAAACCAAAACCACAACCCAAGAGAGAGCCGTGGAGATGATACCTTCACCTCTCTCACGCTCTTGCTCTCTCAGGCGATTTCTCACCATACAGACACACACAGAGATATTAACTCATCTCTCTCACAGACTCTCACTCTCAAACAGAAACCCAAACCATACAACAACAATTGACTCCTCACGCCACGACGGGCGGTGGCTTTGCCGATGTGAGGGATGCTGATGAAGTAAGAGGTGGCACTGTCAAGAGGGCAATGACCTTTGCTGGAGGAAGCTTAAGAGCTCAAAAGTAGGCTGCGGCTCAAGCAGCGAGTATGGGCGGCGACGAATCTGGGTCTTCATCACTGGAAAAGTGGATGATCTGGGTCTTCGGCGCCAAGTTCGACGACGGTGGGTTTGCGAGACGTCGTCACCGTGAGCTCCACACCATAGGAGCTCACCATCTCCACCCAACGTCAATTTCCCTGTCTGGGACTTGGACGAATCAGGGCACGACAATGTGGCGGCGTCGTCAGATCTGTAAATTATCGTCGGTGGCGTGACGAGATCGACTGGAGGATTGCGAAGGTATTGCTCGCGACTTGATCGAGCTCGTCAATGGAGGGACGAGAGACGAGGAGCTCGACGGAAAGGAGAACAATGAGAGGGAGGGACGATGGTGACCATCGCGTCGGGGCGGCAGCGACGAGGCCTAGGCACCGCCCCCAGCGAACTCAGATATAGGGTTAACCTTTGGGTTTTTTTTTTGGGAGGAGGGGGTTTAGTTTCTCTCTCTAGACTTCTCTAAAGAGAGAAACTCTGAGTTGTATTTTAATTCATAATCATAATTATTATTACGGTAGGAAAATTGTGGCGCAGTAAAGTTTGTTGAGCAATAGCAGTGAGGACCACAAACATATCTTATTAATAATCCAATAGTAGATCACACCGAACCCAATCCGGGAAAAATATAGGGAGATATTACTCAAATAGAGAAGATTACAAGTAGTTAGTTATAAACTCACTCTCAAAAAACTATCTCGTGAGCCTCACTTACAATTGAAGAAATATTAATAAAGTACTTATCTCTCTCAGTGGATATAATTATAATTTATAGAGATTTAAAGAAACTCTAGGTTGTATTATTAATACAATAACTGTCTGATATATTCTGGAACAAAAGTCACATGATAAGAGTCGTACGATCTAACGTGGAGTTGAAGATGAGCCTAAACAAATACCCAGATACAAGCCCAAAACAGTGTCAGTTGTTGCGGGTGGTCGACTACTAAAGGGTGCAGTCGACCGTCAATCTCTCTATTTCAAAACAGGGCCTAAACGATTGACTCTCTACATGGACGGTCGACTGTTAGTGGGGCTGTTGTTTCACTGTTTTCTGACTTCGCTCCACTCGTTATTTCGACTTCCATACTTCGCTGTCTCTTCTTCTAATCGAATAAGTATGCAAGACATACAATTCCAACAATCTCCACAATGTGTTTCATACGCGTGCTATCAATACTGTGTGATTTAATCTCCTCTAGGCTATTTTGACTTTCCATCTATAAACGAACTCGGTTCAGTAGTTTATTTAGCTAGTTGAATCAATCTTCCACCCTCTACATGAACTCCATCGAATCCAAGTTCCTTCTGGTTATATGCAGCGGGTAGAACTGATAGGTCATATAAACAAGTATCAACCTGGGTTAATTCCACCCTCTGCACATACATAATTCTCAGAATGTTTTCCTCTACCATCCTAGATGTAAGAGAGGTATTTGGGATATAGAAGAACAACTCCTACTCCACAGTCGAAGATCTCTCTCCAAACCCGCATTTCCAATACCTCGCACTCCATATTTTGACACAACACATTGCAGTAAAAGTCATAGTCTCTTCAACACTTTCTTGTGCAGCATCTCTTTTTCTGTATATGTTAGATCTCTCTTTTTTTCTTCTTCCTCATCAAATTTTTTTTCCTTCTTGCTACCAAACTTGTTATATATGTTAAGGGTATATATAGACAAGCAAGGTGTATTGTTTGGTTGTAACTAATGTAGGTAAAAGTTTAAAATGTGGGTCAAACAAAAGATAAAAGTTGTTTCATTTATCAGCAATCAAAGTAATTATGCAAATAAGTTGCAAGTTTTACTGAAGTCCTACAAGATGTAGGTTGTGTATATAGCTACAGTTGAACATACCTTACGAATGTCACTCCTGTGTAGATTGTAAGAACAATGAGGGTTTTATATGTAAAGTGGATGAAAAATTTATAAGATAAGAATTGGGTGGTATTGGAAATGTTTCAAAATAATAATGTACTCATACATATTACTGATATGGCTAAAAATAGGATTAAATCGGGACCGTTCACATCGGAGACGAATCTTAAAGCTCAGGAGTAAAACGGTAATTTCACCTACTAACGGGTCCGAAGCGGGTACTGGGTCTCCTTCTCACAGATCCAACAATCCGCGAACGGATCCACCTCAACTGGGTACGGGTCCCGACCCGATACAAACCCAGACCAGCAAGAGGAGATCAGGGTCACTGATTTGATTAAATCAACGGGCCTGATTTGCAGTTATCCTCTCATCGGGAATTAAGGGATTACATTCCTAATCTGATTACGAGGATTTTATGCCTTATCAAATCACAGGGATCACATTCCTAATCTGATCCCAACGGCGACTATAAATACTCCCCACCTACCACTGTTATAGGTTAATCACTCTTTTCCCAACTAAAACTCTTTTTTAATCATCACTGGTTATTGACAAGAGCGTCGGAGGGTGCGTCGCCGGGATCAACCCCGGTGTTTCGCACTTTCCTTGCAGGTGTACGGCGGGAGTCAGCAGCCCAACTCCGACGAAACAGGTTTGGATCTGCTATTTAGGTTTTTCCACGAACCCACAAATTCTATCTGTTTACCCCCACACCAGAATCAGCAGTAACAGATTGGCGCCGTCTGTGGTAAAACCATACGAATAGCCTCCGCCTCTTCCTCGTCGACTAGCTCTTCTCCAGCCATGACTCCCAGAAAGGTCAGATCTAGAGGGTCCAATCGTGCACCCAACCCCGCGGACCAGCAAGAAGTCCCTGTCAACCCCTCTCAACAATTGGGGCGGCTCCCTCCACCCACCGAGGACCGTGTCCAGCAGGACCCACCTCCTCTTCCGAACCAACAACCCCTAAACGGTCCCGATCCACGGAAGCAAAAACAACCTCTCCATCAAGACCACATATCGGTACACAATGCCTCTACAGACTCTTACGCCTCCCATAGTCCTCAGGCCCCCGACCTTCGAAATACTATCCTCAACCGGCAGAAGGATGAGGATCTCCGCCACCGTCTGGACGAAAAGCGGTCCCGAGAGGGAGCCTCCCGCCTAAAACGTCCAGATAAGCGGAATCCTCACCACTGCGAGCGTAGAAGGTCTCCTACCAGGAGAGGGCGAAGAGAGTCACCCGGGCATTACAGGAGGAGGCACCACTCTCCTACCGGTCGGCATCAGCCGAGGAACAATGAGGCGCCCATCACTCGCGCCGAGTTCCTGTAGTTTCAAGCAACGGTGTTGCAGGCTCTTAACCTCCGACCCAACAACAATGAGGCTCAAAAGGTTCCTTCGCCCCAACGGGTTCCCAGTACTCGCCGTAGGTCCGCCTCTCCTCCGCCAGCTCCTAACCACCGGCAGCATGATCCTAGCCCTCGCCGCTCCCGGGACGACCATCGTCGTAGCCCCGGCTCTCCCTCCTACGAAAACGAGTCCAGAGGCTCGTTTGACTACCGCGGGAGGGACGATGCCCTATACCGCCGTCTCCATGAGGTGGAGAGGCGAATCGGTCGGATGGACGAGGGGGAGGGGTCGAACAGTAGAACCATCCGTCCGAGCAGACCCCCTTTCTTCCGAACCATCATGGAAGCTCCTATCCCAAGAGGTTTCGAACCCCCGAAGTTCGAAACTTACTCGGGGGAGTCGGACCCCGTGGACCACATCGAAAGCTTTAAGACCCTCATGCTAATCCACCAAGCTTCCGATGCTTTGCTGTGCAAAACCTTCCCCGCCACTCTTAAGGGTTCGGCTCGAGAGTGGTACTCCCGCCTCGCCCTGTAGCGCCCCTAATTTCTAAATACGAAACTTTAGAAAATACGTGGCACTTTCCCAGCGATCCACTTCAATGTAACAATATACATAGCCAAAAACTCAAATCATTTTATTCCAAATCTTTATTACAATAATCTTTAACATTGCAGTGGAAATACAAACACTTTGAATTACAACAATTCCTTTTACAAAACTCTTCTTACAACAATTTACACAAGGCTCTATTATAACACTCATAATCTCTATAGCTAACCTAAGCATCCAAGCCTCCAATTCTAAGCAACCTGCAACATGTGAGGCTAGAGTTGAACCCTAACCCCCAAAACTACGGGGTCAGCCATAAATGGTGTGAGTGATATAAACAACAAACACAAATAACACATAAACATAAATTCTCAACCAACATGTACTGAACAAAAATACAATAACTGAACATGTAAACTGAAACAAGAACGATAGGCCAGTACATGCAAGAACCAAGTCGAGAAACAATACCAACGATCAAGTATCCATCAATCAATCATCCTCAAAAATTAGTGCAGCTCAACTGCTCGGTGCAGTCGACTGTATAATGGACCAGTCGACTGATCTGAGCCAACAGAAATCCTCACATCTCAGTATATGCCCAATTATCAATAAGTCCAAATGCCACAATGTATGACCAACAATCGGTCACCAATAATGTCATAGATCGGATAGCAATATACCCATCTACAAGGCTAAAGATAAGGTATAGATCGAATACGAACCCGGTATGCCATGACACCGACGAACATATCCATCTACAAATAACTAAGAAGGTATAGATCGAATACGAACCCGGTATGCCATGACACCGACGAACATATCCATATACAAACAAACTAAGGAGGTATAGATCGAATACGAACCCGGTATGCCATGACACCGACGAACATATCCATCTACAAACAAACTAAGAAGGTATAGATCGAATACGAACCCGGTATGCCAAGACACCGACGAACATATCCATCTACAAACAAACTAAGAAGGTATAGATCGAATACGAACCCGGTATGCCAAGACACCGACGAACATATCCATCTACAAATAAACTAAGAAGGTATAGATCGAATACGAACCCGGTATGCCAAGACACCGACGAACATATCCATCTACAAACAAACTAAAGATAACAAGAACCCTCAAGATCATGAAAACTCATCATAACCAGTCGACTTATGTTATAGTAAGTCGACTGCCCCGAGAAACAATATCCAAGATTATAACAAGTGCAGTAAGTCGACTCAAGAAAACCATCAGTCGACTTACCCGAGACAATTATCAATAATTCTCAAGAAACATTCCAAACACTATAGTCGACTTAAAGAAATCATCAGTCGTCTGTCCCGACGAGAAACTGAGACACTTTACAAACCAAATATTCAGCAGACCAGTCGACTGAATAGGGTCTCAGTCGACTGTCCCGAACGAATCCTCAAAAGTCTGAAGGTACAATATTAGGGTCGTACCAGTCGACTGATACATAGTCCCAGTCGACTGTCGGCCTACAGATCTCACAAATTAGGTCTGTAATCAATACTCAATACTGGAGTTTATCTCAATACCAAATCTCTTCCTCAACTCAAATCTGATCCAATTCGTAATAACAAGGTCCAGAGATTCCTCCATCCAATTTCTTATTTTCATAACTATACTCAAATCTTACCATGTTTCAAGCAATCAAGAATTGTCATTCGAGATCTACTAATCTTTCATGGATTTCACATGCATATTACGAATAACAACCATGGCATCGATTTCATGCAAGATACGAAAACATCAAACAAAACAACATGCAATCATACACATAAACAAAACAAGTCCATATCACTCACCTTTTGAATCGAGAAGAATCCACAAAAGTCCTCCTTTGCTAGATCCAAAACTCCTTCTCCAATCACCAAGAAAACAATATAATGAAATCTGAGTTATGCAGCGAAATGACGGCTGCAACTCTCTTTATATAGGCCGGGAATTAGGTATTAGGGTTTCCAAATACATTTGCAAAATAGTCCTTCAAAATACAATTACATCTGTATATATCTACTCTTGAAAATTCATCTAAAATTAATTAAAATTAGGATTTAAAAGAAAATATACTTCTAAATCTTAACCAATACCGTTCAAAACGTCCAGAATGTCAATTTTGCATTTTAGCCCTTAAAAATGTCAATTTTACAAAAAGGTCCTTCTTTTATCAAAATTGCAATTAGATCAAATTAATTTCAGAAAAATCTGGAAAAATACTACATAATTCCAAAATCATAGATAATGATTTTTCATAAAGAAAACTTAATTATTCAAACATCTCAAAAGTCATTTGCACGTGTTTTGCACGTGTACAAAAGATAAATCTTTTAGAAAATATCAATCAAATCCTCAAAATTTATTTAAACTCATTTTCAAATAATTAAAATAATATTTGAAAATACGGGGTTCTACACGCCCCGTCTTTCATATTCTCTTTCGAGCAATTCGAGAGCCTCTTCATCACTCATTTTGTGAGTAGCAGACGCACGGAGAAGACCAATATCTCGTTACTCCAGCTCCGCCAGGAGAAGGGAGAGAAGTTGAGAGACTATGTGAAGAGGTTCACTGCGGAGGTCAGGTCCATAGCCTCCCTCGACCAATCCGTCGCAACAGCCGCCTTCCAATCCAACGTCTTCAATTCCAGCCTCCGCTCCTCTCTTGCTAAGAAGCCTCCACAGAACTTTGCCGACCTCCTTCTCAGGTGTGACAAGTACATTCGTGCTGAAGAGGCCGCCTACCTTCCAAGCTTCGGAGGGTCTACCTCAGGGACGAAACGAAAGCTGACCGAAGAAGAAGAGACTAAGAAGCTTCAGAAGGACGGCAATGGCCAGCATCGCCCGACTCCTCGGTTTGAGAAGTTCACCCCCCTCGTTGCCAATATATCAGAAGTTCTTATGGAAGTGGACAAGGAAGGGCTCCTCCGTGCTCCCTCGAGAATGAATACACCTGGCAAGAAGAGGGACAAGGATAAGTGGTGCCACTTTCACAGGGACCACGGCCACGACACGGAAGATTGTCGGTCTCTGAAGGAGGAGATCGAAGAACTCATACAGCGGGGGCACCTGACCAAGTTCGTCCAGAAAGAGGGGGCCAAGCTTCCCCCCTAAGGAGCTAACAAACGAACCGAAGGGCCCGCCGAGCTTTAAGACTCAGAACCTCCCGGCTCTTCCCAAAAGGTCTTCACCTTATCATAGAAGCAGGATCTTGATTTGTAATTCGGCCAATAGCATGTAATAAGGGCTCGCCATATTGAAGCAGGCACTTAGTTTATTTCAATAAAACTTTACATTTTTTCATTGGAAATTGTTGCTCTTGCTTCATCTCTACCTCTCCGAGTCGTGACTCACTGAAGGGTGAGTTCGGAGTCCAGCCTCTTCTACATGGCTGCTCCTGCAACTTACTAAGCTCTTCCCAACGAGTTCGGAGTCCAACACTTGGCTCGATTCCTCTTCAAATAACCTGCTCTTCAGCGGGTTAGAAGTGGTTCGCCATTCGAAATTGCTCCCACAACCGTTGACTACCTCTACCGATGGTTCGGAGTCCAACACTTGGCTCGATTCTGCTTCAAATAACCTGCTCTTCAGCGGGTTAAAAGTGGTTCGCCATTCGGAATTGCTCCCACAACCGTTGAACACCTCTACCGATGGTTCGGAGTCCAACACTTGGCTCGATTCCTCTTCAAATAACCTGCTCTTCAGCGGGTTAGAAGTGGTTCGCCATTCGGAATTGCTCCCACAACCGTTGACTACCTCTACCGATGGTTCGGAGTCCAACACTTGGCTCGATTCTGCTTCAAATAACTTGCTCTTCAGCGAGTTAGAAGTGATTCGCCATTCGGAATTACTCCCACGACCGTTGATTCTCTCACATAAGCAGCGAGTTCGGAGCTACAGCTCTCCCCTAGAGTTGCTCCTCACACTCGTCTCACAAACGGCTCTCTTCCAGAGCCGAGCTCTTCACTCCGCTCGCCGCCGAAGCGGACCCCTTATCAACGAGTACGGAGCTATAGCACTCCCCTAGAGTTGCTCCTCAAACTCATCCCACAAATGGCTCTCTTCCAGAGCCGAGCTCTTCCCTCCGCTCACCGCCGAAGCGGACCTCTTCTCAGCGAGTTCGGAGCTACAGCTCTCCCCTAGAGTTGCTCCTCATACTCGCCTCACAAACGGCTCTCTTCCAGAGCCGAGCTCTTCACTCCGCTCGCCGCCGAAGCGGACCCCTTATCAACGAGTACGGAGCTACAGCACTCCCCTAGAGTTGCTCCTCAAACTCATCTCACAAATGGCTCTCTTCCAGAGCCGAGCTCTTCCCTCCGCTCGCCGCCGAAGCGGACCTCTTCTCAGCGAGTTCGGAGCTACAGCTCTCCCCTAGAGTTGCTCCTCACACTCGTCTCACAAACGGCTCTCTTCCAGAGCTGAGCTCTTCACTCCGCTCACCTCTAAAGCGGACCTCTTCTCAACGAGTTTGGAGCACAGCTCTCTCCTAGAGTTCCTCCTCACACTTGTCTCACAAATAGCTCTCTTCCAGATCCGAGCTCTTTGCTCCGCTCGCCCCCGAAGCGGACCTCTTCTCCATGAGTTTGGAGCACAACTCTCTCATAGAGTCCCTCCTCACACTCGTCTCACAAATAGCTCTCTTCCAGAGCGGAGCTCTTCGCCCCGCTCATCCCCGAAGCGGACCACTTCTCAACGAGTTCAGAGCTCAAAACTCTCTCCAAGAGTTGCTCCTCAAACTCATCTCACAAATGGCTCTCTTCCAGAGCCGAGCTCTTTCCTCCGCTCGCCACCGAAGCGGACCTCTTCTCAACGAGTTCGGAGCTCACAACTCTCTCTTAGAGTTGCTCCTCAAACTCATCTCTCAAATGGCTCTCTTCCAGAGCTGAGCTCTTCGCTCCGCTCGGACCTCCTCTCAACGAGTTCGGAGCTCACAACTATCTCCTAGAGTTGCTCCTCAAACTCGTCTCCCAAATGGCTCTCTCCCAGAGCCGAGCTCTTCCCTCCGCTCGCCGCCGAAGCGGACCTCTTCTCAACGAGTTCAGAGCTCACAGCTCTCCTAGAGTTGCTCCTCAAACTCATCTCCTAAATGGCTCTCTTCCAGAGCCGAGCTCTTCGCTCCGCTCGGACCTCCTCTCAACGAGTTCGGAGCTCACAGCTCTCCCCTAAAGTTGCTCCTCACACTCGTCTCACAAAACGGCTCCCTTCCAGAGCTGAGCTCTTCGCCCCGCTCATCCCCGAAGCGGACCTCTTCTCAACGAGTTCGGAGCTCAAAACTCTCTCCAAGAGTTGCTCCTCAAACTCATCTCACAAATGGCTCTCCTCCAGAGCCGAGCTCTTCCCTCCGCTCGCCACCGAAGCGGACCTCTTCTCCACGAGTTCGGAGCTCACAACTCTCTCCTAGAGTTGCTCCTCAAACTCGTCTCCCAAATGGCTCTCTTCCAGAGCCGAGCTCTCCACTCCGCTTACCTCCGAAGCGGACATCTTCTCAACGAGTTCGAAGCTCACAACTCTCTCATAGAGTTGCTCCTCAAACTCGTCTCCCAAATGGCTCTCTTCCAGAGCCGAGCTCTTCCATCCGCTCGAATGCCGAGCGAGTGCCGATCCGACCCCAACATCAAAGAGCCCGGTCGGCTGCCGAGCAAGTGCCTTTCCGATCCTGCAAACGGAGAAAACTCACTTTCTCCTCGACATTCGTGCAAGATCTCGATCAGACGGCCCAGATCTTGCCAGCGTCGCTAAACGACAAGATAGCATTTTCTTGGGAACTGAGCCGTCTCGAGATTCGTGCCATCATCCAACGGCCCAGATCTTGCCAGCGTCGCTAAACGATAAGATAGTATTTTCTTGGAAACTGTGCCCGCCTCGAGATCCGCGCTGAGATCCAGCGGCTCAGATCGCTCCACGCCGCTCAGTATTCCTAGCCGAGCGACTAGCGATCCGACCCACTCGCGCCTCTTCTTCGCCCCAAGTGTCTTCCTAGTCCAAAGGTCTTCCAAGCACAAGGGCCTTCCTAGCACACCTTACAAGGATCTTCCTAGCCCAAGGGTCTTCCAAGCACAAGGATCTTCCTAGCACATCTTCTCCGCCCCTAGGAGTGGAGCTCCTCTTCCAAAATCCCCAAGACCAAAGTACTTATCAACTTCATGAAGACAAGCATCTTGCGGGGCTATTTTGACCATGAAGGAGGGTGAATCTTCATCCCACTCCTAAAGAGAAGTTGTAGATCTTCGAACTAGCTTCGAAACGAGGGGTCGCACGTCCCGATCGGACCTCCGTAGCACCGGGAAAGTGGATCTCAATGCAGCTGCGCCGAATAGCTCGGAAATCCGAGCCGAGCCACTCGCACGAGGGAGAAATCCGAACCGAACTCTTCCCATCCGAGCCCCAGCATCAAAGAGCCCGGTCGGCTAACCGAGCAAGTGCCTTTCCGATCCTGCAAACGGAGAAAACTCACTTTCTCCTCAACATTCGTGCAAGATCTCGATCAGACGGCCCAGATCTTGCTAGCGTCGCTAAACGACAAGATAGCGTTTTCTTGGGAACTGAGCCGTCTCGACATTCGTGCCATCATCCAACGGCCCAGCTCTTGCCAGCGTCGCTAAACGACAAGATAGCATTTTCTTGGAAATTGAGCCCGTCTCGAGATTCGTGCCACCATTCAACGACCCAGATCAAGCCACATAGTTCGGATCTCCAATCCGAGCTACTGCCATACCGAGCTGCAAAATGGCCAAAAAATTTGCCTCAAAATCCGTGCTCGGATTTGCCGAACAAGAAGCAGCGAGAAAGAAGAGGGGAAAAAAAAGGTACAAGGGGCCGGGTTCGGGCCCGTTAGGGTCCTCAAACCCGAACCCACCTCCGCCACGTCACCTTCCTTCTTCCATGCCCCTGGCACCAAAACAGAAACCAAACGAAACGAAAAGAAAGCTTTCTTCTTCAAGCTCCGAGCTCTCCAAAGCTCCGCCATGGCCTCGCCGACCCCCATCACCTCAGTCATCGCCGAGCTCCCCATCCCGAGCTCGAGCCCGTCACCACAGCTCCGACGAACTCCATCCTCTTCGTCACCGAGCTCACAAAGCTCCGAAACTCCATCAACCGACCGAGCACATTCTCCTTCGTCGACGAATCTACCGCCGAGTTCCACCTCCGAAGAACCAAGCTTCGCCAATGGCTGGACTCCGAGCTCTTCCCCCATGACGGAGCTCGGTCTCCTTCGTCGACGAATCTACCGTCGAGTTCCACCTCCGAAGCACCAAGCTTCGCCAATGGCTGGACTCCGAGCTCTTCCCCCACGACGGAGCTCGGTCTCCTTCGTCGACGAACCTACTACCGAGCTCCAGTTCCGAAGCACCAAGCTCCGCCACGTCTCGACTCCGGAGCTCCGAGCTCCTTCCTCGACGGACCCATCGTTGCCACGAGCTCCGAGCCCTCCACGAGAAGAGCTCCGAGCTCCACCATGGCCAACGAGCGAGCTCAGAGAGATGAGCCCCGAAGCTCTCCACCGACCAGCTTCATCCATGCCGAGCTCTCCTCTGCCGAGCTCCATCATCGAACTCTTCTTCCAGCCGTCGGCGAGCGCTCCCTTCTCCCTTCCGAGCTCGACGCCTCCTTTCGACTCCATCGCCGAGCTCTGTCGCCCAGCTTTGCGATGAAGACGAGCTCCATGGATGGTCGAAGGAGTAGAAGGGGAGACGAGAGTCGAAGTGAACGAAGAAGAAGAAGAGAAAAAGAACAGAGCGCAAGAAGAAGAAGAAGGAAAAAAGAAAAAAAATAATAAATATATTTTTTTTATGCCACGTGGCGAGCCACGTGGCTTCACCTCATTGGTCGTTTTGGGGCTCGGATCCGCTACGCAAAATTCGCCACAGTAGCTCGGTCGGCTACCGAACAAGCCCCTTTCCGATCCTGCAAACGGAGAAAAAATCAGCCGAGCAACTACAACCGTTGGATCTTTCAGAAAATTGCGCAAAAGTTGATGAACGGCTCAGATCGCGCCACGTGCGCTAAACGACAAAAAATGATTTTTTGGGAACTGCGCCTCCTCGAGATCTGTGCCGAGATCCGACGGCAGAGATCGCGCCACATGTCCCAGGATCCGACGGCAGAGATCGCGTCACGTGTCCCAAGATCCGACGGCGCAGAACGCGCCACGTGTTAGGTATTATTTAATTTAATTAATTTATTTATTTAATTGTTTTTTTAATTTAAAATCCGAAAAAATATTTTAAAAATCGAAAAAATTAATTAAAAATTCTAAAAAATAATTATTAATTCAGAAAAATATTTAAAATTCTGGAAAAATAATTATTAAATTAGAATAATTAATTAATATTTCTGATAATTAATTATTTAATTCGGAAAATGAATAAAAAATTCAAAAAATTAGAAAAAATTCAGAAAAATCTGGAAAAATTACCAAAAATCCAGAAAATTCTGAGAATATTTTTGGGCATTTTACAAGCCCAGAATAACACCGTTACACCCCAAGCTAGATCCAAAACTCCCTTAAGAACGCCGATAAAATCCCGTACGCCATTAGAACAGTAAAACTACTCCTCAATGACTGAAAAACTCAGTCTCTAGGAGTGGGGGGCTCGTGATATGGCTAAAAATAGGATTAAATCGAGATTGTTCACATCGGAGACGAATCTTAAAGCTCAGGGGTAAAACGGTAATTTTACCTACTAACGGGTCCGAAGCGGGTACTGAGTCTCCTTCTCACAGATCCAACAATTCGCGAACGGATCCACCTCAACTGGGTACGAGTCCCGACCCGATACAAACCCAGACCAGCAAGAGGAGATCAGGGTCACTGATTTGATTAAATCAACGGGCCTGATTTGCAGTTATCCTCTCACCGGGAATTAAGGGATTACATTCCCAATCTGATTACGAGGATTTTATGCCTTATCAGATCACAGGGATCACATTCCTAATCTGATCCCAACGACGACTATAAATACCCCCCACCTACCACTGTTACAGGTTAATCACTCTTTTCCCAACTAAAGCTCTTTTTTAATTATCACTGGTTATTGACAAGAGCGTCGGAGGGTGCGTCGCCGGGATCAACCCCGGTGTTTCCACTTTCCTTGCAGGTGTACGGCGGGAGTCAGCAGCCCAACTCCGACGGAACAGGTTTGGATCTGCTATTCAGGTTTTTCTACGAACCCACAAATTCTATCTGTTTACCCCCACACCAGAATCAGTGGTAACAATTACAATTTTCAATACCTCTCATTCTTAGTTGACAATAATAAATATGAGTTGTAAAAATCTTGAATGTGGATGTGAAATATTAATTTGGAAAACTTGATACTGCTTTGAAGTATCATGGTTCTCATATTTAGGGAAAGTCTTATGCTAATATTTATAGCAATCAACATCCACAGAATGCTTTCATGTGATTAAACCAATAGGGGTAAGAAAATTTTGAACATGTGCAACGATAATGTATGGTGTGTTTCTCAATGCAGGTGTGCCAACTCTCAACATCATGACACATACTATGATGGACTCCAACATCACCGGTACACATTTATTGAAAATGTACACAATCCATATGTATTATTGATCCTCCATATATATTGATGCATGTTTTGTTAATTACTTAGGACATTCCGGAAATCAATTTTCCTCTAAGACACAATTAAAGAGAAACAAATGTACAAGTGTCCTATGTTGTATCCATGGGGATGAGGCAATCGATCAGGTGGTTCGAAAAACAAAGAACAAAGGAATATACTTTGTGGGGTGTCCTCGTTGGAGTCATGATGATTGTAAATACTTCAAATGGGTTGAAAATTTGTGCAGCCATATTAATGAAGTGAAAGTCAAGGCAATGTGTGATGAAAAACATCTATTGCAAAATGTAATTAATGATTTGAAAGTAGATGAGTTAACCAAGGATAATTTTGTTATAAGGGACATGGTTGAAAATACGAAGCATGTTGAATGTGTATACTTCGGGATAATTTGTTCATTATTTGTAGTATTATGTGCTTCAATGATCTTCAATTTGTTCAGATGATGTAATAAGCATATGTGGGTTGCAATTGCTTATCGTGTTGTAATAACCAGATTGTACACATACTTTTTGCTTTAATTTATTAAAATGTTGAAGATATTTGAGTACACAATTTGAATATTTTGTAGATGTGTTTCTCAGACTATAATAATCAGGTTGCAAATGTTGTTTTCTCAGGCAATGTTGTTTGATCAAAAGAAATGTTGTGCATTATACATGTTTTGTAAGCTGTGAAGCATTTGGAATGACTGCAACAGTAGTAATGCCAACTTGAAATATTCACAATTAAAGTGAATACATGCATTGTGATATACATGCAGATTCTTACAATCATGGTGTGTATTTAATGCACCATCAATTTGATACACATTTGAAGCATGAAAATTGGATGCAAAAGAGGAGAAATGCCAAATACATAAAGCGACAAAAACTGACTTAACTTTGCAACCTACACAATTTAGTAATCCAAATACATATGCACAACAACTACATATTTCAAATCTTGTGATGATACAGTAAATGTTAGGGGGCAATTTGGTAATTTCACATCGACTTTTAGGTTTTCCGTACTGGATTTAACAATAATTGGTAGTTTGGGGGTTTATCGCTTTGACTGATAGTTTGGGGAGTTAAAGGTTTTGACCTCATAGATCATGAGTATTTTTCGTCATTTACCATTTGAACAATAGTGATTGAGGTTTACTGAAAAACTTGAACTAAATTTTTAGACATAAGGCTCTACTATAAAGTGTCCAATCGTCTCAAACCAACACCACCCAACTCAGTGAGTTAACATACTCTATCCCATGCTATCATATGCAAACCCTTATCACCATTACCTTTAGTCCAAAGGAAAGCACAAAATTCTTGCTCACGCTTATTCAAACCAACACGCTCTCCAAAGAAAATACTAGACTTACTAAGTTGATGATCGCCTGAATCTAGATCTAGATGGCTAGAAATGTTTGGATCTGGATATGGACGTCTAAAAACTCCCGATGATATGCAAAAATTCTTCACACCGGAGGTGGCTCTAGTGAAAGACCTTTCAACACTCAAGTCAGTAACCCAAAATAAAGATTAGAATTTTTAGTAGAGAAATATTGATTACTTTTGTCTGAATAAGTTGGGGGGGGGGGGGGGGGGGGGTTCATATTATAGGCTAATAATCAGTTATAAAATATAGGATCTGGAAAAGTATCTTTCGAGGATCGGTTGGGGAATCCCCTAGTGAAGGGATATAATTAGTTATTTAATTTCTGAGTTGAGGGGTTTGACTGACGGTTATGATTAGCTGGAAATCCCTCTTTCTTATGCTGTAAGCAAGCCATAATTGCATATATGACTAGCAGATGGGCCTAAAAATGGCCCATGTTCTTCTGGTGGGTCTACTGCTGTTCAAAAATTATTATACTGCTCATGGAAACTTTGAGATGTGTGAGACGTCATGTGACTCCAATTTTATCCATATCATTAACCCTCCACTTCTGAATGATGGGTATCACATGCTTTAAGAAATAGTTTGTTCTCCTTCGGGGGATCAGGAGAGCATATATGACCTTCGGGGACCCTTGGAGTCTTGTTCGGAGATTCTCTGGGTAGTAACCATCTTGCATGACTTCAAATTAAATTTTCTGGATTTTTAGAGTTTTTAATTAATTTTTTTAGAATTTTAAATATTTTCCTAAATTTTTAATTAATCCTCCAAAATTTATAATTACGTTTTGAATTATTAATCATAAAATAAAATATAAAAAAAGTGAATTTTAAGGCAATCGAGCAGGTAGATTGGTAGGGACCAGACGGTCGAAATTGGCCGAAAACGTCGAGATCCTTGGATGACAATCATGGCACCGAAGAGGTGGGCTTGAATATTGGTGCATGATTCATTTTATGAGAATATCAGACGACATCAAAGTTTTATGATGATCAAATTCTGGAATCGAGGATGTGATTGGACGGCTGGTGTTATGACCCCACTTTCACTTAAGTTTTGTGATGATCACATCACCAGCGCACATTTAGAGAATATCAGACGGTTGCGGAGTTTTATCATGATCAGATCGTGACACGAATCTTGATGTGGTTGGACCACTCTAATGTTCTGGCCATGCTTTCACTTAAGTTTTATGAGGATCACATCACGAGTGCGCATTTGAGAAGATCAGACGATGGCAGATCTCGGACCCCACCTTCACTTAATTAGCGCTACTTTTGAGACGATCAGACAGCTAATAATCTGCAAAAGTGGTGAGCATACCGGACAACGATTTTTGTCATTTTGGGGACCGAGGAGCTTACTGACTGTTGCCGCTAAATTCGGTGTGGGGGCAAACAGATGAATTTGTGAGTTCTTTGGGGAAACTGAATAGGAGAACCTGTATACCTGTTCCGTTGAACCCTGATCGTCGCTCCCGTCGTGCACCTGCAAAAAGTGCGAAACACCGGGGTTGTTCCCGGCGACGCACCCTCCGACGCTCAAGTCAGTAACCAGAATTGATTATGAAAGAGCGTTTTGCTAGAGAAAGATTGATTACCTCTTAATGGAGATGGGTGGGGGGTATTTATAGGCGTCTTAGAGAACAATTTAGGAATGTAATCCGCGTAGTCTGATATAGAACAATCTCCTTGTAAACAGATTGGGAAAGTAATCTGATAAGGTATATTCTGGTAATCAGATAAGGGATTTTAATCCCTAAATCCCAGTGTAAAGATTGACGTGAATCATGGCCGTTGATTTAGATCTAATCAGGGACCTTGATTGTGTCTTGCTGGATCGAGTTGGCAGCGGGTTGAAACCCGTGCCCAGCTGTGGTGGATCCGTTTGCGGGTTATTGGATCTGTGAGAAGGAGACCCAGTACCCGCTTCGGACCCGTTTGCATGTGAAATTACCGTCTCGTCCCTGAGCTGTAGGATTCGTGCCCCATTTGGACGGTCTCGATTGAACCCCTTGTTTTGACCATATCACTGACGTTAGCTTCTTGTCGTCTTGTGCGTCAAGGAGGAAGACACAAAGGAAAGTATCTCACCAAAAATATGAAAGAGAGATTCTTTACTTTGAGCTTAAACCATCTGTCATATATGGGCATGGTTCATGGGCTCGGTCCATAAGCCCAACCGACTAACACCTTATTGAAAGTTGATGTAGAACAGTAACAATAGCTCTTAGCAACAGACAAAATGCCTCGTCTAATTCAGGGTCGGTCCTGAGTTTACGGAGGCCCGGGGCCAACTCCCAAAATGGGGTCCCCATACAATTTTTATCTTATTATAAAAAGTTGTTTAAAAAATTTGTTTTTTTTTTTTTTGCTACAATTCTTAAAAACCGATATATATTAAGAAATAGATGGAAGTTTAGGAATTTAAGAAAAAAAATCTCATACAAATTCAAGCCAACTAAAATAAGCTGGTCAAACTACA
Organism: Hemerocallis citrina; assembly: GCA_017893485.1. Classification (NCBI taxonomy): domain Eukaryota; kingdom Viridiplantae; phylum Streptophyta; class Magnoliopsida; order Asparagales; family Asphodelaceae; genus Hemerocallis; species Hemerocallis citrina. The sequence goes on from CM030361.1 coordinate 70,547,328, forward strand.
AATTTTAAAGACAAAAGCCAAAAAAAAAAAATTTTGGGAGCCCCTAAAAAATACGCACAAACTATGTATATGTTAATACAAAAAAAATATAAAATTTGGAGCCCCTAAAATTACAAAAAAATTGGGAGCCCGAGGACGGCCAGTCGGCCACCTCCCCGGCCTCCATTGGGGGGAGACCCTGGTCTAATTTTCATATATTTTGTATCAGGCTACAACAAGCTTTTTCTCAAAGTTATGAGATCCTAGCTAGTGGATTGGAAAGTGATAATGGATCTGCGTCTAAACCCGAATGCCACTTAATCACCTTTCATGATGCAAACTATATGGAAGTTTTTACCAAAATGACCCACATTTTAAAAGTATTCACTAAACTGACCCACTTTTGAAACTATATAACAAGTTCAAATGAACTAGCTATCTCAGATAGCGACTGTAGTTGTACTCGTTTCGAAGATAATTTTGAACATGCAATTTTTATCTCAAATGCATATAACTACATTCGCTATCACAGCTTGCGAGTCTAGTTCAACTAGCATTGCTATCTCATATGGCAAGTATAGTTGTACTAATTTTTTAGAGAAATTTTAAATATGTAATTTTTACCTGAAGTGTATATAAATATACTTGCTATCTCAGATAGCGAGTCTAGTTCAACTGATCTCGCTATCTCAGATAGCGAGTGTAGTTGTACTTATTTTTTTGAAAAAAATTAAACATGTAAATGTATAGACCTACACTCGCTATCCAAGATATCGAGTTCAGTTGAACTAGACTCACTATCTTAGATAGCCAGCGTAGTTGTATATATTTCATGTTCAAAATTTATCTGGAAAATAAGTAAAACAACAAACTCGTTATCTCAAATAGCGAGTGTAGTTGTATACATTTTATATTAAAAAAATTTCTGAAAATCGAGTACAACTACACTTGCTATATGAGATAGTGAGTCTAGTTCAAATGAACTCGCTATCTCAGATAACGAGTGTTGTTGTATGCATTTCAGGTTGAGTTAATATAGAATGGATTTATAGTGTGTTTTAGTTGAGTGTATTTTTGGTTAGTTCATACTTATCTCATCCTACCATTTTTAGCTGCAACTACTAATGTTAATTATACAGCTAATTAAGCTCGTACCACTGTTGCAAGAAACAAATATGTAGTCAATTGAAGAATGTAAAGCTTTGCAGCTACTACCAAACAACAGTTATAGTTATTATTATTGTATGTCATAACAGTTGAACGGCAATATTATATATAATAGTGTTTTCAAACTGAAAACTCTAAACCTCATCCAAGATCTCATATCGTGCATTTTAGTTAATTGTGCATATTTAGTTGAGTTTCAGAAATAACCACTTTATTTCTATCTGAGATATTATATGGCATAATATATGTGTGTTTAAAGTCAAGTCATTATGTATACGGAAAATTTTTGAGATTGCTAACTTTTGTGGAAAATAAAATAACTGGGTTTGCTATCTCAGATACCGACCATGGTTCAAAGAGGCTCGCTATCTGAGATAGCGATTGTGGGAATTGCGAGTTTCCAGAGACTTTGAAGTCTAAACTTGGTATTTTTCTTCAAGTATTTCTTCAAGTGGTGGAGAAATACCTCAATATATACTCGCTATCTCAGATAGCGATGTTGTTTTCATCAAACTCACTATTTGAGATACTCACTATTTAAGATAGCGAGTCTAAACTTGAAAATTTTCTTCACGTTTTAACACCTCAACATACACTTGCTATCTCAGACAACGAGGTTGTTTTCACCAAATTCGCTATCTGAGATAGTAAGTGGATCATTTTGGTACTTACTTTCGAAAGTGGGTCAGTTTGGTAAATATTTTCAAAAGTGGGTTATTTTGGTAAAACGTTCAACTATATGTGTAAGCTAGGCCCAGTAAGAATTTTACCTGAAAAGGTGATTGTACCACGATCCATCTAAGAATCCATTGAAACTATTTGTATTTAAAAAAAAAAAAAAGACAAGATATCTCAGTTGAAGATAAGTATTCAAACAACATATCCTATTTTATCAATAATCTATACTAGTATAATACACGTGCGATGCACGTGAAGGGAGAATGAAAAAGACAAAAAAAACTACTAACACGTGCGTTGCACGTGTTGACACACATACACCAAAGAATAAAAAATTGTTTTATTTGTTTGTGAACCTCAACTCTCCCATTATAATAGTTATAGATTTGTGATAACGAAAGACTATTTTGATTATTCTGCCACCGGGGGTGCCCGGATCTTCTTAGAATTTTCAAAAACCCCCTTTACATTATTGAAAATTTTATAATCCTTAAAAAATTATAATTCCCTGCCTGAATTCTAAATTTGATTATTTGGCCTCCTGAAAATTTATGAAAAAATTTCTACATTTTTACATGTAAGAATAGAATTTTTTCTTGGCCCTTCCGATAAAATTGTTCTGGCTTTACCGCTGGTCTTTCTTTTTAAATTATCCCATTGCGATACGGTAAACAAAATATCATCTATCTTCCTTTTTAAATTATCCCATTGCGAGGTGGCTTAATTAACAACTAATTTCGGAGAATCCAAAAACCGAGAATCTAACGGGTCCGGATCCAAACCCGACCAATAAGCATAGAGATACGTACATACAACTGTACAAGACAGTGGTGTATACAGAAGGTGTGGGGTGGGGGGCCCCACCAGAGAGAGGAATCTTGTACTGGAAGCAACGCAACACCCGTATCTGTGTGCATCGGCGCCTACGCACAAATCCAAGCATCCGTAACGGGCATCGGGGAAGACGACAGAAACCCAGATCCAGCTGGCAGGGACACGTGGAAGAAAGCGAGCGCAACGGGTCATTAAGCTCATAACTGTCAGTCATTAATGCGACCGTCCTTTTATTTTGGCCGTCTCTGTTTCAGTATTAATTAATTATTTATTTAACTGAGTACGGTATCACTCACACCCACATACAAAACTCCGTTATGGCTTCGTTTCTTATCCGGTTCCTGCATTGATTTTACGTAGACATAGTGGGGTTAATCAATTCGTTGATTTTACACAATATACCGTATTAAGAGCATCCACAGTCCTGTATGCTGTTTATCCATTAAATGTACTAGTATTATTCACGTGTTTTGCACGTGGGAAAATTTTTTTTAGGGGGAAACGAAAAGGGGAAAAAAAAAATTACGTGATTTGCACGTGGGGAATTTTTTTTTTGGTGGGGGGAATGAAAAGGGCAAAAAAAAAATTACCAACACGTGCGTTGCACGGGTTGGGTTAAGGACTAAGGCCTTCTCCCATTATAGTAGTAGAGATTAGTAATTTTTTTATTTTTTTTAATGCAACGAATAGAATCTTGTGACTCCAGCCAAAACAAAATATGTATATATAAATGATAAACCAATACAATAATAGTTTTACAAGTCGTAAAACCTTCCAGAACCAAACAAGGAGACATTGAAAATCAAGTCGACAAGAAGACAAAAAAACATATACAATCGAATCAGTTAAACAACCGAAGCGGCCCCCGACATCAGGAGGGATGCACAGCAGGGACACGGGAAGAACAAGGGGCAAGAGCGATCAACAACCTCCAGTCGACCTGAACCAATGGTGCGAACTGGGACGGACGGCCACATCAGGCAGAGGGGAGCGAAACAAAATGCTCCCACTGCACCTTAAGATGATCGAAGCCACCACTCCGAGCCCGGCAGCAACCACTCGCCGAGAAAGGCAATGGGTGCGATAGCCTCAATGTCCGATAGTGCCCAAAAAATTCTGGCCATGGTTAAACAACGAAGAACAAGCACCCCCCAATGGATCAGCAACTGGCGACAACTGCTAGAAAAACACACCGGAGCGGTACAACAACTACTGAATAAGTAGAGCGCAAACAGGAAACAACAATAACACACCAGAATAAGGAGAAAACTATAAGAATCACCATTCAAACAGAATAGAAGAGAGCTACTCTCCACCATGATCGGTACCCAGAGCTAAGCTCCCGACATAGCCAAATCGCAGAACATAGAGAGATGATCATAACAAAGAAATCAAAAAGGAAATCGCAAGGCCAAAACCACATTGATAGCAGAACATATAAACAAGCTCCATTCAGAAGAACTAAACCACCATTTTCCTCTACAACCACAGCAGAAGATAACCAGGAACAGTGGGGGAAATCGCCAGTCCACAAAAACAGGGGAACCATCAAGGAAGAGAAACTAACCAACACAGGGCTCCTAGCTAAGAGCCAATCCTGACTAACAGGAGCAAGGCAACAAAAGCAAATATAAACATGTTAAAGAAAAGAAATGATAACCGCTGCCCACCATGCACGGCAGTCGCAAAGCATGGCCCAGAGGGACACTTAGAAGTAGCTTGCAAAAGATAGATAGCAATACCAGCCTCAACCCTGCGAAAAAGGTCGAATACAATAAATAATCGCCTAAACAGTGAAAATTAAAAAGCATTAAGAGTTCGGAGGCAAAGTAAAGAGTCGTACAGCCTACGACTGCAAAGAGCATCTCTCAATTCGATTTTTAACGTCGAAGACCAGAAATTAAACAGAAATAAAAAACCCTCAATTAAAGGTAAGATAGGAGAAGCGCAGTGTTTGAACAATCTCCTATTCCTTTCCAACCACGTGATCCAAATGATAATTTGAACAGAAAGGTTCCAAGATCTGCGGTACTTAATATTCGTAGGAAGAATTGACCATCATGCGGATAATTTGGAAGGGATATAAGAGATTTTCCAAGCTAGAGAACTAACTTTCCACAGAGGGCTAATGAAATCGCATGTAACAAACAGGTGATCTACATCTTTAAAGTGCCCAGAGCATAGGGGACATAACTGTCCCCATGCTAGATTCCTAATGTTTAGGTTTTCTACGGTGAGCAGCTTGTTGTTGAAGGCAAGCCAGGAGGTGATTTTAACCTTAAGAGGGGCACAGGAGCTCCAAATAAAATCGGTAAAAGGAGACTGGATACCTCAAAAATTATGAAAGTTATAAAAATATTTAACAGAGAATGGATACATGTACTAGTAATTTACACGTGCAATGTACGTTTTAATAATTCCAAAAAATAAAAATAAAAACTCTGATGCAGGGAGGATTTGAACCGAAAACCTCCTTTATATTAGTTCTGTACGTGCGTTGCACATGTTGGTTGAATGACAAAATGACAAATGACACTAAGGCCTTCTCCCATTATAATATTAGAGATTTTATTAACAAACGATTAGCTGCAGTCGTTTGCTATTTACACATTTCTTGACAAAAACGCAACAGTAGATTGCTATAAATGAGAGAAGATATAGGAGAAATGCATATTATAAAGGACACAACTTCAACTTCCGTCCCACTTAAAAAATATTTTTGTAATTCTCTGACGCAACTTCAAAGACCGTCCCTCCCAAAAAAATAATTTTTCGTAATAAAAAAAGGCCAAAAAAGAAGCTTCCCCACTTGGACGGATCTTCCCGTCCCTCCCAAAAAAATAATTTTTCGTAATAAAAAAAAGGCCAAAAAAGAAGCTTCCCCACTTGGACGGATCTTGAAGATCCGTCCAATGAGGTGGGCCATTAATTTTTTTTATTTTGTTTTCAACTAAAAAATGGTTTTAATTATTAAAAAATTCAAAAAAAATTCAAAAAAACCGTGGACGCAACTACAAAGTCCATCTTGTTTTTTTAAATCTTAAATTGCTATAAAATAACATTGTACGCACTGCAGCAAAAGCTAAAAAAACTATATGTAAATATGCATTTATTCATTTTTTGACATTCACGACTATGGATGCTCCAAGTGCATCCACAGTCGTTTGCTATTTATGCATATTATGCAGATTTTAGCTAAAAAAGTGCTGTAGTCGTTTGCTATTTATGCATATTTTGACGATTTTGCAACAGTAGATTGTTATATATGAGAGTGGATATAGAAATTATGCATATTATACAGGACGGATCTTCAAGATTCGTCCCACTAAAAAAAATATTTTTTTTAATTCTCAGACGGATCTTCAGAGTCCGGCGCTTTAAAATAATGATTTTTTTATTTTTCAGACGGATCTTCAAAGTCCGTCACTTTGAATATATATATATATATATATATATATATATATATATATATATATATATATATATATATATATATATATATATATATATTTTGTATTAATAAAACCCAAAAAATCCCCCCTCCCCTTGGACGGATCTTCAAGATCCGTTCAGTGAAGGGGGCCCATTAATTTTTGTTCTTTTAAAACTTAAAAATCATTTTAATTATTAAAAAAAATTCAAACAAATTATTTAAAATTCATGGAACGGATCTTGAAGGTCCGTCTGATCTTAATTTTTTTGTAGTTGTTATATTATAGCAACTTACAACTGCAGCAAACTCACTCTGATATATTTATAATATGTATTTATCTATGTTTTAACAAACCACAACTGTGGATCCTCTAAAGTATTCTATATTGGTATCAGAGCTTTTGGTGGAGATCTTGATTTGAGACAGAAATGGCTGGAGACGAGGTAGGCACTTCGAGTGCTAAAGCGGCTCCGGCAGTGGCCGTCCATAGCACGAAGAACGATGTTGCGAAATTCGATGGTGTAACCAACTTTGGCATGTGGATGTCCGAGATGAGGGATGCTCTCAACGCTCAGAATTTGGAGGAAACTTTGGAATCGGAGGAACATCCAAAAGAAGTCGAAGAATCTGATTGGAAGAAGATGAATCATTCTGCATGCGGTGTCATTCGGTCTTGTCTGACACAAGACATCAAGTACCTTGTCATGAACGAGATATTGGCGAAAAAGTTATGAGACACCCTGGACAACAAGTACCTGACCAAGACTGCAGAGAGTTGTCTTCATCTGAAGCGGAGGCTTTATGCGTTCCGTATGAGGAGGGGTGCTTTTATTGGTGAGCACCTAAACACTTTTACTAAGCTTCTTGCTGATTTGTTGAATGTCGAGGTGAAGGTGGAAGATGAGGATAAGGTAATGATACTAATGAATTCGTTGCCGGAAGAGTACGAGGTCTGGTGTGATTCCTTCATCACTGGAAAAGCATCAGTCCAATACGAAGAAGTGACCGTGGCATTGATTAGTCACAATCATAGAAGGAGAGATCGAAGTTTCTCTACTAAAGACTCAACCTCAGACATATTGGCAGAAAGACGAAGATCACAGAGCCAGAGTAAATCCGGCAATAGAGGGAAGTCCTGCTCAATGTCAAGAGGTCATTACCGTGTAGCAAAAGAAGAGTGCGCATTCTGTCGTGAGAAGGGGCACTGGAAGAAAGATTGTAAGAAGCTGAAACAGAAGTCTAACGAGCAGAAGCCTTCCGAAGCCAGCATTGCAGAGATGGAGAAAATTACGAATTCAGATTTTTCTCTTTCTATTTCATCAACGATATGTTATTCTAATTCACTAGAGTGGATTTTGGATATGGGTGCTACTTATCATATCTGTCCTGAAAGGGATTGGTTTGCTAGTTTTGAGGAGCTAGATATTGGTGTGGTATTGATGGGTAATGACCATGCATGCCGCACACTTGGGATTGGTGCCATTCATATAAAGATGTTTGATGGAATCGTTAGAGGGCTTAAAGACGTTCGTTATGTTCCTACATTGAAGAAGAACTTGATCACAGTCGGCTCTTTGGAATCTAAGGGTTTCAGAGTTGTCATTGAGGACGGAGTACTTAAGGTACTCAGTGGTGCAATGGTTATCATGAAGGGCTTACGACAGAGAAACTTATACTACTTGAAAGGTATTACTGTTTCAGGAGATGCTGCAGTTACTTTAGCTTCAGCAGATGATACAACGAGGTTATGGCATATGCGACTGGGACACACTGGTGAGAAGGCCTTACATTCTCTTGTTAAATAGGGTCTTCTCAAAGGTGCATCAGCCTGCAAGTTAGACTTTTGTGAACATAGTGTTTTGGGCAAGCAGACAAGAGTCCAATTTTGCAATGCTATTCACTGTACAAAGGGGATTCTTGACTATGTTCACACATATGTCTGGGGTCCTACTCAGACAACATCAAATGGAGGTAACCGTTATTTTGTGTCTTTTATTGATGATTTTTCTAGGCATTTGTGGGTTTACCCTATGAAAGGGAAAGATGCGGTTCTAGAGATATTTCTGAAGTGGAAAAAGGCGATACAGACGCAAACCGACAGAAAAATTAAAAAGCTTCATTCTGATAATGGAGGAGAGTATAAAAGTGATCCGTTCTTGCAAGTATGTCTAGATGAGGGCATAGAGCGCCACTTCACAGTGAGAGAGACAACACAGCAGAATGGGGTGGCTGAACGCATGAACCATACATTACTGAAGAAGGTACGGTGTACATTGTCTAATTCTGGATTAGGCAAATCGTTTTGGGCTGAGGCTGTTACATATGCAAGCCACCTCATCAACAGGTTACCATCAGCTGCGATTGGAGGTAAAACTCCATTAGAAGCATGGTCTGATGAAGCTGCAAAAGATTATCATGTTCTACATGTGTTTGGTTGTCCAGCCTACTACCATGTCAAGGGTAGTAAGTTGGATCCTCGAGCAAGGAGAGCTGTGTTCATCGGGTTCCAATCTGGAGTTAAAGGTTGCAAATTATGGGATCTAGAAGACAGAAAGAGTATCATTAGCAGAGATGTCACATTCGATGAGCCTTCCATGGTGAAGTCTATGAGTTTTGAGTAGGTGAAGACTACCAAGACCAAGGAGAGTTCGCAGCAAGTGGAGACCAATGCAACTCCACAGAGTCCAAAGAGCACTGTATCTATTCGGCTGCCATCTTTTAACGTGACACCAGAAGATGGCGAGCAATATGATGATTCTTCAGCGAAGACAAATGTAGATACAGGTGAAGATGAAAAAGAAAGAGATGATAGTGGGACAACAGTTTCCAGAACCCGCAGTAATAAGATTCCACTTGAGGAATCTATTGCACTTAGAAGATCCAAGAGAACAGTCAATAGGGGTGAAAGGCTTATCGAGACGATGATTGCTTATGCACTTCCTATCACCGCAGATAAGGTTCCTACCATATATCGGGAAACTGTACAAATTCTGAGTCAGAATTATGGGAGCGAGCAATGGGAGAAGAAATGCAGTCTCTTCATAAGAACAAGACCTGGGAACTTTCTAAGCTACCCCAGGGAAAGAAGGTGATGGGTTGCAAGTGGGTCTATGCAATAAAGGAAGGATCTCCAGGTGAAGACGTCCGCTACAAGGCAAGATTGGTATCCAAAGGCTACGCTCAGAGAGAATGTGTTGATTATGATGAGGTATTTTCTCCAGTTGTGAAACACTCTTCTATTCGTATTCTTTTGGCTTTAGTAACGCAATTTGATCTGGAGCTAGCTCAACTTGATGTGAAGACCGCCTTTCTTCATGGCAATCTTGATGAGGATATCTATATGACTCAGCCACCAGGGTTCAAAGTAGCTGGAAAAGAGAATTTGGTATGTAAACTGAATAAATTGCTCTATGGTTTGAAACAGTCTCCGCGACAGTGGTACATGCACGATCCTGGTAAGGGTCATTGGCAAGCTGTGAAATGGATTTTGAGGTACACTCTTGGTACCATTAATATGGGATTGATGCTTGTGAAGAATGTCAGCTGTAAGCAGTTATGTGTTGGCTATGTTGATTCTGATTATGCTGGTGATTTGGATAAGCGTCGGTCCTCTACCGGATACGTGTTTACCTTAGCTGGTGGACCGGTGAGTTGGAGGTCTACTTTGCAGTCTACTGTTGCACTCAGTACTACAGAAGCAGAATATATGGCGGTAACAGAGGCGATTAAACAGGCCATTTGGCTCCAAGGCTTGTTAGCTAACTTGGGTATTTTGCAAGATGTTCTAGAGGTTTATAATTGTGATAGTATGAGTGCTATCTATTTGGCAAAAAACCAGGTCCATCATGCACCCACGAAGCACATTGATGTCAAATATCATTTCATCAGAGAGATCCTTGAGGAGGGCGACATTCTACTGCAGAAGATCGACACCAACGACAATCCTGCCGACATGCTTACAAAGGTTGTTCCGGGGGTTAAGTTCAGGCACTGCTTGAACTTGATCCACATTCTTCGACATTGATTGGCCCTGCGGGGCATTGGATGAACTACGAGGGCTTGATCCTTTGATGCAGAGATACGTAGGTAGCCTACATGGTGCAGCCCAGGTGGTGTATTCTTGCCAGTATGGTGATCGGCCCAGATTTGTTTCACAAATCTTCTCCGAGGTGGAGAATTGAAAAGAAACGGCTTCGTAATGGTGGGGGGTGGTCGTTCCATATTTAAAGTAATTTAAAGTCGTAAAGTCATTTTCAGTTTTGATTGTCACTTAAAGTCATAAATTCATTTTCAGTTTTTTTAGATAGGCAGAGCAATTTTTTTTGGGGGGAAGTTGGTTCGTGTTTGTTTGAATTCTACTATAAATACAAGTCATCCCAAAGAGTTGTATACCATTGAAAACCAAGTGCTACTATTCCAAACAAGAGAGATTGTTGGCGACTGTTTTCTTTTTTAGAGAGAGAGATGGTTTATCCCTCATTTGTAATCTTCTCTGGTGATAGTGGAGCAGCCAGTTTTGTCTATTTTTATTTTCTTTATGATAGAATATTCCGCTACGTGTGCATTAGCTTTTTTCGGAAAAGTGTGTGCACAACATGAGGTATTTGTAGCCCTCTTTAACTTCTTTTGATTCATTACTTACCTATCTCTAACCTAGCTGCTTCCTTTTTTTCCCCGCTATTAATTAGAGAACGGTAGGTCATGAATCGAATCGAATCGATTATAGAAGCTTTAACTAGCTATATAATTAACACATAAATGGGCTATTCTTTTTTCATGTCATGTTCTCAAATGATTTCTCAATGCATAATAATATTATCAATTTTTATATATTACTTCTGTGATGCCAATCATCTAAAGCTTATCACTCTCAACAAAAAAAGATTTGTCTTTCTCTTCGTTCTCTTTTTAATTTGCCAGACTTACAATAATTTTCATATATTTATATAAAATAAACTACTACAATTGGCATAAGATGAAGTTTTCGTAGCTTAATTTCTATACGTTATTGTGTACCCTTCTCCACCTCAGAATCTTGGAGATCTTACATAATGTCTGTTAACAATTAATACTGTTAAATGAATTAAACATGTTCTCTCTTTAGTCTTTGATCACTGCCTCAATTCAGGTCTGTTTGAATTTCTCTCTCATGCAAGTCTTTCTTGGCTTCCAATAATATCAGAACAGCATGCAGATATAGTACTATGGTGGGGTTTTTATTCTTTGTTGTTTGTGGTCAAATCATTCCAGGTATTAGTTCTTTATTGTTCACTTTGAATTCTACAAATTGTAAGTGGACTTAAATTTTTTTTAAAGAAAAAAGTGTAATATAATCATTATATTTTATTAATTAGAAATTACAAAATATTTCAAGTGTATTGAACCAAATTACAAACTAAAAACAGAAAATAAAACACAAAGTAATTTAATCCGTACAGACAACAAGAGATCCCTCAAACAAACCCTCGACAGTGGGCCGACAAACCAATAGTCTTCACCACTATTTAGGAGGTCCCATCGCTGCAACTCCTCTAAAACTGTAATGAACCCCATCTTGGGCCCAATCATAGTGCTCGGCCCATTATAATTGTTTGTACGTCAGTTTAGCTTCGTGGCCTGCTTCCATAGCAAGTGCAAACCCACCTGAAGCGAGTCAGGCAGGATTTTGACAACTGCCGAATCCAGGCTTCTCCTCCTTTCTTTTAGGAATTATGAGGATCGTGTTGAGTTTTTGACACAATCAATACAAACCACCAAGCAAGACTAGATCACACCAATCACACAAAGCACACAACAATTGTCCCAGTTGGGGCTTTCGCCTTAATCCGGGGGAGAAAGAACCGAGATATTATTCAACTAGAGAACATACAAGAATATTACAATTCTCACTATGACCCTCTCTCAAGCCTAATGGAACCTGATGCTGCTTACAATGGAGAAATTCTCTCACCATTTTCTATGAAGTACTTTCTTCTTCTATTTGGCACCCAATAGAATCATATGGATCTATGAGCCGTTACAATTATTTATATATAGATCTAGAGACAAACCCTAAGTTAATATCTTATTACAATAGCCATTGGATAGTACATAAAAGATAACCCTACGATAGGAGCCACACGATCCAACTTGAAGAGCAAGTTGGGCTTTTCACGAATCAGCCAGACTCAAGCCCGAAACCCATCAACGCCACGAACGGTCGACCGTACCAACAAGTCGGTCGACTTTCCTCATTTCTGGAAGACTTCGTGCAGGGGACAGTCGACCGCACATGAGGGACGGTCGACCGCAACTTCTGCTGTTGCTGTCGCTGACTGTTTCTTGCCTCCACTCCGTTTCCAATCGTCTTTATCCCTCCATCGTCTTATCGTCTTCTTATCCAACATCGTATGCAAGACATAAACCCAACAATCTCTACCTTGGATTGTATACGCATGAATCCATACCTGTGTAATTTAAAATCCTTCTAGACCTTTCTTCTCCGCTTTGTAAACAACATGTTTCTATGGCTTCTCCTGCTAGTTGAACAAACCTCCACCTATTTTCCTCCAGCTGTATGCCCTCCTCAAGAGCACACCCCTGTAGATGTAATCATGGAGGTGCCACCCTCCACACGAACTCCACATACATCAAGGCTCTCTCTACCTTCCAACGGTATTCGAACGTTGCAGTCTCACGTCGGTAATTCTAATAACGGCTTACAAGATGATGCTTTAGGAATAATTGGCTTCCATACAATCGGCCGAGATCTTTTGCTCCCACAAAGCTAGTAGAGGTTGTACTGACCCTACTCAATCCCTTTCTTACCCTTCATTACCTTACGATGACTCTCTCAAACTGTCAAAACTCCACCTCGAGCTGTGTACCTGCAGCCACAGCATCAAGAGTACCCAAGGATATAAGATTCTGCTGTATCGAAGGAATATGCATAACCTCTTCTAGTGTGAACCCTTTACCATCTGGCGTCTCCAATTCAACTGTTCCCTCATCCACTACTTCACAAGTCTCACCACTCCTCATTCTCACACTATGGTCTGTTGATGACTTGTAAGTAGAAAACATCTCCATTTCGAAGCAAATATGAGAAGAACTTCCAGAATCAAGATACCATCTTGAATCCACTTCTGAAGAACTTAAAATAAGAAGACAATAATCATCATTATTACCTGACTCAGTTGTGCTGACTATATGGGTTGTTCCCCTTCTTAAGTAGCACTATTCTGACTCAATCACTTGCGACAGTCTCTCTTATAATGCCCAAAACCTCTACAGTAATGGCAACGAATCTTATCCTTGTGTGCCGCATCCCTTCCAATTGAAGTATCACCATCTACCGCAAAACAACCTAAAGAAATAGACCCTTCTTTATGAGTCTCTTTTCTTAGTTCATCTTCCTTCATACCCTTAATCACCCCGACTACAGTAAGTTTCTCCTTGGCTGATTTCCCATGTTGCATGGTAGTTATCAAGTGATCATAAGAAGTAGGCAGTGAATATATCAAGTTGAAAGCTTTATCCTCTTTGCTAAGATCATCAGAATTAATCACCTTCAGTTCAAATATTACCTTATTGAACTCCATAATATGATCTTGAAGATGGGTATCTTCCTTCTTTGAGAACCTAAACAGCTTTCTCTACCAATATATCCGATCTAGAAACGATAACCCCGAGTAGTCAGATTTGAGTCTCGCCCATAGACTCGCCGCACTTTTCTCCTCAAAGATATTACACTTGACTTCGTCCGCCAATTGCAACCGGATTAAACTCAAGGCCTTCAAACAAATCTCATCCCACTTCTCGTGCTTTATGTCGGTTGGTTTCTTATCTTCTAGAGCAAGGTGCAAATCCTTCTGAACCAAAACGTCATACATGTCCACCATCCATAGATTGAAGTTGATCTTACCGTCAAATTGCTTAATCTTCATCTTTTGATCTGCCATCTCCAAGGAACTCGAACAAACCCACGAACCTAATTGCTCTGATACCACTTGTTAGGAATTATGAGGATCTTGTTGAGTCTTTGACATAATCAACACAAACCACCAAGCAAGACTAGATCACACCAATCACACAAAGCACACAAAAATTGTCCTGGTTGGAGCTTTCGCCTTAATCCGGGGGAGAAAGAACCGAGATATTATTCAACTAGAAAATATACAAGAATATTACAATTCTCACCACGAACCTCTCTCAAGCCTAATGGAACCTGATGCTGCTTACAATGGAGAAACTCTCTCACCATTCTCTATGAAGTACTCTCTTATTTTATTCGGCACTCAATAGAATCATATGGATCTATGAGCCGTTACAATTATTTATATATAGATCTAGAGACAAACCTTAATATCTTGTTACAATAGCTATTGGATAGTACATAAGAGATAACCCTACGACAGGAGCCACATGATCCAACTTGAAGAGTAAGTTGGGCTTTTCACGAATCAGCCAGACTCAAGCTCGAAACCCATCAACACCGCGAATGGTCGACCGCACCAACAAGTCGGTCGACTGTCCTCCGCTCTGGAAGACTTCGTGTAAGGGACAGTCGACCGCACATGAGGGATGGTCGACCACAACTTCTGCTGTTGCTGCCACCGACTGTTTCTTGCCTCCACTCCGTTTCCAATCGTCACTATCCCTCCATCGTCTTATCGTCTTCTTATCCAACATCGTATGCAAGACATAAACCCAACACTTTCCTCCCACAATCGCGCAAACATCACACTTACCCAACCAAAACCATAGTCAAAGAGAGAGAGAGCCATGAAAATGATATCTTCGCCTCTCTCACGCTCTTACTCTCTCCAGTGATTTCTCACATATGCACATACATACACCAACATAGAGTAGTGATGAGCAATATCTTCACTCACTTACTCTCTCTTTCAAAAAACCCAAAACAAATCATAACTAACTGAACCATCACCTTCTCCTATCGCCACAACAGGCGGTGGCATTGAACGTCAGTTCAATGATGAGGGCATAGTGACGGTGCTGCCTCAAAGACTGTGGCCGTCAGGTGAAGGATCTCCAGAACTCCCGAGGCCGAGTTGTGGAAGGAGCATTCACCCTCCCATACACAATCATATCCCAAACAAATACATAACCCATGAAAGAGTACTGATAACCTCTCTCTCAATCTCACACAACCAAAACTCATCCCAAACAGATACTTAACCCAAGAGAGAGCACTGATAACCTCTCTCTCTCTCAATCTCACTCACAACCCAAACTCAGTCCAATTCACAACCAAAGAGGAGAAGTTGTAATGCCCCAGATCCCCGTTATCAGATATCCGTAACGTAACCAGAATCTTTGCCTTCAAATGCATCCCAACACAGTAATAATACGGAAATTTAAAAGTTTTTTACTGCCAAATAAAGTCATTACATCACTGATTACAACCAATATATTGTTCTTGAACAAGAACATAAACTCATTACAACTTATTACAACCATAGATCACTCCTTTTATAAAGCTAACAACTTTCTCTCGGAATGGCAGTCGACGGCTCACTGCCGAAGCTCCGCTGAACGGTCAATCTGCTTTCCTGGTACTTGCTCATCGGCTTGAGTCTTCTGCTGCGCAACTCTGATATCTCTGCACCTGCTCGAAAGGTAGAACCGGTACCTAAAAGGTTGGGAACGTCAGTACTTCGACTGACGCGATACTGATAATAACAGCGATCCTCCAAACTGGCAACCACAAACCATCTTGAATGGAAAGAGAAACGTGCATCCTAAATTATGTAGTGCTCGTGTATGCCATGATCTCATAAATAAATGCACCAATCACAAGCTTATTCTAAAGCAAGCAAGACTTGGGATTCTGGATCCACCTGCATCCCATACTACATGCGTTCCAGACCCAAGCATAGCCTAATCTAATGCACAAAATAAGAATGCACACGATGCGCCTACTCTAATGCAATTCATTTGGGAACGTATGCATCCCATACTACATACTTCTCCGAAATCAACTTTGATGGAAACGTATGCATCTCATAATATACTTTCCAAAGAGTTCGCATCTCCTGATTGTAGGGTTCAATCCCTCGCCATGCATCCTACCCTTATACTCATCCTGTTCCTAATAGATTGTCCGTCACCCAAGGAGGTTGCAGTTGGTCGATCTAGTTCTGCCACTGCAGTGCCTAAGTGGTGGTCATGTTTGCCACTTGGTACCCGCGTACGGACCCCTTCAGAAAGCCGCATTGAATCCGGTCGCAAGACCGTGTGATTCCCATGTCCACCTCTAACCCGGGATATGGACTGACGAAATAGAGCACCTATGACAATCTGAACCGCTCATATCGTTCTATATGCCTTAGATAGCCTAACAATAAAAAATCAATTAATTTGAAATTCATTTGTCCATGATTTACATCATCACAAAATTGTATGGCTGAAAATTCTAACAGCATGATGGATGGGCAAATGAACTTCAAATTACTTAATTTTTTATTGTTAGACTATCTTAGGCATATAGAACAATATGAGCAGTTCGGATTTTTCATAGGGTCCTTATTTCGTGAGTGCTCACGGAGTGCTCACCAAAAGTAGTGTGCAACCGAAGGGGACTATATATATATATATATATATATATATATATATATATATATATATATATATATATATATATATATATATATATAGAAGTGTCGTACAATCCGGAGTATTACAGAAGTGATCATACCTTCTCCTCTCAAACAATAGACTCCCCATCCTGATTGGAAACATCAATCCAGTTTGTCCCCTCCTCGACCTGGATCGCGACTAGCGTGCGACGGAGCTTTGGCTTAGCAACCAACGACGGCATTGCTTCCGTCCCCATTGAAGTAGGTGAACAAGGTGAGCCGTAAGAGGGACGACGACTGGAGGCCCACGATCCTCGATGACAGGAGACAGGCGGTGCGGTGGCGGGAGGGAGCCTCCATCGCCGCTCGAACGGAGACACGATTGGAGGGAGGACGTGGAGTTCGTGATGGGATGGAGTGGTGGTGGGAGTGGCCAAGGCGTGAGAGAAGGGAGAGACGATGGAGGAAGGGAGGGAGGGAGGGAGGGAGGAAGGGAGGGGGGGCAAACTCTAGCCGCCACCCCCACTGCCATTACTAATTTATTGATATAGGGACTTAGCTCAAGCCATGCACAAGTTTTTCCCTTTAAATTAAAGCATTGATTTGAGAAAACTATACTCGCAATTAGACCAACATATATGCTACAATATTTTTCTTGACGTTTTTCCCAAAGTAGGCCACTTTTTCAAATTAATTCTCAAAATAGACTACTTTCGAAACTAATTCTTAAAATAGACCCTCGCAGTTCCCAACTGCGCTCGACTCTATTTTCTTGACGCAGTTAACAACTGCGGTCTAAGTATATGCCACAATAATCCAACTCCAATACTTGTGTCGAAATAGTGTTAAGGAGAAAACTATGTTCACCTTAGAACGCAGTTGCCAACTGCGTTCTTGATTGTACTAAACTCACAATTTTCAACTGCATTCCTAATTGGACCATATGAAATATTGAATTAGGAATGCATGCCGTTTGAAAATGCGAGTGTAGTGCAATCAAGAACGCAGTTGCCAACTACGTTCTAAGGTGAACATAGTTTTCTACTTGATACTATTTTGATACAAGTGTTGGAGCTGGATTATTGTGACATATACTTAGACCACAGTTATCAACTGCGTCAACAAAATAGAGTCGAGCGCAATTGGAAACTGCGAATGGTCTATTTTAGAAATTAGTTTCGAAAGTGGTCTATTTTGAAAATTAGTTTGAAAAAGTGGCCTGTTTTGAAAAAAAATCAATTTTCTTTTGCGACAAATTAAACCCACACATGTAATATATGCATTGAAGAGCTAAGTAAAACACAAAATTAATGTCATAAGAATCAAGTATGTATGAAAGTAAGTAATTTTATATATACATAGGCAAATGCTCCAATGAAAACGGGTTTGTTTTCATGGGTTGGAAAACACGAATTTGAGCCATTGGATTGCTCATGATCTCGATCAGCGGCTCAGATCGTCTCCGCCCATCACCCAATATGACATAAGTGGCAGAGGGTTATTTTGGAAACTTCGTCCCAAATAACTCTTCGCCTGATTCGTTCTGAAAAAAATGATATAACGTAGGCCGTTATTGGGAACAACGGCCTAGGTTATAAAAAATTGAATTATAGACTGTTGTTTGGAACAACGGCGTAGGTTATAAAAAATTGAATCATAGGCCGTTGTTTGGAACAACGGCCTATGATTCAATTTTTTATAACCTAGGCCGTTGTTCCCAACAATGGCCTAGGTTATATCATTTTTTTTTAAAATCAGTGAGGTGAAGAGTTATTTGGGACGAAATTCCCAAAATAATCCTCCACTCATCAATTGAAACGGGTGATAGGGGCTCGATCTAAGCCACTGATCGCGATCATGAGCGATCCAATGGCTCAGATTCGTGTTTTCCAACCCGTGAAAACTAGACACATTTTCAATGGAGCATTTGCCACACACACACACACACACACACACACACACACACACACACCAGTATTTAACATGTGCGATGCACGTTTTAATTAATATATAGTTTTTAAAGTAATATATTATAGCACGTGTTAATAAATATATATTCTTTAAAGTAATATAAAAAGTATAATGAGAGAGAGAGAGAGTTGTACGTGTAATGCACGTAAATTGATATATTTAAATAAAATGTATAATGAGAGAGTTAGAGTTGCACGTGCAATGCATGTAAGGTGATAGATTTACAAATGATACTAAAGCCTTCTCCGATTATAAAAAGTATAATGAGAGAGAGAGAGTTGTACGTGTAATGCACGTAAATTGATATATTTAAATAAAATGTATAATGAAAGAGTTAGAGTTGCACGTGCAATGCATGTAAGGTGATAGATTTACAAATGATACTAAAGCCTTCTCCGATTAATATAATAATTATACATACATATATATATATATATATATATACATATATATATATATATATATATATATATATATATATATATATATATATATAATTGCAAATTCACTATAGAATGTAAACTAGTACAAATAAATTAATGAAGCCATTGTTTGAAATAATTACTGTGTATAATGAAGATGGAACAATTACTTGGTAAATTATGTATATAATAATACAAATAGAAATTGATTGGTAGCACCAATGTACTAATGACATAACCATCTTTTTCTATCCAAATGGATGGCACCATCTGTTTCGTATCCAAAAAAGGATAACATCTCTTTCCCTTCTCTCTACATCTCTTTCCCTTCTCTCTTTCAAATCATTCATATTTATCTGCTCAATTATTTATTCTTTGCACCCAAGTGCATGTCAAATTTATTATGTGTGTTCTTTGGAAATTACTTCACTTAACAAGGGTGGTCACATCTAGCACATAGAATTGGTTGGTCAAGTTGGAAAGGTAATCACCTTCTTTTGTGTAAGTGAAGTTTGGAGGCCAAATTTACTATAGCTTGCTTATTCACATTTCCTTTTCAAAAAGGGAAAATGATAATTCTAGAAAAAAGGATGTCATTGAAAGTGATTAAAGTAGCGCAGACTTTGATGATTTTCATAGTTGATTTAGATTAAAATTTAACAATAATTATCTCTACTATTTCAATGGGAGAATTGAGATTTGGAACAACATATCCTAACTTTATAACCATATAAACATGTATAATACACGTCTAAATTATATCTAACAAATATAAATGTGCACCGCACATATAGCCCAAACAAAATATTCAAATATAAACTTTTTTTTTTTATTCAATATGTATTCATTTAATTTGATAATTTTACTTTTTTTAGATGTGCATCGCCCGTACATTATACTAGTATATAATAGTTAGACAATTAACACCATGATGTGTGTAATTTGATTTAATTATAAAAAAGTATTTCAAAATTTATGTTGGCATTTAGAGGCAGTTTTATGATAAAATTAAAGAAACCCTTAAAATGAACGGAAATATTTTGTTTCAAAATGATTTAGTTCCACAAAAAAAAGAGCTGAAAATTTAGATGACTTGGCTGAAAGTTTATCTTTATTAAGAAATCCATCGGGAATTCCTCATCTTCTATAAAAATCTCGTTGGTTCGAATAAACATCGCTCCCTCGAGCTCGATTGGCTCCAACTTTATGGCGATCAATCTCACGATCTTTCCTCTCTTGAAGCTCCTTTTTCTATGGAGGAGATTCATTCGGCGGTGTTTGCTTTAAAAAGCGACTCTGCCCCAGGTCCGGACGATTTTCCTGCCTTTTTCTTCCAGAAATTTTGGAATTGGCTTAAGGATGACCTCTTCAAATTGTTTCAGGATCTCCATCAGGGTCACTTCTCTTTTGACCGCATTAATTATGCACACATTGTGCTCATCCCTAAGGTGGCGGGGGCTCACTTACTGTCCAATTTTAGGCCTATCAGTCTGATTAACACGTCCTTTAAAATCATTATGAAAGTTCTCTCAACTAGGCTGAGCGCCATCATTTCCCCCTTCATTGACTCTGCTCAGTCAGGTTTCATCAAGGATCGTTTTATCCTTGATAGTGTGGCATCTGCTCAGGAAATCATTTCCCATTGTCATAGATCCCGTGATGAGGGTATCCTTCTGAAACTTGACTTTCAAAAAGCTTATGATAATGTCAATTGGGAATTCCTTTTGGACATCCTTACCTTCAGGGGTTTTGGCCCCAAATGGGTGGCCTGGATTAAATCCAGTCTTTACTCCAGCACCTCTGCTATCTATATCAATGGTTCAGAGGACCATAAATTCAAAGTGAAATGCGGTCTCTGTCAAGGAGATCCCCTTTCTTCCCTTTTATTCTCTCTGGTAGCTGACGTGTTTAGCAAACTTCTCAGGAATGCTTGGAACATGCAAATGATCGAGGGACTTGGTCATTCTCCCCATTTTGAGGGCGTTCTTAACCTCCAATACGCAGATGACACTATTATTTTCTCCAAGCCTAACCTTCACTCTCTTCGTAACCTGAAATTGCTTCTTTATTGCTTCGAAATGGCTTCAGGATTAACAATTAACTTCCAAAAATCCTCTGTGCTTTGGCTGAGCGGATCCCCCAATCGCCAGGCAGAGATTTTCAATTTCTTTAATTGCCCCATCGCCAACTTTCCGATCTCATATCTCGGCATCCCCCTGAGATGGGGCAAGCTCCTCAGAGCTGACTGGGCTCCACTGATTGACAAAGTGGAGACTAGGCTCTCTGTTTGGTCTGGCAAAGTCCTCTCTCGAGGTGGTAGATTAATCCTCATGA
This sequence comes from Hemerocallis citrina, assembly GCA_017893485.1. NCBI lineage: Eukaryota > Viridiplantae > Streptophyta > Magnoliopsida > Asparagales > Asphodelaceae > Hemerocallis > Hemerocallis citrina. Next base: position 70,568,723 of record CM030361.1, read on the forward strand.
ATTCGGTTCTCTCTGCTTTACCCCAATATATGATGTCCTTTTTTTTCTTACCCTCCTGGGTGATCAAAAGGATCGATCAGATCAGGAGTAATTTCCTCTGGTCGGGATCCTCTGTCTATAATCCTGGATCGCACCTGGAAAATTGGAAAGTCATCTGTTCTCCTAGAGATGAAGGAGGCCTCGGCATTTTGGACCTTAGAGATCATAATATCGCCCTTTTAGGCAAGTGGCTGTGGAGATTCCACAACCTCAATCATCTCCCTTGGATTCGTTGCATCAAAAATTATCGATCTTCTTCCAATTGGTGGGAATTCCCTCCTTCCACCTCTCGCCATGCCTCACCTTTCTGGAAAAGTATTTGGAAAGCGTCTAATGCTTTTCAGTGTAGCATTTCGCGACTCTGCTCTGACGAGACCACTGCTAGTCTGTGGTCCGACTTGTGGATCGGTAACATTAAGCTGTCTTCTGCTTTCCCTTCTTTATTCCGTTTGTCTGCTCTCCCGGCTGCCACGGTAGCAGAGTCCTTTCTTCTTATTGATAATGTTAGGTACTGGGTGATTCCCTTCATTATTGTACTCCCCTCTCCGCTTATCGAACAGTTTAATAACCTTCTTAGACTCCTCAATGGCTACTCTTGGTTCCCTTTTGAGGGCATCTCCTGGCGCTAGACTGCGTCTGGAGTCTTCACGGTTAATTCTTTTTACCGTTTCCTCAATTCTAGAGGCACGCGATCTTCGTCGTCGCACTTCATTTGGGAATCCTGTGTCCCCATTAAAGTAAAGATCAATTCTTGGTTAGCTTTTAATAACAAACTTCTTACTGTCGAGATTCTCAACAAAAGAAACTTAGCCTGGGGGCAACTTTGCCCGTTGTGCGATCAACTCCCGGAAGACGTCAACCACCTTTTCATTCAATGCCCTTTCATTCTCCCCCTTTGGAAGATTAGTTCTTTAGCATGGAACACGATAGTGATTCCCCTCCAATTGACCTCTGTTTGGTCTTTTACGCCTCCGAACAGTATGTTCCGAAGTGCGTGGATTTTAGCTACTCACGTCATCATTTGGATTATATGGAAGGAAAGAAATGGTAGATTATTCCGTCATCGACGCAGATCGATTGCAGCTATTATCGACGAATTCTTATTCCTTTTCAATCTCTGGGCTTCAAGCCCAGCTTTCAAAGAGAACGCCTCTATGGCTTCTCAAAAACTGTTGCAGTCTTTTAATTGTCTCAACAATCTTCAAGCTTTATAGTTTTCTTTCTAGATTTCTATCTTGCTTGCTTTCTATCTTTCTTACATGCTTTCTATATTTCTCTCTTTGTGTATTGCAGGGCTAATATCAGGCTGTTCTCTGCTCTTGGTTGTCGTAATTGACGTTTTGGTGGGCTGTTCTCCAGCGGTTTCTCTCTCTTTTTGTCCCTACGGGCTCTTGAGTTTTTGATGGTTTAGGGAATGTTTTGCTGACTTTGGCTATGCTTGTTGTGTATATTCTGACTGCTCTTTTGGTACTGGTTTGTTTAGCTTAATTGGGATTCTATCTATCATTTCTGTTTTCTCTACTTCCGTTTATGTCTGGAGTTTATTTACCTTAGCTCTCTAGTGGTGGTTATATGCTATCTGTGTAATGCTCTCTTACTGATGGTTATGTCTATTTCTGGCTGATTCTCTGACTACTGCTGATGCAGTTCTGGTAGCTTGGCTCAGATTTTCCTGTGCGCATTATTTCTGTGCTGTTCTATAATGTTGTTATTAGCTGGGCTCTTCCCCTGGCATTTTGCCGTATTTCGAGGGTGGATTTGGTGTCCATCTTGGGCTTGGGGTCTTGTTGACTTGCTGTCTTCTTTTGAGGTTTCTCTCTGTGTGTGTATGCAGGTTGCTATTGTGCTTATTAAGTTTTCTCTTCTCTTCCTGGGGACTCTTGTTCACTGCCCGTGCATTCCCCATCATCTCTTATCTGATGGCATTAGGGCATGTTTTGCTCTTTTCCTAGATGTTTAGCTAGGTTGGGCAGTGGTTTTTGCTGGCTGTTTGGATTGCTGTAGTCAGCTCTATTGATCCCGTGGGCTTTGTTTTTCGCCATGACTTCGTGCGCTTTCCTTCCGACCGCAGCCTCAAGCATGCTTTCCTCGCGCTGCCAGAGGTGCTCGGAGCTATTGCGATCGATCCCCTGCTGCTAGCGCCGCTTCATCCTTGTCTATCTTATTGTAATTCCTGCTTTTTTCACGTGTTGTTTACGCTTCGCTGTACATAGGCATTTACTTTTTGTAATTTGTTTTACCTCCGGTAAAACCCTTCTTGTAAACTATTGATTATTTATTTGATTGTCTGGCTGGAGTCTTCGGACTCTATCAGTTTCATCAAAAAAAAGAATTTCCTGCATGCATACGTACTTCAAATGAGATATGGAGTATAAAATTTAAATGAATTCGAATTCTAGACTCACAAAAAATGAAAAAATTGTATACTTACTCTATATCAATCGTTCATGTTCATCGTAAATCAATTTTAATGAATGGTAAAAAATGATTACATTATTTATTGCTAAAGTAAAAAACGCATCAATCAAACTAATTAGAATAATCTTGGATGATGTTGTTTTGGAGTGGGAGCAAAAGATGTGAGTTCTAGTTATTTGGAAAGGGAAAAGCAAATCTAGGGCAAGATCTGGTCCAGGTTCGTGGCTGAGATAGTGGCTGGTGGAGTTGGACGGCCGCCGGATACCTACAAAATGCCTAGAAACACCGGGACAGATCCCGGCGACAGACCCTCTGATGATCTAGTCAGATATTGGAAGAAATGGAGTTAGGGTTTGAGTAGAGAAAATTTCATTACCTGCAAAATGAGGAGGGGAACTGATATTTATAGGCAGAGAGAGGGAACCCTAACCCTAATGGACCGGGTTGACCATCTTCTAGGTGTGCTGAAACAGCAGAAGGCCCATAGGGTTTACATATCTGATTTATAGAGATTTGTAGATCCTGAGGGGATCAGACGACTCAGATTGAGCTGAATTTTTGTCCACATTATAGGCCCCAACTCCTGGAGGGTTGTATGTACCAGCCGTCGAGGAGTAGTCCAATCTCGTGAGAAGATCAGACATCAGTGCGCTTAAGGACAGAGCGGAAGATCCCCAAAAGGAGCGACATGAGGTTGAGACCGAGCTCTGCGACATCGAGCTCCGACCCCCCGAGCTTCGTGCATCGGGGATAGGGGCGTCGAGCATCGAGTTGAGTGTGTTGGTGTATGCCCTAGAAGCCAGTTGTGTATTGAAATTACTAGTTTACATTGTATCATGATATTTATTTTATATATGAGGCATTTTATTTATTGTGTTGTTTATTGTGATTAAATGAACATAATAAAATCCTTAGAATACTAGATTCAATACCATAGGATATCAAGTGCATTACTTAATTGTGAGATCCTTTTGGTTGTAATCAGAACACTATTCTTAAATGTCCCTAGTCAACTATTATTGTGAATTAAGACAACGATAATACATAGAGACTGGTATATGCGTAGACTGAAGACCATATCTCACGGGTCATGGATATGAGATATCAAGTCTTCACATGGGTACATATTAGAGTAATAATGTATGGGATAGACTCACCATGATAACGCTGCATGGATTGTTACGTGAGTGTCATAAGCGGTTCTCACAGTGACTATGGTGTATGGAGTCCTTTGACTTGAAGTCACTACGGTTCCCTACATGAGAAGTTATATGTTCTAATGTCGTAAAACGTTATCTGTAATAAGGTGATTATAAAGTCGACTATTGGATATACTATAAATCATGTAGAGAAATGTGAGTAACATAGATAGGATTTGTTCTTCTTACATAAAAAAAACGATATCTATGGGTCCCTTGATTGAGTGAGACTACAAAATGCATGGCCATGGTCAAATGAGTCAATATGACATATTAAGCTCATTTGTTTTAGTAAGTCTACTTGGACATCAAGAAACCAAAGATTGAATTATATAATGGTGACACGCTCTATGTCTTGTGGTCAATTATGATATCTAGACAAAGGGACTAGACTACATGGTAACATTGGTCACAGATCGGTTATACCTAATCACTGAAATTCCCGTTATTTGAGTAGCTGTGATGTATTGCTAGATACCGCTCACTATTTGTAATACTAGAATATGATTTTAGTATTACTGTCAACGTAACGGGAATCGAAAGGGCCATACACTTAGAATGGATCGAAATTGAGATTTAAATTCATAAGATGAATTTAATTGGAGATCCAAGTATGACTTAGACTCCTAACATTGGTTGGACATTTAATTAGATTAAATGGGCTGACTAAATTTCAAAGGTCTACACACGAATCTGAACCAGGTCAGATTGTGTGTCCAACAGCCACATTACTCTCTAAGGATTGATTTTCTGCAACTATATATATGATACGTATCTGTGGAAAAGTGTTATATGAGAAAATCCTAGCCGTCACAAAATTTGTGAGAGAGAGAGATCGTGAGGAACATCCCCTTTCTGCAGCTAGCACCGCGGCGTGAGGGAAAGCTTGATTTGATCTGTTCGTGTGGATACCGTAGAGGCACAACAATATTGCAGTGCTGTGATCGACATTCATTGGAGATAGTCGATCCATCTTCAAGGTATAACTCCTAAACACGATTTATGGTTTTCGCATGGATCCATGCCTAGGTTTCAATATTTCATTATAATTTTTCTGCTGTGTATTTAATCTGAGAATACCATCAAAACCTAATAGAGTGCACTTGGTGAGAAAGCTTGCAACTAACTCAAGGAGCATGCCGAGCATTGAGCAAAGTGCACTTTGTGAGAAAGCATGCAGTTAGCTCTAGTAAAATGCCGTGCGTCGAGCAGAGTGCACTTGGTGCAGCAGGCTCGAGGAGCATGCCAAGCATCGTACGAAGAACACTTGGTGAGAAATCTTGCAACTGGCTCGAGGAGCATGTCGAGCATCGAGTGAAGTGCACTTGGTGAGAAAGCTTGCAGCTAGCTCGAGGAACATGTAAAGCGTCAAGCGAAATGCATTTGGTGAGAAAGCTTGCAGCTAGCTCAAGGAACATCCCAGCGTCGAGCAAGTGAACTTGGTGAGAAATCTTGCAGCTGGATCGAGGAACATGCCCAGCATCGAGTGAAGTGCCCTTGGTGAGAAAGCTTGCAGCTAGCTCGAGGAACCAGCCGAACGTCGAGCGAAGTGCACTTGGTGAGAAAGCTTGCAGTTGGCTTGAGGAACATGATGAGCGTCTAGCGAAGTACACTTTGCGAGATTGATGGATCAGTTTATGTTATCTGTGGTCATAGTGAACACGTGTATTGCACGTGGGATGCTGACGTCACAGTTGTGGAAATTGAGGCGTCAAAATCTTGTCCTCCATTGGATCTAGATTAGGTGATCGAGATCGTTAGTGGATATCGAGGCATCATAGAGCTGCCTATATATCCCCCACCCCTTCTTATTTTCCACTTTTCTTTCTCTCTCTAATTCTTTGAGCTTCTCTCTCTAGGTACTGTTCAGTAACTGGCGATCAGCTTTTCGACGTACTTTTCAACAACGATAACAGGTTAGTATATTTTTATATTATGTCAAGGGCTCGGTCCAGCTCCTCAGCTTCTACATCTGGCCGGGGTCGCGACGATCGTCTTTCTGACTCTTTGGATAGGGAGGAATTCGAATAGAGCGAGAAGGTATACAATATCAAGCCGCTTCGGTCCCACAAGCCCTTCGTGGTGGAGTCAAGCGGTTCAGATTAATAGGTTGAGGAGATGGAGGTGGTCGACGAGGGTGGACCAGTTGACAAAGGCAATGTGGAGGTAGAGGAAGTCAAAGATGACGCGGGAGAGGTGGAAGACGGGGGTGAAGGTGATGAAGAAGAAGGTGATGAGGAAGGTGAGGACCCCGAGGTTGATCCTTTAGGCGAGACTTCTCCATTTAGGCCCCTGGCCGAGCGATACTCTTCGAGAGCCCCTCAGATCCAAGGGAGGAGATTGAAGTGGACTCTTTCAGACAGCCACGATGAACCGCCCGAATTCTTCCTGAAGCATGGTATCGATGTCCCTTATCTTCAACAACTGAGTTCAATTAGGATGTACCCGAACGACCTCGAAGACTTAGTCATATTTGGGGTACAACCATCTTCTCCAAGCCATCCTAAGATTAAGATAGATGGTGAGCAGAGCGTGTTCTCTCGATCATACGTGCAACTTACTTCATCCCTCTAGAGTACAAACTGATGCTGCCGAACCCTGGACTCCAACCCACGACAAACTTGGCCCAATGGTATTGTATGTTTCCAATCGACTCCATTAGCCCAGGGCCAAGATTGCCCTTACATCCGTTCGTGAAGGAAGTATTGAACGGGGTTAGTTTGAGTCCAATGTAGTATGGTCCAAATTTCTGGAAGCAGCTGATGTGCTTCATACTGCTCAGCGAGGAGAGAGGGGTGCCGCGGAAGTTGAAATATTTCCTAGCCCCTCTTGGCGTCAGCTCATCAGGGGCGCACGGGAGGATATATTTCATCACCCCTCGGCCCAAAAAATGAGTAGTTCATGGGCACCCAGATTCCATTAAGGGATGGAAGAGCAAGTACTTCATCATCCAATGTCAGACCCTATGGGACATTCCAACCGAGTGAGCCTATAAGCTGAACCACAAACTCTCGAAGGAGAAGTAACTGACGAAAGAGGAGTGCAATGATGTGGAACGGGTCATCGGGGGCCAGAGTATCCGCAAGCAGAACGTGAGCAAGAGAAACTTGGCCCGGAGTGGACTGAGCCCTGTCGACTCTTGTATATTTTTTGTTTCTTTTTTTTATCTATCATTTTTCCTTCGTTCTTATAGCATTAGTTTTCTTTCGCAGCAATGGACGATGCAGCTGCCGACATCGGAGGGACCAATTGGCCAAGTAGAGCGCGACCAACCAGTCGAAGTGGCGGAAAAGGTCATCTCAGGGAGTCTCCGAAGGGACTTCTGATCCGAAGTCCAAGGAATAGAGAGCCCTCTCGGTCCTAAGGACCCCAAGCTCGGCGAAGGCGGCACCGAGCTCGAGTAACCTTAAGATTACTAAGATGCTGAAGGGCGGTACCCCGCCCATCCACCTCGCGGTTCAGAAGGTCGTGGGCTCCTAAATGGGTTGTGAAGACGGCCGATTTGCTGATCGAGGGGCCGATAGCGATCGAGGCGGTGGAACATCTAGCCATACCTCACGACAAGGAGGATCTCGCAACCAAGACTCTCAATTCATGCTACATGAGGTGGGCTCAGGCCGACATGCTGGTGAGTAATTTAGAACTCCATAACTTTAAAAATCAAACCTTTTTTTCTTTTATTTTTCTAAGTCTTGGCCCCCTGGTCGCAAGCAACCCTAGTCGAATCCCAATTGAGGAGGCTGCACACCCATGAGATTTAGCAGGAGGTGAAGAACGCTCAACGCTACGAGCGTAAGATGAAGGACCAGAAGTTGAGGGTTGATGCCGCCGAGTCCCGTGAGCGGGCTCTCAAGGCTGAACTGGCTACTTTTGTAGAAGACCGAGCTCGGGTGGAGGGGAGATGAAAAGGCGACCGACAAAGAGCTGAAGAAGGTGAGGAATGCCACCACGGATAAGGTCATCGAGGCTCAAGACAAGGCGTACAATCGGGCTCTTGAGCACATCCTGATTAAGTACCCCGAGTGCGAACTCAAAGAGTTTCATTAGAACATGAAACTTCCTGAGCATCCGATAACCCTCGGGAAACATGGTGAGGGGGGGGGGGGGAGGTGAACAGCTACCTGGTAAGGAGGACACAATGCCCGCGGCCGACCCCGAGGTCAACGTAGCGGCGGCTAAAGAGGTGCCCCATCATCTAAGCAGTAGCTTCCCATTTTTTCGATTTTTTTTTTTGTATTTTCCGAATGTGGACTGGCCACCGCTGTTTTGTAAGAATTTTGATGAATGAATTGGATTTTTTGCCGAGCTTTTTGACTTGGATTTTTTGGCGTAATATCCTGTGATGTAATGTTTTGTAATTTGACCAAGTTTGTGATGCTCGGAATGACATGCCCTTTCCTCCCTTGTGTCAGAGTAACGAGTCCTTTGTGACCAACCCTTGTGATGTCGAGATTGAGCACCTTAGGGGGTAAGCTGAAATCCATGGAGTCTATATTTGTGCGTTATCGCAAACATGTCCGGGATCGAAAAGCAGTTGTTTCTTATTTTCTGAATAAGTCGAAGGAACTGAGCTTGGAATATGCTCGTATGAAGACGACGATTATCGACTGCGACTTGGGGAGCATCGAGACTAGATGGTCGATGTCTGGTACTTTCGCTCGGCGACCGACTTCAGAATCGTTCCTTCGCGAGGTTCTAATTGAGAAGGAAATGGAGATATAAAGATTGAAGGTCGTGCTCGGGTAGGTCGTTCCCGAACTGCTTCACTAGGAGGAATTGGCTGGCCATCTATAGGTACCTCATATCCGACTTTCAGATTGGAGATGCCGAAGCTGGGAGATGCCCAAAGCTCGGTGGCCGGGATGTCTACTTTGGCAAACTATAGGATTGAGGTTGATAGGCCTGTTGGTAACTGAACACGCACGGTAGGACTCGAGCTGACCTGCATCAATCCCAGGGTCCCCCAAGCGGAGGGGTAGGTCGTTCGAACGACCTTCGCTTCTTATTGTAATTTTTATACTTCTTATAATCTTGTAACCTTGTAAGAGTCTTATCAATAAAATTTGGCTGCTCTGTGATACTTAAGATATTGTTGGAAACTTCTTGTTAGCATTTGAGATCGACGTCGAGCAGGGAGAACTTGAGAGATTGTGAAATCTTTTGTTAAAGTTTTGAGGTCAACACCGAGCGGCGAGGACCTGAGAGATTGAGAAATCCCTCATTAAAGTTAGTGGTTGATGCTAAGCGGTGAGACTTCAAAGATTGAGAAATCTCTTGTTTGTATTTGGGGTCAACGCCAAGTGGCAATGACCCGAGAGATTGAAAAATCTCTCGTTAGAGTTAGTGGTCGACGCCGAGCGGCGAGGACTTGAGAGATTGAGAAATCTCTCGTTAGTGTTTGGGGTCGATGCCGAGTGGCAAGGACCTGAGAGATTGAAAAATCTCTCGTTAGAGTTTGTGGTCGACGCCGAGCGGCGAGGACCTGAGAGATTGATAAATCTCTCATTTGGAGGAAAAAAGTTGAGGTATTTCGACTTGATTTGAAAAGAAATCACATTGCTTTTATTCAATGTTTGGCTACCAAAAAATGGGGTAGCACCAATTACAATCACTAACGTGTACATCGACCCTTATGGCCCTTCATGGAACTTGATAAGATGCTCTGCGTTCCAGGGTATCTTGACACCCTGATCCCAGGTCTTCGAGTTGGTACGTGCTTGAGCGTACCACTTGGGAGACCTTATACGGACCCTCTCAGTTCGGGGCAAGTTTGCCCTTCTTGGTAGGGTCGGAAATGGCAAGCTTCCTGAGTACGAGGTCACCCTCCTTGATGTCGGCCGGATGGAATTTCTTGTTGTAAAACTTTTTAATCCACTGCTAATAAATATTTCTTCTGATGACGGATTTTTTCACGGATCTCGTCGATTAGGTCCAAGTTGGCTCTGAGATCGCTCGAGTTCGATTCTTCATTGAAACCCATGATCCTAGGCGAAGGGAGCCTGATTTCCAAGGGGATGAAAACCTCTGTCCCATATGTCAGGTTGAATGGGGACTCACCTGTAGGGATCCTCTTGTTTGTTCGATATGACTAGAGGATGCTGGGTAATTCGTCGATCCACAGCCCCTTTAGAGATTTGTCCAATAGCTTTTTGAGTACTTGAAGATTTTCGCAGTTGGCGTTTTTTATCTTGGACGTTCGATTAGAGTTGTGATATCGATGAGAACCGCTACTGTACTCTGAGATCTTCACAGAACTTTTAGAAATTCTTGCCTGCAAAATGAATTCTGTTATCGGTAAAGAGTATGCATGGTTTTCCGAACCGACAAATGATGTGTTTCCAAAAGAATTGTTTGGCTTGATGCTCTATTAATATGGCCAAGAGTTCCGCCTCGACCCACTTGGTGAAGTGGTCGATGGCCACAATGAGGAAGTGTCTTTGGCTCGTGGACTTCGGAAACCCGCACATGGCAAAGGGTGTCGGACTAGCAAGTGACTTGAGCTTGGTATGTGGTGTGTGCCTGATCGAAGAGAATCTCTGGTAGAGGCGGCATTTTTTCACAAGATCATGGACGTCTCACAGTATGATTGGCCAATAGTACCCATGATTGAGTACTTTCCTTGCGAGCCAACTGTTGCCCATATGGCACCCTCCAATTCCCTCGTGCAACTCCTCCAATGCATACATGGCTTCATCGGGACTCAGACAGCGGAGGTATGGTCTGTTGGTGTATGCCCTAGAAGCCACTTGTGTATTGACATTACTAGTTTACATTGCATCATGACATTTATTTCATATATGAGACATTTTATTTATCGTGTTTTTTTATTGTGATTAAATGAACATAATAAAATTCTTAGAATAGTAGATTCAATACCATAGGATATCAAGTGCATTACTTAAATGAACATTGGCCACGGATAGATTATGTCAAATCACTGACATTCTCGTTACTTGAGTAGTAGTGATATATTGCTAGATACCGCTCACTGTTTGTAATACTCAAATATGATTTTAGTGTTACTGTCAACGTAATGGAAACCTGCAGGATCACATAGTTAGAATGGATCGAAATTGAGATTTAAATTCATAAGATGAATTTAATTATGGATCCAAGTAAAACTTGTACTCCTGACATTGGTTGGACATTTAAATAAATTAAATGGGTCGACTAAAGTTCAAAGGCACACACGAATCTGACCCAGGTCAGATTGCGAGCCCAACAACCTTATTACTCTCTTAGGGTTAATTTTCTACACCTATATATATGATATGCATCTGTGAAAAAGACACGCGAAAAAATCCTAGCCATCACAAAAAGTGAGAGAGAGAGAGAGAGAGAGAGAGAGATCATGAAGAGGAACATCCCCTTCCTGCAGTTAGCACCATGGTCTGAGGGAGAGCCATTTCTCGTTCCGTTCGTGTGGATACCGTAAAGGCACCACAATATTGCAGTGATCAGCATAGTGTGGAGACAACAGATCCATCTTTAAGGTACTACTCTTAATCACGATTTATGGTTTTTGCATGGATCTGTGGTTAGGTTTCAATAATTTTGTAATTTTTCCGCTGTGTATTTAGTCTGTGATTACATTCGAAACCTAACAGTGGTAGTAGAGCCACTTGCGAAACCATAATTTGGTTATGTATAATATGTGATTATTCATGATGTGTTCGCACTGTTGGAAGAAAGATTCATATGTGATATAATTTTTGCAATAGTTGTAATATAAGGATTTGTTTATGTGTTAGTTGTTAACACAAGTGCCACACCAGGGTAGCCCTCGGTTGGGAACCATTGAAAACCCTAGAGCAGCAAGATGTGATTTGCAGTGACATTAGGGTTTCTTAAAGCACGAAGAGTTCATGCACCTGCGTCGTTTGCAGTGGCGTTAGGGTTTCTTAAAACATGAAGAGTTCATGCTCTAGCGGGGGCAAGGGATGATGAGGCAAAATTTTGCTCCGGGGCGCTGCCCCACGGCCCGCAAGGAGCGGCCTCCTCTTGACCCCCACCCGCTGACCCCAGTGCCAACTCTGCGTAGGGCAATATTAATTCATCAAAAAATAATCATTTTAAAATAAACTAAATAAAATCATAACAACATATTCTTTGTTTATTATGTTATATGATGTATGGTGCGTGGTTGTGGCATTAGTTCTGTGATGCATGGTTTAGTTCTGTGATGCATGGTTTATGTTCTGTGATGTATTGTTTATATTTTAGTATTTTGAATATAGCCTGCGTGTCATGCCTTTCTCTCTGCATTCTCAATGTAATCCTTTCTCTCTACACTTTGATTGTACATTCTTTCTTTATATGTAAATGTAATCTCACTGAGGACTTGACTGGGAAGCTGCTTGGAGAAGACGTTATAATCCCTGCGTTTGGTTATTGATACTCTCATTGGCTTGGGAGTATAAATGTTTTGGGGGCCACAACCATGTCACATATATTTTATGCTTTTATTTTGTATGAGATGCATTATTTTTTGTTGTTGCATGCTAATGAATAATAGCTGGTGAGATAAATTAATAAAATAACAAAAATCCATCAAAGGTAAATATTGAGTTATAATAAGATGTCTTCCAATGCGTAACACTCGTCTAGGCTAGGATCGATTAAGTGTAGGCCTGCCAAAACAGGATGCCTTTATCTATCCTGGTGAGACGTGATGGGATAAAAGTAATATTCAACTGCCAACCATTGAGTCTGACTTAACTAAGATATTTCAATAGGGTTGAAAGTTTAGAGGCATAGAGTTGGCCTTTAGTCTGTGAGATAGATTAGAATAAGTGTTATTCATTCAACTATTCAATAGTTGCATACGATGTAATTGGAAAGTGTTCCCTACCTAAATAACTGAATTTTAGGTGATCAGCCAAAGCTGACTCAGAACAAGGTGAAATATGGATTTTGGCTTACTAGAAAATCTTACGATGAGATTTTTCGAGTCAATGATGAGGGTCGTTGATTTAAATTAAAAAATTGTATGAGGTATATTTAATAAAATAATTTTTTAAATATTTCAATGTCATGATACATACTTTGCATATTTCAGTTGATGGTGAAATATTTATTACTTTGCATATTTCTATTAAATATTTCAATGAATAATATTTACTTCGCGTTTTTTTTATAGATTACTTGCTGCAAGTGTAACGCCCCGAGCTCGGCTCAGCTGCGCACGCGGCTACACGTGCACGCAATACGCGAACAAATAAAATCCTAACAACTGCCCACCACAAGCATGCCTCACAAAAGGTGTCTGGATCGTTAGGTACCTTTGATCCTTGGCAATTTCTATTTATCCTCTCATTTTCTCCGCATGATTTCCGATATGGGACATTCCAAACCCACGCCAGAGCCAAGCACAGCACCACTCTTCTCATCTTCATTCATATTTTATGTCCTTTTGTGATTTTTAATGACCTAAGCCCCATACACATATTTATAAGCTCCTTCATTAATTCACTTAATTCCAAGCCCATAGAAACCTCCTATAAGCCAACTATTTCTCACCATATTATATATATATATATATATATATATATATATATATGTATATATATGTGTGTGTGTGTGTGTGTGTGTGTGTGTGTGTGTGTGGGTGTATGTATAATATGGTGAGAAGTATATATATATATATATTACCCAATACAATATTTATATATACCCCTCTTAAGTACGGGGTGTTACACACACCTCCCTTAAGAACTCAGCGTCCTCGCTGAGCCCGGGACTTGCAACCTGATCCAGAATCCCTTTCTAGCCAATGTGGAGAGGACTACCCTGATTCTGCTAGTTGTACAGTCCCCTACCCGGGCGACCTATACCAATCTCGATCCATCTCTGGCGTACATCTTGCACACAGTTGGTGCCGAAAGTCGGCTCTAATACCATTTGTAACGTCACGTGCGCAGCTGAGCCGAGTTCGGGGCATTACAACAAGTCCCCCTCGCACCGAAAATGATGCTCATAAGAAGCATCAAGATGACGTCTTAGACGTTGGTTGTCTCATGCTAGCCACCATGAACTCTGAGCTTTAGAAGCAACATGAGAACATGGATGCCTACTATATAATTGTACACCTCAAGAGGCTTTATCTAGAGCAGGCTAGACATGAGAGGTTTGAAGTCTCAAATGCATTATTTCAGTGCAAACTGACAGAAGAAAGCCCTGTTGGAACTCATGTGCTTAAGATGATTGGGTACATGGAGAACCTTGAAAGGTTTGGTTTCCCTCTTGGTCAAGAGTTGGCAAATGACTTGGTCCTGCAGTCGTTGTCGGAAAGTTATAGTCAATTCGTCATGAACTACAACATGAATGAAATTGACAAATCTCTGCCAGAACTGCTAAGCATGTTGAGAACTACTGAACAGAATATTAGTAAGGCAAAGACCATTATGATGGTTCAATGGGACAAATGCAAGGGCAAGGGCAAAAAGTAGATTAAGAAACTCAAGGGCAAGGGGAAGAGTAAGGGCAATTTCAAGCCTAGCACTTCTGCCTTGAAACCTGAGGGTTGGGTGGCCAAGGCGGGCACATGCTTCCATTGTAGTGCGACCGAACATTGGAAGAGGAACTGTCATAAGTACCTGGAGGAGCTTAAGAAGAACAAAGGAAGTGAGACTTCCACTATAGGTATTTTTGTTATAGAAGTCAATTTATCTACTTCTGCATCTAGGGTATTAGATACTGGATGTGGATCTCACATTTGTGTAAATGTGCAGGATCTTAAAAGGAGTAGACCATTGGCTAAGGGCGAAGTTGACCTACGAGTTGGAAATTGAGCAAAAATTGTTGCTTTAGCTGTAGAGACTTGTCATTTATCATTGCCCACTGAGCTTATCATTGAGTTAGACAACTATTATTTTGTGCCTGCTATTAGTAGGTTTATTATTTCTATTTCTTGTTTGGACAAGAAGGATTTTTCATTTATAATAAAAGGAAAATATTGTTATATTTATTTGAATGATAGCTGTTATGGTAGTGCACAATTGAGTAATAGACTTTATATTCTTGACCTTGAAATTCCCGTCTATAATATATATACTAAGTGGTTCAAGTCAAATGATACGAACCCAACTTACCTCTGGCATTATCGTTTGGGCCACTTAAATGAGAACCACATATCCAAACTCCATAAAGTTGGATTCTTGGACTCATTTGATTTTGAATCATATGAGGTATGTGAACCTTGTTTGTTGGGCAAGATGACAAAAGCTCCATTCACTGAAAAAGGTGAAAGAGCTAGTGATCTTTTAGGTCTCATACATAGTGATATCTGCAGACCTTTCAGGTATGTGAACCGTGTTTGTTGGGCAAGATGACAAAAACTCCATTCATTGAAAAAGGTGAAAAAGCTAGTGATATTTTAGGTCTCATACATAGTGATGTCTGCGGACCTTTCAACACATTGGCTAGAGGAGGTTTTCAGTACTTCATTACATTTACTGATAATTTCAGTAGATATGAGTTTGTGTATCTGATGAAACACAAATCAGAGTCATTTGAAAAGTTCAAAGAATTCAAGAACGAGGTACAAAATCAACTTGATAAAAGTATTAAAACCCTTTGATCATATCGAGGTGGTGAGTACTTAAGCCAAGATTTTGATGACCATCTAAAAGAGTGCGGGATAATATCTCAACTCACTCTCCCTGGAACACCGCAATGGAATGGTGTCTCTGAGAGGAGGACCTTGTTATACATGATCCTATCCATGATGAGTCATGCAGATCTTCCAAGCCCCTTCTTGAAACATGCTCTATTAACATCTGCTTTCACACTTAACCGTGTTCCATCTAAAACGGTTCAAGAGACACCATATGAGATATGGACTAGGAGGCATCCTAGTATGTCTTTTATGAAGATTTGGAGTTGTGAAACCTATGTAAGGTGCCAAGTATCTGATAAACTTGGTCCTAAATCTGATAAGTGCTTCTTTGTAGGATATCCCAAGGAAACCAAGAGATACTATTTCTATAATCCCACTGAAGGCAACATATTTGTCGCACGGACTGGTGTGTTCCTAAAGAGAGAATTCGTCTCCAAGAGAACCAGTGGGAGAACAATAGACTTTGAAGAAATTCAAACTTCGCAAAGTAGCAGCGAACTAATGGTGGAAATGGAGTAGACTCCACAAATCATTGTGGAACAATAACCTGCTTAAGTAGCATAATACCTATGTAAGTCTAGTAGGATACCTCATCAACCTGAGATATATGAATTTCTCATGACTCAACATGGTGATGTATTGCTCATGAATCAAGATGAGCCTACGACTTAAGAGGAAGGCCCAGGCTCTGAGAAATGGCTTGAAGCCATGAGATCTGAGATGGAATCCATGTATGTCAATCAAGTATGGACCTTGGTAGACCCAACTTTAGGGGTAAAACCTATTGGGTGCAAATGGATTTTCAAAAAGAAAACTGACATGGATGATAACGTGCAAACCTTTAAGAGACGGTTGGTGGCTAAAGCTTTCAAGCAATTTCATGGTATAGACTATGATGAGACTTTTTTTTCCAGTTGTCATGCTTAAATCCATTCAGATCTTACTTGCTATTGTAGCATATCACGATTATGAAATCTGGTAGATGGATGTCAAAACTTCTTTCCTAAATGGAAATCTTGTCGAGGATGCGTACATGACACGGCCTGAGAGTTTTGTCACTCCAAAGGATGCTGAAAAGGTGTGTAAGCTGCAACGATCCATTTATGGGTTAAAGCAAACTTCTAGAAGCTGGAATCCTTGCTTCGATGATGCAATCAAAGTGTTTGGTTTCATTAAATATGAAGATTAACCTTGAGTCTACAAGAAGGTTTGTGGGAGCACAATTGTCTGTCTGGTGTTGTATGACATACTACTCATCGGGAATGACATCCCTACCGTACAGTCTGTAAAGACTTGGCTATGGAAATGCTTTTCCATGAAGAAATTGGGTGAAACTACCTATGTATTAGGCATCAGGATCTATAAAGATAGATCAAGAAGATTTCTTGTCCTGGGTTAGAGTACATACATAGACAAAGTATTGAAAAGTTTTAATATGCAAGAGTCCAAAAAGGAATTTTTGCCTATGTCGCATTGTGTAAGTCCGTCTAAGGCTCAAGGTCTTACAACTCAAGATGAGAGGGACCGCATGACTAAGATTCTATATACATCTGCAATTGGATCTATCAGGTATGCCATGTTATGTACTCGTCCAGATATCTCATATGCCTTAAGCATGACGAGCAGGTACCAATTAGATCCCGGTGAGAGTCACTGAACTGTCAAGAACATCCTTAAGTACTTAAGAATGAATAAGGATTCGTTTTCGATATATGGAGCCGTGGAAGAGCTTGTTGTAAAGGGTTACATTGATGCTAGCTTCCAGTCCGATAAGGACGACTCCAAATCGCAATCAAATTTTGTGTTTTGCCTAAATGGTGGAGTTGTGGGTTGGAAGAGTTCGAAGCAAGAGACAGTAGTTGGTCCCACCACAGAGGCTGAGTATATTGTTGCCTCCAATGCAACAAAGGAGGCCATTTGAATCAAAAAGTTCATCACTGAACTTGGCATAGTTCCTAGCATTGTGGACCTAGTGGACCTATATTGTGATAACAATGTCGCCATTGCATAAGCTAAGAATCCTAGATCTCACCAGCGATCCAAACATATACTTAGGCACTTTCATCTCATTCGAGAGATCATCAATAGGGGAGCTGTGAAGATATGCAAATTACCGTCAGATGATAACATCGCTGATCCACTGACAAATATGCTTGCACAGCGAACGCATGAGGGTCATAGTAGGTCTATAGGCATTAGATGTATGTCTGATTGGCTCTAATGCAAGTGGAGATTCTTGGTGTATGCCATAGAGGCCATTTGTGTATTGACATTACTAGTTTACATTGCATCATGACATTTATTTCATATATGAGTCATTTTATTTATTGTATTTTTCTTTTTTGTGATTAAATGTACTAAATCCTTAGAATAGTAGGTTCAGTACCATGTGATATCAAGTGCATGACTTGATTGTGAAATCCTATTGGTTGTAATTAGAACACTATTCTTAAATGTCCCAAGTCAATTATTATTGTGAATTAAGACAACAATAATACATAGAGACTAGTATGTGCGTAGATTGATGGTCATATTTCGGGTTATGGATATGAGATATCAAGTCTGCATATGAGTACATATTAGAATAATACATAGACACTCTCGGGACTCAGGCCATTCCTCTCCGTCGAAGTCTGCTTGCCCTGGGTAGTACTCTTTCTCGGAATCTGCTTGTCCAGGATAATAGTCTTCTTCAATGATATGCCAATTGTCATCTCCAGTGGGGTCGAAGTGATCAGCCATCTTAGAAAAGAGGAAGGAGGAGAATGTCAATCATAGAGTAACACAAATGTAAGTGACTTACATTTAAATCTCTAGACTCAACATGCTAAATGTCCACTTCTAGGGTGTCGTTCCTTATACTATTTGTGAAACGTGGCTCTGATACCACTCTGTAACACCCCAAATTCTAAATACAACTGAATTCGAGATTCCACAGGATCTTTTCACTTCTTTCGTACAATTTACAAGGAATTTAAAACTTTTCACTTTACATCAGAGTTACAAATGAATTTTTACACTTTACAGCGGAAGCAAAATTACAACATTTATAAGAATTGAAATTATAACAACATTTGAATAATCTCTAAGCATCAGTTCTCCTTTAATCTTTATCATGCCATTTATCTTGCATACAAAACTATGGGTACGTCAGTTTATTCAACCGACGAATATTATACAAGGCCATACTCTCTATGCCGAAAACAGTATGATTATTTTCCATACTTAACAAACACAAACTTGTTCACATATCAAACTAAGGGGAATATCCTATTGATGTCGTGTTGTGATTGTGCACTTAGTCCTTAATGCAGTTATTTATATTACATGACACTAATGTGCACTTGTTCGGTTCTTATGTATCCCATACTACATAGGTCCGAGGGCAAGCCTCCTAATCATTCTTCATCTTGTAGGGTTCAATCCCTCGTCATGACTTAATCTACTACTGTAACTACGGTAAGTATCCTAGATATTCTATGAGTAACGAGCTCATATACAGAAAAACTAGAGGTGAATCTCACGTCATGTCACGACGCATCGTGAAGACAACCTATGGACAATTCTGTCTCCTTCATGGCACACGATCCTCTCGCAATCACCACACCCCACAAACGTCGCCAAGATCTCGATAATTCCAGAGTAGTGCCCACGTCATGTCACGACGCATCGTGAAGACAAACTGTGAATCACACCCACATCGTAGATTCGAGACCCTCATACTTGCATTTTTCTTACTTTCATCAGCTCTTCACTATGTACTAATCCTTAATTTAATAAAATCATGAACAAAATCAATCTCTTAGAGTTAGCCCTCTCACTAATACCGGTCTTATTTCTTTCATTTCACAATGATCCAAACTTGGTCTTTTCAATTTCAATTATCATAACTCATTACTTTCAATTGCCGGTGTGAGTCTTGGCTACACCCTAATTTTCAATTTCAAATTCACAAATTCACATGTTTGAGTTGTCATACTCAAGAACATTTCTCTTTTTCAATTAAACGATTTCCAATCTTTTCATGAATCAATTATCATTCATGGAGTTCAATTATAAATCATGCAATCCAAAACCAACATTTATTTCCACGTTAAGTTCATATTACGAAAATGTTTAGTCAAGTGAATATTTCACAAAAATCACCATTTGTTACACTATTCTTTGACAAAATAACCCATATAAAACTCACAATTATATTTTCCTTTCACCAACTTTTTCTTTCTAATATCTATACTAATCACCTCATGAAAACGTCCACATTTTTTTTACGAAATTATAAATATAAGAAAACAATAGTTTAAAGTACAATTTCACCTCGAAATACATTTTATTTTAGTCCAATAACTCCCAATTTAATTTTCATAGGTTGTACATGATTTTAGAAAAATAAAGGTATTTTTTCAGAATTTTTACACATCAAAGAAGTCCCCAAAAATCACTTTTCGTCAAAAAAATATATTCTGGCCATAACCAGAATCGAACCCGCAACCTCAGAGAAGACAGCCGCACACGCCAACCACCAGACCGAGGCACGCTAGCAACAAGAAGGGGAGACAGAGGGTTATATACTCTCTGTTCGGGTTTGGGGTATTTTTCAACCCGAACGCAAAAGAAGGTGGACACAGGGTATCGAACCAGCGACCACAGAGCCACACGCCACGCTACATTAGCGCCAGAGAGGCTCACCGACCACTTGAGCTATGAGCTCAAATTGTCACAAACACAACTTTAGTCTAATTAACTCGGTTCTCGGTTTTATTAAAACATTTCGATGTTCAAAAATCCTTATCTTTATTTTGCTTGCACCAAAAGCCATGTAAAACTCCAGAATACATATTTTAACTTAAATTAACACCCCAGTATTTTTAAAATAATTTTTCAGTAATTTAATATACATTTCTCATATAATAATTTAAATTCCATACTACTCTCACCATATTTTAACTTGACAATCCTCAAACAACATTTTGATATTATAAACCACAAAAATAAATTATAACTCCCTGTTTTTCCCTCTTTCATTAACTTAATGCATAGGACAAATTTTAATTCACTAGAACCAATACCACAATAGTTTATTTAGTGCATAAAACAATAATTTCATCTATTAGCAATTCATACTCAATTTCTACATTATCACAATCCCAATTTAATACTTCCATAACTACAAGCAATTTGCAAAACAATATTAAGAATCATGACAATTTAACATACAATCTACCAATATTAATTTAATCATCTAGCAATCATTTTTCAAGTTGGAATATACTCTTATTAGTTTCTTTCATGCAAATTTGTTATCATTCCTAGCATGGTAACTAGAGTTAGAAGTAAGAAAATCACCCACCTAAATTGGAGAGAAAAATCACACAACTCCTCCTAAACGAAAGAGCCCATCTCCTCCTAGATTGAGCTTGCCAAAAGAATGCTTCTTCTCCTTGTTTGAGTGCAAACCGAGCCTCCAAGGGTGATGCCGGCCTCCTTGAATGCAACACACTCAACTCTCAATCTCTCAATCTCTCAATCTTTTATTCTCACTCTCTACCCACACAACAATCTACTACTAACGATTGTATTCTTTCACTATAGGTTTGGAGAATGAAAAGTGTAAGGATAACTGGGCTGGGGGGGGGGTATTTATACAAAATTTTGGGACAATTAGAAGGCTAGGATTGATCTAGGAGTTAAGAAATAAATGCTAGGATTCAATAGAAAGTTGTAGTAACCAACCATGATCACAAAACTATCTCCCACAACTCCACTCTCTCTTTTTTCCCTCCTAATCCTATCCGGCCTCAAAAGGGTGCACAAACACGTGCTAGTGCAATGCACGTGTTTCTAAAGTCCCCTATTTAAAAAAGTTGTACATATATATTTTTATAAAAAGTCTATAAAAATTGTCTACACTACAAGTTGTAATAAAAAGAGAAAATAAATTAATAGGCTTTTATTTAATGGGCCAAATTAGTTTATATAAAAAAAATAAATTAAGTTGGGCTCAAAATAAAGGAATACTTATGCTTTCTTTTAAAAATAGGCTTTAATAAAAAGATAATAGAAAGACATATATATATGTATACTCATTTGTTTATGAAAAATAATTATAAAAATTTATACCGCAAGATTGCACGTGCACAATACGTACAAATTAATAATACAAAAATAATAATTTTCATAAATGAAAATTCAGGGTATTACAAAGTGGCTAGTGCCACTAGTACTAGCTCCAGTAAATCTATTATGACAATAGGGGCATATTGCTACTTCAATGCCAACAATTTTTTGTTTAGACATCTCTAGCCAAACTTTTGATTTCAATTTCTTTTCCTATTTTTTTTTAGTATTAACATTTTCAACAGAGATATTTTAAGGATTTTCAAAAGTTACCACATTTACACCAGTAGCTTCCATGGTATCTTTATCCATCCCCATATCCTTATCAGCCATTTCAACTTCAAATAGATCCTGCATTTTTTTGATTGAGATCAACTTCATTATAAACTCAGTCTTTGTTGCAACTAAGATAAACATTACTAAATTAAGACAAAGAATACCATCTATGAATGTCCGGTTATGCATGTATGTACACAGGATTCACATTTGTAATCTTTTGACTACAGTGAAGCTCTTAGCAAAGCAATTTTGATCTGATCAATTGAAATATGTAGTATGCATACTTTATATATATATTTTTCGAGGGGAACAAGGTTTTAGAAACATTGTACAACAATATAAAAACAAGATCATCATCCTTTCATAGCAAATGGTTGGACGTCAGGTCATAGAATTTCAAGTTCTTTGTGATTTTCACCTAACAGGGGAGTGTAGACATAGTGTGACTATGTGCATACTTCTTTTTCTAATAAAAGAACATGAGTTTTCACATGCAGGAATTGAATCTGGATGATGACTTTTCATACATTTTTGTATGGTTGTACCCAAAATTTCCAATCAAGTCACACATATAAATTTCATACATAGCTGGAGCAATTATGCAAAAAAAGAATGAAAAGCATAACTGGATCAATTTGAACTCAGTAACACAAAAAGTTATCGATACATTTGAACCCCATCAAGTCATACAAATACATTTGAAATGTTGGATGATAATGTCTTGCAAAAAATATACTCCATGTACTCCATATACGCATTTACATATACTAATTTTATGTACTCCATGTACTCATTTACATATACTCATTTACATACAGATACATTTGCAGGCTAGATTCACATTTGTAAGTTTGTGCTACTAATTAAGGACAAAGGATTTATTTGTTTGTTAAAAATAACTGATAAATGCTTTAGGAATCCATTTAATTATTATTACTCACACAAACTAGTAAATAGATCCGGGATAGTCAAATTCAATATTTGATAAAAAAAAATTTAAACCAAAAAGAACACTTAATTTTGCATGATCTAATAGTAATCTGATTCATGAATTGGTATGTACTATATCACCATTGGGTTCATACTGACATAGAAACTTTTGGTAGATTTCATATAACAGTTTCTTGCATATCGTCCGAATTAATTTGAATGCTTAGTAGTGTAATAGCTTTGCTGCTTGTTCCTTTAAGTCTTTATCTATTTTTAATTTTCTCAATTCTGGTAAATAACCAAATGGTTTAATTCTAAACCATAATGACTGTTCATGCACAAACCCTTATTGTCAACTTTAAATAATGCAATGCTTGCTAGAGGCTAACTAGTTCTTTCGGTAAAAGCATGGGCTGCCTAAATTCCCACTATATTGTTCCTCTTAAATCTTTTGCCAAAATCAGAAATCTATCCCAAATTTCCTCTTTGCACTCAAATTAATTTTTTCAGCAAA
This sequence comes from Hemerocallis citrina, assembly GCA_017893485.1. Classification (NCBI taxonomy): domain Eukaryota; kingdom Viridiplantae; phylum Streptophyta; class Magnoliopsida; order Asparagales; family Asphodelaceae; genus Hemerocallis; species Hemerocallis citrina. Next base: position 70,591,836 of record CM030361.1, read on the forward strand.
AGAAGAAAATCAACAATAAAGATATCGAGAACATATATATGAAGGATTCAGTGAATCAACAAATTCCTATAATTCCTCACAAAATCAACAAAAACAATGTGAAATCAATGAATCAACAAATTTATCTAAAATTAAAACTTGGCAGATGATGAATTCAAGATCCCTTATTCAGATTACAGAGATATGAGAATGAATTGGGAGCTAGGGTTAGGGTTGATGATGAATTTTTTTTGAAAAAACTACATATAAATAGGCAAACGCTGCCATGACTGAGAGAGAGATAGGGATTAGGGACTAGGGAGAGAGAAGGAGCCTAGGAGTGGGGGTTGGCATTCTCTGAAGATGAAGCGCTCAAAGATTGGAGGGAGATGAAGGGACGCAGTCGAACTCGAAGCGTCGATCAGATTTCAGAAGTTAGGGACTTAGGTCTTAGGGTATATACTATATTACTATATATATAATTCGGGTCGGGTTCGGGTTCGGATCGGACCCATGCGCACCCGAATCCGGCCTGAAAATTTTAACGGGCATATTTTTTTAGCCCGGGTCCGAAAAAAATGAAAAAAAAAGCAGGCCTGAGTCCTACTAAAAACGGGTCGGACTTGATCGGGCTCGGGTCGGGTTCGGGTCAATTGCCAGCATTGATATATATATATATACACACACACACACACACACACTTATAGAAACATGGAATTTTATAACCCAATTCATAATTATTTTTCAACATATACTAATGAAAACATGGACTTTTATTTACAACTAATTATTATCATACTATTCAAACTTGAGCTATATAATTATTGATTTACTGTTTACATGGCTTTTCATATACTGTATTGTTCTGAAGACGTGCCGTAGGCACGTGCCCACGGACAAATCTAGTATAAATAAACACACATACATCACGAAGAATGAAATATACAGTAAAAAATCATATACCATTTAGAGTCTATGAAGCAGATGTATCACACATAGCAGATAATGTAAAAACAACATTGGAACTCTTTGAATCCCACTACTTTTACATGATTTTCTTGAAAACTTGAAAGGAATGAGTATCATAGAAATTTTTTCGGTACTCCCTCATTATGTTTTTGTACATGTTTTTTTTTCCATGCGTTCACTTTCGGAAAAGTTAGAATATAGTCATCCTATTTTATTAATAAGATTTTAACAAAATAATTTCAGAGAACTGGGAAGAAGTACACTGATCAATGTATTTACTTTCTCAGCTACTTTTCTATTTTGATAAATTTAACGAGTCATTCCAAGTTTAACTCATGTGACACATAACTCCCGAAAATCGATTTCTATGACAATACTCTATAAATGTTAAATCGTTACCAACTAGGTATTCTCCATGCACAAACCTCATAGATTTAGTTTCTTATTAGTATAATAAAAATGCTACTTGTTAAGGTTAGCAGAGATTGGGAAAAAAATATTGGATTGATTACAATTGAGTACAATGTCTCATATATATAGGAGGGAATCAAATATTAAATTGATACACAACCCGAAATGGGACTAAATATATAATACAATATCTAAGATTCTCTCTCAAGCTCACGGTGGGTCGAACAGTGTGAGTTTTTCTACCAAGTAAAGAAACCTCTGAAGAGTGTGGGATTTAGTGAACATGTCTGTTGTCTGCTGTGAAGATATAACAAAATGAAGTGAAATGGTCATTGCTTCAAAATGCTCACGAACGATAGTGTTTCGTTCTCTCATGGAAGACCGGGTTGTTTAGAATGTGCATCGCACTCCAGTTATCAGAATGAAGAGGAGTAGCTCCTGTGAGCATAACACTCATATCTGATAATAGCCAACGAACATGAATAATCTCTCTAGTAATAGCTATCATTTCTTTGCACTCAGCTTCTGTGGAATAACATGCAACAACTGCTTATTTCTTACTTTGCCATGAGATAGTGAATCACCAAGAAATTGACAGAAACCTGTGGTAAACCGTCTGGTAGTAGGATCATCCACCCATTTTGAATCAGAATATACACTGAGTTCCAATTTGGATATAGAAGATATGAATAATGAGCGAGTGATAATACCTCGAAGATATCTGAGGATCCGAACAAGAATACCGTAGTGAACTGATGTTGGAGCTGAAACAAACTGACTAACAACGCTGACAACATGAGCAGTTACGAGTCTGGTCATGCATAAGTAGACAAGTTGTTTAATAATCTGCATGATTCTAATGGGATCGAAAAGGAGCTCACCATATGTGGGACAAAGCTTCACATGAAGATCTAAGGGAGTATCGGCTGATCGACTGTTAGAGAGACATGCAGCAGAGATAATATCTGATGTGTATTTCTGTTGAGAAATGAGTATCCTCCATGATCCATGGGCAATCTCTAGACATAGAAAGTAGTGTAGTCTAACAATACTTTCATATGAAACTGCTGGTGAAGGTATTTCTGGATGGATGTGTGGAGTCATCCCTAGTAATAAGCATATTATCAACATATAATAGTAGAAGTACCCGCTCCTGCGGTGATGACTGCATAAACATAAAATGGTCATCTGAACTCCAACTGAAGCTAGCCTGGGTGATGACTCGGCGAAAACACTCAAACCAGTCCGAGGGGCATATTTCAGGATATATATAGCTCGACGAAGACGGCAAACATGATGTGGATGAGTGGTAAGATCAGGAGGAGGATGCATGTAAACAGCCTCAGATAAGATACCATGAAGAAATGCATTCTTCACATTGATCTGGTATAACGATCACTGACGAACAGCGGCAATGCCAAGGAGAGTGCGAATTGTATTCATCTGTGCAACTAGGATAAAAGTCTCATCTTAATCAATGTCATGCTCCTGAGTAAATCCTCAGGAAAATAGACGAGCCTTGTGCCGCTCAATGAAGCCATCAAGTCGATATTTGACCTTGAAGATCCATTTGCAGCTAACAGGCTGGACGCCCACAGGTAGTAGATCAACATCCCAAGTGTCAATCTGATCAAATGCACATAACTCTTATGCAATAGCTTCCCGACACTCGAGATATATGATAGCTTCCTGAGAGGTTCTGGGTTCATGTGTGGAGTGCATAATAGTGAGATAAGCATGAAATTGTGGTAAGTAGGAGGATAGGGTGGCAAAGCCAAACTTGTCAGAAGGACCAGTGGCATCGGGTGTTTAATGTGCTAGTGAGATGCTCGAGGTCGAATGTGTACACTGACGAACCGGTGGTAGATGTGCAGTGTGGGGGTGAGGTAGGTGGAGTGGTGCATGCAGCTGTGGGGATACAGGTGGTGAGGGTGCAGGATGTTGTGGGGATGTAGGTGGTGTCTCTGTAGGAGGAACAATGGGCAGAACATCAGTATGAGATGGAAAAGGAGCCAAAGGTGGGTCATCATATGTGATGTGTGAAGGTATGTCCGGGGAGGTAGGCCCAACAACAGGGGAATCGAGAAAATTAGTATCCTCAGGAGAGGTCAAGTAGTAAGGAGAGTCTTCTACAAAGGAGACATGTCGAGAAATACGAACACGTCCCGCCACACGATCAAAACAACGATATTCTTTATTATCTGGACTGAAATCTAGGTGAACACACTTAACAGCTCGGACGATGAGCATCGTGCAATCAGTGTGAGGGAGAAGGACATAATAGGTGCACCCTAAAGTACAGAGCAAACCGTAGTCTGGTAGTAAGTGATGAAGAGCCTCATAAGGTGTTGTGCCAGATAGGGTAGGCGAGGGGGTGACGTTAATGAGACTGACGAACGTCATAACAGTTTCAGCCCAGAAAGAACAAGGAATAGAGGATAAGAGTAGAAGAGCGTGAGCCGTCTCAAGAATGTGACAATGCATGCATTCAGCTACACCATTCTACTCATATTGTGAGGGCATTATTGCTGAAAAAGGGTGCCATGAGACTGAATCATCGATCTGGAAGTGTACTCACGGGCACCGATGGAGCAAAAATTCTTGATACACACACCAAAATGAGTGTGAATTATATTCGTAAAGAACTGGTAAATATGATGCATCTCATATCGTTGGCGCTTAAGAAAAACTCATGTATATCGAGTGAAATCATCAATGAAGGCAACATAATAGAAATAGGCACATGTGAGGGTCCCCATATCTTAGAATGAACAAGTTGAAAAGGATGAGCGGTTTGTGAAATACTTTTGTTATAAAAAGGAAGTGCTATGTGTTTGTCCAAATAACAACCCTGACAATCAGACAAATGTGTAAAAGAAAGATGACCAAGAGCACCACTACGGGCTAAAGTCTTGAGTCGAGACTCACTGACATGACCTTAACGTCTGCGCCACAAATCAGCATCTGATGACACAACACTAGCAAAATTAAGATGAGATATATGTGCAAGTAGAAAATTTAGATGATACAGACGATCATGTCAACTAGCACGCCAAAACTCCTCACCAGTGTGAGTATCGGTAATAGAACAACCTAAAGAATCAAATATAACGGCAATACCACCATCACACAATGCACTAATGGAAATAAGGTTCATAGATAAATTGGGAGCATAATAAACATAAGGTAATGTGAGAGTGGGAGAGCTAATTGACTCTGAGTGTGTAGTAAGAAGTTGTGAGCCATTGGCTGGATGAAGCGATGAAGAGTGAGAGGAAAGTGCAGTGCTGGTGGTGAGTAGCGTATAATTACTAGTAAGATGATGTGATGCACTAGAATCTAAAATCCAGAAAGAACTCATACTTAGAGTAACAGAAAGTACAGGGACAGAGGGGCCAACAGTGATAGACTGATCCAAGAGCTAGAGTTCCAGCTAAGCGAGGTGATGCTGAAGATTGACCCAATCAGCAGAAGTTGGCAAGGCCGAAGTAACGGTCATGGCCGAAGATAAAAAAGTACTTCAAGGAGGAATGAGATTGGTGTTGTTGTTGTGGCAGAGATCGAAATAAAGACGGAGATGTTGTTGGTGTCAAAAGCGAGATAGGGAATAGGTTGGAGCTACCAGTGTCAGAATAAGGGGTAGTACGGGGTTAGAGATGATGCTGAGAGGAGAGAGGAGCCCAGAATAAGGATGATGGCGGCACTGTTGTTGTCTAAATGTGGATGGAGATCGGGATGTGAGGGAGAGTGAAGAGAAAGATGTAGTAGAGGGAAAGTCAGTGGAGACATGAAGATACTGGCGAAACTGGAGTTCCATTAGAGAAGTTCTAGTACCTGCAAAAAAAAATTGTAACCTTTTTTTCCCTGATTTTTTTGTTTTTTTTAAAAAAAACGGGTAAGGTTGGTATCTAGAATGGGTTGAGATGGGGTTTTGGGTTTGTATTTATTTCGGGTTGGGTATTTGGTGTAGATGAAAGATAACAGAAAGAAGTAGGCTTTTGGTTTAAGTGGCGGCTAGGGTTTAGCTAGAAGGAGGAGATGCAGCGGAGGGGAGTTGAGGGTTGTCGGTGGTGGAATAGGTTTCAGTTTTTGGTGTTCGAAGGTAAGTTAAGAGTGGATTCAGGTGGGTTTCAGTCGAGAGGTTGAATGAAGATGGGTTCGGGAGTTGGAGGAAGATGGGTTCGGCCGGGAGGTTGAAGGGGATGCATTTAGTAGGGGATTAGGTGAGATGTTGCCGCCTTCATTGTTGATGTAGTTTGTTGCAATCGGGAAAGGGAGGATTTACCGCAGTCGACGACGATGAAAGGCAGGAATTTGTGGGATTTGGGGGGTCGCCAGAGTTGCCGCAGTCGACGATGAGGAAAGGGAGGAATTTTTGAGATTTTTGGGATTTGGGGATTTTTAGGGGTTGCCGCAGTCGGGAACAGTGGTCGGAGTTGTTGTTAGTGATAGTGGTAGTTTCCAGAGTTGATGTTGCCAGAGAAAAAAATGGAATTTGTGTAATTATGATTAGGAATTAGTGAGGGAGAAAAGAAATTTAAGGTTAGTGCTCTGATACGATATTAAGATTAACAGAGATTGAGAAAAGATAATTGGATTGATTATAATTGAGTACAATGTCTCTTATATATATATTCTCCTATATATATATATATATATATAGGAGGAAACCAAATACTAAACTGATACACAACCCGATATGAGACTAAATATATAATACAATATCTAACACTACTGGATTAGTATTTGTAAATTTTCGAAACTTTGTATCATTATAACACTTCCTTGTTTCCAGTAGAGTCTCCACTGATATGCCTTTCTTTGCACTTAGACAAAAACACACACACACTTAAAATTTAAGATGTTGTAGCACAAAAACATTACAACAAAATTTTGTACGACGCCAAACATCACTCAAAATTTGGTAGATTCATAGATATTTTGGAGAATAACAATATATTTTTAAAGCATTGAACCAAGTACTTATAGGATTACAAAAATAAAGAGACATAGTGAAAAGTATAAAGAGATTATAGAAAATAATACTAAAGAGATGAAAGACAATCCACTATGTCAATCCCCCCTCCCCCACGTAGGATTAAAGAGTGAGTGTTTCCATGGTAGAAACATAATTGAAACTAGACTGAGGTCGTCGACGGAACCAAGTTGCAGAGAACAAGGTAAAACAGATCATGGTTGCAACATTGTTTGAATGTAGAACAGACTAAGGTGGTGTGTTGCACAATGTGTTCGTACGAAAGCCATAATGGATCTCATGTAGCTTTCAGCGTACGAAAGCCAGATGGACCGGGACTGTGCATTGCACATAGAGTTCAGACAAAAAATAATGTTGAATCTGGGAGTCATCGTAGTGAAGGCGGTTGTTTTCGTCGGAAGAAACTCAGTTAGAGTTTTTCTTTAGGATGCATGCTTGGATAATTATGCTGTAGAGAAATTTTGATGGCGTGGTAGGCGCTGACGAGTACAAATCCTACGATGAAGATGGTGGAAGTGGATGAAGAATAGCACTGTCACATTTACCCGATACCCGGACCCGACCCGGACCCGGCATTGGATCGGAACCGCCGACCTATACAGGTCCGAGTTCGGATCCTAAAATAAGACCCGATGCACTCTCGGGTTCGGGTCCGCTCAAAATAGAACCGACCCGGACCCGGACCTCGACCTGGACCCGGACCCGTTAAAAAATACCCTCAAACATATAGAATTTGAATAATAGGGTTATAGTAATATACATATAAAAATAATTGTTGAAGATAGATATATAAATATAATATTAATTCATGTACTTAAGTGCAAAAATTGTTAGAATCGTAGGGTATCGGGTGCAAAAATACTTAAGTGCAAATATTTATTCTTTACTATCGGACCCGACGGATAATTTTTTTTAACTAGGACCCGGACCCGGTTCTTGCAAGTCCGGGTCCGGGTCCAATTTTTTGACCCCGTGAGGTACCAGGTCTGGGTCCGAGTAGTGGAGGACCCGACCCTATAGGACCCGATACCAGCTCTAATGAAGAAAAGAAGTCAGAGTGGATCAACAGTGTCGACAGAATAGATCTGCGTGAATGCTTGAAAAGACAAAACTATGATTTTTGGAAAGGCTAAAATTGAAAAAACCCTCTTAAACTATCCCATATATGTAGAAAACCTCACTCACCTTTTTTTAATGCAGAAAACCCCACTCAACTATGGGTGCAAAAAACCACACCATGACTCCGTTAGGGTTCTGTTATATGGGTGGTTTTTCGCACCCGTAGTTGAATGTGGTTTTCTGCATAAAAAAAAGGTGAGTGAGGTTTTCTGCATATATGAGATAGTTTAAGGGGGTTTTTCCAATTTTAGCCTAAGAATGAGTTCTGAATAAAGTGGGTAATTTCGTCATTTTGTAAGTCACATGCACTGCACGTGACCGAAAAATAACAGAACCCTAACGGAGTCATGGTGTGTTTTTTTGCACCCATAGTTAAGTGTGGTTTTCTGCATAAAAAAAAGGTGAGTGAGGTTTTCTGCATATATGGGATAGTTTAAGGGGTTTTTTTCAATTTTGGCCTTTTGGAAATATAGAAAGGCGAAGCGGGAAAATTTTCTCGATGGGAGCAAAGAGTGGAAGCAAAGAGAACTTCTTGCCGAAAAGGTGAGGTGGAGTGATTCCATTGATGACTACAACTACCCCACCCTGAGGATGCGGAACTATATAACCTAACTCTTATAAATTAGATCTCTGATACAATGTTAGTTTCAGAAATATTTTGGAGAATAATAATATCTTTATTAAAACATTGAGCAAAGTATTTATAAGATTACAAAAGAAAAAGGATAGAGATGAAAACTATATAGTGATAAGCATAAAGAGATAAGAACTACATATAGAGAGCATGCACATCTATATAATAAATCACAGGGCAATTTCAAAAAAAACCTATTGAGTAGCTCTCCTTCAATTGAAACAAAATCAATGTCTCACATTCACCATCCCAAAAGAAATTCCCCCCCCCCCCCCCCCCCCCCAACCAAAAAAAATAAAATAAAATAAAATAAACCAAATTTTTCCTCCCAAAACTAAAATCCTCCTCACTTTATTACTATCTCTCTCCTCTCTTCATTTTTTCACATTAGTGATTTCAAATACAATAGAAGATTTAAATATAGATCTTTTATGCTTATTTTGATTGCTCATTTAGATATTCACTTTGGTAAATTTCATCCTCTAAAGTTACATTGAAAATAGCAAATATCTCTTCAAAAGTTAAATTTAATCATTTTGCATCCTCAAAGTTCTACAAAGTTGGATTTTACACCCCCATTTATAATTATTTTTCAACATATGCTGATGGAAATATGAACTTTTATTTACAACTAATTGTCGTCTTATTATTCAAACTTGAACTACATAAACTTCATGATGAACCGAAAGACTGGAAAGTAAATATATCCAGTATTGTACATGAACATTATTATAGTGTACTTCTCAGAAATATATTAATATATGATAGTAGAATATACTGAGAACACCAGAGTTAATCGTCAAATATTTTTACCTCCTTGATGTGTTTGACAATATTTTACTGTTGGATTGCCTGATGATTAGGCTTATGTGTTTTGTGTGAATCACTCAATATACTTATTTTGGGAAGTTAAGCTACTGTTGTCGTCTCTGTTGCTAGTTCTATAGGCATGTAGTCTTTTTTTGTATCTATAACTATATTCTTTGTTTTAATTATATCTATTGTTAGTTTTATATAATGTGTTGGTTGGAGCCGTGATGACTCTATCTGTATGATATATATATATATGGGGGCTTCGGTTGTGCACTGGCCTGGTGCACACAGCCGTGTGCACTCCTCCTCAACCGTCCGATCTTACACCGGATCATGATCTAGATCTAATGGTTGCGATTCTCTCCCGCTCTTCTCACACTTACGGAGGGGTAGTTTCGACATTTCCCCCTACCCCTCAGTCTCTATCCTTTCTTTCTCTCTATCCTTTCGACCTAATCCATTTTCCCAAATACGGAAACCCTAATCGCTCGACCTCTCTTTCTCTCCATCGCCTCGACGCTGCTCTCTCTCTCTCTCTCTCAACCCCAATCTCGATCTGCCTCTGTCTTCTCCTTTTCAGATCACTCTACCTCTCTCTCCTGAGATCGACAATACCCCAGGTGTTCACCTCTGCCTTTCTCTCTCTCTCTCCTGGTCGACGAAGCTGTCTCTCTCTCGATCGATGCTGCCATTTCAAAAATCGAAACCCCAAGGTATAAAATTTTAACTTGAATTGAGTCGAATCGTTACCCTTGTTTCTTCTTAGATTAATCGAAAAAAATATTAGTGACAGTAAGTCTTCGCTAACAAGCTTGTTTCTTCTTAGACGGTAAGTCTTTGCTAATTTTGTGTATGGTTTAAGGTAGAAACTTATACCAGTTGTTTTTAGCTGACTTAAGATCATTAAGTTTGTTGGGATTCATGTATTTCGGTAGTTAATAGTAATTTTCATGCTTTTAAAACATGAAGTGATTGTTGATTGGGGGAAAGATTTGGGATAATTAGTTGCAAGATTATAGATTCATTATTTATATTTGGATTATTTGGAAAATTAGAGATTCGTTATAATTTTAAATTATGCTAAACTGGACCTGCATTTTTGACATTGAGAATAGTTTAAAATAGCATAATGACCTTAAACCTGACAGATTTTTTTTTGTTGGTCTGTTAATAGAATGTGATTTGAAAATGTGTTTAGTGGCTTAAACCTGTTAGAATCGTGTAGGATGGCATCGAACTACTCCTCCAACCAAATCCACAATTACTATGGTAGTAGCTCTAGGTCTTCCAGAGTCAGTTCAGGACCAAGATTTAGGGCTCCCAAATGTTTTTGTCGAATGCAGACAATGGTCAAATATTCTACTTCCGAGAAGAACCCTGGTAAAGCCTACTACAATTGTCCTAATTTTTCTATCGGGTGTGAATTTTTTTGTTGGGTAGAGAATTATAGGGAAGACGAGGATAAAGATGCTACAATTAGAGAATTGTATGATGTGTAACACCCTGAATTCCAAAATATACTAAATTCGAGATTCCACAGGATCTTGTACACTTCATTCGTACAATTTTATAAGGAATTTAAAACTTTTATTTCAACAATAATTACATCAGAGTCTTTTACATCAATACGCAGCGGAATAAATAAAATACAACAATAATGAATGTACAATTGTTACAACTTTAACATTTAAGTAATCAACAGCATCAAATCATCTTTATATCTTCATGTAACTCCAAACCCTGCATATAAAACTGTGGGCGCGTCAGTTGTTTAAAACTGACGAAATATTATACACGGTCATCCTCTCTATGCCGGAAACAGTATAACGATTCTTAAATACTTTAGCAAACACAAACTTGATCACAAACAAAGCTACATGAGACTATCCTGTTGATGTCGTGTTGTACGGTGCACTTAGTCCTTAATGCAATTATTTATATTACATGACATTAATGCGCACTTGTTCGGATTCTATGCATCCCATACTACATAGGTCCGAGGGCAAGCCCTTAATCGTACTTCATCTTATAGGGTTCAATCCCTCGCCATGACTTAATCTACTACTGTAACTACGGTAAGTATCCTAGATGTTCTATGAGTTACGAGCTCATGTCCAGACAGCCTGGAGGGGAATCCCACGTCATATCACGACGCATCGTGAAGACAGCCTGTGGTCAATTCAGCCTCCGTCATGGGACATGACACCACCCGCAGTCACCAAATACCCCACAAGTGTCGCCACCGGGACGATAATTCCGGAGTAGTGCTCACGCCATGTCACGACGCATCGTGAAGACAGCCTGTGAATCACTCTCACACCGCCAATCCGATGGCCCTCATACTCATGTTTTTTTCTTACTTTCATCACATCTTCACTATATATCTCTCTGTAATTTTGGTAAGTATCCTAGATGTTTTGTGATCTACGAGCTCATGTCCAGACAGCCTGGAGGGAAATCCCACGTCATGTCACGACGCATCGTGAAGACAGCCTGTGGTCAATTCAGCCTCCGTCATGGGACATGACACCACCCGCAGTCACCAAACACCCCACAAGCGTCGCCACCGGGACGGTACTCTGTGGCAGTATCCACGTCATGTCACGACGCATCGTAAAGACAGCCTGTGAATACTCTCATACCGCCAGTCCAATGGGCCTCATACTTGTATTTTTCTCTTACTTTCATTACATCCTTACAATGTTTGTTGAAAAAGAAAATCATCACAACCTAGAGCTAGCTTACCCTACCGGACTTAAATCGAAACAACAGAGACAGTCAGCCTACCTGGCTACTTCTCAAGAGACACTCAACCTTCAACGGTTAGCTCTCAAAATTATTAATAAAAACTGCCGGTCACTAGGATCTCGCCTAGCCTATAGATTCCAACAACTATCTCTTTCTAGAGATCAACAATATTTCATAATCAATCTTAAATAATATTTCCATTTCTTTTGTTCACAACTCTTTCTCAAAAAAAACATTTCTTTTATAATCTCATAACATGAGAACAATTCAATTCGATCTCTTTATCAATTTTATCTTTCATATCCTTGTATGCATTTCAAAATAAACTCAATCAAGTATTAATAATCATAAAATCTCGTATTTTAATCTTATTCAACTTCCACTTGTCAGAAATAAAATCCAAACTCAAAAGCCTAGTTCGGTTCAGTCGACTACTGACAAGAATCAGTCGACTGTTCTACGAAACTTTGAAACTTCAATAACAACACAGTCGGTTCAGTCGACTGTTGCCAAGGATTCAGTCGACTGTCCTGCGAACCTTTGATAACACAAACATCGAAATTCAATGCAGTAGCAGTCGACTGTGGAAAATAGACAGTCGACTGTCCTGCTGATAAAAACCCAATTTCAATACTTGACAATCGACTGCCGACTCTGGCTCGGTCGACTGTCGATTGCATCAGTTGCAGTTTAGGGTGCATCCTAAATATATTTTTCGACTTTTCCAAATATGTCATACTTCTATGAAAATAGATCATTTCCAGAATGTAATCCTTTGAAAGACAATATAGTACATGTTCTCAAATTTTCTCGGTTTTGCAATAAAATAAATCTTTTCTTTAAAAATACATAAAAACACATGTAATCAATTTTCCCAAAATTGTTGTCTTTCACCAAAACTTTTCTTATATAATTTTATACTCATAAAACAAATATTAGTGAGATTAGATTCACACTTCTTTACTATATTAGCAACACACATTTTTTGTCTATACATTTACATTATTTTAACCAATGTCTCAACATGCATCAATTTCATGCAATCACTTTGATTCTAGCATTCCAAACTAACAATCATAACAATTTAGAGAAATAGAATAAGTAATTTGCATCTATCATACCAATTAAAATTTAGCAATTCAACTCTACATAAATTTGCATGCAATCTCATAATACCAAATCGATTTCAACAAATAAAGTATGTATCATCCATCATGCAAATTTCTATTCCTCAATTAGAAAGCATTTAAGAAACACCCACCTAAAGTTGAAGAATTGTATTCAAATGAACTCCTAGAATTAGAAGCTCCTAAAGAAAACTCCATTTGCAACTCCTCGAAATCCGCGCATCAAGGCAAGTCCCCACTTCCTTTCAGTAAGCATAAGTGAGCATCTCCATCTCCACTCCATTTCGGCAACATCAAGAACAACTCCCATCTTCTTTCATATACACATACTATGTATGTACATATATATACATTAGTATATGTATATAGGCATGTGGAATAGGTGATTAGGTGGAGAAGTGGACAAAGGCTTGCTGGATGATTTGAGGCTTTGCTTTCGGAATGGGCCAGGAGAGAGGGAGGAGAAAAGATGAGAGAATGAGAGACTTAGGGGGTATTTTTATAGATTAGCTAATGGGTAGTTAGAATAACCACTCCCCACATGAACACCACTAACTCCATGATTTAAAATTTAAAACTTGCTTTCCCTCCTACTTTCAAAATCAAATGTTCAGATTTTTTCTCTCCTATGAACAGCCCGGTCCCCCCAAAAATGTGTGCACATCGCACGTGTGCACGTGCATGTGCTTTGTGTACAAAATAATTTATTTATTTAATCTCTTAAAACAATTATTTATATATGTAATAAATATATAAAATTAACTTTAAAATTATACTTTTCATGCACAAAAATAGACACACACTATTCATGAAATTTATTTTGAAAGAATAATACGCTTAACACGTGCACCAAAACACGTGAGTCGCCCGTAAAATCTCAAAATACAAAAATTGAATTTATCGACCGAAAAATATATTTATAATTAATCGGAATGCAACATAAAGTATATTTAATATACATATTCGATAATGTACTCAAACGTACAGAAAAACACGTATATTGCAAGTAGAAAATTTATTTTAATAAAAATAGACAAAAATTGAATTTCGTTTACAAAACAAATTTAAACATGTTTATAAAAATAAATAATTGAAATCTATCAAAAACTTTGCACGTAACGGTGGAATACCCGAAATCGACACGTGCATCAAAAACACATACAAAGCACGTAAAAGCTCAAAGATTGAAATTTAGCATTTGAGTTGTCTCAAATGGAATTTTAAGAATGCGGGATTGCATAAATAATCTAAATTCAAAATACATATCAAAATGCGTTATGGATATCATTAATAGCAATACGAAATGCACGTGTGTAACACCCGATAGGAAAATTGTCATTTAAATTTTGCGGGGTGTTACATGATGAGCTCGTGATTCAGTCATTGTTGAGGTCAGAAGAATATCAGGGTGAGAGGAAGAATGGTTACAGGGCAGGTGCCTAGCATTATTCGGTGTTAGGATTTCTCTGTGGGCTACTGGTGTCCATGGTGTTGTTTCTTGTGTTCTTGAAGTAGTAGTGCGGTGGTGGTGGTGGTGTGGTGGTGGTGGTGTCTCTTGAAGTATAAACTTTTTCTTTGGAAAGTTGTAGTGGTGATGTATTTTGGTGGATGTATCTATCATCTATGTTGTATCTTCTACTTTGGAATGTTTAATTATAAGTGAATTTGTGAAGGGTACTAGAAGGTTAGTATGAATTTTGTAATGCTTAATTAAAAGTAACTTGTTTCATTTACTATATGTATTGTGATGCACATTTCATATTTGGCTACTTGAATACTATTTTCTGTTTTTGGATACATTAGTCCCTTCATTGTTTATACTTGAAAGAAGTAGGGCTGTTCATCGGTGCGAAACCGAACCGAACCGAAAATAACCGAACGAACCGAAATTTTCGGTTTGGTATATTTGAAACCGAAATCCGAACCAAAACTGATAAAATTTGGTTTGAACCGAACCGAATTTTGTCGGTTCGGTTCGGTTAATAACCGAACTAACCGAAATTTTTAGTACAATGGTTCTTCACTTCAAACCAGTTTGGGAGGCTTCAACAAAGTGTGTCCTTCATTCTGTGTGTCCTTCATTCGGATTATGAAAACATATTTAGTTCCTATAGAGAAAGAACATGTCTCTTTACTCGTGAATAGCAAGGGAATGAATAATCAACCCAGTAAAGCAAATCTCCATCAATATGGAGAATAGCCAAGACAAGGATCCTGGTGAATTTCCTTTGTACTACTACCATGAAAGTAATTTTACAGAATACTAGCAACTTAAAAAGTGTGTAGTGTTTATTCTCCAAACATGAAGGAAATATGAAGTGCAAAGCCATTACCACATGTCAGTACAACCAAAAAAAATACTGTAAATATGAACTAGTCTTTCCATGCATAGTTTATCCAAAGAATACCACCGACAGGAATTGCTTTAATACATGGAACGGACATGAGAACGTTGAATAATGCAATTTGGAACATTAATTCTAACCTTCCGATCGCTACTCTACTACATTTTAGAACATGGTTCAGATTTGTGGATCGCAAGGGGTTTGGTGTTTTCCGCCAACATTGTTTTTCATTTTAAAATGAGAGTGTATTAGCACCCATATTCTCCAACATATTTACAAATTATTAAGATTCTGAAGATTAATATGCCATTCTATTTTTTTTAAAACAGAACCATAAAAAGCTAAGATTTGAATAAATATATAGTGTGCCTATATTTTGCTGATTTTCGGTCCCCGTGCCGATTGACTGAAAATGCCTTGCCATTAACCAAACAAGCGCTAACAAATGAAAGCAACTAAAACTAGCTAAACATGGCAAATGATAGCATAAAGTCAAACCAACAACCAAAATCATGCAGTCAAAGCTGTTCAAATACAAACCACGAACCCCTAACAAGAGCATTAAGTCATTTATACCTCTCTTCACCTTCCGAGGGACGCCTATCTCGTCCTTCTCGTGCTCCACGGTCTGACCAAATGCCTTTGCATACGTATCATCAAACTCCTGAAACCTTGCCTTCCTAAATGCCATATTGCCATAGCACGCGCCACATTTTCGTACCATTCAACGCGTGAAATTATTCCCAATGGAGCTAAGGTGACTTAATCAATTTTTGAAGCCTTGAGTTAATTATTTTGCTTTACTTTTCTAATCTTATGATTTGAGATGGAGCTTTTGAAGTGCACTTGCATAGCAGCTTAGTTTGAGATGGATCCTAGGGGTATAATTTATTTTGGTCCAAAAAATGTTCGGTTTTTTGTTCGGTTCGGTTTATTTAGAAGCCAACCAAAAACCGAACCGAACTCCCTAAAAAAACTTCGGTTTGGATCAAAACCGAACCGAAAACCGAAAAACCGAACCAAATTGGTAAATTTCGGTTCGGTTCGGTTCGGTAATCGGTTTTAACCAAAGTATGAACAGCCCTAGAAAGAAGTGGGGGTGCTGCAAATTGGTTTGGTACTAGTAGGCATGGCATAATAATGCAACCGTAGTGCTACTCAATTTTAAGCATTTGTTTAGCTTTGTTTTGTATGTTTGTTTGTTTGTTTGTTTTGTAGCATCGGCAAAGGATGAAGCTTCAGAAGCTTGAGAAGCTTGTTCATTTTGTTGAATTACCTAAGTATGCTTATTATTTGTAGCTGAGTATGTTCATTGTCATTGAGACTGAGAATTTTTTTTTCTTTTAGTAAGTAAGAAGAGAGTTAACAATGCAAACTAACTGATGATCGATGTTGAACTTTATCCAAAACAGCGAGTTAAGCTCTCCAATGTCACTGATGGGCACAGCTATAACCTGATGTATGTGAAAAGCAGGAAGGTATTGAATGTAGAAACTGCATCTAACAACCGTTTCTCCGTTTGTAAAGTTGTCGAGACTCCATTCTTTAATGCAAACATGTATCTCCACCTTAATATGGATCAGGTGAAATTTATGTTCCGAAAATATAACAACTAAGAATATGCAGAATTATAGTAAATTCATAATGGTATATATATGTGCTATATATAAAAGGTACAGCATACTGAACAAACCGAAGCAATTTCTATGGAGTTCCTGCAATTTCTATAGCCACCAAAAACAAAAATGAAGTTAACAGAGTTCAAAGTTTCAGGCATTGAACAAAAAAAATGAAGTATCATCTCAGCACATCCAGAATTAAATATCATCTCAACACTAAAAAATGAAGTATCATCTCAACACTCAAAAATGAAGTTTCATCTCAGAGCTCAGAAAATGAAGTTTCATCTCAACACTAAAAAATGAACAAAAATATACTGCTACTGTTTCTCACGAATTTGGTTACAAAATCTCATGTTCTCATACTTCCATATTGTATTACAAAAAAATATTGCTACTACAAATAGATCAATAGTAGCCAATACCGCTACTGATACAAAAAATTACAATTAGAGATACCATTCAATGCTGCTATTGCTGCTAATGCTGCTACCGCCGCTGCTGCTCACTGAAAAATCTACATAGCACAAGAGATTTTACTTTCTACAGAGCTCACTGAAAAGAAGAAGAAGAAAAATCAATGTATCAGGCATAAGTGTAGGTGCATAACAGGAATTTAGATAAGGGGGAGCATCATTATGCTCATAACATGAAATTAATTAGGCTCAGAAATTGCATGAATTCACAACACAAGGTTTTTCCATAAGTGTATAAGTGTATCAAGCATTCTCTCAAAAAGTGTATGGGTTTAGCACTATGGTTGCAGTAGATTGCTATGCCTAATAGCTGCAACCTTCACAAACCCCCACCTCTTCCAAAATCAAATATATGCAATCTCTCAAAATTCAACATTGCCAAAGTGCATAGCTCTAATTTTTTTTTCTTTCCAAATCTCACATTTTAATAGAGCTCAGAAAATTTAACAGAGCGCAATTGTAAACACAGCTCAATTGGTTTCAACCCAAATTGAAACAGAGCTCACTGTGAAACACAGCTCAAAATGAAATAGTGCTACTGCTAATATCAAGAGAGCTCAATAACCAAACAAATATAAACCCATATCAAATTTTAACCAATCAAAAAAAAAAATATTAACAGAGCTCAATTTCGAACAGAACTCAAGTTTTCAAAAAGAGCTCAAGCTAAGGAAAATGCTACTACTGAGAATGACTAATATCATGACAGGAAAGTGACTAACGGGCTAGGGGAAATATACAAACTACCCCTCGTTAAGTGTGAGATGAGTGGGAGTGTTGCATAGCCACTAGATATGGATCATGATCGAGATTAAGATCAGATGGCTGAGGAGGAGTGCAGACAGCTGTGTGCACCACCCCAGTATATATATAAAAACAAAGAAGCACAAGGATATATTTGACTTGGTAGGTGGGGAAAACAATAAATCCAACTTGACCATTCCATGAATTCATCACTGTCTATCAATTCATCCCCAAAATAAAATACAGCAAGGCATCAAATTTACCAAATTGTTCGCGAGTCAAATACTTCCCTCAGTTCATATAGTTGTTACCATCCTCAGAACTATCTTCAATAGAGGAATTCACCTCTTCTTTATTGAATGCACTGCTGCCATTGAAAAGATGAAGCAAAAGTAAGTTAATATGCAAATTAAAACAAATAATAATAAAGTGTATGATAAATTTAGATTTTCAAATATAGACAAGTTCATGTTATACTTATCAACCTTCTTTGGGCAAGTTCTCGTATCATGGCTTTGCTCGCGCAATCCGCAACAATTGCACTTTCTTGGTTTTCCTCTTAATTTCTCGCGCATTGGTTTCAACCTCTTCCCACTTAGTCTTCCCTTGGTTTTACATTGAAGAGGTTCTTCAACCGAAACTTGAGACAATACCACTTCCTTCCCGTGTAATCTTGTTACACTACCTTTAGCCACTCCACTACCTTCGGGTGCCATTAGATTAAATCCTTCAATACACTAGATTATATTGTCATGCATGAACATGTACCCTTCATTTGATCCTAATTCAATCTCAACTTGTCTTTTCGCTAGGTTATTCAATTCACAGTAGCATAAAGCAAAATTCTCACTATTATTCCCTTCATCAATGCCACTTGGATTTGTGAATGTGTGTAGCTTCTTCTAATTACTTCTCGAGTCCATCTTTTTAAAATATATTGCTTTGGAAGTTCATTACAATTAGAGAACTTAAGAAAAGTCAAAAAATGCTTGCAAGGGACACCAACAAATTCAAACATGGAGCATGAACAACACCAAAACTGAGTATATTTGGAATAAGTAATCATGGTCTCTTTTTCTGACCTACCAATGAATGCCACTGCATAATAATCATAAGCGGCATTGACGTCTTCTTCCATCAAATTCACGTTATATAATAGGCTTTCTTTGAGTTCCTTTTGGAAGTCATAAAACAATGCCAAAGTGTACAACTGGACCATTGTTCCTCCATATACCATTCGGTTTTCAATTTAGGTTTTCGATCAGGTGTACAATGGTTCTCTTTAAGTTCTTCTTCTCTTTGCCTACCAATTACTCTTTCGAATAACAAGGTAAATTCATGAAGTGAATACTTCTTTTGTGTGTGCTTCTTTAAGAAAGAATTCATTCATTCACTTCTTTGGCTACTTGACATGTCGGTCCAAAAATGAGTCCTATGATATACGGGGGCCCATTTCTCACGAATTTCAAAAATATCATTCAACAATTTATTGTTTTCTGCCCCAAATTCCAAAACCAAAGACTTTCATTGATCTTCAAAACAAACACTATTATACGAATTCCAAATATTATCTTTAAACGCATCCATAAACTTCACATTTTGAACCAATTGAGGCACCTCCCCGAGGATCTTATCTAAAATTTGCCATATGCAATATCTTTGGCGAATTTGAGGAAAAACTTCTTTTATTGCAACATCAATACCCCGGTCTTGATCCGTTACAATGCCAAGAGGAGCTTTCTTCATGACTCCTAGCCATTTTTTAAATAACCAAACAAAAGATGAAGCCGTTTCATTTGGGATGAAACCACAACCAAGAAAAATAGACTGCTAATGATGATTTATTCCAACAAATGGAACAAATAGCATTCCGTAATGGTTTGTACTGTGTGTTGCATCAAATGAAACTACATCACCAAATAGCTCATAATTCATCCGAGCAATCTCATCAACCCAAATACAATTAGACAATCTACCACACTTATCTTGCTTGAATGCATTTTAAAAAAAGGATTTTTTTTCCTTTTGCCATTTGAAAAAATCTACCAAAATTTGACCATCGTGACCTTTCAATGACTCCCTCAAGTCTCTTTCATGATTTCTAGCATCGGTTTTGGTAAATCCAACCCTATCATATCCCCCACTTGAGTTTTCAAAAAAAATCATTTGTTTGCATGTAGGAATATTAGCACCCGTAAGTTGCTCCATTATTACTTTATCGGAACTTGGCATAATACGGTTATGCATCAACAAATGCCGTCTACCTGGTGAGGTGAAAGTATGATTGTGTACCTCATGAAAAGAATAAAAAGACAATGAATTCGTTTCTTTTGTTTGTTTTCACACGAACCAATGCATTGCAAGCAGTTGTAGATGTAGTCCCATTTTAATTTCGTTATTCTTACTTTTCGACACCCCCGCTTTATTACAAAGAAAAGTTTTTTCCACTACCTCACCATTCTTCAGTTTATGAGGTCTCTTACGCATTTGAAAATCCACACATTTCGCATAGCTATCATAATAACTTTCTGCTAGCTCAAGGGTATCAAATTTCATACCTAATTTTGGTATTAGATGCTCGTCAACAGTAGGTGTAAAATCACCTTCTTGAATACACAAAAAATTGTCATCGAGTTGTGAGCATCCTTCCCCCCTCTCCTTCCTATTACAAATTCAAATATATAATCAAATAGCTATCGCAGTATACGTACACATTTGATTCAATAAATTAGGGTTTTCCAATTGGGGGAAATTGAAGGGGGGAAATTATTACCTGAGATCGGCACAAGATGGTGCTACGTATGTAACCTGAGATCCAAAAAATAAAAGGAGAATCGAGCGGTTTAGCAGCAGCTAAGGGGGAACTGTTTCAGATTCGCAGCTAGGGTTTGGGGTTTCGATTTTTGAGATGGCAGCGTCGATCGAGAAAGAGACAGCTTCGTCGACCAAGAGAGAAAGAGAGCGGCAGAGGTGAACACCTGGGGTATCGTCGATATCGGGAGAGAGAGGTAGAGCGATCTGAGAAGGAGAAGACAGAGGCAGGTCAGGATTGGGGTTGAGAGAGAGAGAAAGCAGCGTTGAGGCGATGGAGAGAGAGAGAGAGAGGTCAAGCGATTAGGGGAAAGAGAGAGGTCGAGCGATTAGGGTTTCCGTATTTGAGAAAATGGATCAGGTCGAAATGTTAGAGAGAAAGAGAGGATAGAGACTGAGGGGTAGGGGGAAAGGTTGAAACTACCCCTCCGTAAGTGTGAGATGAGCGGGAGAGAATCGCAGCCATTAGATCTAGATAATGATCAAGTGTAAGAACGGACGGCTGAGGGGGAGTGCACACAGGTGTGCACCAGGCCAGTGCACAACCGAAGCCCCCATATATATATATATATATATATATATATATATATATATATATATATATATATATATAAATATATATATATATATATAAATCTTCGGTTGCACACTACTTTTGGTGAGCACTCCGTGAGTACTCACGAACTAGAGACCCTATGAAAAATCCGAACCGCTCATATTGTTCTATATGCCTTAGATAGCCTAACAAAAAAAAATCAAGTAATTTGAAGTTCATTTGCCCATGATTTACATCATCACAAAATTGTATGGCTGAAAATTCTAACATCTTGATGGATGGGCAAATGAACTTCAAATTACTTGATTTTTTATTGTTAAGCTATCTAAGGCATATAGAACGATATGAGCAGTTCGGATTTTTCATAGGGTCTCTAGTTCGTGAGTGCTCACGGAGTGCTCACCAAAGTAGTGTGCAACCGATATATATATATATATATATATATATATATATATATATATATATATATAAGAATTTAGAGATATCTATGTGATTATTTTACGACATTCTAATTGTTTTTTATAACTTATTATGGTGTTCATTGTTCGGTGGCGTTGTGTATAAATATTGATATTTATGTGATTTGTTAGTTAAACAAGATTGCATATATTTTACTATTTACAAAGCTTTTCGTGTATTGCATCGTTTTGCATGTTGTAGCATTCCGAAAACGTGTCGCAGGTACGTGCCTATGGCCAAACTAGTATGTTAACCAAACCAACAATCGTAGAGCTAAATCTGTCCACACTAAACCTGTTCTGCAGGACAACATACCACCCCTCCTCTTCTTTAAAAGAAACCACCAACTCGCCAACCCAACACTCAGACGAGAGAGAGAGAGAGAGAGCAGGTGGAGTAAGTAATGGCGGGCTTAATCGTGCTTCTGGATTCCCAAAACCCCATCCCAAAATGCCCCCAAATCATCAACAAAACCGACCTTGCAAAAGGATCCCCACTTTCTTCTCCCTCCTCCTCTTCCCACTCTAGCCCTACAAGCCCTTTTCTGGAATACTGCTATCTTTGCCGCCAACGCCTCCAACAAGGCAAAGACATCTACATGTATAGGTAGGGTCATTTTGGGAACAGATGAAACCTCTTCTGTCTCTTAGAAAAAAAAAGTCATTTTTGATGTGTTTTTTATAATATTGTATTTGTGCAGGGGGGATAGAGGGTTTTGTAGTGAGGAGTGCAGGAGAAGGCAGATCTTCATGGATGAAGAGAGCGTGAGCAGAGATGGATGTTCTTTGGCAGCGGCTTCAGCGGCGGAGGTGGCGGCGAGCCGTCGGAAAATTGGATTTGCTTAGAGTTGCTGAAAATATACCCTCATGGTTTAATTTATTTGTGGGAACTCTTTGTTTCTGAGTGGGTGAAGAGAGGGGTATTTTGGGATTTTTTGGTTTATGGGGGTAAGGGATAGTTTTGTAATTTGTGGTATGTTTGTAAGGAAGATAGATAGAAAGATGGTGGATTGGGCTTATGAGTTAACAATGAGATATAATGGTAAACCTCAAGTTATAAAATTATTATTATCTTTTTTTGATAGCATTTGAGGGTTATATTTTGTATAAATGTAATATTGCAAAAGTATTATCACTTACAGTATTTGGTGCAGAAGATTGCTTTAATCAACATCATGAGAAAAGGAAAAATTATAATATATTTGGAACATAAAATGTATAAGAAGATAAGATTGAAGAGAAATGCTAGGCATATATGATATTATACGTTAAATTTATTTATTTGTGGGTCCATTAATTATTAACAGATAAATGTGTAAGATCTAACAATTACTAAACGACAAGACTTATGTAAGTTTGGAGTAAAATCTAAAAATAGGGATCTTCATGTGTTTGTTTGACTTGTGACTAATTAAGAAGTTCTTTTATTTTTTGCACCTTCAATTTGGGAGGAGAACAATAAATTTCGATTGTTAAGAAATAAGACCAGAATGTTTTCTCTATTATTTCAAGGATTTTAGTAACTAAAGGTCATTAGCATAGTGCATATTTTTAACAAATTGACTTGGTGCATATAAATGTTAATAAACCAGTTTGGTTACTCCATGGAATTTGTATAAAGAAATGAAATATATATCTATATAATAAATTACAAGATAATTTTATAAAAAAAAATATTAATACTAAAAAATAAAATAAAATTAATGGCTCGCATTCACCATTATAAAAGATATTTTTTTTCTAAAAATTTTCCCTCCAAAACATAAATTATTCTCATCTTATTACTATTTCTCTTTTCTCTCTTCATTTTTTTAGTTCTCTCTCTCTCGCTCATATCTACACTTTTTAGAAAAGAATGAACTATAAAATTAGATGTTTTCAACAGTTGGATAATTAATAGTAGCATTAACATGTTGGATTTTCTTCGCCTTTTTTATGTATTTTGTCTGTATTTTCTTTATGTGTTTTGTTTTGTCATTATTTTCTTTATTTATTTACTGGGTTTTTCATATGATACAACGTTCGCAATAACATGCTGTACACACGTATCCACAGACAAACCTAGTGTGTATGTGAATGAAAGCATAACTAAGAATGGTCCATATATATATATATATGAATGAAAGCATAACTAAGAATTGGACCATGCTGCTATGACAAATAATCTCTAATACTATAATGGGAGAAGACCTTAGTGTTATTTGTAAATCTACCACCTTACATGCATTGCACGTGCAATGTCAACTATCTCATTATACAATTTATTTAAATTTATCAATTTGCGTGCATTGTATGTACAACTCAAACTCTCTTATTATATTCTTTATATTACTTTTAAAAATATATATTTATTAAAACGTGCTATATTATATTATTTTTAAAACCACGTGTTAAATAATAGTATTTATAACCAGAGATGTTGCATATACGAACGAACTTTAGCATGTGAAAAAAAATTACTGAAAAAAAAAGCTGTCATAAATTATTTATGTAGTGAGATATAAAAAGTTTGTATCAAAATCAATAATTTTGTATACTTTCCCTAAACTAGTAGACCAATAATCCGAGAACGGTTCCACAATAAGTGCTGGCTCACTAATAAGGGCAAGGGTATCTAAAGTGCAAATATAATTTTCTGAAAGATTAACACACAATTACGATTATCTTCAGGACTATTACACAAAAAAAAACATTCATAAAAATTCATTGAGTTGTCTCAAGATAGAGAAATCTCAGTGCAAAAGCAATGGAAGAGAAAATAGAAGAGGAAGAGAGGATGAAAAGAAAGTACATATGACAGCTCATAATCTTTTCCCCCATAACTATTCAATAAAAGAACCAAAGATGAAGATAAATACTGTAATGATATTGAAAAGGATGCATTAGAGGAATTTTTCCCAAACTGTCCCACTCTTCGAAAGTTTTTCCCAAAGTGCCTTATTTTTTAAAAAAAAATTCAAAACTCCTTACTCGCTTTTCGAAAAAGCGAGTTTGGATAAAAACTCAATCGATTTTTCAGAAAACGAATGTGAGATTTTGATTTTCAATAGTCAGACTCGTTTTCTGAAAAAAGAAAAAACGATGAGGTTTAACCCAAACTCGCTTTTTCGGAAAACGAGTGTCGATTTGGACTTTTTAACCCCCAGGCTCGAAAACCAGACCTTACTTTCTCTTTCACTCTCTTCTTCCCCTTCCTCTTATAACTCCGAAACTCTAACCCATCTCTCATCTCAATTTTATCCATTAACCCCCAAAATTCGTCGATTAACCCATAAAATCCTCGCATTTCTTATCTTATTTCGATTTTTCACTTCTCTCATCTATATATCTCATCTCGATTAACCCAAAAAACCTAAATCCCAATATCAAAGAGTTCGTTCATTTTCAAATTTGGGGATAAAGAGTGCGGTTGAAGGAGCTTCTTCGACCTCTTATTCACTACTTTAACGGTATATTTCTCGTACTTCTGAATTTTTTAATTTCTCTTTTTTTTTGAAGCATTAACATTGTCTGTGTGTTTAATCACCCAAAATCACCCAAATTTTTGGTATAGTTAATAACATTGTATGTTTGTTTATAAGTATGTTATACATATTTGAGTATATGTACGTATATAGTATATTCCATTTTGAGTATATGTAGGTATACAGTGTAAAAATTGTATATATATATATATATATATATATATATATATATATATATATATATATATATGTTGATATATGTAGGTTATATATTTTTTGTATAGTTAATAACAATTTGTTTAAGTTGTAGTGTACTCTCGGTAATTATAAATGGCACGCACAATGGGTAATGTGGATGAAGGATCGAGTAGTAGTCCTCCTCGCGGCGACGGACCACGTACTTCTTTTGGTCCACCTCCTTGTGGTGGACGTGGTCGTGGTCGTGGTGGTACTGAGCGTACTAATGTAAGTGATTAACTATTTTTATTCGGTTAGTTTGATTATCATATAATAAAATTTAATATCGGTCTATTGATTTAAATGTTATTGTTGTGTAGGTCCCAACTAATCCAAATGAGGCGGGCCCTTCTTCTTCAGCCCCTTCTTCATCATCTTATATTCCTCCTGCAGGTCCCGATCCCTTCGACCCTACACTTCTTACTCTCCAATCACATTACCGTTCGAAGGATGTGTGGAAAGGAGAATCTAAGGAGTGTACATTTAGAGGGGGTCATCCACTTCCTAGGCATCCACGGATTCACGAGAATCTACGGGACTGTGGGTTATATGGTATTGGATTGATAAGCTCCATCATATGTGATCAGCCTCTTCTTATCGCTTCTTGAGAGATGGCGGCCTGAAACACATACCTTTCACCTGCCAATTAAGGAGTTGACCGTAACACTACAGGACATCTCCGTACTCACCGGTCTTCCAGTTGATAGGCAGGCAGTGATCAGTACAATAAACTTCGAGCCGGTATACCTAGTGGAATAATAGTCACGCCCCACTTTCCAAAAAGAATACGGAATACGGATATGCAACAAAATCCCAGCGAATGATTTTCATCATCCATAAGCTGTTCAAGAAATCTTTACAACATTCACAAGAATCATCAGAGTCGGAAGCAAAAGAATCAACCGCATGCACATATGAGCCAAAATACCAACAAGAATACTTGAAATCAAATGTATAAATCTCAAATAGTCATGATCTGAATAAAACAAATATCTTGGGTCACATTGTCCAAATACAAGAATAAATCCAAGTCTCAAAATACAATATTGTTCAAGCAAGCTACAAGAAATAATAATAATAAAATGCAGTACTAATACTTCATGTCACCGATACCATCTGGAACCTGTTCTCCAAAATCTGCAATTCAACGAATGCAGAAAAGAGGAAAAGAGAAAAATAAGTACCCGTCAATTGCAAGTTACGGGCCACTTATAATTTAGGATACAAGCACATGGGGAAACTAACTAGCAACATGGTATAAGTATGATGTCAAAATAAACAACTAGCATGGCAAAAGTGAACAAGTGTAAATGGCATGAATCAAGTGTCAAGTAATCAAGTATCATGTAAACATGCATCAAGTATCAAGTATCAAATCTCATGTAAACAAGTCTCATGTAACATGTAGTCAAGTGTCAAGCAAGCATGTATCATGTTCAAGTATCATGTATCAAGTCCTGTAGTGATTACTATCTAGGTAGCACTTCATGCAACCCACCTTATATGGTTGCTACAACAAACTATTTCGCTTTAGATTTCATAGTGGACCATAGAGGGCAATACACTCGGGGACAAGTCAAGTAATCGAGCTCCAAGCTCCAAGTATCATGTATCATGTAATCACATATCAAGTTGTGCAAGTGGCAAGTATCATGTCTTACGTACAAGTATCAAGTTATCACGTGTCAAGTATCATGTCTCAAATAATTACGTAGGATCAGTGGATCCCCTTCTGAGTACATGTTTCTGAATTATCCACTATTAGATCTGTCCCTTAAATCCCGGCTTGGTTATTTATTATTAATGTCAAATAAGCATGTATATGTGCAAAATATATCAAAAATAATATGGCACGATCATATGACAAGTGCAAGTTGTAAGATAAATATGTACGATTGCAAGATATCTTATAAAGGAATAAAATAGACAAATCTTAAGTTCATGACAGCAAGACCATACTGTAGTAAAACGGTGATTCTCAGTGTTACAAGCATGCAAATCTGAATCAGTCAAAACGTCTAGAAAATAGACTCCCAACCGAATCCAGCGAGTATAAATAAGTCATATATTAATTCACAAAAACATAGCTCAAAACTAATTTGAATATAGAAAATAGGTTCAGCCAGAAATTAGGAAAATAAATTCAAGAGCACGAAAACAGCACGAAAACACATTAAACGAATCCACTAAAAATATGGGGTATTTCCCTATATGTCTAGTATCAGAACATAAAGTTTCATAATTTTCCACTCAAGTTAGACCAGTCATCAAAAATCAGAAAACATCAATAAACAATAGTTTGGCAAATCTGGAAATTCCAACACTGATGTACGAAAACTATAATATCTTGTAATACCCCGTAATTTGTGAATAGTATGATAAATAAATATATAATAATAATAATTTGGGGGGTTGTCCTATAGTAATACTCTATAGGAGGATTTGTATGAAAAGAAAATATTGAATGAAAGGGGGCCCATGGTAATGGAATGAAAGCACTTGTGTGCTGTTCATGTTCGGTTGACTGTGGTCAAACATGCTAGTGATGATGTGGCGGATGCCATGGGGGGCCCACCCGGTTTGGTTGAGAAAGATTTGAATGGATAGGTTGATTATAAAAAAGGATTGATTCGGGATTTGTAAATGAGATTTGAGAAATATAGTCCCACATGGAAAATATACAAAAAAATAATTTGAGTATAAATATAATTAGCCAATGATCAAGAGTCACCTAATTGGTTAACCACCTTTTGAGAGACAGCCTGTGGTGGGCAGTTGTACTACATAGTATCTAATTTGTCTTCTAGAAAATATTAAAATTGTGTGAGTATTGGGACGGGGCGTTACAAGTTGGGTGATAATTTGAGTATTGGGGCGGGGCGTTACAGGATCAATCTCCCCGAGGACCAGCACATGTTACCTCCACTCGATTTACTGGTCCGACAATCTCGCATGGATGGCCAACCTCAACAGATGTCTGACATACTTCCATGATGAATTGGATAGGTTGGCAGATGATTGCGTCGTATGGCTGCCCTACACGGAGGCGCGTGTTACTCGACTACTGCCTATTTGCTTGTACAGGCGCGATCTGTGGTTGACAAAGGCACCACTAATCAACTTTGGCACAGTTGAATTCTACTACGTTAATAGAGTGCTACGTCAGTTCGGTCTTCTTCAAATGATTCCTGTTGCTGAACCGTTCAATGCCGATATGCATTCTATCACTGGAATTGGTCGACAACCTGGGCACAATTGGGCCGCATGCTTTGCTACATATGTCGAGAGATGGAATCAGCACCGGTTCGACGAAATCAATTGTGACATTCTTCCGTTTGACTGATCGGTGCATACGACTTACATGGCTTGGTACGAGAGGATGACTAGACGCTATATATCTCCGACAATACAGACTCCTGCTGGTGTGGTAGTCCCGATTCGTTGACCAGTAGCCAAACCAGCAGATGAACATTCGATGAATTTGCCTATGTTCCAACTGAAGGCATCGACCCTTCGTACAATTTTAAGTTTTTAAGTTTTGTTGTATTTTTAAAAATATTTCTAAAATTTTGGTTCATATATACATTCACTGTATCTAATATTTCAACTTCTCATGTTTTTTAGATGAGCCAGACTTGGGCTATGGCTAAAAAATGTGCGGTCGTGTAGAGGAGCAACGTCGCGGAACCGGTGAAGGACTTTGCACGCGAGATGATGACGTCGTGTCGTACACAAGCTGATGTTGTGGGCGAGGGAGCAACCTTAGATGCCATACTAACTACTCCTACACATCGAACCTGTGCACGTGGTGTTCGTAGGAAGAAAGTTGTCCATAGACCCCCACCTCGTCCCAGAAACATTCCGAAGAAGAAGATGAAGAGGCTGAGATACAAGAAAACATTGAGGGGACACAACAATAAGAAGAGGATCCGATTCCGATGTTCGGTATCATACAGGCCACTCCACAATGTTGTAAAAGGCAAAGGAGACCCCCCCCCCCCCCCACTTTCTTCACACCCGATCCGTGAAGCTTTTTTTGTATTAATTTTTCAACGTTTTCTAATGTATGTTTCAATGTCATAAACTTTTATAAATTTGAAATGTATGAAGCAATGCAAGTTCGTATGGGGTGTGTGAGTGTGTGATTGTTTCATTGTTTCAAAGTTTTGAATGTTTGTGTTTTTGTGTTATGTATGAGTGTGAATGTTGTGAGTTGAGAATTGGTGAAGACGATTGTAGTGAAAATGATAGACTGATTGGTTGAGAATTGGTTGGGAATGGTTTAGATAAAAGTTGAGAATTGGTGAAGTGAATTGGTGAAGAGAATTGGTTGGGAATGGTTGAAGTGAATTGTAAGCAAACATGGTGTGTGAGTGTGTGATTGTAAAAGTATTTTTTTAAGCTTATACTCGCTTTCTCAGAAAGCGAGTCTAGTATTGAGCTCCTCGCTTTCTGAGAAAGCGAGTGTTTAGCCTGTATGCATTTTAATAGTAGACCCAAGAGAAAAGCGAGTCTAGTTGAAATCACCTCGCTTTCTCGGAAAGCGACTGTGGAGTAGATAGTTTTCCAAGGATCAAGCTGATCTCTGGAAAAATCACTACTCCACGGTCTCTTTTCGAGAAAACGAGGTGGTTTCAACTATACAAGCTCAATACTCGCTTTCTCAGATTGTGAGGAGTTCAATACTATACTCGCTTTCTGAGAAAGCAAGTCTAGGCTTAAAAAATGCAACTTCAATTTTGCTTACAATACTCTTCAACCAATTCACCAATTGTCAGCAATGCACTACACCAATTCTCAACACGCAACAATCACACTCATACATAACAAATAGAATTTAACGCTTTTTTAGAATTAAACTAATACAAATTAGTACAAAGTCCAAATTACATAGGTCAATTTTGGGAAGCTAGGATTTTGGGTTTCGGAGTTAAGAATAGAGTAAAAAGAGAGATAAGAAAGAGTAAGAACGGAGAGAAAGTAAGATCCAAATTGAGATCTGAAGCTTAAAAAGCCCAATCGACACTCGCTTTCCGAAAAAGCGAGTGTGGGTTAATCCCCATCGCTTTTTCAGAAAGCAGGTCTAGGTTTTCTGAAAACCAAAGCCTCACACTCGCTTTCTGAAAAAACGATGGGATTTTACCCAAACTCGCCTTTTCGGAAAGTGAGTAGTGCGTTTTGGGAATTTTTTTTAAAAAGTAGAACAGTTTGGGAAAAAACTTTCAAAAAGTGGGACAATTTGGGAAAAATTTTGCATTAGAGCATCTCTTGTCGTGTTGAGTCAAATTTTGGGTATTTGGCAAATGAAAATGGCAAATGCACTACAATTGTTGATTGCCAAAAAAAATGAGTATTCGAAATTTTCAAAATCTCAGACGAAAGACAATTTTTTGTCTGAAGTAATTTTTTTTAATGAAATATTAGTACGAACGAAATTTTTTTTTTTCGTCCATCCAAGTTTTTTAAAATAAAAAATCCAAAATCAAGGGACAGCGAACCCTTTCCCGTCCATCCATTTTTGGTGTTTTTTTTTTCTTTTTTTCGATCGGACGGGAAATCCTTTCCCGTCCATCGAATTCAATCCTTTCCAAAATCAAGGGATAGCAAATCCTTTCCCGTCTATCCATTTTTTAGAAGAAAAAAAGGGGGGACGGGAAATCGAACATCGTCCTAGGAATGTGGTGGGCAAATTTGATCATGGATGAAGTTTAGTTTATCGTCTGATACGTTTGAGAACAGAAAAAATCTCTCCAACGAAATTTATTTTTTCGTTTGATACAACAGACGATAAATATGCTTCCGTTTGCTATATTTTCCAAAATCGCAAATTTTCTGCCATATTTGGTAGTCTACTGTTCACCAAAAACCCAAATTTTGACTTTTTAGCCAACGACTGCAGCGCTTTCTTTCTCATTTTTGGAAAAATTGGAAAAATAGACAACGACTACAGATGCTCTAGAATTTATTTGGCCATATATAGTATCTGCAACCAACAACACGTAACTAGTCGTGTCACTTAATTTGAAAGATTTATGTGGATGTTCTCGTCTTCATTGAATCCATTTCGGCTCTTCTACATAAACTGTGTTAGAATGCATATATTTCTAATCTCTAGTGTTATAATAAAAAGTTAGAGTTGTCATTTGTAAACAAATAAATAAATTTATACATCGCTCGTGTATAACTATTATAAAATAGGTCTTAGGTTCAAGTCAAGACTACATCCAAATTTTATTTTAAAAAATAGATTTATTATGTTGTTAGTATGTTCTCTGTAACGGAATTTGTCGATGGTTTTCATCATACTTCACTTCGAAAAATGGTATATTTATGCATTTGTCGTAAAACAATAATTATTACCAGTTAGTGTATTGGAAAAATATATCCAACTTTAACAATATTTATTTCGCTTATATTTTATGACAAAGTTCAATATTATAAACGGTATTTTGGAGGAGGATGTAGGATTTTTAGGAATAATTTTCTTCATTGCCACTTTTCCTTTTTTTCTTCCCCATAAACAATAGCGAGCCTGAAGACATATAAAGAAAAGAACAAAAAAAAATTGTGGACCTTTCTTGCCAAAAACCCAATGGGCCCATAAAAGGCTACGGATTGGAAAGAACATAGCAAAATGACTTCCCAATCATTTTAATATGCAGGGTGCTCTTAAGTAACGCAAAGTCAAGGTTAGAAAAGCCCATGAGAATAAACATACAATCATAAAAGAAATGGCACAATTAAATTCAAGATAGATAAGTTAAGCAGATTATGGTCCAAAATACGAGTTTCTTTTTTCCTTTTTCTAAGAAAGCCCGGAGCCAATATTGCTTACATCAAGCAAATGTAGTTATCCCCAACAAGCCCGGAGCCAAATATCGCTAAGCGCCAACCGAGTGTGGACTCTCAATGCGGGTTCTGTCACGCTGCCCTGGAGACTAGAGACCATCTTTTTCTTCAATGTCCTAGGAGCAAAGCGGTACTCATAGAGGTACTCAGTGCCCTAGGGACAACTCAATTTTCTAGTACATACGAGGACCTATGGGTAGGTCCAAAGTTCGCGTCGGAGAGAGGTTCTATGAGAGAAGCGTGGTATATCGCTATCGCCGCAATGACCTGGGTTCTTTGGCTAGACAGAAATAACCTTTACTTTCGTAGAACTTGCAATAGTATTTCTGGCAATTTGACTCACATTATACATTTTATTTCATTTTGGGCTATTGTGGCTGCAGCAGGTCTCAGGGAAAGGATTGCGAGCGTATTCCAGGTGGAGGAGTTTGATGATGAGGAGATCGAGATTGGGCCGACGATCGATTAAGCCAGCACGGCCTACTATGATCATAGATACCCACCACCCCAGGGTTTGTTGGGGGGATATGTGCTTCTGTTTAGCGGCTACTCTATGTTTCGTTGTCCCACCCACCATGTTCTAGGTGGTGTTTATGTACTTTTATTTTGATTGTAGGACTTTGTAATGGACTCAGTACTCTGAGTTTGTTTTATTAATCCCTTATTAATGAAACAGGGTGGCCAGACTCCACCTTTTCTTCCAAAAAAAAAAAACAAACGATATAAAAACTATGGACAGGGGCGTATCTGAGTTTCACGGGACCCAAAGCAAGTTCTCAAATGGGCATTTTGTAAGTTGACAAAATAAAATTGACAATTATTTAAATGCAAATAAACTTGGAGCTTTGAAGGACAAACTACATGCTTCCAAAAAATAATTAATTAATAATGTTTTGGTTTTATCAAACGCCCCTTAATTTTTTTTTCTTTTTGAAGGCAACCCTAGTAATCCTTTCATCAGCAGATACAAAATTTAGAAGAAAGGGAAAAGAAGCAAACAAAGGAAACATGTATATGCACTTGAAGATTACATTATTACAAAGAGATAAATATGATATACTAGAGAACACAGTCCAAATGAAGTGATGATGATTATATGCATATGAGAATACTAGTCGGAAGCTTAAAATGTAGAATAATCATATGCACTTGAAGATTTGATTAGAAATTTATCATAATCAGATTAATATGATATACCACATAGAACATTGAAAAAATATCATAGTTGCAGGCGTGGGCTGAAAAATGATATTAAATTCATAAAATGGTAAAATGGCATGTAATGTAAAAAATAGTTAGTTTTAAAAATAAAAAATAATTTAAATATTAATTAGCCCATGCAAGTTTCGAACCTGCAACCTTGATGTTATTAACACAATGCTCTAACCAAATGAGCTAATATGCTAACTATTTCAAAGTTTCGATAATACAGTGTAATCATATCTAAAAATAATTACATTTTTTAAACATTATAAATACTTAAAAAATATAGGGCCCTATAAAATTGGGCCCAAAGCAGTTGCTTGTGCTGCCTGGGCCTAGATCCGCCCCTGACTATGGAAGAGACTGGGACTAACGGCTGTTACTAGTTCTTTTGGTCGGAGACACTTTTGGCCTACAGCATTGTCAAATAAGGTCTTATACTAGTATGAAACTCCCATTTTTCATTAGCACTAATCTATATAATAACAAGGCAATTTTTTTAAATAAAAAAAAATTTAAATGGCTCTCCTTCAATTGAAACAAAATCAATGACTTACGTCCACCGTTTCAAAAGATATTTTCCCTCCAAAAGTTTTCCTGAAAAACTAAATTATTCCCCTCCCCCCCCCCCCCCAATATTATTCTCTCTCTCTCATCTCTTCACTTTTCTGATTTCTCTCTCTCTCTCTCTCTCCAGAAATTTAGATTTTCAAATTTTAAGTTTGTAAATTTTCAGATTTTTTAATTATTTTTTTTATTCCTCATGTAGAAAATTCTACTGAGTTCCCTATTGATTTCAAATGCAATGGAAGATTTAAATCTCTCTCTGTCTCTACCCATAAATTTGAATTTCATATTTCAGGTTTGTAAATTTTCGAATTTTCCAAATTTTTATGTTTTTTTATTGCTCATGTAGAAAATTTCATTAAGTTTCCTGCTTGATTTCATATACAATGAAGATTTAAATAGATATTCACTTTGGTAAATTTCAACCTCCAGAGTTACACTGATAGTAGTAAATATCTTCTCAAAAATTAAATCTCATCGTTTTGCAGCCTCAAAGTTCTAAGAAGTTAGATTTTACACCTACATTTATAATTATTCATACATGGACTTTATTTACAACTAATTGTTGTCGTACTATTCAAGTTTAAGCTACATAAACTCCATGATGGATGTTTCACATTCATGCATATGAAATATTGGAATGAAAATGTATCTAGTGTTATACATATAGTGTACATCTTAGAAAGTATACTAACATCATCAAATTTTTTTTCCTGCTTAATATACAAAGCAAGTTTTTCATCAAAACCAAACAACATAATCTGTCTTACTTCTCGTTGCTATTTGCAATGAATAATATCACTATATATGACCATGTAAGTTTTTTTTAATGACATCTATAACTCTTTTATATTAGATTCATTAACTT
The DNA here is from genome assembly GCA_017893485.1 of Hemerocallis citrina. Classification (NCBI taxonomy): domain Eukaryota; kingdom Viridiplantae; phylum Streptophyta; class Magnoliopsida; order Asparagales; family Asphodelaceae; genus Hemerocallis; species Hemerocallis citrina. The sequence goes on from CM030361.1 coordinate 70,626,829, forward strand.
TTTTTAATATTCCTGATATTATAATGCTTACTTTCATATGCTGCATCATTCTGAAGATGTGCTGTAGGCGCGTTCCACATGCAAACCTAGCGTGTGTATATATATAAACATAGGGAAAGCTTCGGTTGAGCACTACTCTAGTGCTCACCGCGTGAACACTAGGCCTTCGGGCGTTCATATCGACGATCCGAACCATTCACATTGATCTACACATCTAAATTAGTCTAAATATATAAAATTAAATCATTTGAAATTTATTTGCCCATCCATCATGAAACTATAAAAACAATGATTTTCAGCCATACAATTTTGTAACACTTCAATGAATGGGCAAATCAATTTCAAATGATTTGATTTTATATATTTAGACTAATTTAGATGTGTAGATCAATGTGAATGGTTCGAATTTTCGATATGAACGCCCGAAGGCCTAGTGTTCACGCGGTGAGCACTACAGTAGTGCTCAACCGAAGCTTTCCCTATAAACATATAGAGAATCTTTCGGTTGCGCACGCCTCTGGTGCGCACAGGGCTGCGCATGCGCGCTCAACCGTCCGATCTACCCTGTGATCATGATCACGATCTAATGGCTATAGCCAGGTCCGCTCGAAAGGGGCTATTTTGGTCATTTTCCTTCATCTCAGATGAAAAACCCTATCTCTTCTCATCTCTCTAACACTTTCACTGCTCTCCTTCTTTCTCCTTCGAATTGTGATCTGAACCAAGCCCCAAATCGAAACCCTAATCCATCGAATTGAAACCCCTAATCCACTTCCCAATAATCCCCAAATTGAACCCCCCCTCTCTCTCTCGCACACACAGAGAGGACCTGACGAATCGTCTCTCCAAATCATCCAAATCGCCCTCCTAACGAAACCCTACCTCCGAATCCCCTTTGCCACTACCTGGTTTTCGAATTTTCTTTCGAAACTCTAGCTCCATACGTAATCCTAGCTCCCAATGATCTCAGGTATAAATTTTTTCTGTAACAACCCACTTAAAGCTTTTCCTGCATGTAGATTTAATTATAAATTTTGTTTGTTTTATCGGGGACATTGGCCATTCCCAAGGGATAAGCTTATGCAAGGATATGCATCCATCCTCACCCATTCGGGTACAGTATGTTTCATTCTTGCCTTTTCTTTAATTTTCTGAAGAATACATTGTGAAACATTAAAAGTTGCGTTGAATATACTAAGATGAACTTTGGTTGGTTGAATGTACCAACATCTTGCTAAGAGTATCTTTAATTATTACAAACTCCTACATAATTTTTCACTAGGTGACACCAAAAGTGAGGGAAAGAATAAGTAGGAAGGAGAATAATTTTTCTTCTCAATTTTTTAGTATAAGGTAGCAAGTTTCAGTTACACGGGAGAATAAAACTTTGTTATAAGTTGCCCTCATTTGTAATTTGTTAGCTTCCAGTGAGTAACTAAACTAAGGGAGATTCTTTCTTTGGCTTGATCTCATCTTGCTATATTGGCAACTTGAAATTTTTTGGAGAGAAGAAATAAAATCTGCATGTGGAATAAGTATGTAGATATTCATGCCATCATGCTCCCAAGTCTTTTGATACACTTCCTCATTTGCTAGGTTGAGTTTTTCCCTTTGCTTAGATTTTCATATATCTATTCAAATTTTGGTCTTCTTTTTCTTCAGTTCTAGCTAATGGTTATTGTATATTAGTTTCCAAAATTTTTATTCTGTAGTGTTGTGCTGCTGTCATTCTATTTTGATATGAGTTTACAACTACATGTCTATTTAAGTCAACATATAAGGATCCACCGAAGATTGCAAAAAGCTCTTGGCACTTGCAAAACAAACATATATAGTAGTAAAAGTGGTCTTTTCTTTCCAACCTGTAAACAAACATGCCGATCCCATGAACTGGTTGGTTTTGGAGTCACTATATGTTGTCTTACAAATATCTAAGAGCAGGTAAAAGTAATATTAGTGGCAATTTTTTTGTGTGTAAACAGTGATGACAATTTTATACAAGACAAGTTTTTATTGATTTTATACTGATTAATTGAGTGAAGTAATGTCTAATCTATTTGCTAATCATAATATTTGCAGAAAAATTGATGTCATCTAGATCAAGAATAGAGAATTTAAGCAGCTAAACATCGAATGCTGCATGGTTTTGGAATTTGAATGTTGCATCTTTTTGGAATTTGGATGAAGAATAGAGAATTTAAGAGATTTTGATTGCTTTATCTTTTTTGTGGTGGTGAAATGCAGCAATACAATGTTATGAAGTTGATAGTGAATAAGGACTTTAAGCAGCTAAAGTTTCATCATGTAATGAAGTTCTCAATGTATATGTAAAGTTTTTTTTTGTTTAAGAATCTGAAAAGGCCAAAATAACGTAGCTTATTCCTAGCTTTTTGATTGTCTGTGCATTTCCTGCTAAATATTGATGTTGTAATGTTTTTTTATCTTTGTTCTGTTTGATAATTGTAATGCTAGATATTGATGTTATGATTTTTCATCGATTATTTCAGTTGCTCCAATTACCAATGCTCACCTGGCTGTAAAGCAGATGTGGTAGTTCATAAAATTTCATGACGTGTTTGAGACTTCATGAGTTATAGCATCTGAAACCTTTAATTGTATATATAATTGATCATACACTGGCCTTGTTTCGATTGATGCTATAGCATTTGAAGATGATGTTTTATTTAAATGTCAACTCTGGGAATGGCATGTGAGAATTCCTCTTTAGAATCTTGGTGTTAAACTATCTAATTAGCATAGTATTTTTGACAAACTGACTTCACCTCATAGACGCATCTCATAGAAGCATGAACCAAAATAGCATAATTTTGTAACCACCATCAAACTGACTTCAAACATCAAAGAATGAACTATTATAAATGAAGCTAATTGACTTCAGAAAACGAAAGTTTTTTAACCAAACTGACTTCAAACATCAAAGAATGAACATTTGGAGAGAAAATTGAATGACAAACTGATGCTATTCATCCATGAGAGAAGCATGAACCAACACAAAAATAATTTGGAACAAACCGATGCTACTTTGCCATCATATAAGGAGAAATTAACATAACTAATTTTTTTACAAACTGATCGATGCTATCCAACCAACATAAAAGCATGAAACAACATCCAAATATTATTATACCAATTATTATTATACAAATTGTTGCTATTCTACCATCATATAAGGAGAAGCAACTAGCATTGATGAAGCAACCATCATTTTTTAAAAGGAAAACTATTGCTATCCATCAAACACAACTGCTGCTACTGCTGTTTCACCTTATGCTGCTGCTGCTTCATATCAGGTTGCACTATGGCTTCTCAAGCTTCACCTTCACCTGCTGCTGCTTCTCAAGCTTCATCAAGAATCTGCTATTGATGCTATTCAACCATCACTGCCTACTGCTGCTTCTCATGCTTAAATTGCTACTAAGTTCTTCACACAAAAAAATAATTAATAAATTGATAGCATGATTTAACAACTTATATATAGCATGATTTCACAATAGGTAAAATAAAAAGGAAAAAGGTGTAGACTCAGGATAGCATCATAGGTGAAGTGCATTGATTTCACTATTAATTCATGAGAGCATGATTTCACAAAAGTTAAAATACTCAACAGGTGTTGGCTCAGAACTGAAGTACATTGTTATGCTAATTTTGAATCAAGTATAAGTATATTAAATGCATAAAATTGAGTAGCACTATGGCTGCATTATTATGCCATGCCTACTAGTTCCAACCCAATTTATAGCACCCCACCTTTTCCAAGTATAAACAATGAAGGGACTAATTTGCCAAAATCAAAAACTGACTTGGGAAACAACCTAACTAAACATGAAACTGGGCATGATGCTATTCGCTATTCACAGAAACTAGTGTTATTCAGCCATGAGAACCAAAAATTGATGCACTCACTTGGTAGGTGGGGGGAACACAAAATTAAACATGACCATTTATTTTGTCATCACTGCCTACACACTAAATATATATATGATGGGACTAAATCTAAAACAAAGCAGCGAATCAAACACTTCCCTCAAGACATATAATTGGTTTTGGGTCTGAGATGAAGGGAAATGACCAAAATAGCCCCCTTTTGAGCGGAGCTTCTACTAGCCATTATATTGCGATCATGATCATGGGGTAGATCGGACGGCTGAGCGCGTGTGCACAACCGAAGGGCCCTATATATAGATCCAACAGAGCTTTTACCAAAACTACATCTGATACTCCCTTTATTCCCCGTCACAACTATACAACCATTTGATGACAATTTCACATCCATTTGATGAGTACACAGGCAAAAGTCATAGAAGGGATTGTAGAATATCACTGGCTGTAGAGTACAAGCATAATCATTTGGTTAGAGAAGAATTATCTACCATAAATTCAGATGGCAACCAATAGGGTTTGTCTGGTTAAGTAATGACATGATGCCAAGACTGATAACCAATGTGCGCAATTACACACAGATAGATAACAAGAATTAAAAAGAAAAAACATCTGCATCCCATGTGTTCACAACTATAGTAACAATTTCAACATTCAAGTTCCATATAAATAGCAAAAGACCATCTTTACTAGTTACGACGACAGCATTGTATAAGTAGCTTCTCACAGATAATGTTATTGTTGGTAGTTTAACAACCCTTTCAGGAAAGTGTGAGAAACATGAAAAGAAAGTATGCCTCTCTAATTTTCACTTAAGTTTATTCTCTCCAAAAATTTCCAAGTTGCCAATATAGCAAGATGAGATCAAGCCAAAGAATGAATCTCCCTAAGTTTAGTTACTCACTGTAAACTTACAAATTACAAATGAGGGCAACTTATAACAAAGTTTTATTCTCCTGCGTAACTGAAACTTGCTACCTTATACTGAAAAATTTAGAAGAAAAATTAGTCTCATTCCTACTTATTCTTTCCCTTGCTTTTGGTGTCACCCAGTGAAAAATTATGTAGGAGTTTGTAATAATTAAAGATACTCTTAGCAAGATGCTGGTACATTCAATCAACCAAAGCTCATGTTAGTATATTCAACGCAACTTTTAATGTTTCACAATGTATTCTTCAGAAAATCAAAGAAAAGGCAAGAATGAAACATACTGTACCCGAATGGGTGAGGATGCATGCATATCCTTGCATAAGCTTATCCCTTGGGAATGGCCAATGTCCCTAATAAAACAAACAAAACTTATAATTAAATCTACATGCAGAAAAAGCTTCAAGTGGGTTGTTTCAGAAAAATTTTATACCTGAGATCGTTGGAAGCTAGGATTATGTATGGAGCTAGAGTTTCGAAAGAAAATTTTGATAACCAGGCAACGGCGAAGGGGATTTGGAGGTAGGGTTTTGTCGGAAGGGCGATTTCGATGGTTTGGAGAGACAATTCGTCAGGTCCTCTGTGTGTGTGTGAGAGAGAGAGGCGGGGGGGGGGGGGTCGATTTGGG